>OX621242.1:17477500-18717500 GCA_951640165.1 Pseudoips prasinana | reverse complement strand
ATCGTTTTAGATCGCGCTATGGTTTCGTTCACAAAATGTCGCAACCTAATCTAATGGGAGTTACCTTTGTGATTAATGCATCGTTGATTATTATTTTACTTTATTTAACTTACTGACTATACTTAAGGAGAATTGATATGTATTCTTTGATTTTTGCTTGATGATATCGAGTCCTTTTTGTAAATAACAGTAGCAAAGTAGTCTTTCATTTATTTCTTAGTAAGGTTATTTATAGGTTAGGTTCTATTCAATTTATATTGCTTATTTTTTTTAAAAGTTATATTTTTTAGATTAAGCTAGAAGTAAGTAGTTACATTGGTCATCATTCAAAATTGTCGCGGACAAAGTCGCGGGCACCAGCTAGTATATAATAAAACTACATAATAACCAGTGAACGCAAATAAACATGGAAGCATTCCTAGCTCGCCAAAATGACCCAACGCACATTGTGACACGGGCTTAAAAATTGTGACGCGGAGTTTGTGCACTACAGGCATCAATGGCGGTCGTCGGTCAGAACAGTTATTGGTTTCAGCGTGTTTAATTTACAAAAATGCAAATCTCATTTGCATAACAAGAGTGTTGAAATTAGTTATTACGGGTAAGTACATCGCTATATATTTTAATTTATTTAATATGAAGTCAATCTAATTCACACAAAATATATGGTGATGTTGTTATGCAAACGAAACAATTTATTTCTCGACACAAAAATTATGATAAATATTTTTATTTATTATAATTATTCATTTTATAATAATCTTAGATAAAATACTCAGCATCTTTAGAGTTTGTTCAAAAGAATAGTAATGGTGGTATTAAAATTACTTGGTTTCTTCAGATTTCTACTAGATCTAAAGTGAAGAGAACTATAGACGAAAGCCGTTCCTTTTGAAAGGAATGCAATTGAATGGAGCCCAAATAAAACGACAAGGGTATGTTTGGTTCATTTCAGCAATGACGATTTTTCTGTTCCAAAAAAGGGATACAGGAAGCTAAAACAAACGCTACGATACGTACGGTACAATTATTCGTTTAATGCATTATAAACAGGCAATTCTATTTTATTTATATATATATATATATATATAGGGTAACTTGTAAAACACCAACAACCTCGCAGGACTAGATAGCTAAAACCATAAGCAATAATATTTATTTTACAAATTTTGATAATTTGTATTGTTATCTATATCTATATTTTTTTTGTAACAAGCCAATATTTATTTACTTTCACACTTGAATGTTTATATTAGGTCTTTACCTATGAAATTGCCGTTCTGCAGTACTGGCCATTTCAATCAAAATAATTTTTGTTTGGCTAAGAATTCTAATTTCAAATTAATTTTATTTTAAAAACATGGATTCTTTTTTCCAAAAGTAGTCATTTCTTTATTGATTAGTGTTACATTTTCATCGCATTTCAATCTTTTTCGTCATCATGGATACGTTAAAAATTCGAGTAATTATGGAATATGAGTACCGTCGTGGCAGCAACGCGGCACAAGCGGCACGCAACATCAACGACGTTTACGGAGCTAACACTACAAACCAACGCACCACCTGTTATTGGTTTGCTCGCTTCCGTTCTGGAAATTTCGACCTGAAAAATGAACCTCGCGGTCGTCCGAAGACTTTGGTCGACAATGACGAATTAAAGGCGGTTGTGGAAGCTGATGATACACAATCTACGGCTGAATTAGCAGCAGCTTTCGACGTTAGCGTCAAAACAATATTGGTCCATTTGCGTCAAATTGGCAAGGTAAAAAAGCTTGACAAATGGGTGCCCCACGAACTCAATGATCGCCAGCGCGAAGTACGCGTCGAGACGTGCCTTGCACTGCTCAACAGACACACAAATGAAGGAATTTTGAACCGCATTGTTACCTGCGATGAAAAATGGATTCTGTTTGATAACCGCAAGCGCTCAGCAAGTTGGTTGGATCCTGGTTCAGCACCTAAACAATGCCCTAAACGAAAACTTACCCCTAGAAAAGTGATGGTCACTGTTTGGTGGTCTAGCGCCGGTGTGATTCATCACAGCTTCTTACCAAACGGGGTGAGCATTACTGCAGATGTGTACTGTGAAGAACTGAGCACAATGATGGAGAAGCTGGCGCATCTCCAACCAGCATTGGTCAATCGCTCGTCTCCGCTGCTCCTGCACGACAACGCGCGACCTCATACTGCACAGCAGACGGTCTCCAAGTTGCAAGAACTGGGGCTGGAAGCTCTCCGTCATCCGCCCTACTCACCAGACCTTGCGCCTACAGACTACTACTTTTTCCAGAATTTGGATAACTTCTTGGCGGGAAAAAAATTCAATACCCGAGAGGCAGTACAAAATGCCTTTGAAGAATTTGTTGCCTCCCGTCCAGCTGATTTCTTTAAGAAGGGCATCAATAAACTGCCACTGCGATGGCAAAGATGCATTGATTGCATGGGTGATTACTTCGATTAATACAAATAAAAAAATTCATGAAAAAAATTCGTTTAAATTTTTTCATACAAAACGGCAATTTCATAGGTAAAGACCTATTAACTCTACGCGTATCGCAACTTTGCGATATTTATATATATTACGTTATATATATTACGTTAACGTAACCAGGCGGGTTACGCAATCTTTGCGATGCGCGTAGAGTTAGTTGTTGCTTATGGTGTTAACTTCCTAGTCCTGCGAGGTTGTTGGTGTTTAAGAAGTAACCCTGTATATATACTAGATCACCTATAATTTCAAGTCGAGTCCTCCACGCGTTTTCAAGATCAAGGGTATTGATAGACAGAGGGATGGACGGATAACAAAGTGCTTCCGTGGTTCAAGTGGGTTCCGTTTTTTTCTTTGAAGGTACGGAATCCTTAAAGGTCACTACCTACTACTACAACGTATGTAGCACGTATACGGAAATTGTAAATAATAATTATAATAAATAAATGACCACAAATTTGTTTTATTTACCTTATTATCATAGCAAACAAACCCATTACTTGCCAAATACCTAAGAAAAGCTCTTGCCGTAAAGTTCAAGAAACTGTATATTTTATCGTAATTATATATTATTTTAATAACATCAATGTCACGGTGAATTATTTTCGTTGCACTTTATAGCATAAAACATCCCTCGGCGAATGACATGAACATGGCAATTTAGACCCAAACTTCACGTCATAATGTCTACTTTTAAAAGGTGAACCTGAGCGGCAATATTTTTGGCCAATCAGAGACGGTATTCCTTTGTGTCAGTTTGATTGGAATATTGGGTCAAGATTTGAGCTTAGTTTCCTTGAAGTAATGCTTCCATGTTTATTTGCGTTCACTGATAATAACATCAGATTTCCTACAGTTTATTAGTCAGTCTCGGCAGTAGGAATTCCTCTTAAAAATAATCTTCTGAGTAGTGAGACTCAGCGACTAGTACATATTAAACTCTACTCAAAATGTAAGGTTTAGTAGGCAGGTAGTGATTGACTTACGTGAAATAAACTCTGCCATGTGCGTCCGATGGTGCTCGCCACAGTATTGTGGCCCTAGTTTTAAACTCGGGGTCAGCATGCGTGATGGAGGAACATTCCGGATGCACGGTAGTGTTCGCAGATTGTTCCCACGAGCCCAACCAATTGTCATTTTCAACGGATCTCGCTTGTATAAAGAATCCTTTGAAGGGCTCGGATCCCTCTATTGACACTGAAAATTTAATATTATTCATAAGTGCTGATATAAATGTAGTTATAGGACGTTATTTTCAAATTAACAGCTCGTTTATATTTTCGAACCGATTTAAAACCTAATTTAAAGTATCAAGTTGTTGACATAATCCGTGGAATCGGTTGTAAGTAGGTATACAAATATATATCTTTGCTTTTTTTCAATTATGTTATAAGAATTGTCCATTCTTAGTAAAACGATTAACAAAATAATATTTTTAATCAATAGGTCATGCTTCTGGAATGGTTTCAAAAAGAAAAGTCGGAGTTGGTGTTATTGAATATTTTGCCCCGTATGCTTAGGTGTTATCTATTTATTTTACTCCTAGTTGTTTTGCCGAAGACGTGTAATGAACACGTCGTGGCATGTAGGGAAGCCTATAAAATTATTCTTTAATAAAAAAAATAACTTCAAGTATTTTTTAAAATTAAATTTTAATTGAGTAAGTAAATATTTATCAAAATTGTAATCTACAGAAATAACACACTTTCACGCACAATAACACACATTGGTAATCTCCTGCTTTTGGGAAGCCCAGAATTCTCGGTAGGTACATACGAGTACTACATTAAAAAATTAAAATCAAACATTGTTAACCTCCTTCTTTTGGAGTTGACTATAAGCATAAAACTTATTTCAACTTATCTTTTTGAAAACCGATGGCAAAAAAAACAAAAATCTAGAATCATTCCAAAACCGGAATGTTTTAGGAATGGTCTCATAGACTTATTTTTGTTTCTCAGTTAATTTTGCTGGAGAAATTACCGGTCTGAAGTATAAAAAGTTATAAATGTATATACGTACATGTATTTAACTATAAATATATCATATATTGGTGTTACATCAGTAGTGATGTAAGTAATTTAGTTAATTGAATGAAATGTCTTGGCCTACAACATCTTGACGGGGCCATTGTGCGTGCATGAATATTGTGTGGTACCTTACCTACACAGCGCACCTAGAGCTTTGTGAAGGACTTGGTTATAAAAAACTGTGTAAATTAGATATGTCGTGTTATTTATTTATTTACGGTGCCCACACTAAGTCAATAATTACCTGCAGCGTCTTCATAAATACAAGCTCACCCAGCCTCAGAACAATCAATTATGGGACACACAGATACTTATTCTGTGAGAGGATTGAACTCGTACCACAAGGACCCCGAGGTACAACCGTGAAGACTATCTTCACAGCGCCACACGTCCAGTCAATGTCTTTTGTTTGTATTTATTTAAGTATTTATGGTATCGCCTTATCTTGTTGTTTGCATTTTTAAACAAATGACGCCAAAATTGTGGCAAAAAGTCAACTAATCTATGTAATTACTCATGCTCTAATCTAACCTCCCACTTTAGCAAAGATAATGCTGATTTAATTGTCATTATCTACTTCTCTCTCTCTAATATAGCTCAGATGAAAAGAACGGGGCATTCAAACAAATAAAACCGCGGACTAATACGCGCACCGGGCGTACTATAAGTCGGCAGTTCTAACGTGTCACTTATTTGTACATTTTTGCGCCAAAAATAAATTAACACTGAAGATGCTCTGTCTTTTGTTTTTGATAGTAACTATGTTTAATAAGCTCACTTAGTAACTCAAAAAAGGAGGATTATGATATATTTTTTAGCGACAATATTATATGGTGCTCCCATATAAATTATGTGTCGTCTGATGTGAATGTGCGACCATTTCGTAAGCACAGAATAATAACGGAATGGTTGCATATTAACATGTTTTTTTTAATAATAATAATATCCTGGGACATTATTTACACACGGTCTGATCCCAAACTAAGCAACGTTTGTAGGTACTATGGAAACCAGATAGCTGATATACTACATATACCACTGTTTTTTGTACATACATTCATATATAGATAAATTACACCCAGACTCAGGAATAAAAATTACTTACGTAAACAGACATGTTCATGCACACAAATATCTGTCTTAGGTGGGAACCGAACCCACGACCTCCAGCGTGAAAAGCAAGCATTTGCCAACCACGCCAACAGGCTTACTAACTTGTTACTTCAGTCTACTGGATTTCGAAATGCAAATGGATTTATGCTCCTTTATTGAGATTGCGTCAGCTGATCGTCATGTTTCTATGGAAACTAATAATTTTTGTGTTATTCTGAAGTTGTAAACTGATGCATTCGATAATATGTTCTGTTTTTAGGAAAAAATCTCTAACTCGTTCGAGATCTCAAAAGCACAGAATGATTTCGGAATGGTCGCATGTTTACATGGGATTTTTTAATATTAATATTGTTACTTCAGCCAACCGGTTTGTCCTCACTAAAACCGGTCTAACTAGTACCAAAAGGTATCTGACCCATAATACCTACCGTTCGCACGCTTGCGTAACCAAACTAGTATTACGTACTCTACATGCGCGAGTATTTTGAGTTTATCAATGAAAGCCGGTCATAGTACTTTTATCTTCTGATCTCGGTTTTTGCGTTTTGTTGTTTATTTATAGAGTTTATTTTCATCAAAAGTGATGCTTCCGAATTGGTCATATACCTACAGGCTCCCCTGGGACCGCTGGCGTTTGGAGGAAAAGAACTCCATTCGTCTTGTGTAAGCGGTCCTGGGAAGAGGTAAGCTGCTGTAGCTTAGGTAACACGCTTGTGCGTATTGGGGAAGGGGGGAGGCATTCAGGCGCCTCCCCTCTCCGGGTGAGAGTCTCGCGGACGCTCAGTGTACAGTGGGGGTACTGGCGAGATCGTTCACGAGTACCCAGAGTCGTAGTTTTAGTCGGTCGAGCCCCACACCACGTGCGTGGAGAATTTCCATCATATACAGGCTGACCGAGGAGTTGACGTTCAAACGCAAAATTTAGACACTTTATGATGAGGAGTATACGATGTATGTTCTACGATTTTGCGTAGTTTTCGAGATAGAGTTTTTTCAATGAAAATCATTAAAAAAACTATCTAGAAAACTACGCAGAGTTTAATTAATATTTTTTTTCGTAAATTTCAGCTAACATCAGTTTTCGATTTTTTCTCGTTATGCTGCACATTTCTGGTTCAGTTTTTTTGTGATAACTAATTAGCATAGTTTAACCTAACACCCTAAAAAGTATAGTTTATCTAATCATTGCAGAACTGACTTAGAATTTATTCGAAAGTTCAAAATTAGTGTTTGAGCTCTGGACTCATACATTTTTAAAGTATCAAAAAACGAAAAATCGTAAAACATACACGGGGGTGATTCGAATACTCCTCATCATAAAGTATCTAAATTTTGCATTTGAACGTCAACTCCTGGGCCACCCTGTATAAATATGGAAATATTGTTCCAATCCATTGTCTAAAAGAAAAGGATTCCGTACCACCGTACACACGGCTACACATCAAGCTATACAATTCCAGTATAAGCTGATCTCGCGTTGTATAGGATTTCCATACAATGACAGGTCAGCTTATATTGGGAAAGTATAGCTTGATATGTAGCCGTGTGTACCAAGATTATCATTAAAAAAATAATGTTACTTGTAAGGGAAAATAATTTTTAAAGTATAAAATTCTTGCCCGTTATTTTTTTGAGAAACAAAAAGCTCGCTCGTCTCCGCACGCTTCCCATGAGGTATATGTATACTGTGTATGTACATAGATATACCTCCGTGCGTTATGAGTATACCTACATTAATGTATATATACAAAGATTATATTTTAATGTGAAGTGCTATATTGTATACTAGCTATGCCCCGTGATTTCACCCGCGTGTTTTGACGTAAAAGAGTAACAAATATTCATCCATACATCTATGCTCAGAAACTTTCGCATTTATAATATTAGTACGATGTGTACCTCTACCTACCTCTAGCGGTTTTGGCAGTGCACGCCGGGATAGTTCGAAAAAGGTAGATCTTTTCCTACTTACGTGACACTTATCGTCATATTTTGGACAATTCACACGATAAATTGTAGCCTATGTGTTATTCTGATGTATAAGTTATATTATTGTAAAGTTTCATTAAAATCCATTAAGTAGGTTTTACGTGAAAGAGTAACAAACATCCGTCCTTCCATACTTACAAACTTTCACGTTTATAATATTAGTAGAATTATTAAGATTAGCAATGTAAAAAATGTTTTCACTTGCATCAGCAATCCCCAAAGACTGTCGCGCATTTTCTTGAATGACCTATATTATTAATTTAATTATATTTTTATTTGTTGTTATACCGGCCATAGAGATACACATTCAGATTATTTTCTCTGCCTACCAACTGCTCACGAGATACAGCTTGTTGAGAGACAGGCGGATGGACAGAGGGGGCTTAGTAATAAAGTTGACATTCTTTGGGTACAGAAACAAAAAAAAATATTGCACCGTTCTCATGTGACGATCCGTCATACTTACATACAAAAATAGATTTTTATTTTTAGAGGTAATTACGATAACACCCTAAAGGGGTGATCACCGTATATCAACTACACAATTTTTAAATTACTTTTTAGACGATAAGACAATTTTATATGTCATTTTTAAAGTGTTCCGATTCCCCGCGGATTATGGTGTATTCTGCTTTTATTCCTATCTTTCTGGGAGACCAAATTTGTGGTAGGATCTGTTAATTAAACTGAACCACCAAAACTTTAATGAACATAATTGAAGTACAAGAGTTAACAAGCTTCTTAAGGATACTTGTTCGAAAATAATATAAGTTACAATTAATAGTCTTATTTCAAGTTAAACGAGGGTGCAAGTCGACATAAGTATAAATCTATATATATAAAAATCAATGCCACTTTTCGTTGTAATGTTATAACTCAACAACGCCTTTACCGATTTGGCTAATTTTGGTCTTGAATTATTCGTGGAAGTCCAGGGAAGGTTTATACGTAGAGAAAATTTAAAAAAAAGTGTAAAATCAACATCTTCTAGCAATTTAAAATATTTTTTTGTTTGAATAAATGAACTTAATAATCATTTTTTTTATTACTATGCCTTATACGTAGCGAAGCACGTACCGGGACGCTAGTATAGTATAAGTAAGACGTAAGTATATGAGCAGATTATATTATAATTTGCTCATATACTTACGACTAAGTAGGACACGAGTATTCGAAATAAAAATGGATTTGTGCCCCTTAATTCAAATTGCGTCATCTTATCGTCATGTTTCTATGGAAACTTCTAACTTTTCTCTTATTCTGAAGTTGGAAACTGTTATTTGTATGAACGACATTTACTGTTTTTAGAAAATATCCCCTGACTCCTTCCCTTTCTAATAATAATTTAATTACGAGTTGTGACATGCCCTAATTAAGATGTCCGTGAGTGCAAAAGAAGCCACTCTGCTAGTGTATATTCTTGTATGGGCAAAATACTTAAGCTAAAGTTAAGCGGTACAGGTTTCTTTGATAAAAAATTAGGTACATCTTATCATGTCCTGACTTAGACATCTGTGACTGCACATATATAATTAAAACTTAATGTGTCAAACCTATGAGCTATGAGGTAGACAAAATATATAATGTTTCCATAATCAGCTTAGTTTTAGACTATAATACCAGCAGTAACTAATTATTTAAAGTCTTTTTCAAGGGCATATGAGTGCGTTCTTCATGTTTACGGGCAGGGAAACTGTCAAGTATCCCAGTTTATTGATGTTAGAAGTAGTATATTACATTAGTTACCTGTGACAGGAGTATTTGGTCCGTAAACGAGCGACGAGGCGACTACCCTGTACGGTAGAGTGGACAGGGGTTGCGTCCTGTGTTGGCTGTGATTAGGCTGGTTTGCACGGTTCTTTACACAAGTGTCAATAGGCGCCCCGTCCGGGAAACTCTCGACACCCCAACATAAAATTAAACCGAATATAACTTCATAAAACATTTTGATATAATTATGCTTAGTAGTAAATTAGAATGTAAGTAACACTCAAAGATCTCGCATACGACTGCGCGTGAGTATGTGGTACACTCACTTTTGTAAGGTTGCTTTGAATACTTATATCTCTAGATCTATTAACAAGCTGACAGATCAATTAAAGTTAACTGGTACATGTTAGGAGTGCCGACACAGAGGTAATCGTACCTCTGATTCGGATTGCGTTTACGTCGCCCTTTATTTTATTTGAGATTCTTTGTATAATTTATCCGCTAGACGAGGCACAGCCTGTAGTCTGGAAGTAGGTGGTGTTATACACCCGTGCCCTGGATAGCACGTAAAGCTGTCGGTCTTTCACCAGATCTCGGCCGTGTCGGATAGGCGTCCCATCGAGTTATGATTGTGAAGGAATAGTTTGTGCACCCATGAAGGTATGCGTATACACACTCGTGCACTATAATATAAGATATAAATAATATAATGTGTGTACACCTGCTGTGTAGTGACGGCGACAAATATCAGAATCAGAATATCATCACCCCATCTCATCCCGTGGGGGGCGTAGAAGTCGACCCGAGGGAATATCTACCAGAGGACGGGAAGCAGCTTCCTTCTGAGTACTACGACCATCATACTGCGATCGCCAACCCGCCTGCCAAGCGTGGCGATTATGGCATATCCCCTCAAGATGATTCTTGAGGGAGGCTTGTCCAGCAGTGGACTTAAGCAGTGGACTTATTTAAGCTGTAATGATGAAATAATATAATAATCACAGCACCATCTAGCCCAAACTAAGCAAAGTGTGTACTATGCATACTAGAAGATGGATAGAAATATGTATGTATATGCCATACCCAAAAAACATCCAGACAAAGACAGTTCACGAACAGATATATTTGTCTTGTGCGAGATTCGAACCTTTGAATCAGAAGGCAGATTCACTACCAACTGAGTGACATCACAACGTCATCGTATAAGATGTCCTGCTTATTTGGCTACCCTCCGTTAAAATTGTCCAGGATCACTTTATTATTGATCTGTTTTAGGAGCTTTATAAGTTCAATGTTACGTCACCAGTTTTCACGTCGTGCGTAAAAAGTAAATTTCGCGATTACATTCACAAGACTGCTCCCTAGTCTCAATGAGTAGCCTTGATAAGTAATGAGTAGTCGTGTTGTAAACACTAGTTTATTCTGAACTAGATGATCTTGCGGCTTTCCATTCATTTTGACAAAATATGAGAGTTTAAGTTCATTTTATGGACAATAGATAATTAATTTAAGATAGAAGTAAGAAGCGTTCGGTTCAGAATAAAGAATGAGGTATGCATGGTAGTTTTGGATAATCTCTGCTTAGTATAGATTTAGATATTCAACCGTTCTATTGAATAGACCTCTCTTTCTTTTCCAAAATTTGTTATATAGGCTCCAAAATAGCGAGATCATGTATGACCTAGTACTGAGTACCAATGGGTACCTACTGTAAATATATTACATCTCACTAATATTATAAAGGCGAAAGTTTGTGAGTGTGTATGTTTGTTACTTCTTCAAGTCAAAACGGCTGGAGCGATTTTAATAAAATTTGGTATGGAGTTAGCTGACACCCTAGATTAACACAGGCTATAATATATAAAGTTAACGCGGGTAAAACCGCGGCGCACAGCTAGTATTACAATAATACCTACTTGTTCTTGCAATGCATTCCATATATATAAAGACTATCTCAGTCTTTTAATCATTTATGTTATGCATGAACATATGAACGTTAAAATTATTTGACCTAATTTTAATAAATAATTGTTACCCAGTTCAGACACTAATTTTAAAGAAGACAAAAACTGAGGAACCTCATTTCTGTGATGATTGGAATTGAAGATTAGGTACGCTCACCCACGGCCTGATACTACGCTTGAGTTTTTGCGATGGATTTAAATCACACCACGAGAGACCGTAAAGGAGACCCACAATCCATGAATTATTACATGTAATATAATTATGATCACATCAGCCGAAAAACGTCGTCTGCTGGACAAAGGCCTCCCTCAAGCATCTCCACAATGGCCGCTGTCCGCATCCAGCGGTTTCCCGCGACCGTTGCCAGATCGTCGGCCCACCTAGTAGGGGGCCTGCCCACGCTGCGTCTTCTGGTTCGTGATGGTTTCTGATTTTATTGGTAAAGTAAAGCTTTATGTATAGCGATGGTATTTGTACCCACCAATCAAACTGCTATATTATACTTTTAATCTTATTTAACTATCTTTGGATAGGGCATAGGTATCGCCTGACATATTAAATTGACTTTCTCATACATCTCCACGCTAGTAACCGCCCTGAGCCGGGGTTAGAACTTAATAAGGGTGCCCTCTAGCGCCGGTTACTTGGTTACCTCCGCTCACTTTTAATGTCCAATAGGTGAAGTAATTATCACGTAAAAGATTGGTGTGTTTTGTTAGTGTAATCTAATATATAAAATTCTCGTGTCACAATGTTAGTTACCTTACTCCTCCGAAACGGCTTTACTGATTTTTACCAAATTTTCTGTCTGGGAATCGGCTACTATCTATTTTTCATACCTGTAAGTGATATGAGTTGTTGACCCATAACATATTTTTAAATTTTTTATCAATTTTTTTTTGATTTTACATTTTTATAATTTGGCATTAAAAATACATACAACCCTAAATTTTTACCCTTTTATGACCAACCCCTATTTTTTAATAGACATTGTGGTAATTTAATCATTTTTCATCCCGCTCGATAACTGATCAATTATCGTCTTTTTTGTAAATGTTTTTCACTCTATTTTGATTAAAATTTCCCTGTATATTACATCATTGGTGAATCTATACTTATATTATAAAGAGGCTGTGATTCATCATAATATTTTTTATAAATCCCAAACTTTTAACCGGGCTGGGACACAAATATTTATAACAATAAATTAAATTGTAGTAAATTACTGTAAACTTCTTGCTCGTTTCCATTTTTGGTTTAGTATTTAAGACAAGTTTGATTAAACTGATCACAATTACAAAAAAATCCTTAGATGGTTAGATGAGTGACTTAATAGCTGGATAAACGCATTTTACGTATATAAAAAAATACCGGCCAAGTCCGAGAAGGAAATTGAGCTATTTATTCGTTCGAATGTTTTATCTATAGTATTTATCTGTCATTTAGCCAGTTATAGACAAAAGAAATCTAAGTTTATTTGTGTTTTGTATGGGTCTAATATTTACTATGAATTTAGGTACTTATATCTGAACAAAGTTTATGGTTTAATGATCTATACGTATCGGAAAGACAAAACTGTAAATTGAATATATTTGAAAAAGGATATTTGGGGCGTGATCTACAATCGATATTGAAGCCATAAATATAGTTTTTGTCTGTCTGTATGTATGTCCGGGCTAAACTCAAAAACTGCATGGATTTACTTGAAATTTTGCATGAATTTTACTAAGAGGTCGGGTCAACATATAGGCTACATATTATTCATACATATCACGCTGTCACATACGGGAGAGGAGCTGTGATAATTAATAAAATTTAATGCGGGTAAAACCGCGGGGCACAGCTAGTGTACAATAAATTAAAATGGATGAATTATAAAGTAAAATATATTTTGAACGAGTAATTATTTAGTCAACTATAACACAACTAAGGCATTTCATTTCAGGTAAAACTACATATATTAGGCAATACTACAATAATTTGGCCTTTTACCATTTGCTCCGCTCCAAAGTTTTATTAGCTGAGACATAATGCATATGTCTTCATATAACAAACCACTACGTTTACTTGGCTGTGTTGTTTTCTGTTCCGTCCATGCAATGCAATATCTCATCAAGCATATTAGTATTAACACATTCTTCATACTCTGGATCGTCTCGTGCGGTTTGAACTGCAACGACCCTGTTTTCAGGGCCATAGTCTTTCTTAAGATCTGCATTAGACAATTTTGCAATATTACGTTCTGAATTTTCGGCTGTAAATCTTTGATCGCACTTATTACTGCGCGCTTCTCTTAATTTCGGGTGATTTGGAAATTTCTTCTCCAAATATTTCGTTTCATAATCATTTAAAGAATTATTGTAGACGCTGCTCGAAGGTGAGGAAACACAGCGTATCCAGTCTTGACAATCTATGGAAACGCTAGAGGCATTAGTGAAGCCGTAATCATCCTCTACTTTAGATCCCCTGTTAGGAATAAATCCTGAGTCGTTGTCTAAGTCTGATCTATCCAAGGAATCGTAACCTTCATTAGTCACACCATTCTGTATTGTTTCATATACTGGTTCTAATATTTCAGCTAGTCTTTCACTAGCTTGTATCGATATTATTTCTGCGACGTGGAGTCTTGGCTGTATTGTAGCGTATTGGTCTTTAGAGTCTTCAGCGCCGGATGGTAGTCCAGTACTGTATGTTATTCGCCTGTCTGAATCCGCGGTTTGTTGAGGGTAGTCTGAATCCCTGCGTATTCTCGACACTACTGCTGTTTCTGTTTTCTTGTAGGTTGCCTTAATCAATCCCCGAACCTGGAAATACATAAAAAATGTGTTTATAATCCAATCTTGCAAAACTTTCATTTCATGCTGCAATCTTTCACTACAATACTTTTCTGAACAACATTTTTATATAGTAATCTGTTATGATGTTTATATCTAAAAACTACCATTTTGAATTAAGTTTTGTGTGTTTCTGTGTAACTTAAATTAAAATTAAATGGTAGAAATAAAAAATATACAATCATTCTTCATTCAATCAATCATTCATTCTTCAAATTAGTATTACGACTTCTAGTTAATAAAAACCCATCCACTACAAAATAACACTGTTGTCCAATCAAAAATATAAATTAAAAGTAAATTTCTGTCCTGTCACCAGTGTACATCAAAACTGTTATTGTAACTGTAACCCAAGAACCTCACTTAATAACTGCGGAGCATTTTTATATTAAATTGCTCTTTTTAAGCAACATGGGTTTGCTTTCTACTGTATTAGTTAATCAATGCCACAAATTTTCTAATATGTACACAGATAGATAAATCTAAGAGTCTTCTTATGGGTAAAAATGGTATTTTCCCAACTGCCCCGTTCTAATTTGTCATGGTGGTGCCTGGCACTAACCTAATGGCATTTACCACACCGGTGGCATTTGGGTTACCTATATTAAGTTATTAATGTTTGGTTAGATCAGTGACCATAAACGATTCACTCTAGTGTATCCTTTGGGTAAGATATAAATGCCATTGATCACCAGGGTGGTAAACCTAGTGGCGTTTACCACTGTAGAAGTGGCAAGCTTGAAGTGTGGTAAGAAGTGGGTAATAAACGGTAAGGATGTGTATCAAAAGATAAATAGAATTACCTCTTTATTTATATAACAATATAGCAACGCTACAATGAATCCCTGGAGACCTTCGACCGTATAAGATACGAAATAATAAGTTTGTTCCCCGGTACAATTGGTAGTGTTTGGTCGGAATGCGGTCAGTATAAATTGTGTACCGAACAGAGGCATCAAGAATAATGTAGCTTTCGTCGTATTCCTGCAAAAAAGTCGATAGTGATTAAAGTAGCGGAAATAGTATACAGTCAACGCTAACTTACTGGACACTAACACTTCGAAAACCACTCTGACTCCCTACGTAATAAATACGCTCTCAAAGTCAAAGTAGTGTATCCACGGAGGTAACATCGCAAAAAGGCGTCTGAAACTGCCGGTTACGACACTATTAATGATAAGGTTCTAAAAGGAAATACTGGGAAAATTACATTGCAGCTGGTAACTATTTCACATTTGACGCCTGTCATTGATATTGACGTAACCTGAACGCATTCGAAAAGGAAAAAATAGAGCGGTTTTAGACGGCGTTGATTATAATTACTGTTTAAAAATAAAGAACTGGCTTCTAATTTTAAAAATAGAAATATATAACCGATTTAAGAAGAATGAATTATCATACATTTAAAATTATTTTTTATTTGTGCGGAAGAAGGATTCGTTTAATGCTAAAAAGTTATATAGTTTGTATTAAAATTTTATTTGAAAATTAAAAAATTATAACACTGAATGTCCATGAGCGTGCTGCAGGATATTGGGCCATATCTACTTTTAAGTTACCACAATAAACTATCTCCTAAAATGTAACGGTCCATGTGTGAAGTTATCTGTGGATATAAGATCTCATAAACATATTATTTAATTATAATTAAGGTTGTACACTGCACCGGCGACCGTGACAAATTTTAAGGCAAGCTGTAGCCGTAGGAGAGGAAACAATAGAATACTACAACTACACTGTTGCAATTATAAACAAAGTCATGGAGATAAAGCGGAAGCCGGATAGAGACCAAACAAACAAGCAGCGGAACCCCAACGACTTCTGATACTTGAGGTAAAAGTAGGTTTACGTAAATATATGTTAGGTAGGATTTAGATTAATATTATTAACTTATTAGAATTATGTTTAATAGAGAACTTTTAGTGCTTAGTTTGAAGACAAGATGTAGTTACAAATTATAAACCTAAATTGCATTTAGATATAAAACGGGAACTTTTAACATAATCGAGTAATTACTGTATTAAAAACATACAACTCACTCATTTGTTCTCAAAATAGCAATATATTTGAATTCTATCGCTTATTTCGAGGAAAACAATCTCAATGTAACGAGATTTTTACCACGGTTCTATTCTGTACATAAGTACTGTATTTGGATATTCCGGTCGGTCTAGAAAATGCAGGAAGAGAAGTTATTATGTTTGAGTTGTCATTACTTACAGTTGATTAACGTTCTCAGAGTTCCTAACTTTGGTAAGTAGAACCCTAAGGACATCAATGAAAAGGACCGTGTTGACGACCAGTATGATGAGCCTGGGTCCGTCGAGGATCCATTGGATGTTCGCGACGGTGTACACAATCCAGCAAGAGTGATCGTTGAGTGTTGCCATGACTGCTGCCCATGCTATCGCTGGGCCGAGAGCTATCACTGGTGATTAAAGTAAACTTCTATAATTATAAAGTAAAATAAAATAAATAAATTTAAAAGGTTTTTATTCACGTAGACTTTAAAAAAGCGCTTGTAAATAGTCAGAACATGTTTGTAGTAATATAGTTGTATACCTACATTATTATTTCTAGTAACATAGATATTTAGGTACACATTGTATGAAAACATTTATAAAATTTATTTTATTATAGCATTGATATTTAGCTAGCTCGTATCAAGTTATTGTCAAGAGATTATGTATGTAAGTATTTATCTATCTATATAAGTATGTATATCGTCGCCTGGTACCCATAGTACAAGCTTTGCTTAGTTTGGGGCTAGGATGATCTGTGTGACATTGTCCCTAAAATATTATTATTATTATTATGTTTAATTATCTAGTTTAAGTCTAATATTTTTACTCCATATTGTCAATGGTTCTGTCTATATTAAGGTATTATTATAAAGCGGACCTTGTGTAATAACGACGGTCGCGCTTTAATGCTACCACCGGATCCAATGCGCCCCAACTGAGAAGACCCAGCGAAACAAACTCAGTGGGTTCATCTACTATCGATTTCAACACGACCCAGTTGAGACGGTCCGGCGAAACATACTCAAGCGGGCATGAACACGGGATTAGGTCCAATCAGAGTAAGTAATTATTTAGTTGGCAAACACAATATAAGTATGCTCGATCGGTTGTCTGAATGCTTATTATTTTAGATTATATTTAGTTAGGTATACAAAAGAAAAGCTTCGAAACAATAAGATTATTCATTTTGAGACAGACTGATGTAATAATAATCTGAATGTCTCGCAAGGAAACTCCAAGCATAGCAGTCTCAATTGCTCTTTGGGTGACATTGAGCGCAAGACCGGTAATTATGGAGATGTTTGGGAAAGGCATTTATTTGTCCAGCAGTGTGTTGTCCATGATGAACTGAATGTTTCTTTTACCACACGGTACATCATAGTTTGCGGCCGCCACTAAAGAACTCATTAAAAGTGTAAGGCGAAAGACTTTATGAAGGTATAATGGTATCTAATGTGATTTGGTGACTAATGATCCTTTCCCAACCATGTTGAGTATTGTCGAGTTATAAAAAGAGACTTTGAAGTTAATTTGTGTTTGAGATCCACTGTACCGTGGAAGTCTCTCCAGGTAATAATAATAATGTCCTCCAGGCCGAATTTCGGTCATGGCGGCAACTCTCAATGGAGACTAGCCAACTGCGCAGGATATATTATATTGCACAAGTGTGTGCTCAAAGACAGTGGCATTTTTTATGCCATCACCTCATGATCCGATGAGACGACTAGCGACATAACCGAAAAGAGCTCAGGTACAGGACCGACGGCTTTGCGAGCTCTCCGAGGCACGGGGGTATAATACCGCCAACTCCCAGACTTCAGGCTGATTGATACTGAGAAATTTTCTTTTTATGGAATATCGCAAAGTCACTTTTTGGCCAACGATATTGGTGGTGGGTTGAGTGTGGTGTGAGGTATTGTGTTTCTTTCTTCCTTATTCACACGACTTAAGTTTCAAGAATAATTACATGCATCAAGGAGCATTCAATTCTACAAACCTGCGCCAATCCAGTATAGCAGGCTGACCTTGAGCTTCTTCCTGAAGACTGCGACAATGGATCTATGCAGATAGATTCCTTCAACCAACATGCACGCGAACACCGCATTGCCGGCAAACCTTTCGGCGAAGGCGAGTATTCTGCAGCCTACCCGATTTGAGGACATGACTGAGCTGACATCTGTACTACTTGTCAACTCGTTTATGTATATCTAGACAAACAGAAGACAGAAATGCGTCTTAATCGCCGTAAGCTGATAGAAATACAATTTATTTAGTTGGTCGTGAGAGTGGTAGTAGTAGGCGTAGCGTTAGGCTGGCATAGAAATCTGGTACATACCTAACAATTGTAAGATTGATAGTATACATTTAATGTACAGACGCCAGCACATCCAAATACTCCAATCTGTCAAATTTCTTTTATAGATTTTCAACTTTATCTCATAAGCATAAGGTTCAGTTTAAATTATGGAAATTTTACTGATTGGGGTAGCTGGATGTGTGTCCATATCTTTAGTCCATTCCGCAACTGTGCGGGAATAGAAATTCCTATTGAGAACACTTACTATTTTCTAAGAAAACTACTACCTATCTATATATGTTCAATATTACTAGCATACTGGTTCAGTATTTGTGACGTAAAAAGGCAATGGATCCTTGCAGAATTATAATACTTGTTTTGCTATTTTTTAGTGAGTCAATTAGAATGGAATACTACAAATTAAAAACCGGCCAAGTGCGAGTCGGACTCGCACATGAAGGGTTCCGTGGCAGCAAGTATTTCAGTTGATTAAATGAAAGCAAATTGCGGTTTATGACCTATTAAAAAAAAACTACTTGCTAGATCTCGTTCAAACCAATTTTTCTTGTTAGTTTGCATGATATTGTACATTATATATTTTTTTTAGTTTTATCATTCTCTTATTTTAGAAGTTACAGGGGGGGTCACTCATTTACCACTTTGGAAGTGTCTCGCGCAAAGTATTCAGTTTAGAAAAAAATGATATTAGATCCCTCAATATCATTTTTGAAGACCTATCTATAGACACCCCACATGTATGGGTACGATGAAAAAATTTTTTTTGAGTTTCAGTTCCATGTATGGCGATTGGCGACCCCCCTAAATTATTATTATTTTTCTATTTTTATGTAAAAATCTTAATGCGGTTCACATAATACATCTACTTACCTAGTTTCAATAGTACAGCTCTTATAGTTTCGGAAAAAAGTGGCTGTGACATACGGTCGGACAGACAGACAGACATGACGAATCTATAAGGGTACCGTTTTTTGCCATTTGGCAACGGAACCCTAAAAAGTACATTGAAAATACAAATGAACTAAATTTACAGTTATGCTAACTGTCAATTTAGTTAAACAGCATATTAATTATTGACTGCACGTCAGACGCAGTGGTTAAGGTTTAGGTGGACAACAGAACGTTACGTTATATTTGAGAAACAATTCAAGTAGGTAAACACCTAAACGCAGAAGACTCTGGGTGTGTTTTCTTCCTGTACTTGAATTGCACCTTTAAGTCCTTGGTAAATAAATAAATAAAATAAAAAAGGTTTTTATTCACGTAGACTTTAAAAAAGCGCTTGTAAATAGTCAGAACATGTTTGTAGTAATATAGTTATATACATTAGATATTATTTCTAGTAACATAGATATTTAGGTACATCTTGTATGAAAACATTTATAAAATTTATTTTATTACAGAAATGATATTTAGCTAGCTCGTATCAAGTTATTGTCAAGAGATTATGTTTAATTATCTAGTTTAAGTCTAATATTTTTACTACATATTGTCAATGGTTCTGTCTATATTAAAGGTATTATTATTATGACGGACCTTGTGTTAATAACGACGGTCGCGCTTTAATGCTACCACCGGATCCAATGCGCCCCAACTGAGAAGACCCAGCGAAACAAACTCAGTGGGTTCATCTACTACCGGTTTCAACACGACCCAGTTGAGACGGTCCGGCGAAACATACTCAGGCGGGCATGAACACGGGATTTGGTCCAATTAGAGTAATTATTTAGTAGGCAAACACAATATATGCTCGATCGGTTGTCTGAATGCTTATTATTTTAGATTATATTTAGGTATACAAAAGAAAAACTTCGAAACAATAACATTATTCATTTTGAGACAGAGTCAATAATTTTAAATTAAGTATATGATAGCAATCATTTACAGATAGTTCACGTAACACAGCAGATCAGTCATGTCTATATGGCTACAAGATCTCCAGCGAGCAATGTGCAGGTAGGAAGTGAGAGCCAGACGTCTTTGTCATCGATGTACTCTTTAGTGGTGTAATAACCCCTAGCCATAAGTACACGTTTAATATGTGTTTTAAAACTTGTGTCAGGCAGATCAGTAATTTGAGTAGGAAGCTTGTTATAAAACCTAATACAATTTCCTAAAAATGATTTATTAGTTTTGCTTACTCTGAAGCCTGGCATGGCTAGTTTGTTTTTATTCCTAGTATTTATATTATGCAGTTCACTTTTCTTTTTATAATTATGAATATTTTTTCTAACAAACATTATATTCTGATATATATATTCCGATGGCACAGTAAGTATATTTATTTCTTTAAACAAATTTCGCAAAGAATCGCGACTGCCTAAACCATAAATGGCTCTGACTGCTCTTTTCTGCAATTCAAAAATAGCACCTATGTCAGCCGCCGAACCCCACAGCAGAATGCCATACGACATAATGCTATGAAAGTACGCGAAATACACTAATCTAGCAGTTTGTTCATCTGACAATTGCCTTATTTTCCAGACAGCATAGGAAGCCGAACTTAATTTACCTGCTAACTTTTCAATCTGAGGACCCCATTGCAATTTTGAATCAAGTGTCAATCCTAAAAATACGGTCGATGGGACTAAATCTAATATTTTCGCATTAAGTGCAACTGTTGGTACAATTAATAACAGTAATACACGAGTTTGTTTCTCTAATATTTTTGAGACAAGACTCAAAGACATCTTTGAAGAGAATAATACTTTTGACACTGGCAAGATCATATATGCATGCATATTGTGGAATTTTATATTACCTACACTATTCTGCGGTCACGATGTGACCGCCCGGCGGGAAAATTTAAAGACACCATATTTTTGTTCCAGATTCCAGATTTGTATTCCCATAAATTGTTATATTATTATGACTAGTCGTCACCCATGTCAAACTGTAGTTGTAGTTTTAGCATCTAAGACATACCTCGCTCCTGCTGATAATCACGAGAATGTTCCTGATCAATATAGCAATAAGTAAATTCCGGTGCAGCGCCACCCTTGGGATTCGGAGTCTCTTGTAAAAGCAGAATATGAACACAGCTGGTAGACATGAAGCGAGGGAGAAAGCCAACATCGCGATGTGAAACCTGTATCTACGGACTAAACGGTCCGAGATACTGCAAGTGGCGTAGTCCGTCTGAATCTCCCAAGTCCCGTTTTCGTAGCATTCTTTGCTGCTGTAGTCTGGAAGTAAGTAATGGAATTTTACGTTCATGGTCTATTTAATTACAACACTATTATAATTAATTACAACACTAATTAATATAATTAGATATAATGTAGAGCAACTTAATCGAGATCAAGGATAACTGACACTAATGGTATATTTATTTATGAGTTTATAGTACTTGCAATCCGATTAATCCATCGAAATATGTATGTTTCTTACATATTTCGATGGATTAATCGGAATATTTGAAAAGTAAATGTATAAATATGCGGTGGTGAATATTCTAAAGTTTATACCATATGCGTTAGTAAAGGAGAAGAAATTCTAAAACTTTTATAGTTTAATTGAAGTTAGGCTATCCTAGGCTAGAGTGGTAGACTGTGTGCCTCTTATTGTGTAAAGAAGCCCTTTCCTTACTTCATAAGGTAAATCATATACATATTTCATATATGCATGATAAATCCAAAAATCTAAATTTACAGGGTAACATTCATTAAACGTAAAATAAACCGCCAATATCGAATTATCCAGTAATTCGAGGCCAGACTATGGTAAGTACACTAAGCTGTTAGTTTAGTAGAGTTGATACTGTGATGTTGGTGTGAGTGATCTACCGTATGTATACAAAAACTTACGGTGGCATGTGGGTCCTGTATTCGAATAGGCGAATTCTGAACAAACTTCGTTCACAAGAGATCCTGCTTCAGAGTTCAGCCAGCAAGTCCATCCGTCGTATGTTGTTTTACATCGATTTGTTGCTTAAAGAAAGATTTAAATTAGTAAGCTTTATTTGTCTTTATATTTCCTGAATTTTGTATTAGAACCAAAGCTGCCAATAGACTAATCAGTAAAGTATACATAGCCCGGACAAGCGATAGGGTTGCATTTTAGTATTTCGCTTGTGTTTATTAAATATCGGATATTATTTTGTAAGTTAATCCCTATTTATTATCCATTACCTAACAGTTTTAATTCCTTGGCGTTTGCTCCCCCTGGTTGAAGAAGTGGAAAGGTATACTGTTCTGGAAGCTACGGTCAGTTGATTTAGGAACTGTATATCTACACACGAGATATCGAAGACACACACTATGAGAACAGCTTTCATGTCTTGCAAAGTGTGAACAATAGCAAATTTATCTTGACTTAGGTACTTATTTACAATTTTGGTTGTCGTTCATAAAATGACTGCAACAATCGGTAGCCGCATAGAAGCATCGTTCCCAGCGCCCATGGGCCGTTGGCAATAGGGCTTCGCGTACCGCTGTAGCCACTTCTTCTAAAGATGGGTCGAATGGATAGCACCCGCAAGTCCCGTCCTCCTTCGCCTGATAACAAGTACAATGTTAAAGATAACCAATACAAAATTATCGTATGATAATCGAACGTTTATATCATTAGCTGTGATTTCGTGTAAGTCTATCGTATTGATAATCTGTGCTGCAAAGATTCTTGAGCGACATATATTTATAGATAACTAATTATCATTATTATTATGTACAGTCATAATACTTTTTCGATTGGAATTCTGGCTGCGGTAGGCAATTTCAGTGGTGACTCGCTTACTATGCCAACATGGCAACACTGGCGCACTCATAGATTTTGAGTTAACATCTTCATTATTATTGTTTAGGCTGAGAAATATCCCAATATAAATGTGAAAAAGCAAGGATAAAATAATACTGTGGTTGTAAAGTTGTTCAAATCAAAATGAAACTGATTATTTCTCATACGTATACGACGGTTAATTTGGATGTAACTAACGATCTCCAGGCAGGGAGCGAACCAGTTTCCGTAGAGACAGCTAGCGCTCAAGTTGATGCTGTTAGTTCCACCGACGTAGAGGAAGTCGGGAGTGAAAATAAGACAGCCCCAGCCTGCCACCCATCGGAATACTTGTTCGTGATATTCCACATTGCGGTAGTTGCAACTCTTCCTTATATCCGGAGGCACCGTGTCGGCGGGTTCCTGAAATACACAGCTGTGTCTATATTCTCTATATATAGGTATTATCGGTGCTAATTAAACTGACTTCTATTTAATATTATTCGCATCTAAAAATCTATCTAGTCGACTCAATTTTTGGGTGGCGTTAATCTTAAAACTTGCTATCGTTAATTTCCTAAACGCAATTATAAAATTATTAAACTATATAAGTACCTATAAATATTTCTGCTGAAGGTATTATATAGCACATCCCTTAATAGCGTAATAAACTCAACCCGCGTCATTATCAAGCGAAATCTAAAATAAGTCTACAGATAATCTTAGTTATAATAAAAAAATAACTAGCGGTCGCTTCATACATGGTTCAACTGTACCTAGTACTAATCTTAGATCACTTTTTAATGGGGCATTAGGTTCATAAAAATACTAGCTGCACACCACGGTTTTACCCGCGTTAAAATTTATAATTTATAAATTTTAACGCGTACGCCTATGTGTTAATCCAGGGTGTCAGCTTACTTCATACCAAATTTTATTTAAATCGCTCCAGCCGTTTAGACGTGAAGAAGTTACAAACATACACACTCACACACTCCCAAACTATCGCCTTTATAATATTAGTGTGATTTTTATCTCAATAACCAAAAAGATTTCGACGTTTAATACCATCTCTGAGCTGTTCAGAAGTTTTTACTAAATACTGTAACAATTTTGTAAGCAATCAAAATCATCAGTATCTTAGTTCTCGATAGATAGCTATTTTTGATAAGGCAGGGGAAATTCCTACGCATGCCACCCGAAAAAAGTGTCTACGGGTGGGTAGAATTTCAACTTTATCACAAAAGCATAAGGTTCACTTTCAATTGGGGAAATTTGTCAGATTGGGGTAGCTTGATGTGCAGGCGTCTGTACTTCATTACTACGCCTATAAGTTAAGAAGCTCATATTTACGACAAATAGTATATCCTATCCTATCAAGAATCATGTGTCATGGACGCAGTTTAAATACTTGAGAGCAAGCGACCTTCTACGATTGGATGTGGCTGGCCATTTAAATCCAAATGATCATTTTCATTTATCGTCAATTTATTTTCCCGTGTGCTGTGATTGACGGAGTAGCTAATGAGAAATAATGGCAAAAGATCTCGGTAGGGATCCTTTGTAGTTAATAGGAATTTTAATAATAAAAGTTTCAATTAGTTTTATTTTAATTAGAGGAAGTCAATTTAAATTTTTTTTTCACTTACAGATACACAATGTGCCTTTTAATAATTACAGAATTTGGCTGTTATAATGATATAAACATGCATATGGACAATTCTTTTGGTAGCGCTCATCAAAACATAGGTATCATTTATCATACAAAATAAATAACCTGTGCATATCCACATGTATGAAGCTTTATGTGGATATAGGATTAATTTAATTTATTATCCTGAGTATAAAAAATACCACCATGCTTACCTCACATATATAGAAGTTGGGCCTCTCACAAGCCAGGTCTTTGTTTGCTCTGATGGCGACCCTAGCATCACGTTGGTGCCAAGCATCCAGGTCAATATTCACAGGATTTAGGATATCCTTAATGTTTTCTGGCACCTATAAATAAGTAATATAATATGACGTATTATACCTAATATCAAGTACAGTATAACAAGCTGGAAGCCACTGGGTAGCGCAAGATCGGTAATTGTGGAGATATATCTTCGTCCAGCAGTGGTTCTTCCGGCTGTTATGATGATGATGAAATGAAATGAAATGTATTTATTTGCTTAGAATGTAGGTTAAAAATTCAGATTATATTTATATTATATTTAAATACAATACCTAAGTAGCGCCTTGTACGGCTACATATCAAGCTATACATTTCCACTCGCGTTGAATAGGATTTCCATAAAATAACAGGTTAACTTATATTGGAAATGTATAGCTAGATATGTAGCGGTGTGTACATCATGATAACCTTTATTTTCAAACCACTTGAGGGCCTAGCCACACCACGTTTTTTAAGAGCTGCTTTGCGCAGGACATTGCACCTCCTGACACCCAACAAATCTTTGAGTCAAAACAATTTCCGATACCGTTTGGCTGAGGGATCCATCTCTGCCGTTGGTCCCAGTAGATATAACCTTCATAAGAAGTCCAACCCTTTACTTTATCGTGGGAGCTGTAGTTACCCTAGTGTTAGAGTCAGTAAAGCAACCCGTCACTTAGGGTCACTTAGGTTCGATCAAGTTTATATAATAGCTCCTCGGTAGCATCCAAATAACAAGAGTGAGTGTAGTCCAATATGGGTTGCGTGAGAGTTTGGGCCAAAGTGATCTTGGTTTCGAAGGGCAAGAAAGTCTAGAGGCATTTAAGTGAACAAAACGTACAGTGGGTTTTTTTACTGACTTCGCTATTACATGATAAATTTTATCTAAAATGACGCTCAGATTTTTTACGTTTCCTGCGTAAATTACATCTTATCCGAAACGATCAGTTTATCACAAATATAATAGAAGGGAAGATAGACGCAAGAAGAAAGAGAGAAAGACTGAGAAGAAAGGGTACTATTAAAAAACTACAAGTGGACAGATATAAAGAAGTAAAAGAGATGGCTCTACAGCGGGATAAATGGAGAATGCTACACAGACAAGTGGATGGATGCTTGCGTAAATTATTTTACTATTAACCAGTAATGAGGGGGCAATGAAGCAGCGTCAAGCCCACTGCACGTAGTACTACTACTAACGATCTAACCCATTGCTATATAAGCAACCATGAGATATACCGTTGTAACAGACGGATGGACGGACCATAAAAACTATTCTGGGACGGAACCCTGAAAATGCTACACCACAGAGCATAAAATACTAGATATCTGTGTGATACACATACTTTGCGAACACGACTGTGAGTTATGAAGGCTCTATGCGTTATTACGGGTGTTACGAGATACCATAGTGGTTAGACCGTTTGACCGCGGTGTCACTGGTCTCGAGATTTTGAGTATTAGAAATTAACTGTCCCGTAATTAAAACGTTGAAGGAAAACATCGTCAGGAAACCTGTGTGTCAGAGAATTCTGCAAAATGTTCTTGTTGGCATGCGAAGTCTGCTAACTAGCATTAGGCCAACCATGGACTATGGTCTATTCCCTCCCATTAAAAGTGGAGGCTCTTGCTCTACAGTGGGACAGTAATGGGCTGCATTATATTATAAACTAGCTGTGCCCCGCGGTTTTACCCGCGTTAAACTTTATAAATTAGATGTGTTAATCTAGGGTGTCAGCTAACTCCATACCAAAATTTTATTAAAATCTCTCCAGTCGTTTAGACGTGAAGAAGTAACAAACATGCATATTCACACTTTCACAAACTTTCGCCTTTATGATATTGGTATGATTATTATGGGGAATTAAATTATAGATCTTTCCTGGGTAAAACCAACTGGTAATGTCCTGTCCCGTAATAACGTAATGATAGAATAGACACGTGTCTGTCTCTGGGCTCATTGTGGCAACGGAAATATCATTTTTCTTTGCCTTTTTTCTTGTCGACCATTTTTCCATAAAGAGGTTTTGTCATATTAGAAGAATATAAAAAGTTTATTCAGTCCATTCGTTATTATTGAAAACAATGTAACACTTTTTAGCGATATATAAAGAAGGACGTTATCAATTCGACTGTATGGTGATCTAGGTATAATAATATCCTTAGACATTATTCGCACACGGCCATCTGATTCCAAACTAAGCAGAGCTTGTAATATGGAAACCAGACAACTGATATATTATATATACCTACTACTTTACTTTTGTAAATACATACCTATATAGATAGTTACACCTCGACTCAGGACAAACAGACATGTTCATGCACACAAATATCTATCCTGGGTGGGAATCGAAACCACGACCAGTGGCGTGAAAGGCAAGTATCTACCATCAACGCCAACCGGCCTGGATGTAAAACGTCGCGCCAATTCGTAACTAATACTATTAGAATTTTTACAAGTAACAAAATTCCCTCAACTGCACTTTTTGTCTTGAACTGGGATTCTAATCTTGAACTTTATCTCTCACGATCTATGTGCATAAGGTCTACTACTAGGCAAAAAACAACAAGAAGGAATCAAACGCGTCGTAGAAAAATATAAAATGCAAGATCTAAGATTACGATCGTCATCTTGTGATAACATTGCTATGGTACAATAACAAGGAGGTTTTATCTCTTGATCGCATCCGAGATAGTATCCTAAAATACTTTAGGCGCCATCGTTGCGTCGTACGGATTACATTATAAATACTACTGGTTCGTACTAACATAGCATAATAAAATTATTAGACGTTTAATAAATTTATTAACTCCGCAACTCACATGTCCTCGCAACAGCATCAGATGAGGGGTTCTCCTTTATAGCAGAACTTTTTTTGTCATAATATTATTTCGTATACCAATGGATAGCATAAACTTCATGTGACAGAAAATCGATTGGCACACACTTATTGATCATACAATCAACGCTCATTATTTGTCCTTTATTTTTAAAGGACAACTTGGTTCGCCTTTAAGTGCACCCAAAGTTGGTGTTTTCTATAAGAAACTTTTAGCGTGCAGTAATGAGTTTTAAATCTTCTTTATAACTGCGCCGCAATTATCTTTGCCGCGCACTTTTTGAATTTGGAACATCTTAATGTTCAACGCCAAAGAAATCGAACGCAAATTTATATTGTTTGAATAGACTGGCTGGTACGACGGCCATAGTCACGCCGCCACACAAGCTGAATAAAAAAAATCAAATAAAAAAACGCGCTAACTATATAGCCCGAATTTCATTTAATTTTCACGGATTGTTTAAAATTCATGGTTTAGTTATGAAAAATGAATTCTCCAAGTGACAGTGAAAGTATAGAATTAACTCCTGAAACTGACGCAAGAAATGTGATGGATAGTCTATTACCTTCCAAATCGAGGGGGAAATATATTAAATCTACGCTAATTTTATTGAATGGAGATATGTAAAAGGCCCCAAGAATTTTTCAGAATCTGTGTTTTTGGCCTAGTTCCTGTACTTAGCCAAAACTAAACTACCCACCCGCAGACACTTTTTGCGGGTGGGTATGTGGAACTTATACTGACTCACTTAACCTGCCGTAGAAAGTACACGGCAGGTTAAGTGAGTCAGTATACATTCAGCATACCCACCAGTTATCAGTTCTTAGCGCCTCGTGAACGAAGACCACAGGAATTCTTCCCTATTCTTTCCCTTTTGTTTCAGGAGGCCCTAGGTGGTTGGGGAATGTACCCTGGGAGAGCTCTGGGCTGTCCTGTCACCTATTTACAGCCTTAGTAACTTATTAAGTAAGAAAAGTTTGGGTTCCAATGAAAACCAAAGTACGTAAGTACTTTTTATTCTGTGACCAAAGTGTTGAGCTTCAGAGTCTATGGTTTTCAGAGCGGGGATGCCATTTCATATGTTTTCGATCGAAATGTCCAAATTATCGTGTACTAGAAAGGCAAGATATGAAAGTCAGTAATATTAAATACTACTAATTTTTCTTCTGTGTCTTTTACTCTTTTTGAGATAAAATAAATATTAATACTCTTTGCACCCCAAAGATATAGATATTTAAGCTCCCGTCGCGTCGGATGCAAAGGCATAACGGACGAAAACTCATAGCTTTTGTAAAGTCAAGCTTTTGTATTGTTGTAGTTGAGGTCGATCGTATGTAATCCGGCATCAATACTATAGAACAATATGTTAAATACGATACGAGGCGATCGTTGTGTTTCAGAGATATAAGCCGGTAACATTTGTTTCAGCATCTAGTTGCTCAAGGAATCAACCTCATGCTTTATAGAGCAGGCAGTCCCAGTTGTAATGAAAACATATGATAATACTTACAGGGAGTCAGAAGCCAAATAAAACTTGTCGATTCTTCTAACTGTCTGGATACTGTATGAAAACACAGGGTCAATGTGTTTCGAGGTGAGTTTTCAGTATCTCGACTAATCCTGGTACCTAGTACGTAGCGAACCACAAGGGGTTATTCTGGGAGTTATTTTTATCTATGGCTTAAAAACAATGGCGGTCGGGTAAACATTCTCTATCACTATCTATTTATTTGATTAAATATTATTGTACTCATTTCTACAATAGGTTACACCTTTGTACAAACTTAAATTGGTAAGAAGACTTTGAAGGAATTACAAACAAAAAACATGCCAGAGTACATAAGCATCACAACCAAATAAATATGCTAACCAAGGGGCCCGGATTCGTTGCCGTGGAGTGGGGGCCAGCAGTCGTGGTGGGCTGCTACATCTCCCCGAATCGCGGGCTCGCTAATTCAGGCGCGTAACATAATGCTTTTTTAGATTTATCCACATAAATACTTTTTATTTACACGAGCCATGGCTACCAAGTAGGTATACACGAAAAGATAAAACACAAGTTTATTTGCTATTGCAGTCAAGCGCTTTGGGCCAAATTGGGTTAAATCATATAAAAGAGTAATGTGTTAATGTTACCGAGGCACTTAAATCGTTAAATGATATATTGCCATTCGAAGGTTTGCTCTCTACTTCTAAGTAACTCAGAATAGTTGGCTTCGCTTATGATATATCACCTTTCGGTACTAAACGTCAATACTACATAATTTATTTAATTTACAATATTAAATACCTGCGATCCGTGTCCAATTGAAACCCATAAAAGATATAAAGATAAGGTCAAAACATTATGCCGTTCCTGCATAATTTCCAAAATAATTTATTACACTCGTAGAACATAATGAATCACAAAGAATATTTTTTGTCTTACACACTCACTAAAACATTAGTTTTCATGACACTTCATATCAATTCGATATCAAAATGATGCACTGCGTTGTTTGGAAATCAAATAGCATCAAACATTCCGGCGCGAGGAAAATCCATAACAGCTTTTGTTCGCTGTCTTCAATAGGTACTCAACAGTCTCAACACTGACTGTATTTTCATTTGTCGCAACTGCCCGACTAATTTATTGTGCTAAACAACCCAATGTTTACAAATTATCTGCATCCACAATCAAAAGATAAACAATGATTAATTAATTCAAATAAATTGACTCACATTAAATTTGGACGCATTATGTAGGTACCGTGTACATTGTGTCACAGTGGGGCTAATTTATTTATTTATTTATTATCTTAGAAAGACCAACAGCATTTGACAACAAAATGTTTACGATATATTCATAGGCATCAGAAAGCCAATTAACAGGTCTCCACGAATAAAATCCTGACTACTTAATAAATAATGTGTAGAATAAATTAAAACTTATAGAATTAGAACTATCTAAATCATTTTTATGTTTTACATAAAACCTTTTTGGAAACAATTAAGGGTGAGTACCCGTCTCACTGTATCAGATGCATTACAAAATATGTCAAAATTAAAAGTTTTGAAAGGTATGGTATACGCTGGATGTGTATGGCATACTCGTGAACTGGTGTTGCTTGCGGTGGCTGGTCAATTTCCTAGTGGGGATGTTTTTTGAATTTTGGTCGTGTAGTTGTAGCCTCCAGTTGACTTGGTGTAACTAGTTAAATTCAAAAGACGCGCAGATGCACCGACCATGATTAGACTATCTATCATATTTGCCTCAGCAAAATTTGTGTTTAACGGTTATTTGTGACTAACGTTTTAGGCTAACTGGATAAGTCCTTGAGTGTAGTTCACTCCGAGATTAAGTTGGTGAAAAATGCAGAATGGCAAATTGGAATTATCATCAGTCTTTATTCTTTATTTCTTACTGTGGCACTAGTGTCGGAGTGGTTCCGAGTATTCTATACTATAATATTGACTGGTATAAAGTTTGTTATCGAACTACTAAGTATAAAGTTATCCTTAACTTTATAGTATCCTCTCAGTACTTTCGATGCGGCAGTACGGGACATCGAAGTGCCGGAAAGCAAAAGAGACAAAAGGTTCACGCGATGGTCAATTCAAAATAATCCCTCGCACGAAATGATTTCGGATCGTTGAGCATTTCCGGGTGTAAGTATGTATTTCGATTTATTTACTTTAAATAAATAACATTATTCTTACGAGAGTCGTACATTGCATTGTTTTACTAAAAAGAAAATCTGTAGGAAATTCTCATCTTTATTCTGTGCTGACGCAATATACGAACATAATACATTATGTTCGTATATTGCGTCAGCACAGAATTATTACCTTAATTAAAACATATTTATTACCTTATATTTTCCTAAGTTGGTGATTTGCTGCGTGTTGCTAACTGGCGAATAATTTCTCAGCATATTATAAACCATTGAGTTAAATAACGTTATAAACTAAAATATACGTATTGAATATAAGTTAAAATTTGTTTTTAGTTAAGCTACATTTGATGATCATGATCGTTTTGTTTATGAACCTCAAACAGCACTTTAAAAGATAATAAATAATTATGTTAAAAAAAGAACAGGAATAAATAAATACAGATTCAATAATGAGTCGATCAGAGTTTATAATGTAGAATCTCTGTGGCTCCGAGCATCTACCTACTTACTTCACGTAACATGAACCCAATAAAAATAATAATTTATTTGGGTTTTCTGTATATTTTATAGCTTCACAGATATAATATAATGTTAGTAAGACTTTCACTGCTGATCAAAAGCCTCTTGAAAGCACACCAGAAGGTCTGGATGATCCGATCGAATTTAATTACGATAATTTCACTGTCTTTGGTGAATTCTAATTTGCACTAGTTATATAGTAGGTAAATAATGAAATGCCTTAGGCTCCGCGCAGACGGGCCACCGACCACAGCCACGAGTGGCTGCCGCGTGCCACGTCTTTTGGTACCGCGCAAACGAAGGTGGTCGGTGGTTGCTACAATTTCTAACTCTCCTGCTGTGTTTCACGAAGGATTAAACAATAAGTTGCCACTGGTGGCGGGTCGCAGCCACTCAGCCGCGAGTGGTCGCCACGTCCATACTAATTGTATGAAAAATCTCGTGAACTCTTTGTCGCTAGCCACCAGTGGTTGACACTGGTGGCCCGTTTGCGCTGAGCCATAATGTTGAACAGTTAATCTTGTGAGGGTCGCTGGAAGCCGCGCTGGATGCGTGTAGCGCAAGACCGGCAATTGTGGAAATTTTATTTCTATCTTATTATGTCTTTAGATTAAAGAACAATTAAAGAATAGGTATCTGTTTTATTTTATGAACAAATCCATCAGAATTTGTTCATTAAATAAAAAATCATTTATTTTACGTCACGTTGCCGCCATTTCAGCAATGATCTTATCTTTCGTAAATTAATCATAAGTATTTAATCATTGTAGATTTTAATCGTGTGTAAAATCCTTGAAAAATCTTGATTAAATGTATTCTAAGTTTCCATTGTTTTTTTAGGTAAGATATTTTTCTTATTCAGTGTTAGTGTAAATAGCTCTTAAACCAATGAAGTTAATATTAACTGGACACGTAACATATTAGGCACCCTAAACATAGATGGCCCCTGTAGATTTACTTAGTCTCTAGAAGTGGCAATGGTGCTCCACGCCCTTTATTGTATGTCACTATGGAGGATCTGTTGATGGCCCCTTCCAAGGCTCTTAATATCGCCTCTAAGTGTTTATAACCTGTAATATTGACTTATTAATTCATTGAAATATCGACTCGATTAAAAAAGAGAAAATTATATTTTATACCAAACCATAAAAATATCTAGTTTCAGTAATTTAGAGTCAATTATTATATAATGAACCTTAATTATTAAAACATTTCACGGGTGCCTCGACGCAAGAGTTTAGTCCATTAATATAGGGTTTAAGGTATTTATCAAGTTTTTGATTGTTATTGTATTTCATTATTGGTTGAGTTGCTTTGTTCTTAGAAACGTTTCGATACTAAATATATCGTGTTCAATAGTGAAAATAAATGAATGTACCTATTGCTTGCTCATTTCACGCAACTTCAACTTGTACGTTATTTTAATAACTATAACTTTCACCCAAACTTCTTTTTCGTTTTCTCTGTAGAAAACCTCGAATTCCCAATTTTGTAGCTACTTGGCTAAAACGCTATTCGCAAAAAGCCAAAAAAATTAAACCTCATTCTTTTGTCTATGGCCGATCGCCATTGTTAGATGCGCGCGCATAGAAAAACTGATTAATTTTTCCCGCTATTATGAAACATTTTTCACAACTCGTTGTCACTGTTGAAATTATCGTTATTTTCTTCACAAAGGTGTTGAAAAACGTCGTATGATACAAGTGTGTATTGATGATTACCGTACTCGGCTCTCTTAAAAACTCACCTAACGGCTCGGGTCCCAATGGCGCCTCAGCGGTAATCACCAACATTACACATTTGTACCATAATTTAGTATACTTAATTCACTTCAGCATTGCAATCTCCTGGCATAAACACAGATTCAATACCATAGTGTTCAACAATAGCACTTACCATCCGCAGTCCGTGAGATCCGGTTATTTTATATTTTGCCATAATCGCCACGTTTGATTTAGAGGAGGGGAATGAGAGGGCGATCGCAGTATGATGGTCATAGTGGTGTCTTCCCGGCCGAATTTCGGACACGGTGGTCATTCTGGATGGAGATTAGCCAATTGCGCAGGACATATTATAGTGCACAAACACAGGGGCACTTTCTATTCCATCACTCTCATGATCCGATGGGACGACTAGCGACACGACCGGAAAGAGGTCAGGCACAGGACCGACGGCTTTACGTGCTCTCCGAGGCACGGAGATGTAATACCGCCAACTTCCAGACATCGGGCTGCTACTGAGAAATTTCTTTTTACGAAAAAATCCCAAAATTACTTTTTGGCCCGACCCGGGATTTGAACCGCGGACCTCATTCTGCGGTTGAACACGCTATCGCTAGACCAACGAGGCAGTCTATGGTCATAGTTACTCAGAGACACGCTGCTGCCCATTCTCTGGTATATATTCCCTCGAGCCGACTTCTATCATGGGATGAAATGGCGTGGTGATATTCTTTACCTACCTAATTCGTATAAAAAGGTATCTCTTAATTCTGTTTCCGCTCCTTCAACTGACGAAGTGCCAATATATGGTAGTGTCCATTGATTTAGTAGTGCGTTTGGAATAATGTATGCGAATAAATAATAATAAGAACAATATCCTGGGACATTATTTACACACGGCCGTCTGATCTCAAACTAAGCACAGCCTGTACTATGGAAACCAGATAATTGATAAAATACTTTTCTTTTATAAATACATAATTATATATATAATTACACCCAGACTCAGACTCCAGACAAACAGACATGTTCATGCACACTAATATCTGTCTTGGATGGGAATCGAACCCACGACTTCCGGCGTGAAAAGCAAGCATATGCCAAATACGCCAACAGGCCCGTCAAAATAATTAAAAATTAATGTTCGCATATATTTATTCCATTATTGTCGAAGTTATAAATAACAGATTTAGGGCACGTGTTGGTTCATAGATGTAGAGTATTCTATTTCCGTGCGATTATCTCAAAAAGTTTACTAACCATACACAATCAGAATTAAATTTATGTAAATCAGATACCATTCATTTCTATTTCCGTTCTATTCAAATAGAAATCTTCAAGGACAGGTACGTTATTTATTCTATTGATTCATAGACAACTCTGTTTAGGTATCTATTTGGTGTTTAGGTGCCTACAGATCATTTTAATTTACATGAAAAACTACGCTTTGACATATCTATATATAGACTTAGGTACCTATATATCCAAACGAATTAATTCAATATTATTATTTATATAACATACTAGCTGTGCCCCGCGGTTTTACCCGCGTTAAACTTTATAAACTGTCACAGCTCCTCCCCCGTAGGTGATAGCGTGATAATATTATTATGTAGCCTATATGTTGACCCGACCTCTTCATAATATTCATGCAAAATTTGAAATAAACCCATGCAATACTTTTTGAGATACATACAGACAAACAGATAAACAGACATAAATTCTAAAAACTATATTTTTGGCTTTGTTATCGATTGTAGATGACGCCCAAGCTATCCTTTAAAAAAAAATTTCAATGAACATTTTTGACTTTCCTACGATATAATTATATGTATAGATTAAGTGCTTTTAACTCAATACATTTAAGACGCCATCTTAGGAAAAATAGAAACTATAATAGGTAAGTACTTATTTTCTGTATTTAAACTTTTTTCTAATAGGATTATCGTTCTGCGTCGTATTGTTATATGTTAAAACTATGTAAGATGTTAAGACATCTCAAAGTTTCATTCAATATTAAGTCATCATGTCAGCCGACTTATGACCACTAAGCATTAAGCTTAATAAGCCTACGAACCAGAGAGAGCAACTGTTAAGAGCTGACCTTTTCGTAAGAAATTCTGTTATCAGTAGTAATCCTCGATACAAGAATGTTATAAGTTAGAAGCTGCCCTTTTTAGGGTTCCGTACCCAAAGGGTAAAACGGGACCCTATTACTAAGACTTCGCTGTCTGTCTGTCCGTCTTTCACCAGGCGGTATCTCATGAACCGTGATAGTTAGACACTTGAAAATTTCACAGATGATGTATTTCTGTTGCCGCTATAACAACAAATACTAAAAAACAGAATAAAATTAATATTTAAGGGGGCTTCTATAAAACAAACGTGACATTTTTGGCGTTTCTATAGATAATGATATAATGAGATAATGTCGTGCGCGATTCTACTCGCACTTGGCCGGTTTTTATAGTTACAGTCGGGGTTTTTTAAGGCATGAATAATACATGTTCACGATTGCCTATCTCGATATGACTAAATGTATGAGAATAACTGAAATGATTAAAATTTATGCTTGTCATGGTTTGTGTATGTAATCTACGGGACCTTTAACACCAATAAATTGATGTAATGATGATGACATTATGCACATGATATGACTTATTTCCATTTTTCGATATATTTGACCCAAAGATTAAATATGTACCTACTTATCTTGGAGATTAACCGAACTATTCCTATATTATAGGTACATATATGGGGCAGCAGGCAAGCTATGGTAAAGCCCGTAGTATCCGCAGTATCCGAATTGTGTACACACGGCTACATATCAAGCTATACATTTCCAGTATAAGCTGATCCCGTTTTGTATGGGATTTCCATACAATGACAGGTCAGCTTATATTGGAAATGTATAGCTTGATATGTAGCCGTGTGTACCTAATGTAAATGAACAAAATAAAAAAGGTTGGTGTTCACTATACATGTTTAGCTCAACCCGTTTGATACTAGAATATTATATAAGTGCGGTTAAAGATTCTTTAATTTAAGACACCAAGGGTGGCTTAAATACATAGGTACTTACTAAATATTTTTAAGTTGTACAAATTGTCACACCATGTATCATCTTGAGGGATATGCCATAATCGTCATGTTTGGCGGAGTACTCAGAAAGAAGCTGCTGCCTGTCTTCTGTGCCTCTAGCACGAGTTCCTGCAGTTTACTTACTCGAGCACACGTACAGTTTCCTCCCATACATTGAGCACCAGCGCCTCTCGCGGAAACTATTAAGAACTAAAACTCTGGTGCTCAATGTATGGGACGAAACTGTAAGTGTGATCGAGTAAGTAAACTGCAGGAGCTCGTGCTAGAGGCACTGGTAGATATTCGCTTGGGTCGTCTTCTACCCCCAACGGGATGACATGGGGTGATGATATTTTGATATTCGGCGCCGTTACCCCACAGCCGAGCATTTATAGTAAATAGAAATAGCTTAATTCAGCCTTCGGTAAACTAGTCACAGGTCCCATTAACGGGCGAGTTGGCGTGGTGAAGATGCTTACCTTTCACTCCGTAGGTCGTGGGTTCGATTTTTAATTGGTTGAGCTGTGTCTAGTGAGTTGTCTGTTTGAGCTGTGTCTGGGTGTAATTATCTATATGTATGTATTTACAAAAGAAAAGTAGTATATGTTGTATACCTATCAGTCATCTGATTTCCATAGTAGCTCTGCTTAAATTGGGATCGGATGGCCGTGTGTGAATAACGTCCCTGAATATTATTATTTAGTTAGCGATCATTAGCCAACTGAAAAACTGTGTAATTATAAAGGAAATTTGGATTTTACGAAAACATAAACATTAATAGTCCTAAGAATATCTTTGTGATAATAGATTGGATTCAGTTCTTCACTTTTGGTACTATGCCACAGATATAGGCTGCAAACTTACATATGTCTTTACCCTGTATCCATTCCCGATATACCTACTCGTAATCATGTCCTCCTCGTCAAATTTCAAATACATCGGCGAGACCAATGTAGGCTAGCGATTTAAAAATGTTATAGGGTCAGAAGAAGTTTGGTACCTGAGAGTTGGGAACAAACATGGCAGTGATCATCGTTTCTGAGTCTGATCTTTCTGCAATCCTATCGGCTTGTTCAACCATATACCTACATATCTGATTATGAGACTGAGGCTTATAATTATATGGCCCAGGATGAGAACATACGATCCATTGAGATGAGACTCATGAGACATTATTAACGTTAAAACTATAGTTGAAAAATTGAAATATGTTTTAAATGATTTCATATGGTGACTTAATCATCGCCGCTGCTAATGCCGTCGCTTGCTGATGTTCGTCTAAGCAAAATATTTTCATCAGATTTGTTGCGCATGCGTAAGCGATTGATGATAACAAAACTGTTTGTTAGTAGGTTACGTAACCATTGGAGCCATTTTACCGCTTAGGTATATTAACCATTTAAAACATTACCCTTTTGACCTAGTCCGATAAAATACCGATTTAGAGAGTTATTGTAAACTTGAAAATAAAGTCGCAATTCCCGAGCCCTCCCAGGGTACGTGTCCCGACCATCTGGGACATGGCGCAAAACATAAAACAGCATACCCAGGCAGGTAGGTTTAGTCGGTGCAAGTCCGACATACCCACTCGCAGACACTTTTTGCGGTTGGCATGCGTAGACATCCCCCAGCCTTATAAAAAACGGTATATTACTTAATAAAACTACGACTTCAAAAAGGAGGAAGGTATCAATTTCACTCACAGACTGCTCTAGCTACTCTAGTGTCGAATAAAATCAAAATTGGTTCTCAAACAACATTGAATTTCTCCGTTATTTGATCACCGATTTTGATTATTTTTATTCAATAGCCACGATCGATTTTATACATTATAATAGGTTATGATGACCACGATTTACTTTTCGATATGAACACCCGATTTTATCATATCACACTCTGGTAGGGTCACAATAGAGTGAACAGAAAACTACAATAATATACACATTTTTTCTTGAATAAAATTTATTATATTTAATAAAAAAAATTATAACTAAAATAATTTATTACCGGAATAATATAACATAATCTTACATTATGCTCATTAAAAAGTGCACTACATATTATAATAACCAATAAACTGAATTTTTCCAGATTATTTGTTGATTCTTGGTGGTGACTTTTTTATTTTTTCTATCGAGCGAAAGTAGTTGTACCATGGTTTGAGATCAGTTGTGTTCCTCGAAATTGACTATATTTTGAGGAACACCACAAAAAAAATTTAAGCTCCTAACTCATGTGGAGCTTATATTATTTTTTTACTAGATGAACATCGTAGTATTGGCCTAAAACTTGCGGAAAAACACTTATTTGACCGAATGCAATAAGTTTTTCTATCGAAAATATCACTGGTACCTCATTTGGACGTGCGTTAGTCAGAAGTTATATGGAATATAGTGCTGTCATACGGACTCCACATGAGACTAACTACTCAGTGATGTTAGAGTGGGTCCAGAAGAAATTCACGCGTCTAAAATAAAATGTATGGGGTGTATCCATTTACCCTTTCATATCTCTACTTGATTAATACAGGTGAGGTACAATATACTCGGGTGCGACTCACACACTTGCTGAGGGAAAGAATACAATCTGACAGTGGTGCGTGCAGCAGTTGCAGTTGCTGATGGTACTGACTCGAGCAATTCGCACCATTCATTCAGTTCGAAATTAATATATTTACATGTTACTGGAGTGAATTTGTATGTTTTAGGCTATAATGTACCTAATTATCTGTAATTATATTTTTAAGAATAGGTACTTCATTGGCATATTATGAGTTATTATTGTTCAATATGGCGCTGATTTAGTCTTACTTATGAAAATATCTAAGATAATGATAGCGGTCAATTATATTTTGGCGAGCGGTGGGATTGTAAAGAATACTAGTGTTTACAAATGGAACCTTTGATGTCCTTAATAGTGACAGTTGGTGCAACGCAAATATCACTAGAAACACATGATACTTAGAGTACCGGCGACAAGCACTGCGTTCACAAGTGGCGCACCTACCGAATCCCCGCGACCAACACTGTGCGAAAGCTCCAACGTACACGGTATACATTTCACTGTGAACGAAATACTTCATACTGTTTACTTATACTGATCTCTTGCACTTTTCCACTTTTACTTCTTCCTCTTGATTCGCCTTCGATTTTACTTGAATTAAAACTCGTTCTGCTATGTACCCCTACTAAAGACTACTTATATAGGTACCCCTTAATTGTTCCAAATTTCAAATATTCTGAAAGTCATTATTTCTGTTCAAGAACCTTCACCAATATTGAAATACTTCTTGTGTCCTTATCTTCACCTATCTGTTCATTTCCTATTAGGAATTCCCACTGTCTCTTTCTCTTCATTCTAGAACCATCTAATGTAAATTTTGTATTAATAATTTGGTATTTCTCATAGCTTCATCATCCTTTTTATATTTTTATCTAGAACATTCTCGAAATACATGCCATCAAAAACTGTACTGTAAAATAAAGTTAGGTCACAAAAAATTCAATACTAATATAGGTATATATAACAGGAAAATAGTAATATGTTAATTAATACATTTATGTGTGTATAAATAATCCTTTCATATTCTCAGTGAATATTCTCAGTGAATTGCAAATAAATTACGTCAGAAGTAAAACAATATTTTATCTGACGTACTTTAGGTAAACTTAAATTACTATGATAATATAATTTATCACTTAAGTTTATCTCAATTATTGTATGATCATTCTTAACCAATTATATAATATTGAGTTATCTTTAAGATGACACGTAATTCGTTTTAACTTGATTTTAGCAATTAAGATACGTGACCTACTCAGATAACTTCAATTTAGACGCCAAATTTTCTGGACTAATGAGTAAGTTCAATGTTATATGAACGTAGCATAGTAAATAGAGGTTATAGTGTTATTTACTAACTAACAACTTTAAATCCAATTTCTAAATACATATGAAAAAATAACAATATGACAGTAGGCAATAGGTCCTCTTTGTCCAACCGAAAGGATCACCATCTCAGCATTTGCTGGGATACAGCCAGCGCTGATCTTCAGTTGGTACCCGTGACGATCACGGTATGGTAGTGCAGACTAATGTGTGGGGAGTTAATATAAATAATGAAGTATAATTAGTATACGTGAGACTTTGACGGATTCACTTTCAAGCCGTAGGTACCTACTATAGACAAATGATGAGACAAATCCGCATTAAATACTTCAATGGCTTCCGACAACGTTGTAGATGTCGCATGCCGCCTGAGAGTAAATCTGAAAATCATTTGGGTAAAGATGGTATGAGGAAGTAAGTTGGTCAGATTAATTATTGCCAAAAGAAACGGAGATAATACGCCTCCTTGTGTCACGTCGGCATTGGTGTAACACTAAGTAGAGAAAGTTTCTTCGATGCGAAAACGCATAGATCAAAAGCAAAATGTAAGGATGTGTCTCATCCTTAATTTTTACGTAGTTCATCAAGTATGGGTAGGATCATGTTGCGGCTAAAGCCTGCTAAAGCAGACGCTACCAATAGTATTATTAACATCACAATCCGAAAATTGATATAAAACAAATGTGGATAATTAGGAGCCGGGACAGATGATAGAGAGTCGAATGCACCATTTTTGCTGGCACATTTTTACCGTATTAAAACTGGACGAAGCTGAAAAGTGCTAATTTAGCGTGTTGAGAACAATTTTTTTTGGAAACGTTGTTAAGTCGTGATTTTCCAACATCCCTATATTAACAATTATAATATGAGTAACATTAGCATAAAATATTTTCTCAGTGTCATGTAACCATACTGTTTAATAAAAGCTTATAGCTTAGCTAATTATTTCGTAAGGGAAGCATGGTTCTTTCGAATTTAAAATTGAAAAACATTCTATTTTTAAAGACATATATAAAAAAATTAAGTGTATACCAAAGAAAAATTATCAATAAAAATAAAATAAATAAGAAAAGTAATACTAAATATTTTTTTTTGTGAAAGCTTTATAAAAAAGAAAAGTAATACAAATTTTTTTTTTGCTTTATACAGGATCCAATATATACTGGATGTTCCTTAAGGAGCGCTATTTACACATGAAACTAAACAAATTAAAGAATTTCTTTTTGCCTCCCCATACAAAATGCGTCGGCTAATTGTAATTTTGGTATGATCTCTTTTTTGTGAATTTTGTTGCCACAGGTTGTTCAGTTTGACAGGCAATGATTATACATAGTAGTTAGTGCGCTGTTTCTTGAGAAATGCACGGTGGTAAACTATCATTCATCCAGATGAAATGGACAAAGTTTCCGTTGTGGCGAAATTGGAGGCGGGTATAAGTTCGCACTATTCCTCAGGACACTTATCATCATCATATAAGCCGGAAGACGTGCACTGCTGGACAAAGGCCTCCCCCAAAGATCTCCACAATTGCCGGTCTTGCGCTATTCGCTTCCAGCGGTTTCCAGCGACCCGCACAAGATCATCGGTCCATGTTGTGGGGGGCCTACCCGCGCTGCGTCTTCCGTTTTGTGGTCGCCACTCGAGAACCTTTCTGCCACAACGGCTGTCGCGCGTCGGTTCTACGAGCTATATATCCCGCCCACTGCCACTTCAGTTTTGCAATTCTTCGGGCTAGGCATGTCTGTGACTTTGGTTCGCCTGCGGATTTCGACATTTTTGATTCGATCTCGCAGGGAAACTCCGAGCATATCCCCTCTCCATTGCTCTTTGGGTGACCTTGAGCCTTCTAATAAGGCCCATAGTGACCAGACTATCCGTGATGAATGCGGTAAACGATACATGGAGCCAAACAGCGGGATCCTCGTCACTAACGGCAATTCGAGCTGCGAGACCGACGAGCTGTGGAACCCCGGCCTAGAGATGGCAGCAGTAATCTGTTAGTATTTGCGTAGCGAATGTTTATCGGTTGCCTGTTTGCCATGGCTCGGTTTAGGATACTAGTTTGGGATCAGATGGTTCGTAGGCATATATATATATATATATATATATATGATAAATTCCTACGCATGCCACCCGCAAAAAGTGTCTACGGGTGGGTAGATTTTCTATATATATATATATATATATTAAAAGTTAAAAGCAACTGGGTAAAAATATTCATAGACCGAAGTCACTCGGTCACCACAGGCCGCTGCGCACTGTCACTCTCCGCGCGCTTCTACTTCAGGTAAACGTAGGCCTTTTGCGCATCACTTTCAAATAAAATTTGTGCGTATAATTGGTATCATGTAACGAAAAGTCTGCTCCAAACATTGTTTATAGTGAATCTAAACACTGTAACTTCACATTTTTCACGTAGTTTTATTTTTCTATTTTACCTTACGATTTTATCACTGACTGTACTATTAGTATAGTAGGTATAGCTTTTTAAAACAACAAAAATACAATAAGAGTAACAAGTAACCAAGTGGTTGCGATAATTTAAATTACTGACATAGTAGGTACTCATTGTAGGTACATTATTTTGCGTAGGTATATGCGATATCTACAAAAATTACATCAGCAAGTATTATATTGCCTACGATCCGGTTATTATCTTGAACTAATTTAATTAAAGTGAGATGAGGAATAACAATCTATACTTTCTTCATATGTATGTTAATCAATACGATACGGCGATACAGCCGGGTCCAAATTTACTTAATTTTCAATATTGTTGTGCCCGACAGGGCCCATATTTGTTACTTTTATTATAAGTTCAGTAGGTACCTGCTGAACTATGCAACATTATAGAATGAAATCAGCTAGGTAACTGAGTTATCAGTAAAATTCTTGTTACTATTTGCCTATAAAGTAATTTATTGAGCACTTACTAGCTGTCCCGGCGAACTTAATAGGTACCCTGTCATATTTTTTCCCGTCAATTCTTTCTAAATTATAATGTTTTAATAATTACTTTAATGCACATATAATGTACAAAGTTTTTCGTTCACAAACATTGCTAAAGAAACAAGTTCAAACAAAAACAACACTCACTTTTTTCTGATATTTTTCAATATTTGCTATTTATTTTTCATATAAACTTTCTCCTGGCAATAATATAAATAAATAGTTTCCGGCCTTTATACCTACTGCACGAGGGTGTCCAAACTTTAAACATAGTTCTATTCCCTCAGTCTCATAATCAGCTGGATCGTTCGGCGGATCAGAATATGCCGGTCGAACATAACTGGATAGACTCATAGTAGCTACTGTGTGTTTTTCTTTTCACATAACTTTTTGACTCAATCCTTGATTTGAATCCGAACCTCATTACCGCTAGTCCAACGCGGCAGTCATCTTCTTTATCTATTTACTTTATAATCAAAGAGTTGACGAACGATTTGTAAACGTTACATTAACTTCGTCCCCATTTTCTGTCAGGTAGAAATTTCTCGCACTTCCCTACAGTGTTTATTTTATTCAGTGTGTCATTCATAGTAGTGAGTCAGAATGCCTCACTTACTTTGAATGTGACGTTGACTTTGTAACGCTTCAAGGAAACAGGGGTCAGTAGGTATTATTGTTAAGGGAATAGCAACTGCTAAGTGATATACTATTTTTCACCGTTACGTGTATAATAAAAAAACTACAAGATTGTTTATTTAAAAAATATGATACTAGATTCCTGTTTGATTTTTTTTTATTAAACTAAAATGAAATACAACGCAACATATCATAAAAAAAACTTAGAACAGTTTTGAAATTGGCCGATGAAGCTCTTTTAAATAATATATAAAAGAGCTTCATCGGCCAATTTCAAAACTGATCTTAGTTTTTCACTTAACCTTTAAAAACTTAGTAAAGTATTGTAGAAAATTTTAATTTAGTAGCTTTCCTTTATTGAATATGAGGTGGAGTAAGAATTATCAACGCCATAGTAAAAATCTTTTGGGGAGGCCTTTGTCCAGCTTTGAACGTCATTCGGATGACATTGTTATACAAAATTATGTACGGGTATTAACTCGACTAACCTTTATTGTTATTTTCCCCATGTTTCGATCAAGTTGCATTGGTCGTGGGCACGGCTGAAATTATTTACCACGGAACCTTGAAAACCTCACCATTCCATTCCATTTTTAATTAAGTACCTATTTATAACTGGTATTGATTATGGTCATTTAAAATTGAAAGACGTTAAATGATGACGATGCGGCCCATTACTGCTCCACTGCAGGTCAAGGGCCTGCTCTCAAAATGATAGAGTATAAGATATAAGTCCACCTCTCTAGCCTAGTCCGCATTGGCGACTTTACATGCAATGAAGAACATTTTTGGAAAACACTCAGGTTTCCTCATGTTGCTTTCCTTGTCGGTTTTAAGTACAAGATAATTTATTTCTTATACGCTCATGAATTCAAAATTCAGTTCTAACTACTCCAACGGTCTAACCACTTGGCTATCTCTTTAGATAATCTATTTAAATTTTTGATGTCCATATTTAATGTTAATTATTAGTCGACTTATTAAAAGGGCACTTAGCTGCGCTAATTATTTTTGTGATAGTAGTGTATTTGTGTTAGTTATGTATAAACATAACTAACACAAATTCACCACTACGAGGGTGACGCTGAAAGTTCTTAGAAAATATTCTTTTTTAGTTTATTAGTTATATTATATATTTTCAAAATAGTGTCCATTTACATCAAAACATCGCTGCATCCGATAAAAACACTGAGATAAGCACTTTGTCCACTCGTCCTTAGGGGTCTCTGCGACGGCATTTCGAAACGCAGCCACTGCTTCCTCGGCGTTCATAAAACGTTTTCCTCGAAGTTTTTCTTTTATTTTCGGAAATAAATAAATATCGCAAGGTACTAGGTCGGGGCTATAGGGCGGATGAGCCAGTAATTCCATGTCTGACGTCGCCATGTAGTCGATTGTTTGCTTGGCGGTGTGCCGTGGTGAAGGAGGATCCTACTGCGAGGTTGATTCTCCCGAACTTTTTCTAAGAAAAGTGGCAAACTATTGTTAGTGTACCACTACTCTGCAGTAAACTGTTTTGTGACCAGTTCTAAAAACGTCCCGTGTCGCCTAGGTATCGCATCATAGGGAACAAATCGCACCAATCTATATATTATTATAAAGATTTTGTTCCCTATGATGCGGAGATGGATGCAGCTCCATTTTAAATTTTGGGTGTAAGACATTTATTTTAAATAACAATAATATTATAATTAAACAAAAATTACAATATTATTGTTCTTATTCGTGAGTCTGTTAAAAATGTGATTAAGTATATATACTCTCGGTCACGACTTCGTCTAGTGATGATCGGTATTTTACGTACGCATAGTATACGGGATACTTGAATATCAGAAATTTTGCTTCAAGTTTCTATTTGTTTTCCACCGTTATTAAAACGGGGCTCTCCTTGTTTCTTATTGGTAATATGTAGGAGAAACCATCCCGGTAGACTTATAAAAATAAGGTTTAGATAAATTCAGGACCTAATTTAATCATTTTCAATTAAAAAATAAATACCCGGGATATATCACACAGCGCCATCTAGCCCGAACTACATTAAACTTGTACATACTATGGATCTCCGAGCATTGTTATTCCTGCGAGCTATGAATGGATACTAGACAACGGATAGAAATACTTTTTATACATATACAATAAATAGGCAACACCCAGAACAAGACAAATATACATGTTTATGAACGCTGTAGTGTATGAGGATCGAACCCACAATCTTTGGATCAGAAAGCAAGTTCACTATTAATTGAGTCACGACGGTCATCGAAATTCGTTTATATGCATCGATTACTCCGGTGCCTGTGAACTGATTTTCTTTATTATTATTTTAATTGAATGGGTGTGCCAGGTCTCATGTAATGGATGTAATGCCGTTGATAAATTACCTGCATTATTCTTAAAATTTTTGATCGTGACCTAATTATAGTAATAAAACACCGACATCAAAAGCGACTGTTTTACCAAGTATATAAAAGAATTGAATAAAAATATTATTTTCATTCCTTAGAAAACGAAATCTCTCTTTCGAAAGAGATTTTAAATCTATAAAAATGATCTCATCTCGATTTGCTGAAAATACTCCGAAGATTTTATGTAGGTAGGCAGAGCACGCAATGCCGTTGGAAATATGTAGTTTCAGCATAGTTGACTAGTCTCTGGATGTCAATCACAAGTTCATATAGGTAGTTTACTTTCTCTCATCGAGAAAGTAAACTACCTACATAACTACTTCAATTTTTTTCCATTACATTAACTAGCACCGCCCCTAGCGGAAACTACGGTGAACTTAAAATGTCTATACTAAAAAAAGGGAAAGTTTCATCGAGTAAGTAAACTATGAATTCGTAGTAGAGGTACTGATGACTTTGTACATCAGGGCCCCTTTTCCGGAATTCGTTTTTAGGGGATATTTTAAAATGCAAAATGTATTTAGCTACCCGAAAAGTAGGTTAGGTTAGGTTTGAACTGCGACCATACTAACAGAAATATTTTTTTACGGAAATAATCCACTTTTAAATAAATGCGTCATAAACTTAAAATGCTGCAAAAATTATAAGTTTTGGGATACTTATTTTACTGTGCAATGGGTACGTAATTTTGCTTAGGACAATATTTTTTGTAATACATAAGGATTTATTTTTCATTTGTATTTTGTACGGACATCTATACCTCACTCACTGTGACTTTTAAAAGGTTAAATAACTAACTTGCCTGCAGTACTCTACGTTCGAATGCGAATCTACAATTACATCGGAGTGGATTGAAGCTTAGCGTGGCAACGAATGTCGAAGTTTATTTGACTCGACGAAGTGAAATTTCTGTAGAAAGGTTTTTTTCTGTGTCAATATTATTAGTATAAGTATTTTGGAGAAGAAAATACCTAGATCGAAACGAACGCAGAGTGACGTCGGCGTCATCGCGTCAGTGCCATCGCGTATCAACTCTTAGACTAAATCGTTTGGACTAGGAGAGTAAACGAATTTGATTTATATGGTTAGTAGTATTTAAGTTATCGTGAGTCGCTGTACTTGGCTTCAGTTGACGACTAGATCTGTTCGGGTGAACTACCCTATATTATTTAATAATTAATTATATTCAAATATCTGAAGTGTGTGCCAAGTTTTAAGTGTTGGTTCTACAATTATTTCCCAAGTTTTATAAGGTAAGTTATAGATTTTAATTCACTAGTGCATTTTTAAAGGTATTTTACTTCGAAAATTGATTATCTCTAGGTTCTGACGGTTAAAGGATAGAATTAACTATTAAGATATATTTACATACCTATTTATTTACACGTAGTAGGTAAGCCCAGTATATTTTTTATTATTATACCGAATCCAAGTATGGAGCCACTATAGCCAGATTATCTTGTGTAGTCAATAAGTTCTGTCGTCGCTGCCTCTAAGGATACACTACGACTTTAACAACGTCTTTATTATATGTGTATTAAAGATGGTTTTTGTACTTCAAGTGTATCTATTTACGTTGTATTGCTGTTGGACTTACGACGATATTATTATAGTAGATAGTTGAAAATAAGGAGACATTTTGCTGCTTCTGGACTGAATCTATTTTTTTGCAACTGTTGCATAAAAGAGGTTTTAGCTAAGTAAAAAATAAACTATCTCAGTACAATAACTGTAAAAATATATCGATCCGATTGGGTGCTACGAAACCACACCTAGGCAAATACGGATAGTATTTGCCAAGGTGCGGTTTCACACTGCTTAAAATTTATAACACCTCTATTTTTCGGTCGGAGTTTAAACTTTACTACAATATCATCATCATACTAGCCGAAATACGTCCACAGCTGGACAAAGGCCTTCCTCAAAGATCTCCACAATAGCAAGTCTTGCGCTATCCGCATCCAGCGGTTAATAAGAAATTGCATGCAAATAATTGCAAACAAGTATTTCAATTAGAAGTAGTTCAATTTTATGGCTTTCGAACTGTCGCAGTTTATTTTTAACCGACTTCAATAAGGAGGAAGTTTCTTAATACGGTCCGTATTTTTTGTTGCATTTCATATTATCACAATCATAATTGTATGATGCATGTTAGGTTTCCCAATAAAAATGCACAAAAATCGGAATATTTACAGTTGCTTACTAAGTACCTTTAAGACTGACTGGGCGGGATCGGTACCTACGTGATAACCTTGTAGTGATATCGCCATCATAGTATGAAATTAAATACCTTTACAGTTTAGACTTCTTACTATTACTACTTCTATCTATCCCGTCTTATAGGTATAATTATATTATGCATGGCTAAATTACCATTGCAAAGCGATTTTGCCATGACGTTACATGAATAGCCGGCTTATTAAGCTTAGACCATCGAAATTCTGTAACTCCATGGTTAACGAACGCAGAATTAAATTATTATTATTGTCATTGAATAATAATTATTTAATTACTTGCCTACATAATTATAAAATCATTTTTATTAGAATTTCTCTCCAAAATAATAAAAGCTAAAAACATCTAAGCACAATGCTTTAGATTTCATTACAGTACATAAAATGGTTTATTACGTGTATTATACATTTTTTAGTTTCTGGAATAAAATTATTTTATAATCTATTTATTCATTCAAAGCGAATATTCATATTCAAATCTTAGCGCGCAAGTATAATAGATTAGACAAAATCAAAACAATATATTCAACCAATAGCAGCATTCAGCGCCATAAATTGCGGAATCACCGATTGGTTGAAATCAAGCGCTCGGTGGCGCCACTCCGACCTTATAAATATCGGCGCGATCCTAAACCAGACCTCTTTTCCACAGTGTTAATTCGAGGGGACTCTTTCGGGTTATTTTAGTGAGCTAACTCTAAATTCAGAATGCCGGAGACCGCAAAAATGAATGGATACGCGAAAACAAATGGACACAGTTATGACATGGAAGATGGATCAGTGTTTTTATTTACATCGGAATCTGTCGGCGAGGGACATCCAGGTTAGTTTTTATCAATAACTTTGCAGGGAACTGCTCAGTGAAAAATGGCCGCCTCAGCATGTGCGCAGATAATGTATAAATAGGATTCTATTTGTTTACAGTGATATCTGAACAAGTCAATAAAAATCGGATATGTATCCGGCAATATCTACGCACTGCCTCGCATGCTTATTCCATAACAATGTTTTATTACATCATGGACCGAGTAGCTGCTGAGGCATTCATTTACATTTTGTCAAAATAATCTCAACACGTGGTCTCTGTCCAACAAACATAAAGATGATGTCTTAGGTTTCGTTTTCGATAGGCTTATTTGTTATTGAATATGATTGTTCTATTTCAGACAAAATGTGTGATCAAATAAGCGATGCTATCTTAGATGCACATTTAAGGCAAGATCCTGATGCAAAAGTGGCATGCGGTGAGTGAAAATGGATTCTATTACAATACAAAACGCCTATAAGTTAACTATATTAGTGCAAGTTTGTAATTAAAAATACCTCATCAACAGAAACTGTAACCAAAACTGGAATGGTGTTATTGTGTGGCGAAATCACTTCCCAAGCTAATGTGGATTACCAGAAGGTAGTCAGAGAGACAGTGAAACACATTGGATATGATGATTCCTCCAAAGGTATGTGTACTTGCATAATTTAAATAAATACTATCTATGAAATCTGAAGGTACTATGATGAACAGCCTTGGCTTCCCGCCAGGGCTGTCTAGACAAACTATTCTATATCCTAATTTAGCAGCTCTCATAGTAATGGATGAATATTATTTCATACACAATAGGTTTTGATTGGCGTACACTAAATTTATTAGTGGCTATTGAAGAACAAAGTCGAGACATAGCTAATGGAGTGCATGGCAATGGAGACAGAGAGGAACTTGAGATTGGGGCAGGAGATCAGGTACAATTCTAGAAGAATATGCTGCACGGAGAAACTACTACATCCATTGGCTGCTTATAAAATGGTTCTGATCAAAATTCTGCATGATCCAAAATTTATCCATAACTATGGGAATCATATCACTATAATATTTAGTTTATAAGGATTCTGACAGCACTTTTATTGGGAAAATATTCAACATGAAAATGGTGCATGTGATACTGTGTCACTTGGATGCTGTCTGATATAAAATATCATTATTTTTAAGTTGGGTCATTAAGTTAAAGCAGGTTTCATTTATATGGTACTAAAATGGCATGTTGGGATTAGGGTTCGATTACAAGACTTGCTGCGTGATGCTTGCGTTGGACCAGCAGTCTCCAAACATTGCTGCTGGGGTGCATGAAAACAGAAATGATGATGAAGTAGGAGCAGGCGATCAGGTACAGTACACCTTCATATTTTAACATAATATACATTTCTAATGTTTATATTCCTTTACAAAAGACTTCCATAGTTCAGTACATTTTATATGAAATAAACATTCTATTGGTATTATGGTTTGTATAGAATTATATGCATATAGCCATAACAGCCATTTGATATTATTTTCTATTGATATGACCATAAACCATTTATTGCAAGTTTCAATGAAGCATATTGCAAATTTATTTTCAATCAGTAATTTTCATGTCAACTGTGTCCATTTACTTTGCTGATTAATTATTCATATTTCATAATGCTCATTTTCATGGTTGGTAAGAAAATGATGACTAATTATTGTGCAACAAGAAATTAATATTATTTCCTTGTATGACTTCAAATTAACTTAATTTTCTTATTGATGTATCACTCAAATACTTAAGTATATTAATTTGGAATTTCCGGTCTTGAGCATGTTTTGGTACTGTATGGTCAAGTTATTCTTTGATTAATCTCGATGTTGTTTTCAGGGTCTGATGTTTGGATATGCCACAGACGAAACTGAAGAATGCATGCCACTGACAGTAGTGCTCTCTCACAGACTAAACCAGAAAATTGCTGAGCTCCGCCGAAATGGAGAGTTCTGGTGGGCACGCCCCGATTCCAAGACACAGGTAAATATTTCAGCAAATCACTAAAGTGGTATGTTTATCATATTTTTAGGTTCATAAGGGGCCAAGTAAGTTTATAATACATGATAATTACTGGCTATGCAATAATGATTATTAATTACGCAAAATATTTTGAATTTATCTACTGAATAACATTGTTGATAGTAAATACTTTCTTGACCTTTGAATCTATTTGGAATGAGTTACACAGATTATATAAACATGTGAAACATTTTTCCTTGTTATAAAAAATATTTACAGCTAGCACTGCAATTAAATTCTTGAGGATTGAAGATACTCCATGTATGTGATAATGAATTAATGTTTCATGTATCTAATGTTATATTATGCAAATCTATTGTCATTTAGGATAGATTTCTTGACAAACGTTTAGAATGCAGGAAGTGTTGAAGGATTGATAAGTAATATTATACTTTAATGAGATAACATTGTTAGGAGGTTAAAGCTTAGATAACTTTATGAATGGGTGAACTTTTTATTGATAAAAACTCAAATTTGTTAAATGCTTTAGTTCTGTATATAGTTATGAATAAATAGTTTTATTTAAGTGTGCCTCTGTGCTGTGCAATCTGGGATATATGTATGTGATGTATGACAATGCTTTCTAATTTAAACAAATCTATGGATTTACATGAACAAGATGTCATTAGAATAGCTTTAATGGTGTGAATCAAACAGAACCTTATTTATTAAAAACAAGTTCAAGCTGAAGGTACAAAGCTTTCCAATGAAAACAGTGCTTAGTTGTATATTATATACGCAAAAGTAACTCTTGTCTGTCGGTTAGCTTTTTACAACAAAACATCTGCATCAATTGTGATGAAACTTTACAATGAAATAAACGTGTGGGAAGAACATAGGCAACTTCTATGTGTACTGCTAGCCACAGGTTCCCAATTGTGTAAAAAGAATGTGACTGAGGCTGCAGGTTAAAAGCATAAATTTATAAACGGCGGTCACCATAGCCTAGTTGGTAGTGCTCCTGCCTACGAAGCTGGTGGTCCTGGGTTCGAATCCCGGTAAGTGCAAATATTTGTGTGATGAGCACGAATATTTGTTTCTGAGTCATGGATGTTTTCTATGTATTTAAGTATTTATCTATCTATATAAGTATATATATCGTCGCCTGGTACCCATAGTACAAGCTTTGCTTAGTTTGGGGCTAGGATGATCTGTGTGACATTGTCCCCAGATATTATATAAATATTATTTATGTGTGCATTCATTAAAGAATTGGCTTGTTATTTATATTTTTACTAAGGCGAGTATTGTGTTATAATTAATGATTTGTTTCTCACGTAGTTCTAAAGGACAGGCCTCTTTAGTTGTGTTAATTTAAAATACAGTGCAAATAAGCGACACATATAATAATAATATCCTGGTACATTATTTACACACCACCATCTAATCCCAAACTAAGCAGAGCTAAGTACTATGGAAACCAGATAACTGATATACTACATATCTTTTGTAAATACATACTTATATTTGATAATTACACCCACACAAACAGACATGTTTATGCACTCAAATATCTGTTCTTGGTTGGGAATCGATCCCACGATCCCTGGCGTGAAAAGCAAGCATTTGCCAACAGGCCCACCAATTAAACCTGTCTACCAATAAGTATGCACCCATATTTTAAGTTGTTTTAGTAGTTTGACAGTTAATATTGCTTGTATGAAAAATAGGGTGCATACATGCATAGGTATGCACCGTATTTATCATGCTATATCACAGAGAGTAATGATATTTAAATCTGTTTAGGGGTGTAAAAGAAAGGATCGCCAGCATTGTTTGCCTAATATGAGTAAATTTATAATATATTGACAAGTAATATCAGATTTCTATTCCATTTAGTTAATCTTCTCAGTGGTAGCTCTATATGAAGTGATACAATGTCACTGTTTCAATTATTAGATTCTTAGTGATGAGTTTCAATATATAATGGTACAATGTAGTGAATGTTTCAATTGTTTGGGTTGCATTGATATATGTGACTTCAGTGTCAAGTGATATTCAAGATCCTCAATTAATAATTGATTGTTCTGCCTAGTATCATAAGCATGATATACAAATAAGAACTTTATTGTTGTAGTTCTAGTAACACTTTAGAGTTTAATACTAATACGCTCATAGCTAGATGCTCTCAGCGGTCCGTAAGCGATCGGCGAGGTTAAGCAACTAGGCTCGCGGTCAGTACATAGATGAGTGACCACCAAAGTGGTTTAATTTCTGAGTGTCTCCGTGCTTCGGAGGGCACGTTAAGCTGTCTGTCCCGGTTGTAGTCATTAGACAGCAGCCGTTAAGCCATGTCAGAGGCCTACTGGGTGGCTTGAACAACTCACTCTTTTCTAGGGTAACCACTGCCCATACGATAAGTAAGTACTAATACGGTGGTTGTATTGATGTACGCCGGATGATAGGATTTTGCGAGTGAGGGATAGAGAGTGCACCTGTGTTTGCGCACACACGTAACTTGAATATTGGATGGAATTAATGGAGCCTAATTTATCTATGTAACCAAGAAACGTGTAAAACATTAACTGAATGAATTTATAAGTTCCCATACATAATGACGATCAGCTGACGCAATATGTATGGGGAGCCAATTCTTTTTCTCTAATTGGTTATCTTTAATCTGTTCAGTTTCATTAATAGATAGTTATTTTTTTATTGTTTATGTTACACCTTGTATAACCTTGTAGTTATATCTAACACTCCACTCTGCCCCCCATTTAGACGAACTGATTTACGCGCTAATTCGCCGTATGCCAGATTTTGCACGATCATAAATTACTGCAGTGATCAAATCGATATACATCACGACTCACTCGCAAAATTAAAATAAAAAATTTTGAACTGACTGCCAGATATATGTACACTTTCTTTTTTTTTTTTTTTTATGTTGTGTTCTACATAAATATGCGTAATGCAGTCTTAGGTTAGCTCTTTGGGTTAATTACCCATGTGGTGTTTACCTATAAGTGAGTTACACTGCTACTTGTATCATATATTTGTTATCTTGTGTACTGTCGGTATAAACAATTGTTGGTGAACCAAATAAATAAATAAATAAAAATATAGTACAGTCTACACCAAGTATCTTTTGATTTGGGTCGCCTTTATTATGTAGGTAGAAAACGTGATTTTCGTAATAAGTATATGTAATCAACTAATCATCTATCCTAATAATCTAATACCCTTAATTTAAATTAAAAACTTTCTGCTACCTTCATCTCGTCATGTAAGCCTAATCTTTTGGGGAGGCCTTTGTCCAGCAGTGGACGTACTACTGCTGAACATCTCCAAAAGATTTTCACAATGGAGCTGTGTCCATGATTTGGAGGGATATGCCATAATCGCCACGCTTGGCAGATGATTGTCATAATACACTGAGAAAAGCTCTGCCCTCTCTCTCTCTACCCTCAGGACATCTACGCCCCCCACAGGTTGAGATGGGGTGGCGATATTCTATACCTTCAGCCACAAAGCAAACCTTACCTTCATCTGATTCCTTCCAATTCTGTTTCAGCCAATGCAAAACGGCTGTCTGGAAGAGATTGCCATTTGCATTATACCTTAGTTTCTTTATTTGTATCAATTTTTTTTTCAATGAAGAGTGCTCTCTTATTCTTTTTCTCCATTAAATTTATAGGCTAAATAAACACTAAAAGGACTTGTAGGGATATTTATCCCTTCATGTCTATGACATAGGCTTTACACTTGTAATGCTCTCTTTTAGTGTCAGAAAAAGAAGTATAGAACAACTACTCAGTTCAGGCTAGGTCTTTTCTAGGTATTATATTAAGTCGTCAAAATGTGGCCCTACACTCAGCCTTCGAAGAAGCAAGCCTTGCTCAACTAATGAAGCAGCTAGGTAATAAACTTAGCACGAACTATTTATGATTAATAGCTTATGATTACGATATTAAATACATTAATCATTCGCGTCTTTAGCTATGTTAATTACTATTTATCTCATTTTCTATACCTTAACCTTGTCTGTGGTAAGTTCTTTGTGGTAAGGTACTAATTAGTAGAATGAAATTAAAAATAAGCGTCTCTGTTTTATTTCAGGTGACCTGCGAGTATGTGTTTGCTGGTGGAGCTACAGTGCCACAGAGAGTCCACACTGTTGTTGTTTCACTCCAACATTCAGAAAAGGTATTTATTTTATCTTAAACAACTGTCGCTGTTTAATACCCGCTTGTTATTATATACTAGAGCATTTACTTGTAACAGAATAATAAACTGCTTTTATGTAATTTGAAACAATTATACAAAAGTTTCTCAAGCTGAATTGGCGTTACATTTCATTAAGCAAGACAATTATATAGATAGGAATGTTAGAAGTAACGGCTCACACCTCTTGAGCTTTACTTTGAATACAGTATCCAGCATATATAACAATAACATCCTGGGTCATTATTCACACACCGTCATCTGATCACAAACTAAGCAGAGCTTGTACTATGGAAACCAGATAACTGATATACTACTTTTCTTTTGAAAATACATATTTATATACACCCTCAAACACCTCAATTAGAATATTATATTGTAATCATAATACATACACTGATTTTTTTATTTAATAATATGTAGATGCAATGTTATTTACTAAATTAGTTTCTTGGATTAAAGTTTATTTTTCTTCATTTTGTATTGAATGATGGAATTTGGATGAATACAAATAAAACTGCTATTTTAAAAGTCTTATTACTTTGACTTGCAGTCCATTTCAATTTGTTTTGTCTGTTATAGGGTTAATATGACAATAATTTTCGTAGTTTAATTATTTTGGAATAAAAAATTATCTATATTAAAAACCATATAAATCGATTTAGTAAACGATTCTGAACAAACTATTTTCAGGATGTGTGTTAAATAAGTTACATGTTGTATATAATTACATCCAGACCCAGGACATTCATGCACTCAAATGTCTGTTCTGGGTGGGAATCGAACCCACGGCCTGCAGTGTGAAAGGCAAGCATCTACCAAACCATAAATTAAAAGCCTAATCGGTGTTTTTGAAACAGTATTTAGATTTTTTATTATGCAAGTGCACTAAGCTAGAGATAAATTTCTGAATAAATAAAAATACTTATTAAGTCATTACAAAACTAGTAATATGTTCACGTTTAGATAAAATTCGGAGGTTAAATAACTATTGGTCGTCAATATCTTTAGGTCGCTATTTGACCGACAGAGATTTCCGTATCGTAGGTCGCGACCTAAAGGGGTACGATCGAAATAATCGAAGATTCGTCGCTGTGTAATCAATTCTTGTCTTGTTGCTACCAGACTGATTCATGAATTAGACTTCCGGTTCTGTTTGATTTTTCTGTTCTATGTTTAACATGTCTAATATAACTACTTAAATAGTAGCGTCGTATTTAGTAATAACAGTATAAATGTAAAATTTTAATTGAATATTATTATGTATACTTAGATATTCAATGATTATTGTATATCTTGTAGCTGAATAGTAGGATAGAACATGACCGGTCACTTTAGAGATCCTTGGTGGTACTTTTTGACTGGCAGTAGATAGGAGAGACTTTGCCTCTCTCTGTGTGTTCTACCGTCTATACAATGGGATGTGTTCAGAGGAATTATTTGATTTGATGCACACCACCTTCTACCATCGCACCTCTCGCCACAGACGGGGAGTTCATCCTCACATCCTCGATCCAAGAGACTACAGCATGGGGCCCTTTAAAAAGGGAGTTGTAAGGTTTCTAAAGGGTCGGCAACGCGCTAATGACGCCTCTGGTATTGCAAGCGTTCATAGGCTACGGTGACCAATTACCATCAGGTGCGCCGTATGCTTGTTTGCCAACTTAAGTTGTATAAAAAAAAAACGTATTTACAAAATATGTCCGTGTATGATAATGGACAAGAATGGTACATGTAATGATAACGAAAGTGTTATGTTTGTGTCAGATAACGCTGGAGACCCTCCGCGAGGAGATCCGCTCCAAGGTGATCGCGGAGGTGATTCCGGCGCAGTACCTGGACGCGCGCACCGTGGTGCACATCAACCCGTGCGGCCTGTTCATCATCGGCGGCCCGCAGTCCGACGCGGGTCTCACGGGACGCAAGATCATTGTCGATACCTATGGTATGTCTTATTCAAAATAACCACTCGTCCTGCCTTTAAGAAAACGCAGGCACAAATCTTAACGTTTATAATGTGAGTAGAATTAATTAAAATTAATAATTTACCAATTAGTGACCGGGTATAAGGGTTAACGTTGCGAGGTTTTTACTAAGATATATATTTATAAATCCGGCTTGGCAGACATTGAATCTTATCCAACATATAATAAAATAAAATAAACTATTATAAATATATAATAACTTGATTCTAGCAACATCTACTGCATTCATTTGGTAATCTAAACCAGCGGCTCTCAAACTTTTGTGGTGACGGAACGTATGGAATGAAAAATGTGTTATGATTTATTGTTTGTATCATGGAGCCCTAGGGTTCCGGAGAAAAAATGGCTAAACCATCAAGGGACCAAGAAACTCGAACTAACAAAAAAAAATAGATTCAGCTGTTTTGTTTAGTCCAATAAGAAACACGTTCAGAACAATTTAATATTTAAATATGTGAAATTTTATCTTTGGTACATTGCATATTCCAAATATCTATAAAAGTGCTATGTAGATTATTGAACCTCACTTGCTATTGTCAAATTCATATGTGGGAGGCGTTTCTTTAGCGCAAACTGTAAATCAGTTCAAGAACAGAATTAATAGGCATCTCAACTCTATTTAGCAGAATCAATTATCAGTTCCTTTTAACTGCCTGCCGGATAATAAATAATAATAATAACAACTTGGATTGCTATTCAATAAATAAGAATAAGAGGTTTTAACGGCATATTACAAGAGAGTAATAAATTGAATATAACGAGAGAGTAATAAATTGAAGTTACGAAGAAGGAAGACGCAGCATGGGCAGGCCCCCTACAAGATGGACCGATGATCATGTATGGGTCGCTGGATGACGATAGCGCAAGATCTGCAATTTGGAAAGATCTTAAGGGAAGGCCTTTGTCCAGCAGTGGGCGTCTTTCGGCTGATATATTGATGATGATGATGAGAATTAGTATGAGAAGTGTCTATATAGGAAAACTGTGTTTTGTAGCCCGGTACTCCCGTATCGTTGTGCCCGGTGACTGTGCCGCACGTTAACTATTGGTTGGTTGCAGGCGGCTGGGGAGCGCACGGCGGCGGCGCGTTCTCGGGCAAGGACTTCACCAAGGTGGACCGCTCGGCCGCCTACGCCGCGCGCTGGGTGGCCAAGTCGCTGGTCAAGGCGGGCCTGTGCCGCCGCTGCATGGTGCAGGTACGGACATTACATATTGACACTATAAAACAGATTTCCATAAATAATATGAATCAACTGGATTGATTGATTGTTTCTGCTAGAGAGTGCAAATATATACTATGTATGTACAGACGTCAGCACATCAAGCTACCCCAATCTGTCAAATCTCCCGAATTGAAAGTGAACCTTATGCTTATGCGATAAAGTTGAAAATCTATAAAATAATTTTGACAGATTGGGGTAGCTGTGCTGGCGTCTGTACACTAGTTTTTAAATTTTGTGATTTATTATCTTATGCTAAGGTCAGGTGTTTATTTGACTTCACGCATTTTCCGGACAGCTAAGTCTATGTTTGCTTTGCATTATTAGTTTTTGTTTGATTCAAAAATTCCAAAAATCAGTTAGGCTCACTGTCCACGGAGGCGTAGCTTCATAGAAATCAAAATAGGCCGAGGAGCTTAAACAGCCCAGCGTACTGGTTTATGTCCACGAGACGGATCGCAAGCGTACGTTTTCAATCATTTTTGAGAATGGAGTCTGACGACGAAGACGTTATTTTGGCTTATCAGTTCGAAGGAGCTGTACGGCTGGCGTCATAACGCCTGCGCGCAGCGACGCGAACGCGACGTTGCCGCCGAATACACATCTATGACCCTATACTTCCATGGACAATTTCAAATACATTCATTGCTAAAACATACGTTAGTTTATTATAGTGGAGATAGATGTACTGGAGAAAAGTTTTTAAGATAAAATCCCGACTCTACTAGGAAAACACACGCAAGTTAACCCTAATTGGTAATAGTGTGTTTTCATAATTCGTTGGCTTAATCTCTTATTACAACACAATAGAATTTATAATGAGGTGGTTGCTAATATACTATTGCCAGATTAAGAGTTAATGGCTGTTAGGTTTGTTATAACTTAGTTATAAACCATCTCATAGTTATCTTGACCGATCCGATAACGTTTTACGATATTATGCAAATAGGCGCGGGGTTAGTCTACATATGGCTGACCGCGAAAACTGTTCTATTTCTGACCGTGATTCGAAGGACTAATTGTCACTAGGCAACAGACAATTGGTCATCTCACAGGCTTATTGGGCGGCTTGAACAACTTTAAAACGAGATCAGCTCCGTCACTTGATCTTATCGGCCCGTGATTGGTGAGGTTACGCACCTAGCAGGCAAGCGGTCAGCCTATAGATGGATGACCGCCAAAGTGGTTTCATATCTGAGTGACCAACTCTTATATTAGGGTAACCACTGGCCATATGATAAAATAGAAAAAATGTTAAGAAAGCCACAGAGATAATGGTCTACCTGTTTCAGAATTATGACGTAAAACGGTGACTTAGTGTTCAAACTTCTATCACTGCAAAGCCCCCTTACGTATATTTTTTGATAATATTTCGTCTCATTTCGTAATTTGGTTCGCGTTTTCTTCATATAAATTAGGAATAAGTAGTCGTATTTTAGGAATAAGTTTCAATAACCAAGACGCAAATGCCCATAAAATGTAAACGTAATTTTAAACAACCTTTTTCTTTTATCAGTCCGTGGAGAATCGATCCAAGCTGTAATGGCATTTCGTATGTGTGTTGCGTAAATATGACGCAATTGTATGGATCGTATGTTACACGGAAACCTTAAGACGAACTGCGACGTCACCTCGTACCGAGAATAACTTACGGAACTAATTTTACGTCATTGTTTATTAAATAGGTGATATAGATAACGTTCAAGGACATATATAATAACTCTACCGGTTTAACAATTATTAACTTGTAATTATTCTCCAATTAACAGTGGTTAGAACATAAATGGGATTTTGTTAAAACATAATTTATGCATGCATAATACGTATAGGCACTATGACGATCAATTACTTTTTTTTAAATGAAAAATTCTTTAGTCACTCTGCAAGTTCTTGGAATGGGTAGAAAACGTAACGCGATGTTGAAAACATCGCGTTAGGACACGTGACCTGATCGAATGTTCGTAAGATGGAGGGTCCTTTTATTAATTTACACTAGCCGTTTATAAACACACATGATCGCAGCATTTGTTTCGTAACTATGGTAGCTTTTTTAAATTTATCTAAAATCAAAATAGAGAGGGAAGCTATTACTAGGAGTCTTTACCGCCCAAAAGGTGGGAAGTAGCATCTTCCACTCGCTACTCACATCATATAAACTCTACTTTTATATTATGTGAAATAAAAAAATTGTTTTCGCACCTACAGGCAGTCCCTAATATATTTTCTTTTAAATTACGTTTACAATTAGTCTAGGAAGCTATCACTGCTCAAGCCTTGCCAGATGGTAACCCTTTGCGGATTGCAAACGTCGATAAATCGATGGTTAAATCAAGATTCTCCATTTTTAGGGATGCTTTTACGTTAATATGCGAATACGATAAGTAGCCACTCATTCCCGATTCATGATTGTGACCACACGTTTTGAAGCATTTGAACCGACAGCACATTTTACTGGGAAGAATGTTAGAGATTACCGAAGAGTGGTGCAGGTAACTAGAATAAAATGTTACTTTTGACATGCTAAAGTAGATCAATAATCAATTTCTATCAGTTTTCTTCCCGCGTACCTTTTAACCTTAACCTGCGCGACTTGCAGTTCTTGTGACGCAAGTCGCGCAGTTATTCCTCAACGCCCTCGTATTTTGGGTTCGATCCGTCTGTAGGCAACTATTTGTGTGACAAATACACTCACAGGCACAATTAACCGCCCACCCATATCATTCGTCACCCTGTTTGTTTAAGTTAACTATAGCTTATCTACTGTTTTATTTTTTGTCAAGTGGGTACTTTAGCAATAAATTAAACACTTATACCCTTATTTCGTTTCCTAAATTTGTGTCAACGACGGGTTTTTAGAATTTAGTCGTTGTTTGACATTGTTGCCGTCACGTTACCGTGTTTACATTTCCTGTTATTGTCTGCCATAGTGTGCGAATTTGAGTTTCTAGTGTTTGCTTATTGTTTGTGACTGTAAAAAATGCCTCTCGATGCAACTGGTGCAGCTAGGGCAGTGGCTTTAGCTGACGCTGGGTACAGCCAACGTCGCATCGCTCGTACACTCGGTGTACCTCGTACTACAGTACGGGATGCCATCAGACGGTTTCGGGAGACAGGCTCATACACCCGCAGGCCAGGTCAAGGCCGACATCGATGCACTTCAACTCGAGATGACCGCTTCGTTGTCAGCAACGTGTTGAGAAATCGCTTTTGCACCGCTACTGAAGCCCGTACGTGTCTTTTTGAAGTGAGAAATGTCAGTGTGAGTGAACGTACGATTAGAAGAAGACTGGCAGAAAGAAATCTGCGGGCTTTTCGTCCAGCTCGCGCCCCACAACTGCTCCCACAACACCGTAGAGCTAGACTTGCTTATGCGCGAGAATTTGCTGACTGGACTATGGAGGAATGGAAGGACGTACTGTTCTCAGATGAGAGCAGAATAGCCTTAAAAGGTCCAGATGGACGTCAGCGTGTCTACAGGCGCCAAAATGAAAGGTTTGCGTCATGCGCTATAACCGAAACAGTGGGTTACCAGGGAGGGTCCATAATGGTTTGGGGAGGTATCTCTTATGAGGCTCGTACCGATCTTGTTGTGTTCGATAGGGGTAGTGTGAACGCTCAAAGGTACGTGGAGGAAGTTATTCAAGAGCATGTCATGCCTTTCGCACCATTCATTGGTGCCAACTTCAGATTAATGCATGACAATGCACGTTGCCATACCGCAAGATCCGTCACTGAGTACCTTAATGAGGTCGGGATCCAAGTTTTACCATGGCCGGCACGCAGTCCTGATCTTAACCCAATTGAGCACATTTGGGACAACCTCAAAAGACGTGTCCGAGCAAGGGTACCAGCCCCTACGACCCTAGGAGAGCTCAAGACGGCTGCGGTAGAGGAGTGGCACAATATCCCCCAATCTGATATCCAAGATATCATGGATGGATTGCCAAACCGGCTCCAAGAAGTCATTAGAGCCCGAGGCGGCAACACCCATTATTAATTTTTTTTAAATTTTTTATTCGAGCACTTTTTTCTAAATTCTAATTTGTTAATTTTTCATCGAAGATTTACATAAAATCGATTTTTGGTATTAATCATTTAATAAACGACTTTTTCTTTCAAGACTATTGTTTTTTTTTTACCTTTAAGGTAGCTTTCAACGTACCTCTCATCAAATGTGGTCTAAATTTGACGATTTCTGCAAATTGAAAGAAATACAAGGTGGGCGGTTAATTGTGCCTGTGAGTGTATATAATATGTTTTGAGTCTGGATTTGCTTTGTGTATATCAATTGAATGTTTGTAAAGTCCCCCACTATAAAAATATCACTGTAGTTTTGCTCTGGAGAGAAGTGTATTTTTAATATTCTGACTCTAGTTTCTGATAAAATCCCAGAACAACTGAGCCTTACTGCTTAGTGTGCCACTGTTGATCCTGGTTAACAGGAGTTGCAGTGGTGGTAAGAGGGTGGGACTATTCCCAAAGAAATAAACGGGCCTGTTGGTGTGGTTGGCAAATGCTTGCTTTTCACGCCGGAGGTCGTGGGTTCGATTCCCACCCAGGACAGATATTTGTGTGCATGAACATGTCTGTTTGTCCTGAGTCTGGGTGTAATTATCTATATAAGTATGTATTTACAAAAAAAAATAGTATATGTATTATATCAGTTACCTGGTTTCCATAGTACAAGCTCTGCTTAGTTTGAGATCAGATGGCCGTGTGTTAATAGTGTCCCAGAATATTATTATGTTATTAAAGTACATACTACAGATCCATTTCCTTACTGTGGGCGGGTAGTGTTTTAATGATAATAATAAAGCTGATGTATTTTATCGTATGTCTGAAGATTTAGGAAGGTGCTTTACGAACGAATGCGATGTAAAAATTATATGCTTTGTTAAACAGGTTGCATATGCCATTGGAGTAGCTGAGCCCCTTTCCATCACAGTGTTCGACTATGGCACTTCACACAAGACGCAACAACAGCTCCTTGCTATTGTAAAGAAGAACTTTGACCTTAGACCAGGCAAAATTGTCAAGTGAGTATATTTTTTTTTAAATTTAATTATCATGCATCATCTGTGAAGACATGGACTAAAGAAGGTCTTTCTTTAGTCTTGTCTTCACGGATGCTGCGCTAAACGTAAATTGTAAAAAAGAGCATATAAATCTTACAGACCTACATCCTACAGAACACTCTGATTGCATTTTTATCGTAATGTTATGGTTCCGAGTGCGAGTAAGGTTATAGCCATAGCTAATCAAGCCGGCAACGTATATGTAATGCCATGTTCGTCGTAAGCGGGACCTACGGCTACGATGACCGCTTACAACCAAGTGCTTTGGTGCTGGAGTTTATGTAACCTGTTGTAGAATGTCGAATCACCCAGCACTCCCTACCTATAAATGTGAAAGTTGAATTTACCTTGTGAATATTTGTGACATTTTTAGTTGTGGTAAAAATGCTAGAAACACATGTTATTTCCAATAAATACACTTTTTGTTACTCTAAGCGCTCGTTGCGGTAACGCAAACTTATCTAACAAATACATATTATATTCGTCAATAATTTTTAACTGCTCTAATTTTAAAATTTCGCTGTACAGTTTATACTAATATGGTATAAGTATATATTAGGTCTTTACCTATGAAATTGCCGTTCTGCAGTACTGGCCATTTCAAATCAAAATAATTTTTGTTTGGCTAAGAATTCTAATTTCAAATTAATTTTATTTTAAAAACATGGATTCTTTTTTCCAAAAGTAGTCATTTCTTTATTGATTAGTGTTACATTTTCATCGCATTTCAATCTTTTTCGTCATCATGGATACGTTAAAAATTCGAGTAATTATGGAATATGAGTACCGTCGTGGCAGCAACGCGGCACAAGCGGCACGCAACATCAACGACGTTTACGGAGCTAACACTACAAACCAACGCACCACCTGTTATTGGTTTGCTCGCTTCCGTTCTGGAAATTTCGACCTGAAAAATGAACCTCGCGGTCGTCCGAAGACTTTGGTCGACAATGACGAATTAAAGGCGGTTGTGGAAGCTGATGATACACAATCTACGGCTGAAAGCAGCAGCTTTCGACGTTAGCGTCAAAACAATATTGGTCCATTTGCGTCAAATTGGCAAGGTAAAAAAGCTTGACAAATGGGTGCCCCACGAACTCAATGATCGCCAGCGCGAAGTACGCGTCGAGACGTGCCTTGCACTGCTCAACAGACACACAAATGAAGGAATTTTGAACCGCATTGTTACCTGCGATGAAAAATGGATTCTGTTTGATAACCGCAAGCGCTCAGCAAGTTGGTTGGATCCTGGTTCAGCACCTAAACAATGCCCTAAACGAAAACTTACCCCTAGAAAAGTGATGGTCACTGTTTGGTGGTCTAGCGCCGGTGTGATTCATCACAGCTTCTTACCAAACGGGGTGAGCATTACTGCAGATGTGTACTGTGAAGAACTGAGCACAATGATGGAGAAGCTGGCGCATCTCCAACCAGCATTGGTCAATCGCTCGTCTCCGCTGCTCCTGCACGACAACGCGCGACCTCATACTGCACAGCAGACGGTCTCCAAGTTACAAGAACTGGGGTTGGAAGCTCTCCGTCATCCGCCCTACTCACCAGACCTACTCACCAGACCTTGCGCCTACAGACTACTACTTTTTCCAGAATTTGGATAACTTCTTGGCGGGAAAAAAATTCAATACCCGAGAGGCAGTACAAAATGCCTTTGAAGAATTTGTTGCCTCCCGTCCAGCTGATTTCTTTAAGAAGGGCATCAATAAACTGCCACTGCGATGGCAAAGATGCATTGATTGCATGGGTGATTACTTCGATTAATACAAATAAAAAAATTCATGAAAAAAATTCGTTTAAATTTTTTCATACAAAACGGCAATTTCATAGGTAAAGACCTATTATTTTTTTTAAATACGGGACTAGTCCCTCCCTCTTTCCCACCACTGCAACTCCTGTAAGCCAGGATCAACAGTGGCACACAATGAAATGACACTGAGCGGTGAAGCTCAGGCATGTCCCGGAGAATCGCTTTAACTGTCTTCTTATGCTGGATATATACATGGTATAAGTATATATCCGGCATAAGTAAAGCCCTTCCTAATATCTTAAGGAGAAGGAAAGACGTATGGCTAAACACATAATTTTAGTCGTAAAAGAAATCGAAAATAAATATAATTTATAATCCAACATAGTTTCTATTACGCTAGACGCTCTTCGCGGCCACGCGAACGAAGCAGGACACCGTATTCGTCTACAAATTTAACAGGTGCATTTTTTCAATTCGTCATGGAGCATATACTTGGCATAAGTAAAGACATCCTTTATATCTTAGGTGTTTCAGAAAAGTGCAAAATAGTTGCCAAGCCCTTTTTATATGTGTCGATTTGCAACTATATACGCCTTGGGCCTGTTGGCGTGGTAGGTCCGTTATGCCGCAGGTCGTGGGTTCGATTCCCACCCAGAACAGATATTTGTCTGCAACATGTCTGTTTGTGCTGAGTCTGGTTGTAACTATCTATAAGTATGTATTAATAAAAGAAAAGTAGTATATGTATTAAATCGATTATCTTGTTTCATATTGTATGATTATATTGAAGTACCTAATTAAAAGGAATTAAATTGATTTAATGTATTTTTGTATGTGTTATTTTCAGGGAGTTGAACCTGAGGGCACCAATATACCAGAAAACCAGTACATACGGTCACTTTGGACGAGAAGGCTTCCCGTGGGAGAATCCCAAACCACTGGTCGTAGAATGACTTGAGACGTAAACATTAGCCCATTGTAAATATTCTTACCAGTATGTTATAAACACTTAATCTACGTGTGTATTGTAGCGAGAGCGAGTCGTACTCCTAGCGTAATGCGTGGCGAACCTCGCAGTGGAACACCGCGACGTTGCACTACTGAGGTTCCTTGTAATGTTAAGTATTCCCTAGATTTATTAGACACTTAGGTTTAACACGGTGCCGTCATTACTGAATTTGAGTTAGTTCAGGGGTTCACGTGGCAGTCCTATTATTTAAGGTTACGTGATCTGTTTCCTAAAGTTGTTTAATTTTTACACTGCCCGATAGTTTCTCTAGTTATAATGAACTTTCCAGTGATTGCAATACTTTGTATTTTTTACTTAAATGATGGACTGCCTTCACTCTCGAATGTCGTACGCTTATAAATAAGTGCTATGATAGTGGTAGAGTAGACTACTTGCCTGGCCGCGTCACAGTGCAGCGGGGGCCGGCCGCACGCCACCGCGTCGCTAGCCTTCGCTGCACTGCAAGTATAGGTACTGCGTAGAGACGAATCCTTCTTGTATATATATATTTTTATAATCCCAACATTATCCAAACTATAATTTATATTGCGTTTCTTGATATGAAATGATATTTGGTTAACTTAGGTTTGTATTTATGAATGAAACTCCGCTGACTCTCAAATCTGATTTGTTAATCAGTTCTTTAAACGTGAAGTTGGATTGATTTGTAAATACAGACCTAAATGTTGGAGATCATCTCTCACGTGGGACGCTTTGTGTTGTATTTCCGAAAAGGAGCGACGTGGAAAAGAGCCATTTTGAAAATACACCGACTTGACCACGGCAAGTAGTGCACTGTGCATTTACTCCTTTACATTATATGATTCCGCCAGTAGATTTTATTAGGCGAAATGCTGACCGTACATTTGACATTAGGAATTAACTTAGTTTATAAATATTAAATAGCGCGGTTAGAGTAATTCTGATTATATTTTTTGATCTGTTTCAACTTCGACCTGTTAAAGTTTCTAATTAACTTCGGTGGATTATCGATTTGTCAGATTGTGGAATTTAAACTTAATAAAATTATCATCTCCCGACATATTAGCGGGAGTTTAAAACATGACTTTTATTTACTATTATTAAAACTTGCATCCATTTACACATTACTTCTGATTTACGTGAATAAATCACAAGTAATGTGAACCAAAAACGTGAAATCGTGTAGGTACATAAATTTTACAAGCTGGTATAACTTGTGCCAGAACCAGAGTTGTAAATTGAATACTTAATTACTTAATATAAACCTTAAACTGATTTTATCGACAAGTGAACTAGTATTGAGCAATATTTTAATGTATATTTCGTTTTATAGGAGAGGAGAAAGAGCTATATATAATCGACATTACGAAAGTGGTGCTAAATGATAAAATATGATAGTGCAGATGTATGCCTCAGAGGCTAGATATGAATACCGAGTATGTTGTAGAATTTTTCCTTCTATGGCGTGTACAGTGCCATATATTCACCAGTAAATTTGAAATACATAAGTAGGTACTTCATTAAAGTCTATACGAATCATAAGGTAATTGGTGTCTGCGCTCCAAATATACCTATGAACATAAATAAAAAATTGCATAAAGTCGTGATTGATTAATAAACGTAAAAAATACTGTTATAATTTATTTTAACTTTTCGATAAAGCTTTTATACGCCTATATGAAGGAGTAACAAGTTATTTAATTACCATAATTGTGGTTTACTTCTTCTTCTACGTATCCTTAGAATTTTAAGATGCAGACAGCAGATAGCCTAGTGTCTATTGGATTATGAGATCAGCGCATTAAGTCCGCCAAAATGATCCACTTAAAGCACCGCATAATATATTATCCTATTGATTTCAATAACAGATGGATGACTTTATAAATTACTAGCTGTGCCCACAGTTTTACCAGCGTTAAACTGTGTAAATTATAGCCTATGTGTTAATCCAGGGTGTCTGCTAACTCCATACCAAATTTTATTAAAATCGCTCCAGCCATTTAGACGTGAAGAAGTAACAAACATACACACTTACAAACTTTCGCCTTTATAATATTAGTGTGATTTATTATGATTTGAATGAGTGATGCAACGTTAGATTTGAGAAATCTATGTGTACCGATACTATTTTTTTATACAGTTTTAGACATTTATTTTCTCAAAGAGAATACAATATTTACCTACATGAGAAAAATGAATCATTTTTTTAAAAGTAAAGTAATGGCTGCAGGTACACAGGCTGCATGGCCTTTATTATAGATATTTTAGATTACTTAGATATACTATATTTATTATGTAGGGTTTATCGTGTTAAGAAGTCTTTGAAAATGTAACATTAAGATGTTACATTTTCAAAGACTATTATAAACAATAGAAAACACACTAAGGTGTGTTTTCTATTGTTTATAAATATAACTATGCCACACAACTTCGATAGTTATGGCCATGCTATTAATTTTAATATTGTTAGAGTCGTTCTAAGGATATATATTTTAGCGGATAGTTACTATGGGAAATCAGCGACACTTTATATAGAACAAGATCCGGATAAGTAATTTTTTAACATAAAATTATTATTACCATTGTTTGAGAGACGGCATTATAAAATAAAATAATAAAGGTTTTTATTCACATAGACTTTAAAAAAGCGCCTGTAAATAGTCCGAACATGTTTGTAGTAATATAGTTGTATACATTATTATTTCTAGTAACATAGATATTTAGGTACAGATTGTATGAAAACATTTATAAAATGTATTTTATTATAGCAATGATATTTAGCTAGCTCGTATCAAGTTATTGTCAAGAGATTATGTTTAATTATCTAGTTTGTCTAATATTTTTACTACATATTGTCAATGGTTCTGTCTATATTAAGGTATTATTATTATGACGCACCTTGTGTTAATAACGACGGTCGCGCTTTAATGCTACCACCGGATCCAATGCGCCCCAACTGAGAAGACCCAGCGAAACAAACTCGGTGGGTTCATCTACTACCGGTTTCAACACGACCCAGTTGAGACGGTCCGGCGAAACATACTCAAGCGGGCATGAACACGGGATTTGGTCCAATTAGAGTAAGTAATTATTTAGTTGGCAAACACAATATATGTTCGATCGGGGTTGTCTGAATGCTTATTATTTTAGATTATATTTAGGTATACAAAAGAAAAACTTCGAAACAATAACATTATTCATTTTGAGACAGAGTCAATAATTTTAAATTAAGTATATGATAGCAATCATTTACAGATAGTTCACGTAACTCAGTAGATCAGTCATGTCTATATGGCTACAAGGTCTCCAGCGAGCAATGTGCAGGTAGGCAGTGCGAGCCAGACGTCTTTGTCATCGATGTACTCTTTAGTGGTGTAATAACCCCTAGCCATAAGTACACGTTAAATATCTGTTTTAAAACTTGTGTCAGGCACATCAGTAATTTGAGTAGGAAGCTTGTTATAAAACCTAATACAATTTTCTAAAAATGATTTATTAGTTTTGCTTACTCTAAAGCCTGGCATGGCTAGTTTGTTTTTATTCCTAGTATTTATATTATGTAGTTCACTTTTCTTTTTATATTTATGAATATTTTTTCTAAAAAACATTATATTCTGATATATATATTCCGATGGCACAGTAAGTATATTTATTTCTTTAAACAAATTTCGCAAAGAATCTTGACTGCCTAAACCATAAATGGCTCTGACTGCTCTTTTCTGCAATACAAAAATAGTACCTATGTCAGCCGCCGAACCCCAAAGCAGAATGCCATACGACATAATGCTACGAAAGTACGCGAAAGACACTAATCTAGCAGTTTGTTCATCTGACAATTGTCTTATTTTCCAGACAGCATAGGAAGCCGAACTTAATTTACCTGCTAACTTTTCAATCTGAGGACCACATTGCAATTTTGAATCAAGTGTCAATCCTAAAAATACGGTCGATGGGACTAAATCTAATTTTTCCGCATTAAGTGCAACTGTTGGTACAATTTAAGTCACATTGACCACATAGCAATTTTGAATCAAGTGTCAATCCTAAAAATACGGTCGATGGGACTAAATCTAATTTTTCCGCATTAAGTGCAACTGTTGGTACAATTTGAGTCACATTCGGCAATGAGAACCTGATGCATTTAGTTTTCCCTGCATTTAACAAGAGATTATTTGCCGAAAACCATTCTGATATAAGGCCGAGTGTTTTATTATGCTCAATAAGATCTTTATCCTTCCTATTTACTTTAAATATGAGCGACGTATCATCAGCGAATAAAACTATGTCTGATACCTTCTCTATCAGATAAGGGAGATCATTTATATAACCCTTTCAGACCTGGCGTACACAAATGTACACATAAAATTTTAAAAAATTATTGAATCATATTCGCAATTTTTGCAATTGAAACCGGTTGTATTCATAAGTTCACATTATAAATTACGGAAAAAAATACAACTAACGCCATCTACTTGCGTACTTTGGCATGTTTTGAAGAAGTTTCGACCAGGGGCCAGCCGAATTTCGGATTGTGTAGGTAAGCTCATTATATTATTTCTAAAAAGTAGGAAATAACGATATATACCTACTGAAAAAAATGTGAGTCGATGTGTTATATTACTTAGGTTATATCTAAGAAACATTTTTAGTGTTTCATTTATTTTTTATACCAAATAATGTGATTTTTATATTTGTACTCAATTGTACACATCAGGCGTAAACGATGCATTTACGATTTGATCCAGTACTTTGTCGGTATTGAAAAAATCAGATTTATAGTTATTAAAACGTATAATTACCGTGTTTTTGGTGGTACCAATTGTGTCAATACAATTTTCAGATAAAAAAAACCACCCAACTGCTTTCACCTGACGCCTTGAGAGCACTAAATGAAGGAGATCTTTCTGATTTGGAGTTATCATCCGATGACGAAGGACGGTTAAAATTTGCGTCTGAACGGGAGTTAGGTACTTTCGGTCTGAGTAGGCGCAGATGTCATAAACCAGAATCATCAAGAAGTATACCCACCTGACTCCGACGATGATGAAGTGCCTAACTCGTCGTGGATTAGAAGTGAGTGATCGGGAACCAGAAGCGTCTACCTTCATCTCACAATGACAATTGAAGAATCCAAGGGTCACATGTTATACTTCAACAATTACTTTTCATTCTATCATCTGATGCAAATGTTAAAACAAAGCAGAATTAGGGCTGCATGTACACTGCTAGTATCAGCTAGAAACAGATTTGCTAACCCATTGTTGCTAAGCGACAGAGAGATGAACAAACAACCTCGAGGCTTTGCTCAAGAAGTAAATAGCTATGACGAAGATGTAATTGTGGTCAAGTGGTTTGACAATAAGATGACCCATCTGGCTTCTAATTTTGTTGGCATTGTTGAAAAAGACATAGTGAGGAGGTGGTGTAAAAAAGACAAGCAATTTATTGAAGCTGAACACCCTGTAGATGTCAGGAAGTATAATCATGCGATGGAAGGAGTTGACTTATTAGACAACTCATGAGTTACTACAGGACTTTTATAAAATCCAAAAAATGGACATTTCCAATGATATGAAAACCAAATTGACAACAACTTGCTGGGCGTACCAAAAAACAAACATCTTGCTCGTTGCTTCGTTTTTGTCGTCGGCTGTGTGCAAGTCTGGTTTTGCGGAATAAAACCATTGCTAAAAAAGGCCGTCCAAGTGGCAGTAGCCCAACTCCACAGATTATACCAAGAAGACCAGGAGAGACTCGCCCTGCGCCTGAATTTGCTCAAGATGGCGTTGGACATCTTCCTGCTCACGATGATGGTCTTGCAATGCGGTGTAAATCACTAATTTGTGTAAGGGGAGAACCCGAAATAAATGCATAAAATGCAAGCTCCACTTATGTCTCACAATAGATAGAAATTGCTTGTTAGCATTTCGTACATAAGCGTGTGCCTATGTATGAAATATGCTATGTGATTATGTGCTAAATATTTTGATCTACCCAAAGAAGAGATATATATCTTAAGAAGAATACTTTATATTTGTTAATTATATAATTTTAATAAAATTTTCTATTAAAAATGTACGTAAATTAAAAGTTTTATACTTATCACAAAACATCTTGATATACTAGCCTTGTCATTACATAGGACGGATGTGCACATTTGTACACAAAAAGAAAAACCACTATTTCTGGAAAAGCTGTCAGCCAAGATTTTTATTTTTATTTTTCCATCATTTCTTGTACCCTAGTCCAGCTAAGGTAATGCGGGGCTATTTCGTCTAAAAAAAATACGTTTGAAATCCAATTGTTTGCTGTTTCGCCACGGCAAACTATAACAAGAAATGAGTAAATGCATCATAAAAAACGTTTATTGGTTAACAGTTACGGTGTATTACTAGTTAATAACACGAATATTTTAATTATAAAATAGGAAAATTATTAAAAATTCTGGAAAACGGCTGAATAGCCCCGATGTGGGGCTATTGCAACCTTTCACTGTATCTCTGCCATCTATGAACCTATTGAGTAACTACTTAGTACTTCATAAAATTAACGTTGATATGAATGTCATTCTAGACTCTACAATAAGCCAGGAGGGTTTAATTTCCAGTAAAATAGTTTTGAAAAAACAGTGGGGCTATTACGTCTAGTCCTCATACATGCTATGATGCGCCATATGCTTCGATAGTTCTTAGTTAAACAATATTATTCAGTTCTAATTTATGGATAATTCAACTACATAGTTTTGTTTTATTTTAATAGGTGGTATAAAATCAAGTAAATTATAAATACCAAATTATTGTTTGTTGGATGGCAAAAAAGAAATAGAGATAAAATTAAAAGATAGACACTGTATTACACTTACAAATTATCAAACAGTCTTCAATTTACAGAGTATTATTTCTTACCGGAGATATAATATTTTATGTTAACTTTGAAGTCAAAAACACTTAAAACATAGATAATGTAGGTTAACGATTTTTTTTAATTATTTAAATTTTAGTACATCGAGAATGTACAAAGGTGGACTTAATGCCAAAGGCATTGAGTCCGTCTTTCGAATTCAGTTGTGAACACTGTCGGATGACCGGCAGATACATGGACACACTGTAGTCTTGTTTTAAGTGTTGACCTAGGTATATCATGATACTTCGCCGCTGCGTACGTGGTCATTCGATTGCTTCTCACATCATCGAAAGCTTGTTGAATAGTTTGTTCTGAATAGGTCTTTTCTCGTTTCCGCTTTTAATGACGGACCATCTATAACAATGAATATGTATAATATAGCACGCACACACACATACCGACAAACTTTCCGCATTTATAATAAGTATTAGTAAGATATACAACTTTACTAAAACATATTGAAAAGTTGAGTTTAAAATATATTGAAAATTTATGGTGGCTTTTTTATTTTCAGCAAAAGTAGGCTCAACCCGAAAAAACTCCGAGGTCAGAATAATTGATAATGACAATGTTAAATTCATCGTAATTTTATCGACGCTAGGACATCACTGACTTTTTGCAATTTCATACTAAAATGTTGGGGCTATTGCGTCTTGTTATTTTGGTTGGAATAGCCCCCTTCATAGAATTTGTGGGGTTATTAAGTCGCATCACATTAATCAGTAAAAACAAAGCGCACAGTAAAACTAAATAGCACAAAAGATTCATCTGTTTTTCGTCTCCTCGCATAACATTAAAAGCCTTAAAAAAAACGATATTTTACTTACCTTTGCTCAAAAATCAGCGGAGCATGATCTTGACCGCACTTGTCAAAAATGGCGTCCTTTAGAAAAATGGGCGTCAATCAAACAATTCATGCGCTAGCACTACCATCTATATACCGATCTAAGAAAGAGAGTTTTCGCTTTCCATTCATAGATATCGTTATTAGTAAAACATTATGAAAAAAAAGTTATAACCATAAGACGGAATAACCCCCTAGACGGGATAGCCCCGCATGACCTTATATGATTTTTTATAAATCGGTTGGTGACAAAAAAATAATTCAGGTCTGAAAGGGATAAACTACAAATAAAAATGGGCCCAATATAGATCCTTGGGGCACCCCCATTTTCACAGGATGACGTGCCGAAGTGACACCGCCTATCGAAACCGTCTGTTCTCGCCCCGATAGATAGGACATCACAAGATCAAGATATGTGCCAGATATTCCATAATATTTCAGTTTAACAACGAGCGTACGGTGATCAACGCAATCGAAAACCTTAGAGAGATCACAGAAAACTCCCAGCGCATCCTGTGATCCCTCCCAAGCCTCCAATATTGACCTAATTAATGTGCAACCTGCATCTTGAGTAGAGCGGCCCCTTGTAAACCCGAACTGCCTGTTATGCAATATCTCATTCACGTTAAAGTGCGACAACATTTGGCTGAGCATCAGTTTTTCAAATAGTTTACTTAAAGCTGGCAGTATTGAGATAGGCCTATAATACGTGGCATTTTTTGAACAACCTGCCTTGAAAACGGGTATTTGAAGATGGCTGCAAGGATTGTAGCAATGTTTAGTATGATTGATTCAATTGCTTTAACAGACAGTCCCCACAAATCTTCTGTGCCTTTCCTTTTAATACTCTTAAAAGCTTCTATAATATCATCACTTGTTACGGATTTAAAACTAAATTTAGGCACAGTTTGTTTTAAACTTTGATTTAAAAAGGTTCTATGTTCGAACACCAATATTGCGTTCAATTCAATTTTATTTGCGGCCAATATATTCAACCGTCCCTTCCCACCTAGCACTGAAATAAACAAAATCTCACCAAATGCAACTTTTTATTTTGTTTATTATGCTTAGAATCCAAGGCGGTGCTTCAACTTGGTGTCCACTAAAATCTATGAGTATTAAGAAGAAAGCCAAGAAGCTACCAATCGTCGCGCCGCTTGCTGTGCGTGTGTCATTCTGATGGTGTCAGTTCGCCTCCAGGATTGCATGTCGAAGCAATGTGATGCCCTGTGGAGGAAAAAATCTTGTTTTACAGAGTTCACGTTTAACCATGTGCATTGCGTTATGTTCAATCTATATATTACAGCTCTAAATTTAAGCGAAGAGAGAGAACTTTAAAATAATAATTTTGAACTTATGTAACGTATCAATGTATATATCATTGTGTAACGTATCTGAGATCTAACACGTGTGTTCAAAAAATTATATGGTAAACTCTTTTATTATCCTATTAAAATTTGTAGTAAAAAGAACACAGTTATATATATTCTCGTGGTTATGAATATGCAGCCTACTACTGTCTACTACTGTCCTACTGTAGGGCAAGGGCCACCTCTCGCAATGAGACGCCATAGTCCACCACGCTGGCCAAGTACGGGTTGGCAGATTTCACATGCCATCAAGAACATTCTGGAGAATTGCAGGCATGGAGATTTCCTCACGATGTTTTCCTTCAGCGTTTCTTTTAATTTCTAATACGCACATGACCTTAAAAAAACAGTGGCACTTTGGTTTTTTCTACGGTCTACCCACTAGGCCAGGGTTTCTCAAACTTTTTGGGGTCACAGACCACTTTCACAATTGAAACAATCTCACGGTCCCCAGTCAAAAAATATTATAGCAGAGGAAAACACGTTGAATATAAAAAAAAAAACAATTTTATTGGTATTTTAAACTTTCGCGATCTGACACACTATCATATATTATTGACACGGGTTACGATGCGATTAGAATTTAAGGCAAATCATTACCTTTTTGGTTAACCCGACGTTTCGGCATGAATTGCACAAGCCATTACCTGATTTTCTAAGGTAGTGGCTTTGATGGCAAATGCTGTATTTAGTACACAATTAACTAATAAATATGTTAAGAGTTAACTATCTAACTGTGGACCCCTGATACCCATGCTAAGGGGTCCGTGGACACCACTTTAAGAAACCCTGCACTAGGTTAGCTCGACTTCACCCGTAGACAACGTGACATTTTAATTTTTCCCAACTGTACCCCTACAGACGCACTAAGTGTTGGTAAGATCAAAATTAGAAGTGAGCCATCGAAATGAAGAAGAATTAGTTATCTATAATTTTGAGTTACCTTTCTACATCATACGTCGGCGAGGTTTCGCTAACGTCTCTGTCGTAAATGCCGAGTGCTCGCCAGGGGTCAATTACTCCATGGATATTGATGGTATTGTTCACTTGAGGCTCTAAGCCACCATACTCCAGATTAACACGATCTACGGCAGCGTACACAAACTCTTCATCAAACCTGAAAATAGTCATACTTGTATTAACTCTTTGCCGTTGTAATTATTGTTTAGCGAGTCCATAATAGAAATACCTTTTTTGTGGATATAAAATTGACATACTATAATGGACTCGAAAGTATTTGTACTTGGTTTAAAATGACTTGGTACCGACGATGATTCAAATCTGCACCATTAGGCGATGTTGACTGATGCAAACTTTCAAGTTTTTGATGGTTCCTATTTGCGGCATAAGCCGTCAAAGGGTTAAAAACGGCGCTATAAGAAATTCAAGAGTTGCAGTGCATACCTGGTATCTTTATTTCAGAAACTAGATATTATGAGTCTCCCTACTACTTTATGACTACATATTGGTTTCTTTTAATCTTAGGAAATTTCTTCAATCTTGACGAGCTAACTAAACCATTTTATTTAAGAATTGGCCTCTATGGGTCAATCATGCTAGTGCAGAGTCGAAGCTCACTGTAGCGTTTATCTAAAAGGTAATTTACCCTTACATCAATGTAATGCTCAAAATGTTTGCACGCGCAACAGTCAACGTTAGCCACACGCTGACGCTCGTATTCCGTAGAATGCACGTAAATTCACGCTTTTTCATCACAATAATATGAGTACATATTGCAATCTTTAATTTATAAATACAAGGCATAGTCTTTAGAAAGATGTCATAGGAAAACATGACTTTATTTAAATCGTATCATTGTATCTCAACTTACCTCTCGTCGAAAATTCGTTTGCAAACGTCAACATAAAACTCTACGCTGAGCCACGTCAGCTTGTCAAACGCTGTTCCGGACCGGGGCGCTGTCTGGAAGTAGCCGTACTCTGTGCATGTCTGATAGTACCAGGCCCGTGCTAAAAATTTTAGGTTTTACTTAAATATGATTTTGATCTTAGGTATATCTCACACATTTTAAATTATAACGGCACTTTAGCAAATATAATATGATAATATCCTGGGACATTATTCACACACTACTATTTTATCAAATTGCCCAATTATAATGTAGCAATATACCTAATAATGACCGTGCAATGTGATAAATAATGCAGTTAAGATAGTATTAGTCACTAAGACCGATAGAGATTATTCATAATGCTCGTACATTATGTATAATGCCCCCATTAATCACCTGGTCCATAACATATATGTATTTTAAACATCAGAGATTAGAAGAGTTCGGGGCACTTGACACGCCCGACATTGGTGAGATATCATGAAAGGGAAGGAGACTGGGCAACCATGAATGACTTCATCGTATCTAGAAGTCAAGCGCTTGCTGAACATATAGAGCAAGTTCCACCGACAAGAGCGCTCTTAAATTATAGAGAAGGGTAGCCTTCTGCATGTCTGGCGCAATGGTTCTCTTATTATACAAGATTTAATTACTGTTTTGATTGGTTTTTGTACCAGGCTTCCTAAGCTTTATCTATTTATTTAATTTTTGTTATGTGTTCTCTACTGTAAAATAGCAGTGTTAAATGATTTGGCGGAAACCAGGTGATTCGTCATACAGATTCTTCACCTTTATTCCCGTAGTCTCCGTTTGCCATATCCCCGTGACGGGGACAGCGGCACGTGATTAAATCTATTTCCCGTTGTCCCCATAGTGTGCGTCACGATTGCTCCGCCACGTTCATCATCATCATCATCATATCAGCCGAAAGACGTCCACTGCTGGACAAAGGCCTCCCCCAAGGATCTCCACAATAGCCGGTCCTGCGCTGCCCGCATCCAGCGGCTTCCCGCGACCCGCACAAGATCGTCGGTCCACCGTGTAGGAGGCCTGCCCACGCTGCGTCTTCCGGTTCGTGGTCGCCACTCGAGAACCTTTCTGCCCCATCGGCCGTCAGTTCTACGAGCTATGTGCCCTGCCCACTGCCACTTCAGTTTGGCAATTCTTTGGGCTATGTCGGCTACTTTAGTTCGCCTGCGGATCTCAGCATTTCTTATTCGATCTCGCAGGGAAACTCCAAGCATAGCCCTTTCCATTGCTCTTTGGGTGACCTTGAGCCGCCTGATAAGGCCCATAGTGAGCGACCACGTCTCTGTTCCGTAAGTCATCACTGGCAACACACACTGGTCGAAGACTTTCGACTTGAGACACTGAGGTATTTGGGATGAGAAGATATTACGTAGCTTCCCGAACGCTGCCCAGCCGAGTTGGATTCTACGATTGACCTCCTTTTCGAAGTTGGACCTACCTAGTTGGATGGTCTGTCCTAGGTAAATATAGTTCTCGACAACTTCGAGTGCAGAGTCTCCAACCTTAACTAGAGTGGGTGCAACATGGATGTTCGACATGATTTTCGTCTTATCCATGTTCATTTTCAGACCCACTTGTTGAGAGACTCTACTGAGGCCATCGAGCATTGTACCGAGGTCGTCAAGGGTCTCAGCCATGACTACTATGTCGTCGGCAAATCTAAGGTGGGTGATGTACTCGCCATTGACATTGATGCCAAAGCCTTCCCAGTCCAGAAGCTTGAAAACATCTTCCAATGCAGCGGTGAACAGTTTCGGAGATATGACGTCTCCCTGTCTCACGCCTCGCTGCAATTGAATAGGTTTCGAGTTCTGGTCCTGAAGTCGGATTGACATGGTGGCGTTTTCGTACAAACATTTTAACACCTGGACATACCGATAGTCAATTTGGCACCTTTGAAGAGACCTCAGCACGGCCCATGTTTCGATAGAATCAAAGGCTTTCTCATAGTCCACAAACGCTAAGCATAATGGCTGGTTATACTCCTCTGTCTTCTGTATAACTTGCCGCAGCGTATGTATGTGGTCTATGGTACTGTAGCCTTTTCGGAATCCGGCTTGTTCGGGAGGCTGGAAGTCATCAAACCTTCGTGCGAGACGATTCGTAATGACTCTCGAAAACAACTTGTAAACATGGCTCAGCAGTGAGATGGGTCTGTAATTCTTCAATAGGGTTTTATCGCCCTTTTTGAAGAAAAGCACCACCACACTCCTGTGCCATGCTTTTGGCGTTTGACCTTCGAGTATGACGGAGTTGAATAACTTCTGAAGGGCCCGTAGGATCGGTGTACCACCCGCCTTCAGAAGCTCAGCTGTAACTCCATCATCACCCGGCGCCTTGTTGTTTTTTAGTTGTTTGAGAGCCATTCTAATCTCGTACAGGCTGACGTCCGGGATATCTTGGGTGTAGTGTCGGGTTAGTCTTGCTCTTGGATCGGCATGACTATTGACAGGAAGTCGCGTTGTCGTGTATAACTGTCCGTAGAACTTCTCGATCTCACCTAGCAACTCTGGTTTTGACGTGACGATTCTACCATCCTCAGTCTTCAGCTTCGTCAGTTGGCTTTGCCCAATAGACAAATCTCTTGCGAACACTTTAGAGCCTCTATTCCGCTCGATGGCCTCTTTTATACTAATAGTATTAAATTGGCGTGTGTCGCGAGTCAGAGACTTTGAGATTTGTCTGTTGAGCTGCCTGTATCTGGCAGCATCACATGAGGATGTTAGAATCATTTTCCGCCTTTCTTCCATAAGCTGTAGGGTATGGTCGGAGATCTTTTTGGTTCCATTTGTACGGCGGGTTTTGTAGAAGTTAGACCCGGGCGTATGGACAGCTTCCACGAACCTGTCGTGGTATGTATCCACTTCTTCACAGTCTGCTAGGCATTCGAATCGGTTCTGAAGTTCGAGTTGAAAGGGTTCGGGGTTTTGGAGGTGGAACGGTATGGGACGGAGCGTAGACTTCATCAGTCGGGACCTCTCGAGTTTGACATTTAGGTTCAATGAGCCTCTGACCAGTCTGTGATCGCTTCCGGTCTTAACCACGTTATCCAAACAAAAAGAAATTGCTATATTTTTTGTCAAAATTAGTCAAAATCGAAAGGAACAATCCAAAACTTTGTCAAAGCAGAAATAAAGAAGTTACAGGGGTTTTAAGTTGGCCGCGCGAACGTAACGTGCACGATTGCGCGGCCATGGAGATCTCAGTAACTACTTGGGATAGAGATCTAAATCTTTTTGTTAATTGAACATTTCATTTGTCAACAATTGTCAAAAGAATAATTATGACTAAGATCAATATTTCTTGAAATATTCACCTTGAAAGTTATGCCGCGCAATCGTGCACTTGATGTTTCTTTAATCTCGATTATTTCTTCAAAACTTAAGATATCATGCAGTAAAACTGTGGCCGCGCAATCGTAACGTTACTTTGAACGCTGATATCTCATTATCTGTCATTGTTAAGATTTCAGTGTGAACATCCATTTATTCGTAATATTAACCTCATCAGATTGACATAGCGTTTTAACCTCAGGACCATTTTCTACGCGTGTAATCTTAAAAATGATGATATCTCTTATAATGTTCGCGCAGAGTGACCATAATTTCTGTTAAATATGGGGATATCTTTTGCTCTACTAGACGAAAATGTACCTGTTAGGAATAATTGTTGGCTAAAATAAAAGAGTTTAATGCACTTTCCTTTTCCCGTTTGTCAAACGACGTTTATGTTTTGTTATGTATTGACGAGTTATAATTTTATCAATGAAACAGTAATGGTAATGGCAACATAGCGATTTCTTTTTCTGTTTGGATAACGTGGCGGAGCAATCGTGACGCACCCGTCCCCATAACGTACATTCGGAAACAGGGACAACGAGAAAAAAACAAAAATACGTCCCTAGACTCCAGGCCATTAAATTTACTTCGTGTGTTCGTGTGTCGAAATAAATAATTGATTCATATATTATTTGAATTTATATATAATATTTAATGAATTATTATTTATGGTTAGTGGTCGCCTCGCCTCGCGTGGATGCCGAAACTCAAGGACGGTACGCAAGGTAGTAGCGTACCGTCCTTGAGTTTCGGCATCCATCCCCGTTCAGGACAACTACTTATTTATGTATAAGGCCACAAATAGTTTAAACCCGCTGTAGTCAACCTGCGGCCTGCCGGCTATTATGTATGTGGCCCGCCGGGACTTTGTCATTGGCCCACCTGAAGTTACAAATATTTTCATGGATCTAAATATTATTTTCTTGCGGCCCTCGACAACGTGTCTGTAACGTGTTTGTGGCCCCTTTAATAAAAACGTTGGGTATGGCTGGTTAAAAAACAGCAATATGCCTGCTTGCTGCCCATGTTTTCGAAATATATCCTGTGAAACAGAAATAAATCGCACAGTCGTTTATATAACTTTCGTGATAACTTTAGGCCTACAAAGAACCTATCCATGAATTAGACTTACAGTTGGTAGGATTTTGGTAGCCAGCAATGAAACTCTCATAGCTTAATAACCAGCAACCAGATGGTGAGAGTCCTTGAACCCATGCTATAAATCCACCAAGTTGTTCCATGGGAGTCTGTCCTGAAACAGGCGAGTAGGTACTACGTTATTTTAAATGTTTTCTCAAGAACATAACTCAAACACAAATTTAAGTAAATAAACAAGAATTTCATAGTCATCGATTCTTAAACGATCAAACTTCTTAATGTGCGGTTATTGCAATGACTCAAGCGGTTGCGTTTCAAAATGTTTTGTAGGTCGCCAACTGAACAGTCAGGTCTATCTATATGCATGCACTCAATATATTGAGACATTCGATTGGTTTGATAGAAGTTTCATCTTTGCAATTCACATGTGGACGCTCTAGTGAACAAGATAATACGCTGAATACGCTCCTCCGTACAGTCGTGATTATTTGCTCGTGTTCTGCGTTATTTTATATACGAGCAAAACAAGAATTTTCAGTTTTTTTTTAATTTATACATTTTTATGTATAGACTGCGCTCGATAATTTTTCTCCATCACATAATGATGGAGAAAAATTATCGAGCGCAGTCTATACATAAAAATGTATAAATTAAAAAAAAACTGTTTGTCAAATATGAAAATTCTTGTTTTGCTCTGCATACTAAATGCTTCGGCTAATCGACATAAACACAAAATAAATATCAAATTCTTATATTCTTTATTTGTTGTGTGTTTTGAAAATTGGTGTGCTACAATTCAATACCATGGGCAAAATAGGCCCCTTAAGTTACGTCTACTAAGTAAGTCGTTAATGAGTTAATCCATTACAAATAAACATACAAAATCTCAAACATTTATCTTTATGATATCATAAAGATAAATGTTTATAGTTTGTGTAATTAGATAATGTTTATGTAATATAGTTTGTTAACATAATTTAGCTTACCATAATTGTTGGCATTGAAGTTATTACATGCGTTGAGCAAACTTTCCGGCTGGGCGGTCTGCACTAGCGAAGAGAAACTCCACGTGATGAGACCAGAGAAGTAACCCATGTCAAACCTATTGTCGTAGTCGAGAGGACCGCATAACCTGAAGTAATAAAATATTTGTTTCTAAAGTATAGGTACGTAATATGTAGAAAGTAATCGGTTTCATACTTTTATATTTTCCATTAGATATAGGTATTATCCAAAGGAAAATAAGAATGAATTTAAATGAATTAGGGCATGTTTTAATCTTCCTTCACATTACTTAAGTAGGTAATCGTTCTCACTTATGATTGCTAACGGAACTCTATTATTAAGTCTCCGCTGTTCGTCCGTCTGCCAGTCTGTCAGCGGCCTTTATCTCAAAAACGGTAACAGCTAGACAGTTGACATATCACATATTGTGTATTTTAATTGCCGCCGGTATAACAACAAATAAATATTAAAAATAAAATATAGACTATGGTCCGGCCTTTCGTGTGCGAATACCATTCACACTTGGCATTTTTATACTGGATTGATATATGCAATTTGATATCATAGTATGTAATAGGTATATTTTTTTTAATGATTTCATTAGATCCCGCTGTTGGTATTCCATTATAATAAGGGGTAAAACGCTTAATTAAAATAGGTACCTACTTTTTATAGGCCCACGGAATCTTGTAGAACTCGATCAATTATTATTCTTTTAAAGGAGAATCATTGCTTCCAATTGAACATAACACCATTCATAGCAAAGTAAGACATTTCGTTTATAAATATTAACTAGAGATTTCGGTCAAGTTACTCTACTGCTACCCTATGACCCTAGAACGGTTAATCTAACCTTAACAGAAAAGTCGTTAGTACTGTTACTCAATATGACATCGTTCTACCAACCAATTGAAAAATGACCAATTTTAACAGAGTAGCACTATGCATTTTAAACTCCTTGTTGCCTGATGGCTACAACCGGGATCGACGGCATACCGTACTCTCCGAAGCACGGAGACGCTCAGAAATTAAGCCACTTTGGCGGTCACTCATCTACGGACTGACCGCGCGCCTCGTTGCTTAACCTTGCCAATCACTTAAGGATCGGTGAGAGCATCTGGCTATGAGCCTCTTGTTTATAATTTCTTCATCAACATCATCATTTCAGCCGAAAGACGCCCACTGCTGGACAAAGGAGAGATCAGAAGTAGGAGAAGCAGAAAAGAGATCTGGGGGAGCCCAAAGATCTCTTTTCTGCTTCTCCTACTTCTGATCTGTCGCTAACTTTGGTTCGCCTGCGGATATCAGCATTTCTGATTCGATCTCGTAGGGACACTCCAAGTATAGCCCTCCCCATTGCTTTTTGGGTGACCTTGAGCCGCCTGATAAGGCCCATAGTCAGCTACGACGTCTCTGTTCGGTAAGTCATCAAGTTTATAATTTATTTCTATATAAATTAATACCTGAAAGCTTGTTCTAGCTGACGTCTCCCGCTTTCTGTTTGCATAGCCTCAAGCGTATCGTCGATGCCCTGCCTGATATGTGATATGCATTGTTCACCGCCCTCGCTAAGGAAGCCACGATGTACCATCTCCATGTAGCCTATAATCAGATAATATTCAAGTCAAAACGACTGGCCTGTTAGTCTAGTGTTAGAGACCTTTACTGCTAAACTAGAAGTTGTGGGTTCGATTCCTACCTAGGACAAATCTTTGCGCGATGAGCATGATATTTTGTTCTGTGTCTGTGTGTAATTTATCACCCTAATAATAATAAATAAAGGCGAAAGTTAGTGAGTGTGTATGTTTGTTACTTCTTCACGTCTAAGCGGCTGGAGCTATTTTAATAAAAGGATTGTCCGGAGTTCAATAGACAGAGGAAAATAAAGTCCACCATGAAGCCAGTAAAGCCACACCAGCAGTTTCTCGAAGTTATGCCAATGCTGTGAAATCCACTCCTGCACAGATGCGGACAGTGTCATACCGCAGAACCTATCTTCTTAAGCCAAAGACCCATGCCCCCCTTTCACCTTCTTATGATAAGTATACTCATAACCAGTTAACCTCTTCTCCCCCACCTTCACAGCCTAATGGCTGCGCATTAAATAATAGCAATTCCCATTTAGATACATCTACCAATTCTTTTCTTCTTAATTTAGTAATACAGACACTTTCTTCTAACTCATCACCGTCCCACTTTGCTAATACACTTATCCCTATTTTATTACAATATAAAAATGGCTCCGAAAATGGTATTCCTCCAGTGGAACGTGAGGAGTGTTTTTCACAGAAAACATGACCTCATTTTCCAGCTAAATAAGTACAAGCCTTTAGCTTGTTCTTTAGCAGAGACTTGGCTAACACCAAGTCTCAGTTTTCGTATGCCCCACTTCAACATTCTTAGATGTGATCGATCAGATGGCTATGGAGGGTCGGCTCTTTTCGTTAATAACCATGTCCCATTTATGTCCCTTCAGATTCCACCTTCAGCAGTTGATCAGGATATGAGTATTGCTGCTGGTTGTGTTGAGGGCATCAATGTTTTTTCAGTTTATATCGCCCATCCTCATAGGAATTACTTAAATATTTTAAGAAATGTATTTCAAAATGTTAGTGGTTCAATTTTAGTAATGGGTAACTTTAATTGTCACCATTTTAGATGGGGATCTGAGCGCTGTGATCCCTTTGGTGAGGGTTTAGTTGATATCTTAGACAGTTTAAATCTCTATGTTTTGAACAATGGTTGTCTGTGCCTGTAATAAAATACCATCTCCTCCATGGTGGGATCATGAGTGCACTATTATTATCAGAGAGAGGAAGGAGATTGAGTTGATTTACAATGCAGAGATGAACAACGATAACTTGGTATTATATAAACATGCGCTAGCCTAATCTAAAAGATTACTACGTAGGAAGAAACGGGCCAGTTGGGTTAAGTTCTGCTCTTCATTGTCCCCTGCTACACCTGCCTCTGTTGTATGGAAACATATTAATAGATTTAGGTGTGGCTGTTCTCCATCAAATTCTTCACCTATTACTAGAGAAGTTGCGGAACAATTTTTTTGTAACATTGCCCCTCCATATGTTCCAACAGAAACAGAAGTCACCTACTTGCCTATAGAAAATATCTTAGCTGATCCTTTGGACTTGTCATTCTCTATGAATGAGTTCACTGATATTTTGAGACATGTCCGGGACTCAGCTCCAGGCATAGATGGCCTTCCTTATTCTTTTATAGTAAATTCTACCCAAAAAACCAAGCAATACCTGTTAAATATTATTAACTTTTGTTTTAATTCTGGCTGGATTCCTGATCAGTGGAAGACTCAAATAATCATCCCAATAGTTAAGCCTGGCAAGCATGCAGATGATCCAAACGGTCTTCGACCAATTGCTTTATCCTCTGTAATGGCAAAACTATTGGAGCATTTAATAAAGACTAGGTTGGAATGGTTTGTGGAACCCAGAAACTTACTACCAAGTTCCCAATTTGGATTTAGAAAAGGTCTTGGTACTTATGCTAGTGTTGGGGTTTTGGTGACAGAGATTCGTTTAGCCTTTTCTAAAAACGAATCTTTGGTTGCAGCTTTCTTAGATGTATCTGCAGCTTATGATAGTGTTCATCTTCCCACCCTCAGGCAAAAGTTGCTACAGCTGAGAGTTCCGGTTAAGATGGTTCATTGCATTTTCAGTTTACTCATGTCTCGATCCCTGGTATTGAGAGTCCAGGGTGAGAATTTTGATGCTAGAAGGACTTGGAGGGGCCTACCGCAAGGCTCAGTTGTAAGTCCTTTGTTGTTTAATCTCTACACGGCTGATGTAGGGTCATGTCTTAATACAAACTGTCGTATTTTACAATATGCCGATGACATGGCTCTATATGTGATTAACCCCTCTATAGAGAATGCAGCATCTTCCATTTGTATCTCCCTGGACTCCCTAAATCAGTGGTTATCGAGGCATGGCCTTAGTTTGTCTGCTACCAAAAGCTCAGTGGTTATTTTTACCCGCAAAAAAAATATACCACAAGTATCAATTAATATAAATGGTGAAAACATCCCGATCAGCCCCAAAGTTAAATTTTTAGGTGTCTTTTTGGATTACAAACTAACTGGTTTACACCATATAAATTACTTGGTTCAAAGATGCGAGAGAGTTGTTCCGATATTAAAAGGTCTTGCAGGAGTTTGGTGGGGTGCTCATCCATATACCATGAAGTTGGTGTATAATGCCGTAATACGTAGTATAATGGACTATGGAAGTGATTCTGATGATTCCTTGTAATAAAAGGGCATTATCTAGGTTAGATAAGATTCAATCTATGTGCCTTCGCATCATATCTGGTTGCATGAAGTCTTCTCCCATCAATGCGTTGCAGGATGAGTGTGCTGATCCCCCTTTGGCCATAAGGAGACAGTTTGTAGCTTCTCGATTTGTATCCAAAGTTATAACTCAGTCCTCTCACCCTTTAATTAACATGTTATCTAATTTAAGTTTGCAATTTAGAGAGGCATGATATTGGCGCAATAAAGATATGCCATTAATTCTTGTATCCTTTCTAGAGTATCATAATTTTGTGATCCCTATAGTTAAGTTTCCTAGTTTTTAGCTTTGATTTTGAAGTTTTATGTTTTAAACCAGAAATTTACTTTGATATTGGTATTTCAAAAACATCCCCCGCTGCAGACATGATCTTCAATGAAATTATTGAAGAAAGGTGGAGTGGTTTTCAGAGATTTTACACTGACGCTTCAAAATTGGCAGACACTAAGCCTGTAGGAATTTCAGTATACTACCAATCTTCTAGCATCATTTTAAAATATAGGTGTCCTAAGGAGTCTTCAGTATTCACTGGAGAATGTGTGGCTGTATTGGAAGCGTGCCGCTTTATAGAGGGTCACAATATAAATAGAGCAGTAATTTTCACGGATTCTTTAAGTACCCTGAAAACCTTAGATCAAAGCGCTTATCGATCAAAGATTCATAGTCCTCTTATTTTGAAAATTAAAAAATCTCTCTTGGCTTGTTGCACAAAAGGAAAAATTGTCCAACTAGTATGGATCCCCAGTCATTGTGGTATTAAGGGGAATGAATTTGCTGACTTATTGGCAAAAGAAGCTGTTACATCCCAAATTGTAGATTTTACTGTTTTTATGGGTATGACTTGCTAAACCTTCCCAAAGGGAACTTAAAACGTGCATGGCAAAATTATTGGAATATGTCTAGCAAGATGAAAGGTGGCTTTTATTATGGGGTACAACCACATATTGTGATAAAACCTTCGTTCCATAAATATAAAAAGGTCTCTAAATGGGTGATATCAACTGTTTGTAGACTGCGATTAGGTTTCTGTTGTTCACCTGTTTTCCTGCACAAAATACGGATTCGTATTCATCACTCTGTGAGTGCGGTTTGGACGAGGGAACCCTGGACCACATATTCTTTGAATGTTCCAATAATAATCCTACCTATAATTTATATGGTCATCTTCCAAATTTAAAGACCCCCATTCCCATTAACTTTTCTTCTTTGCTTACATTCCCTTATCCAGAACTTTACGAAGTATTAATGTGTTTTATAAGATGCAATGGCATCAAATTATGAATACAAGTCTGAATGTTGGTGTGGCATACTTTGTTTATATACCTATGTATATATATATCTATTTTTATCATTATTTTTATTATATGTATATAATTGTGTCTGTTTGTTTCAGTGTTTTAACCCCATCGACAAGATACACAATTAGTTTTAACATTTCTCAAAATCTTGGTTAAATTTTAACGCACGTTTTTCCATTTCACATCTGACATTGGCAGAATTGTTGACATCGGCATAACTCTTGCCATTTGGAAAAAGAAGAAGACTAGTAGACTATTAGAGTTTGATCTCCTGCAATATTTCAGAGCATTGGCATATGTGGTAAATAGCACAAAAGTTACCTGTGAAATCGACTTCTGCTTTAATAGGCCCGCTAGATGCCACCGAGCCGACTATTAAGTGCGGATATTTCATCTTGAACCACATGACCATGTTGGCAGCGTACGACCCTCCATACATTATAATCTTGCTCTCAGCGAAGCGAGGCTGTTTCTTTAGATCCAGGACAAAGTACGCAAGGTCTGCTAATGCTTGATCCATGTTCAAGAAACGTAAATTCTCCGTGGTGAAGTTTCTGAAAAATATTAAAGTTTACGAATAAATAATATTCGAGCAATATTTCATCATGTCAGCTGAAAGTCATCCACTGCTGGATCAGCCTCCCCCAGAGAGCCATCGTTGAGTGTATATTGGCATAATCGCCAAGCTTATGAAATGCCGTAATGGCGATAGCCGTATGATACATTGTTACCTTTCCCCACGAGTTGAAATGTGGTCATAATATTCTTCGTTGTTCGTCGAAATTCCTCAACGCGGCTTACAGTTGGAGTTGTCTGGTAAAAATTGTCACGTAAGGAAAAATTGTGTTGGTCCTCCATGCAACTGTCCAATTGACTCTTTTTATTACTATTATGTCCATATAACGATTATTGTGTGTGAATCACCAATTGTTCTTTATTAATAAATTTAGCTATGCGGAACAGAGTTATAGGCCAGTGAAACAGTGAAAGCTACGCTAACTGTAAATGTAATTTAAAAAAATCTGTACTATCTGTACTATCTGTCATAAATAACTACATACTACTAGGACTGTATGGGTCACCTCAATTTCGGTATTCAAACAAATGCTATGTAGTTACCTATGTAGATGGCACTGGTTCTAAAACAGATATATCGTAGCCACGTTGCGCATCAGCGTGTTCCCAAAACGATACGACCCTCTCACGAATTTTACCCATCCGTAACCGCCCAGAGTTGAGGTTCGAACTCCGTTCGTACTTTGTGTTCTATTTGCTAGCCGGCTTGAGCTCTAGCTCGCCTCTATTGTCCGGTGAAGCAGCGAAAGCATACTAGGCTAACTGTAAACGTACTTACTTACTTATCGTATGGGCAGTGGTTACCCTAGTGTCAGAATTGTTCAAGCCGCCCAGTAGGCCTCTGACATGGCTTAACGACTGTTGACGAATGACTACAACCGGGACCGACAGCTTAACGTGCCCTCCGAAGCACGGAGACGCTCTGAAATTAAACCACTTTGGCGGTCACCCATCTATGGGCTAACCGCGAGCCTAGTTACTTAACCTTGCCGATCACTTACGGACCGGTGAGAGCATCTAGTTATGAGCGCCTTATCTACAGTTATAAAGAAATAGGTACTGGTTCTAAATTCGAATGCATATTTCTTATTGGTTGGAATCGACTTTTTTTATTCTTAAGGTTTGACACTTGTAAGCATAGATAAATATTGTTGGAAACATGTAGTTAAGTTTTATGTCCTTACGAGTAAGGTAGAGTTTGGCCGTAGTATCGATGCTCAGTATAAATCTGGTAGCCTTGGTTCTCACGCGCCATCTCGTACATATTCCCAGCCAGCAACCAGCCCGCGGCGATCGTCCACTCGCCTCCAACAAGAATGAATATCGGAGACCCATTGCCACCGAAGAACTCCTCGTTGTACATGAAACGCTGATAAACAAATCATTTAAATCACTTTGTACCAGTGGAAAGGAATAAAATAATTAAAGTGTAAAGAATCGTTTACCAATTGCCAAAACGACAGGCAAGTGTTGCAATGGAATTAAACAAACTTTATATGAACAATAAAAATAACATAATAATCTTCAAAATTTAAAACGAATTATGTTCGAATTTTGGGTAACGGGCAACCATTACAAATAATAATGTAAATATAACTACTTTTTAATGTTATTTTATTAATTTATTTAAAAAATTGCTTATAACCTAGGTAATTATTGCTAAGAAAACTAAATATAATGTGTGCTTATATGTGAGGTATTATCACCCAAGAGACTAAAGTGGTACTATAAATGTGATTGTGATTTCTTATGTACCCTATTCTTGGTCATAAAAAAATTCTTACATAGAATTATAAATATATTTATTCCACGTATTGTATTTATTACGTCAATAATTAAAATTATACTCAATACAGAAAATAAATAGATACATACTTACTTAGATACTTAAAATAGAGGATAGAGCCGGGCAACATAGAAAATCACGATACCTATCACAAATTGAATAATATAAAAAAAAATTAAACCCCATTAATTCTTTTTAATCCTGACTGTCTGAGGTAAAGAATGAGAACCCTCGTTCGAAGCCAGCGTACCTACGCTAAATATTTTCAAATTCATAACAGTTGAGTACTTAGATAATATGCGTGTTATATGGACACTAAGCTGGTATTTACGTACCATCATAAATGTATCCGAGTTCTGTGGGTCAAAATGGTCCAAGGGCATTTGAATCCAGCTCTGGGCCACGTTTCTCGTACTCATGTTACGTGTCTCCTCCGGTGGCGGCATGTCAAACCGTAAGGTGGTTTCCACTAATCTGCCTTCCAACGCCCATGACGACGATAGAAGGCTCAGAACGATTAAAAACCCAATCTGAAAAATATTGTTCAGCAGATCAGTCATGTCTATATGGCTACAAGATCTCCAGCGAGCAATGTGCAGATAGGTAGTGAGAGCCAGACGTCTTTGTCATCGATGTACTCTTTAGTGGTGTAATAACCCCTAGCCATAAGTACACACACAGGCAGATCAGTAATTTGAGTAGAAAGCTTGTTATAAAACCTAATACAATTTCCTAAAAATGTTTTATTAGTTTTGCTTACTCTAAATCCTGGCATGGCCAGTTTGTTTTTATTCCTAGTATTTATATTATGCAGTTCACTTTTCTTTTTATATTTATGAATATTTTTTTTAACAAACATTATATTCTGATATATATATTCCGATGGCACAGTAAGTATATTTATTTCTTTAAACAAATTTCGCAAAGAATCGCGACTGCCTAAACCATAAATGGCTCTGACTGCTCTTTTCTGCAACACAAAAATAGTACCTATGTCAGCCGCCGAACCCCACAGCAAAATGGCATAAGGTAAAAGCTCCTAATACGGCGGTAGTCAAAATCGCTTCCTATTACGGTGGTATTTCCATTTTCGAATTGTATTCCTGTTTTATTCAGTTTAAGTAATCCAAAACGTAAACTATTTATTCCAAATGTATTACTTCATGACTTAACTGATGTTTGCAAGTATAGCACAAAGACAACACACCAAAATCAATCAATCTGTGTAACGACGTGTGTCGACGTGAGAGGCGTTTCCATGCAAACGCGGAACAACAAAAGTAAGTACACTAATATTTATAAACTAAGTTTTTTGTATTAATAAGCGTTCAAGTTTGTTTATATATTATTTATAGCATTTTCCTACTATTACACCCACTATTTAAATAGCTCGTTTCATATTAGTAACTCATGTTTTTGCCAAAAAATAAGAAATAAAATACCGCCGTAAGACGATACGAATTTTATAGATTAATCCTAATACGGTGGTATAACTCCGAAATAGGAAAAATACTGGGCATGTTTAATTGTTTATAACTTTCAATTTATTAACTTATTGAATTATTTCCAAGTTTAGTTGAAATAATTATTAATCTCATAAATTAGGAACCATATTCTGCGGTATGTGTTCTTAATTAGAAATCTAGTTAAATATGAAAACTGTTCAGTACAAAATGTTGGTTTCTTAGAAGGGGTAAAAATAGGAAGGTGTATTTTAATTTATCATAAATCATTTATTTTGTATAACTGTTGACTTGAGTTTTACACATATGAGCCAAAAAACTGTTATCGTTTGATTAAGCATTTACACTCTTTTGTTTATAAAAATTTTCATGGGTCAGAATTAGGATTATTAAAAACACGAGTATTTTCCCTATTACGGTGGTAGTTATTTCCAGGTAACTCTGTATTAGGTTATATGATCTCCTATTACGGCCCTATTCATAGAACATAAAATTACAAGATTTAGGGTTGCGTAAATAAATAAAAAGTTTTGTGTCTTTTTTTGTGGATTCTTATTTGATATGCATGTTTTTTTTGTTAAAACCAAAAGCGCTTTGCACATTTTTTTCATTTTACTGAACGTAAAAAGAAAAATCAATCTTATTTTAATAACCCAAAACGCGTTTTAAAACGTGTGTATGAATGCACGGTTATGCTATATTTGTAATATAATATATTATGTAATTTCATTAAAAGTGAATCAATGTAATCAAATCAATGGTCAATGAATGAAAAACTTAAAATTTACTGTACTAACATATTTATATTATTTAATAAATATTATTTGTACGGAACTTCAATGAATATAATTTCTGACCCTCCGTATTAGGAGCAGTCTACCGCAGTAATAGGCTCTGACCAAAATCATACCTATGTATTAGGGAAAATCGGTCAGACTATTTAAATATTTTTTAAAAATAAGAAATATTATGAAAAGGAACATAGACTCAACAGCAATACAATATGTAAGTTCCACTTTTGACAATAAAGTTGTTTGGTACCTTTAAAAATACTTACAAATGCTTATTTTTGTTTCTTACTTTCAAATGTTGCGAAATACCTCCGTAATAGGTGCTTTTACCTTACGACATAATGCTATGAAAGTACGCGAAATACACTAATCTAGCAGTTTGTTCATCTGACAATTGTCTTATTTTCCAGACAGCATAGGAAGCCGAACTTAATTTACCTGCTAGCTTTTCAATCTGAGGCCCCTATTGCAATTTTGAATCAAGTGTCAATCCTAAAAATACGGTCGATGGGACTAAATCTATTATTTCCGCATAAAGTGCAACTGTTGGTACAATTTGAGTCACATTCGGCAATGAGAAACTGATGGTTGTCTTGAGACCTATGAAAATCGATGAAATGAATGATGCCTCGGGGGCTTACCGGTCGATTGATTATTTCATTTTTAACCTTTATTTATTTGAACGCTGATAACTATCCCGATGTTCGACGATTTAGCCGGGCTACCGGCTACTGGCTCTGGTCTACCGGTACTACCGGGCTCTGGTCAAAAAAAAAAAGAATCATGCCTGGTTTATCCATCTTGGTTACTGGTATATATAGATTTTGCTGCTGCTGTGTGGTGACGGCCTAAGAATATCACCACCCCCTCTCATCCCGTGGGGGGACGTAAAAGTCGCCCGAGGGAATATATACCAGAGAACGGGCAGCAGCGTTCTCCTGAGTACCATATCCACCTTACTGCGATCGCCAACCCGTCTGCCAAGCGTGGCGATTATGGCAAATCCCCTCAAATGATGGACACAACCAAACCGCGGCCCCCAGTCCCCGGCAGCCCTGCTATTCCCAGCCGTGGTAACAGCCGTGGTTACGGCAGGGCAGGGGGTGCTAAGAATCCCCGGCAGATTCCGCGTTACCAACACCGACGACCTCTGGCCCTGGCAACATATAACACACGTACACTGCGGTCCGACGAGAAGATAACCGAACTGGAGGAAGAATTGAGCAGGTTACATTGGGATATTGTAGGATTATCTGAAGTCCGAAGAGAGGGGGAGGACTCGATAATACTGAAATCCGGAAACCTGCTCTATTACCGGGAGGGTGACCAAATATCCCAAGGTGGTGTCGGGTTCATAGTCCACAAGTCCCTCGTGAACAACCTAGTGAAAATCGAGAGTGTGTCGACGAGGGTTGCGTACCTTATACTCAGAATCACCAAGCGGTATTCGTTGAAGGTTATACAGGTATACGCACCCACTTCGACACACTCCGACGATGAAGTAGAGGTTATGTATGAGGACATATCCAGAGCCATACATACCTCTAACTCCTATTTCACTGTGGTCATGGGGGACTTCAACGCGAAGCTGGGCAAACGATTCGGTAATGAGCTGAGAGTGGGGCAATTTGGAACTGGAGACCGGAACCCCCGGGGCCAAATGTTGGCCGACTTCATGGAGAAGGAGGGACTCTTTATGATGAATTCCTTCTTCAGGAAGCCGGATCACCGCAAATGGACCTGGGTGAGCCCCGATGGTAAAACTAAAAATGAGATAGACTTTATCTTGTCGACGAGACGACAGATGTTCAATGACGTCTCCGTGATCAATGCGGTTAAAACCGGGAGCGATCACAGACTGGTCAGAGGCTCATTGAACCTGAATGTCAAACTCCAGAGGTCCCGACTGATAAAGTCTACGCTCCGACCTTTACCTATCCACGTCCAAAACCCCGAACCATTTCAGCTCGAACTGCAAAACCGTTTCGAATGCCTAGCAGACTGCGAGGAAGTGGACTCATACTATGACAGGCTCGTAGAAGCTGTCCATACGGCTGGGTCTAAGGTCTTCAAGGCCCGTCGTACAAACAGAACTAAAAAGATCTCTGACTTTACCCTGCAACTTATGGAAGATAGACGGAAAATGGTTCTGACATCCTCAGATGATGCTACCAGATATCGGCAGCTCAACAGACAGATCTCAAAGTCTTTGACTCGCGACACGCGGCAATTTAATACAATTAGTATTAAAGAGGCTATCGAGCGGAACAAAGGCTCTAAAGTGTTCGCAAGAGCTCTGTCTGTTGGACAGAGCCAACTGACGAAGCTGAAGACTGAGGATGGTAGAATCGTCACGTCTAAACCTGAGTTGCTGGGAGAGATCGAGAAGTTCTACGGACAGTTATATACGACAACACAGCCACCTGTCAAAAGTCATGCCTCAGATCCCAGAGCACGACTAACCCGACACTACACCGAAGACATCCCGGACGTCAGCCTGTACGAGATTAGAATGGCTCTCAAACAACTCAAGAACAATAAGGCGCCTGGTGATGATGGAGTTACAGCAGAGCTTCTGAAGGCGGGTGGTACACCAATCCTACGGGCCCTTCAGAAGTTATTTAACTCCGTCATACTAGATGGTCAAACGCCACAAGCATGGCACAGAAGTGTGGTGGTGCTCTTCTTCAAAAAGGGCGACAAGACCCTTTTGAAGAATTATAGACCCATCACACTGCTGAGCCATGTTTACAAGTTGTTTTCGAGGGTCGTTACGAACCGTCTCGCTCGCAGGTTTGACGACTTCCAGCCTCCCGAACAAGCCGGTTTCCGAAAAGGCTTTAGCACCATAGACCACATACATACGCTGCGGCAAGTTATACAGAAGACCGAAGAGTATAACAAGCCACTGTGCTTAGCGTTTGTGGACTATGAGAAAGCCTTTGATTCTATCGAAACATGGGCCGTGCTGAGGTCTCTCATAAGGTGCCAAATTGACTACCGGTATATCGAGGTGATAAAGTGTTTGTATGAAAACGCCACTATGTCAGTGCGATTCCAGGACCAGATCTCGAAACCTATCCACTTGCAGCGAGGCGTGAGACAGGGAGATGTTATATCTCCGAAACTGTTCACCGCTGCATTGGAAGACGTCTTCAAGCTTCTGGACTGGAAAGGCTTTGGCATCAATGTCAATGGCGAGTACATCACTCACCTTCGATTTGCCGATGATATCGTAGTCATGGCTGAGACCATGGAAGACCTCGGTACAATGCTCGATGACCTCAGCAGAGTCTCTCAACAAGTGGGTCTGAAAATGAACATGGATAAGACGAAAATCATGTCAAACATCCATGTTGCACCCACTCAATTGAAAGTTGGTGACTCTGCACTCGAAGTTGTAGAGAACTATATTTACCTACGACAGACCATCCAACTAGGTAGGTCCAACTTCGAGAAGGAGGTCAATCGTAGAATCCAACTCGGCTGGGCAGCGTTCGGGAAGCTACGTAACATCTTCTCGTCCAAAATACCGCAGTGTCTCAAGTCGAAAGTCTTCGACCAGTGTGTGTTGCCAGTGATGACATACGGAACAGAGACGTGGTCGCTCACTATGGGCCTTATTAGAAGGCTCAAGGTCACCCAAAGAGCAATGGAGAGGGCTATGCTCGGAGTTTCCCTGCGGGATCGCATCAGAAATGTCGAAATCCGCAGGCGAACCAAAGTCACCGACATAGCCCGAAGAATTGCCAAGTTGAAGTGGCAGTGGGCAGGGCACATAGCTCGTAGAGCCGACGGCCGTTGGGGCAGAAAGGTTCTCGAGTGGCGACCACGAACCGGAAGACGCAGCGTGGGCAGGCCCCCTACAAGATGGACCGATGATCTTGTGCGGGTCGCTGGAAAATGCTGGATGCGAATAGCACAAGACCGGCAATTGTGGAGATCTTTGGGGGAGGCCTTTGTCCAGCAGTGGACGTCTTTCGGCTGATATGATGATGATGATGATGATGATGATAGATTTTGGGGAAAGGGAAGGGCCAACCTCTTGTACCAAGTAACACCAAGGCTACCGTTGAAAACCAAGGAACCAAGAATTTTTTGACAAACTTAAAAAAGGCCTTGTAAATAGATCGATAGAGTAAAAAATAAATTACATTCGTGATTGATTTTTAAATGTGTGATATAATAGTAGATTTTTATTTTTTAGTTTATTTATAAATTTGGATTGAGATTTGAGATTTCCTGTCTTTGTAACCCAAGAATGTTGAAACTTATATGTATTGTATTGTATTGTACTATAATAACTTATATTTAGTAGTATGAGTAGAAACCATGTTATAAAACTAATACAATTTCAAATCAACAAAAGCAACAAACTAGCCCTACCAAGGCCTGTTTTGTTTTTATTTATTCTATTAATATTATTTTTTCTATAAACTTTATATTCTGAGATATATATTTCAGATATTTATTTGTTTGAACAAGGTTCGCAAAGAATCACGACTTCCTAAACTATAAATAGCTGTGATTGCTCTTTTTTGTAATTGTCTTATTTTCTAGAACGATTATGTTATTTCGAGTTTAACGTCGCTCCTGGAAGTACGGACTTAGGTACGGGCTTAGGAACTAAATATAACCTAATTATGCATTTAGTTTTTCCTACATTCTATAAAACCGTTATTTGTTGTGAAAACAACTTCGATAGGAAGCCTAGTGTTTTATTATGTTCAATAAGATCCTATACTCGTATATCCATACTAGTATATCAGTGATGTATCATCAGCCAATAACACTACATTTACGAGATATGGGAGAACATTTACATAAACTATCCTTTTCTTAAAGGCCGGCAACGCACTTGCGGCTCCTCTGGTGTAGCGAGTGTCCATGGGCGGGGGTGATTACTTACCATTAGCTAACCCACTTGCTCGTTTGTCATTCTATTTGATATATTAATAAAAAATACGAATAAGAATGGCAATTTGAACAGAATGCCGTAAGAAGTGACACTTCTTTGGGGAAGCCTTTGGAAAGCAGTGGACTTCATTGTCTGTGTAGTGACCGACGTTACTACCTTAAAAATGATATTGTATACAAATTTTATCACTAACAATAATGCATTTTAATAATATTATATAATAAATTCATGAGATGTGAACGATTCGCCGCTACCCACATAAACCTTTAGAGGTTTCTGCGGTTCGGCCTATTAAATGTAATGTGAATTGAATTAATAAATAAAAGTAATGTTACGTGTTACGCATCGAGCATCTAGTTTATGACGATCATGTTCTATTTACATGTAACTACATTTTTCTCCTTCGATAGCCGTAACGTTCGCTTAGTACCTAACTTTAGATGCCTGGTTCTCAATCTATTCCGTATATGTGACGTGAGGCGAAGCGTAGAAGGGTACAGGCGGTACAGATACAGTTACCATTTGGTGTAGTTATTAAAAACAATAATTTTACTCACCATGTTACGTTTTTTTGGGTCACATTTACGTTTAGATATATAACAGCGAGGAACTGTGCTAGCTAATCTAACACTACTTGCTAATTAGCTACACTCACGTTATCAAAACGATTTTTCTGATATTGAAATATCTGTTCGATTAGGAACGATTAACGGATTGAAATAATTGTGTATCTACATCTTCGCATAACGCATACACCAGATTGGAGAGCGCTGTTTTTTGTTATATGTATCACGTCGGCAAACAAACCGACGAGCTAGGTACTTAGTGCCACCGTATCCCAATGGGTTGATTACTGGTACTCCACTCTAGTGTTAATATGAGATTGAAAATTGAAAAGGATTTTTTTCATTTAATTTATGAAAAATACTAATGAGTAGCACTGTTTGGTGCAACCCGAGATTTCGACCCCTCGATCTTGATTATCATGCTATCGGACTTGGTCCAGCGGCAGTGGCAGTCCTCGATAGTAAGTACCGTAGCTTGCGACGCATGCAACATATACGACATCCCCTCAGGCATTGCTGAACCATCCGCATCCGCTTTTCCTGATGGCCTCTAATAACTTAACACACGTACAGAAACACATCATTACAATATATCCTATCATTATATACACCCAACAACCTCGCAGGAGATCAGACATAACTTAATACCTACATTAATAAAAATACGACTTTACACGCACGACTGGCGACTAGAGTAATGGGTCAAGTTCAAAGGCGCTAGCGCTACACCCCTTTTCTGCGCCCTCGCAAGGGTATACGTAATCTTTGTGATGCGGATAAACATTCAAGCGAGAAATTAAATGAATTGTTATTTTTATACAAAATTAAAATCTACCAAATCATTAAACGTTTTAAAACAAAAAAAGGTTGTTGCTTATGGTGTTAGCTATCTTATCCTGCGAGGTGGTTGGTGTTTTACAAGTTACCTACTTGTAAAACACCAACCACCTCGCAGGATTAGATAGCTAACACCATAAGCAACAACTTTTCCCTTTTTAGGGTTCCGTAGCCAAATGGCAAAAAACGGAACCCTTATATATTCGTCATGTCTGTCTGTCCGTCCGTATGTCACAGCCACTTTTTTCCGAAACCATAAGAGCTGTACTGTTGAACTTGGTAAGTAGATGTATTCTGTGAACCGCATCAAGATTTTAACACAAAAATTCATATACAATTTTCATCGTAACCATACATGTGGGGTGTCTATGGATAGGTCTTCAAAAATGATATTGAGGTTTCTAATATCATTTTTTTCTAAACTGAATAGTTTGCGCGAGAGACACTTCCAAAGTGATAAAATGAGTGTCCCCCCCCCCCTGGAACTTCTAAAATAAGAGAATGATAAATCTAAAAAATATATGATGTACATTACCATGCAAACTAACAATGAAAATTGGTTTGAACGAGATCTAATCAACTGAAATACTTCCTGCTACGGAACCCTTCATGGGCGGATCCGACTCGCACTTGGCCGGTTTTTTTTGTTAAGGCAGGGCGAATGCTTATGCATGCCACCCGCAAAAAGTGTCTGCGGGTGGGTATGTCGGACTCGCACCGACTAAACCTACCTGCCGTGGAAGTCCACGGCAGGTAGGTTTAGTCGGCGCCTGATAGGAGGAGCCCCGGGAACGCGGGTATGCTGCCCCAGTGCTCCCCTTTTGCTCCAAGTCCTAGATGGTCGCGACACGTACCCTGGGAGGGCTCTAATATGTAATAGGTACAACCGATAACTTCAAAAATCTAGTTGATTTACATTTAAAAGCAACTTATTTTAGAAAAATATTCTCCTATTTCTTGTTACAATAATATTGCTGTGCATGTTGGTTCTTTGTTTTAAAAAATGTGCAATTAGTGTAGTAAAAGTTGTCAGACTACTTTGAACTTTACAGGTATAATAGAAGGTGCATTTTAAAAGTTTTAATGTTTGCAATATATTAATTTTAATTTCGGTTTCCAAACGTGTCTAATTGATTGTTTACTTTTATTTGGCATAAGTACTCTTATATTTTAGTTATAGTTTCACAAAATTCTGAACGTCTAGAAAAACCAAATAATGTCTTGCTTTATCTAACCTTGCGACTGCAGACTGGTACAGTTTAGCAGCTACGATGCGATAGATTTTTGATGATGATTTTTGTGTCAGGTGTAAAAATCCCTGTTTTAAAAAGGTCATATTGAATGGAAGCATTTCGTCCTACATTGCCGTATTTGTTAAACAAACTCTAAGAGGTTAAATAAAAGTGTGTGAAAATGTCTGTTTGTCCTCAGTCTGGGTGTAATTATCTATATAAGTATGTATTTACAAAGGAAAAGTAGTATATGTAGCATAGCAGCTATCTGGTTTCAATAGTACAAGCTCTTAGTTTGGGTTCAGATGGCAGTGTGTGAATAATGCCCCAATATAATAATATTATTATAGCCTGCAGGATGTGTTCGGTTCAAAATATTTGTCAAGAGAATACTTTACGACATTCTCTATGTACGCCCTGTATGTTAAATATTTGGATAATTCGATATACCTAATTACCCAACGAATCAACCGATATCTGATAATAATAGTAGGTTAACTGATATGGATAGTTTAAACATTAGGCGAGTATTGTTTAATTGTATGTATTTTGGATTATAAGTATATTAACTTTCTGACGATGATGTTTATTGGGCCCATTTTTCATATTCAGACATCGCACGCCCGGCCCGCACGGAGCATGTAGTCAATATCAACGGAGAAAAGAAATCTGCGCCGGCGTCGGCGCCGGAAATAATATAATTGTTCAGTCTATACATGAATATGATATATTTATCATAGCACTATCTATGCCCTCACTCCAATATTTAGATATGATGATTTTCTGCATTTACCAAGTCATTTATTGAATCTAGTTATGTGAAGTGATATCAGTACATTAAATCAATTAAAAAGCCTATCTAATATTGTCAAAATAAATGTCAAATAAACCAATCTGTAGACTTGAAACCATAAAAACAGTGAAATAAATATTTAAGGGAGCTCCCATACAACAAACGTGAAATTTCTGCTCGTTTTTATAGATAATGGTACGGAACCCTTCGTGCGCGACTCCGACTCGCACTTGGCTGGTTTTAGAGCGACTCAATCCCAAGCCGTTTTGTGATTTTCATATACGATAGTCTCGGCAGTAGGTCGAAGCCTGCAAGATGATAGTCGCATGTCGAATCTTTGAAATTCTAATAACATAAATGAGTCTGTACAGGGATTAAAACATAGAACTTATGGAATTCAGATCTTCGCGACAAAATTTATATAAATATACGAAGAAATAATATATGTATAATCTTGCGAGGACGAAAAAAGTAGATATAAATGTTGCTCCGATCTGTAGAAGTCAAAGCGTGTGGAATAAATAAAATCTCGTTATTTAAATAAATAATATAATTTTAATTGTGTACTATTTTGGTAAGATACTATTTTACGCAGTCTTTTCAACATTTAGAACCATATGGACTATTGCATCCGCCCTTAATATCACATGTTAACTTTTTACTTGGAGTACCTCTCTTGTATGGAACTTCTCCGAGCCAGTTGCCTCTGAAAAGAAAAAACAAGTAGATATGAATTTTGTTTATTTTATTTTGTGAAGAAATTATTTTTGGGCAGCGATTTAATATTCGATATATAGTAAACTTAAGAGGACGCGTCTTGTTTAGGCCTTTCCTTTCCTACTAGTATACACAATCACAAAAATTGGCCGGCCATATTTGTAGACAGGTGTTATCCACCGGCTTATATATACTCTAAATAAAGGGAATCCTAAATTGGATTTGCCTGTGTGTAACTTTCTACACCGGATTGGTAGCGAGTGCGGGATTGCCACAACAAATAAAAATATACTTACGCTGGTCCATAGTTGCAGACCACCATAAACTTATTCCAGGGTCCAGAGAAAACTTGAGAGATAGCACAACCCAGGTAAACAGTGTCCTGCCAGACCATCTGAAAAAAAAAATGATGTGTTTGAGGTAAACGTGATAAAAAAGTTCTGGGGGACTATAATAACCATACTGCACCGGGCTAAATCTTAAAGAGGGAGAATCAAGTAAAGATTTAGATGTTGGTCAAGTTTGTTAAGGTGATCTGCATTCTGGTTAAAAGTAGCACTCTATTGCCGATTATGGGAAATATTAAGGCCTGCACGAGCAACACTGTTGTTCCAGATGAGAGAAAGCATCTAAGACGATAGACAGACCGTAACGCATATGTGACTCTCTGGCTGATACTAGCTATTTGATACTGCCAGCTCAGTGTCGAGTCAATGTGGAGACCTAGGTTTTTAGCACTTTAATACCCGCTAATAGGTATGGCAGCATTATTAAATGTAATAATCAGGCCATCTGATCCCAAACTAAGCAGAGCTTTTACTATGTTAACCAGATAACTGATATACTTCATAATACTACTTTTTCTTTTGTATTACTCAGGACAAACAGATCTGTTCATGCACACAAATATCTGTCCTGGATAGGAATAGAACCCACGAGCTCCAGCGTGAAAAGCAAGCATTTGCCAACCTCGCCAACAGGCCCGTCCATTAAATGTGGTATGTTATTAAATGTAATATGTGGATGCAGATCTTCAACATTAAATCTGCTCATCACGCGAGAACTACCCACAATAATAGCTCGGCATTTAAAATGATTAGCGGTAAGGCCAAAACTGTTAGACCAAGTTTTGATAAGGACTAAATCCTTTAGAGTTCCGACCACTTCCGATAATCTGTTTACACTAGCTTAAACATATAATTGTAGTATGATGATACGCATTTTGAATATTATTCGTTAAGAGGTTGATCAAAACAGAGAACAAAAAAATACCGCCTTGGGGCACACCAGTCTCCAAGTTATAACAATTCGATTATATGAAGAAAATAATTCCAGTGGCATGCCAGCAATCATAAATTTCGGGCCAAAAGGGATTTTGGGATTTTACTGTAGTCACGAAGTCAGGGAGTTGACGGTATTATACCCCCGTGCCTCGGAGAGCACGTAAAGCAGTCGCGTCGGTCCTGTACCTGACCTCTTTCCGGCCGTGTCGCTAGGCGTCCCATCGGATCATAAGAGTGATGGAATAGAAAGTGCTCCTGTGTTTGTGCACACACTTGTGAACTATAATACGTCCCGCGCAGATGACTAATCTCTATTGAGACTTGCCGCCGCCGCCGTGGCTGAAATTCGGTTAGGAGGGCATTATTATTATTGTATTAAAAATAGGCAACATTATCCCACCTGAGTGTAGTGTCCAATATCGTAGGGCCTGGAACCATCAAAGTCAGCCTGGTTCAAAGGTCCATAAGTAAAGTTTACATGTTCATTGAACCAGGCTTCGGGGGCCATAACCGGGTCCAGTTCAAAACGACTATTAGTTGTGGAGTACCAGTAAAGGTTTTCGCCAACCTTGAATCTGCCGGATGCTGAAACAATAGTTATAACAAATTACGCTTTATTTTTCATTTAAATGGCGAAAACCTTCCCAATGGGTCGTAATTCGAAGGGTATACTGGTAGTCATTGCGGAGTACCACTTCATAAACAGCTTCATTTAATCCACTGCAGGAAATAGGCCGCCTTTCTATAACGTAGCCATTTGAAGGGGTTTGCCTTAGTCACCGCGCTTACTATATCCTGATTCCATAATCCCGTAATAGGGGCATTTGATAATTAGCTATCAATATCCCAATTGGTTGATCTGAATTGATATTAGATCACATTAACATTCAAAATGATGACTTATAAAATAAATTACAACTTAGCCAACATAAACAACCACTAAACTTCACTAAACTGTTCTCGTCGACGCGCGACGGCTAGAATGGACATGTGCCGCTACAGTTACGATTTAATTTTTTAAGAATTACATTATACCCTTATCAATGGTTATGGCAAGTCAGAAGCCCGTGAACAAAGCAAAGTATTTCGGATCTAACATTTTGATTGATAATTCCTGGTGAGTTTTACAGTAAGACAGGTAGTCAATAAAATGTCTGTCTCAATGGTTATGCTTGTCAAAAATTCATGCACCTAATAAGTATTGCCTTTTGCAAAATATAATATAATATCTAGGGACAATGTCACACAAATCATCCTAGCCCCAAACTAAGCAAAGCTTGTACTATGGGTACCAGGCGACGATATACATACTTATATAGATAGATAAATACTTAAATACATAGAAAACATCCATGACTCAGAAACATATATTCGTGCTCATCACACAAATATTTGCACTTACCGGGATTCGACCACCAGATTCGTAGGCAGGAGCACTACCAACTAGGCTACGGTGACCGTCAAAAATATGCATTACCGTTTAGAAAATATGTATGACGACAGACTCATTATCAGTCGTCATTATCGTCCACTGCTGGACATAGGCCTCCACGAAGGTTTCTATAATGTTGCTGTTTAGGGGGGTTCCGTAGTCACCGCGCTTGGCATGCGATTTGGCAACCGCAGTTAGTTGGTAGCCAGAACATAGGTGGCACTGCTGCCCGACTACCTGGTGTGTCCGCATAGTCGCCTTTTATATCACCCACGTGATGGTATGGGGTGGTCCTGTTATCCTTTCTGGGCCGGAAACCATACGGCCGACTGAATACGTTTTTAAAAGGATTATCATATTTGTATTATTTACATGAATGTATTGCGCATGTACAAATACCTAATCATTAACTTAAATAACTAGGTAGCATAGTTTCACAGATATTCTTAGAAAAACACCGTTATGTGCCCGATAAGTATGTAATATTCAAATACATTGTACTCGACACTAGTTAATCACACCTTCAGACATTTATCTAAAGGTACGACGACTCTTCTGAGCCAGGATATACCATCATGATATATATAATTTGATGACCGTTGTGACTCAATTGGTAGTGAGCCTGCTTTCTGTTCCAAAGGATGCGGGTTCGAACCTCAAAGACTAATATTTGTGTTCATGAACAAGTCTATTTTTCGTTGTCTTTGAGTCTTCGGTGTATTATATGTATACAAAGAACTAAACAAAAATGACACAAGAGTAAGAACAAAAAATAACTTGGGCCGATAAAACATTTTAGGCAGACAATGAGGTTGCGGCAACAACAACAGAAGCAGCAAAAGTCCTCACAGAAAATCTGGCAGGCAGTATAATTATAGTTAGAGATATTTTTCGTTTGTTTCATTCATTCCTTACGTACTGATATGAGTACCAAAAAAGCGGCCACGTGCGAGTCGGACTCGCCTATGAAGGGTTCCGTAGCAGCAAGTAACAATATAAAAGTTCTTGTAGTAGTTGATTGAATGAAAAGGAAATTGCGGTTTATGATTTATGAGTTATGACGTATTAAAAAAACTACTTTCTAGTTCTCGTTCAAACCAACTCTCGGTGGAAGTTTGCAAAGTAATGTATATTATATATCTATTTTTTTAGTTTTATCACTCTCTTATTTTAGAAGTTACAGGGGGGGGGGGGTATAAGGGCACATTTTACCACTTTGGGAGTGTCTTTTGTTTGAGAGTTTGGATCCTCAATATCATTCTCAAAGACCTATCCACAGATACCACACATGTAATTTTTTGGTTCAGGTTTTGATGAAAAAAACAAATTGAGTTTCAATTCTAAGTATGGGGAACCCCAAAATTTATTGTTTTTTTTTTTTATATTTTTGTGTGAAAATCTTAATGCGGTTCACAGAATACATCTACTTACCAAGTTTCAACAGTATAGTCCTTATAGTTTGGGAAAAAAGTGATTATGACATACGGACGGACAGACAGACAGACATGACGAATCTATAAGGGTTCCGTAAAAAAAAACGATACAAAAATGGGATGATAAGAAATCCAGGGGAGAATAGGCATGGAAACAAAATTTTTATACGATGCGCCAATAATATTGTCCCTATTTAGAAATAGGGACAATATTCATATCTGAAACTCTATTGACTCCGCTATACCGTTATGCTTACTAGAGAAAAGGTTACCTTATAGCACTCAAAAATATACTTATACTTACGGATTGTCTTTTTAGGGTTATGCTTATTTAAGTTTTGGGCTGCCCAATTCTCTGCTTTTTTCTGTAGCTCTTCGTCCCAGACCTGAAAGAAAAGGGTAGTTTTTTACTTTATACTCAGAGGTTTAAGAGTCGTTGATAGGAATAACGTATTTGCATCATGCAGATACACTTTTAGTATGAATTAAATCAAACAAGCCAGCTAACTGCGAATTAGACTGATGTGTGAAGATTTCTCTATACTATTAAGGGACTTTTAATTTCATATTTAATATTTGGTATTACGGTTCGGCAGAAACGGCTGTATCTGCCGAACCGTAATACCAAATATTAAATATGAAATTAAAAGTCCCTTAATAGTATAGAGAAACTGACTGACAGACAAACGGACAGACGGGTGAATAATGGAGGCTTATTCACGGTAATGATGGTACGCTTTGGATAGGGAACCCTAAAAACCACGTGCCATTAAAATCTACTAACTTTGACATATTTTTATCATTTGTTAGTAATTATTATTATTATTATTATTATTCATTTATTTCGGATTAATAAATATTCCATATATTGTTAGTAAATCAAACTTATAACTATGTTAGTATATCAATATTAAATGTCAACATTACAAATCATATCAGAATAACATTATTACATGCGCACTATTTTACATTAAAGAGGACCCCTCCAGATCCATGTACGGTATTCCAGTGCCTCACAACCGGACAATCAACCCTTCCCAATATGGTATTCAGGAGGCTGTTGTTGCTGTCACGCACGCGCCGCATCAGGGAGGCCACTCTTTTCCGCACAATAGCCCTAAAGCAGTCTGTGCTAGCCTTAGCAAACATACCTGACGCACTGCAATAACGAGGCAACCCCAACAGCATCCTAAAACCATTATTGTAGCGGACCCACAGGCTACAGGTATAAAATGTCTGGCAGTATGCTTTAAAAAGAGAAATTTTTACGTCTTTTGTGCACCGTGCAAACCTGCGCGCCAGCATATTGCATCTCACTGCCAATGCCCTACCTTCCCGCTCAATATCTAAATCATCCGAGAGGTCCTCGGTGACCCAGTGCCCCAGGTACTTAAATTTGGTGACCCTACTTAACGGCATTCCTCCAAGCCTGACCGGTGGAACGGTTTTAGGACTCTTATTACCCGCCTTAAAAATAAATAGTTCACTCTTCTTGCAGTTATACCTGAGGCCATGTGACCCCGCGTACCTCTCACAGATTCCTATTAGGTAGTTAAGGGCTGTAACAGATGGTGCCAACAGCACCATATCGTCGGCATAACTTATGTTGTTCAGACAAACACCATCCACTGAACAGCCGACCCCGGACCCGCTGAGCTCACCTATCAGTCCATTAACGTACAAGTTGAAGAGTCGTGGTGAAGTCAGGCCTCCCTGTCTCACACCACACTCCAACCTGTACTCTGACGAACATGATCCCGCCCACCTAACGGTATTGGTCTGGTTGCCGTACCAATATCTTAATATATTTATTACGTCTCCGGGTGTGCTGGTTTCCCCCTGGAGCTTATCCCACAGCACGTCATAAGACACCAAGTCAAATGCCTTCGACAGGTCCAAGAAACAACCATATACAGGCGTCTTCCTCGTCACATAGTACTGGACAGTATGCTTGAGCCGCAGTACGGCGGTTTCAGTCGATTGCCCACCCCTGAAACCAAACTGAGCTTCGTGGAGATCTATATGCTCACTTAGCTGACTATCAAGCAAACCATCCAGCACCTTGGTGATCACTGTAGCCAATGAGATAGGTCTGTAGTTGTCCCTGTCGGAGGCATCACCCGTCTTGTTTTTAGGTATTGGTATAACAGTGGTCTTCATAAGCTCTTTAGGTAAATATGAATGTCCTATACACAAATTGAACAACATGACCAACACCCTCGGTAAATGAACACCTGCGAACTGCAAGTGCTCGATGCTAAGATCATCATGTCCCGGAGACTTACCTCTAGTCATATTTTGGATAATATGAGCGACTTCTTTCGCTTTAAATCTGCACGGCTCACAGTCTACCATCTCAGCATCGAGCACATGCTGCACACATCCTAGGGGAGACACAACCCTAAAATGATCCTTAAATAATTCAGCAATTTGATGGGGTTCACTCCTACCCCCAACATTCACTGGGACACACGAACCAGCTTCCAGTTTCCTGGTGTGCTTCCAAAAGCTTTTGAAATCCCTCTCTTTGTGGTGTGCTGCTAAGATATCCATTTTAATTTTATCCTCATAAGTAATAAGATCGACTTATATTATTATTATACAATAAAGTTTACATAAACGATGTTCGTTTTAGTAGTAGAGAATATGTGTTCTATTCGTTCTGAGTATGGTGGGGTATTACAGTCCTGAAGTGAGAAGGGAGGTCGCTCTCAGCGTCTACATATTTAAAGTGATGCGTGGCAAAATCCATAATCCGAACGTGTTGGAGGTGCTCAGGCTACGCATCCCGGATGAGTACGTGGGGCGGTGGCGGCGGCCGATGCTCCTGGCCGTGCCGCGTGCGCGCACGTGCCTGCTAGTGGTGGGCGATTATGAACGATTTCTATAATCGAATTATTTTGTATTACTAATATTGATAATCGATTATGAAATTAGTAAATAACTTATTTTCATAATCGAATGACGTTACTAATTAGTATTGCTAATCCTGTTGTAATAATACAGGGAATAATAGAGAGAGAATCGAGAATATTTTATTACCTACTCCTAAAACGTTGAAACTGTGCGATTGTGTAGGTATATTAATATTTTACTATTAGTTTATTTAAAATAGAAGTACAAAACTAACCGTTTTTGTTGTATTTTGTTTCGACGAGAAGTCATATCTTTTTGTTTTATTCTAAACGTTCCTAAAAACAAAAATCGCTTTTTTGAATGTTGATTAATTATTCATACTAATATAATAAATGAAAATTTTGTCTATCTGTCTAAGTGGTACCTACTCATTCACGCCTAAACTACTTTACCGTTTTGGTACAAAGATAGTCTAGGGCCTGTGAAAAGAAATAGGCTACTTTTTATACCGAAGTTCTCCCGTGGGATGAGCAATAAACGTCTTCCACGCGGGCAGAGCCGCGGGCGACTAGTTATAAATAACGATAATTGTTATAATATCTTTTCGGGCAAACTGAACGAAATTTGTTTAGTTTAAGTTACTAATTACTATTGAGTTACCATTTTTGTTTTTAATTTATAAGTAGGTATATAGGCTATTGAATTAGGTATTAAGTTCCTGTAATGATAGTTTGTGTGTTTAAATAAATAAATAAATAAAAAATGTGATGAATAGTATTTTATGCGTAGTAGTGTGACTGATATACGAGTATACGGTTTTTAATAATTAGTGTTTAGGTACTGTTAATCAATTGCTCAGAATCATTAGTAAATCACAGTAAACAGAAAAGTTACGTAATTTTCAGGACTATTCGTCAAACTATCATTGTTGAAAAATTATTATCGACCTTTAAATGTGTTTAAAGGTCGAAATCTAATAACGATCCTAAACAACTAATGTGGTCGGTGAAAACTATAATTAGTTTTTACCGATTATTCAGAGATTTAATTAAGTAATATTCATTTGATTTCAGACTGGTCGGTTATAAGCTGAGGATTGTTATCAGATTGACCTACAAGCACATTTAGAGGTCGACAAACATTTTTCAAAGTACCCGTTAAAATATAATAAGTAAATATGGAAATTTATAGCTTTTGACATGTAAGTTTCTAGTTACATATTTTATGAAGGTACCGTAGTACGAGGTCAATAGAAATCGGACGGTGAATAGAGACGGGAACGAAATATAGTTTACCTATGTATGTATGTCTCCATTTCTATTCACCCCGGGATTTATATAAATAATATCCTGTGACTTTATGTACCACGGCCATCTGATCCCAAACTAAGCAGCAATTGTACTATGCAAATCATATAACTGATAATTATATTACATATACTTACTACATTTCTTTCGTAAATATACTTATATAGTCAATAACACCCAGACTCAGGACAAACAAACACGTTCATGCACACAAATATCGATCCTGGGTGGGAATCGAACCCAAGACATGTGTGAAAGACAAGCATTTACTAACTACGCCATTCCATTACCCCGATTTGCAATGAAGCCGTCAGTTTAATTGTTTTAACTACCTACCCTACTTTGTTGAAACGTAATTAATATAGTGTTATCGATTCTTAGACGTTAATTTTTACATGCTTGTTAGGTGCACGTTATTACGATCGTGTATATCAAAATCTATGAATCACAATTTGACCCACTTTTTGTGGTCTGACCTAACACGAATGAATAGGATTGAAATAATATGGCACCATCAAGCTGGTCTGATTATGAAGTCGGAAGGGGGAAGTCTAATTACTAACATATTACCCGAGTTTGGGTCCATTAGACTTGAAGATTTGAAGAGGAATGTTAACGACCAAGTGGGTTTATAGGTGAAATGATTAAAATTGGGTTTGTACCAGCGTTGCCAGACGTCCCGATTTTGGCGCGACGACGTCCCGATTTTTAAATCAAAATTAAATGTCCCGCGCGGGACATCCTCAGTCCCGCTTTTTTGGGATAACTCAAACGTTCGTGAAACGTGCTGAGGTAACGCCACCAGCCCGGTGGCACAGGCAAGTGTGGGAAGCCCGCCGGCAGGCCGATAGGGTTTATGATTTATAATTATGATAAAGTGTCATGACTTCATGGAATGTATCTTATGTGGCCGGGAAGCGATTGGGCGAAGTTTTAAGATACACCTAAACTACCTAACTTATACTTAAAACAACTTTCCCAAAGTAAATGTTCTATTTACACAATTGGCACCACCCGGGACAGATATTTGTGTGCATGAACATATCTGTTTGTCATGAGTCTGGGTGTAATTATCTATATAAGTATGTATTTACAAAAGAAAAGTAATATATGTAGTATATCAGTTATCTAGTTTCCATAGTATAAGCTCTGCTTAGTTTGGGATCAGATGGTCGTGTGTGAATAATGTCCCAGGATATTATTATTATTAACAGATGTTCTGTTTTACACGAAGATAGGTGCGGGAATTGAAGCCGCAGCCTATTAGAGCCGATTTCTTACACTGCCTTTTTGCATTTTATCATCATCATCATATTATCAGCTCAGGTACCTACGCCGCGCGCCGCTGTGCCGCGCTGTATTATCTCTCTCTCTGCATTATCCTCGCGTCGTGTAATTTTAGTTTACCCCCAATACTTGTAATTGTAAAATATATTTTGTTTTTGTGTACCAATTATGTAATAAATATGTTTTTTTCTCTATGATAACATTTAAGTATTTATTCGTGAGTTAAGTTGCGCTTGGCAGGCATTTATTAATAGTTACATTATTGTACCTAAATATTGTGAATGAACATAATACGTTGTTTTGAGAAAATAAATTTCTTTCTGCTCTTCTTGTCTATGCATGCCACCTGCAAAAAGTTCTGCGGGTGGGTATGTCGGACTTGCACCGATTAAACCTAACCTGCCGTGGACTTCTCTTGGAGCCTGATGAGAGGTGCCCCGGGAACGCTGGGAAACAGTAGGCGTCTGCTATTCACTCGCACCCTCTAAATGAAGAATACTTTGTTTTACGTACCATCATCTTCATAGATGGTGTCCCTGGTTGTCGAGGCACCGTCCCCCCAGCAACTTGAGCGCGCATCGCATTATGGCTGTCAACAAACTGACGGATTTGTTTACACGACGTTTTCAGCACTGAAATACAACACGAAGTTATTAGACGCCGCAGCCTTGGTCACGAACATATATTTGATAGGTTTTTTTATGTAATACGGGTTTGCAATGTAATATACATCGTATGTAGCATAGATACGATGTATTTTACATTGAAATAGAGACCCGCCCCGGCTCTGCACGGGTAAATAGATAGATAGAAAGTTAAATTAGTGTCGACTTTATATATTACTTATAACGACTTAAATATTTTTTTTATTGTAAGGTTGTTGCAATTTTCGTATATAGTTTTTTTAAAATAAAATGAGTATAGCCTAGGCTATTACTAGCTCATTACCTACGTGGTATTATATGGGTCAATATTTCTTGATTAAATTAGTAATACTCTTCCCATGGATGCGAAAACATACTATTATGTAAAAGTAATTTATTATTAAAATCGTAAATAGGCCACCTTGCTTAATAATATATTCGGACGGAAGCTAGTTTCAATTTTAAAATCTAAGATTTCGCTGATCAGCGAAATCGAATAACAAGAGGGTATCAATACCCTCTTTTTATTAAGTTGCTTCAACTAGCTTTGCTCCGCGGTTTAACCTGCAAAACTGCGTTAAACTGTATAAATTATAACCTATGTGTTATTTGGATATATAAGCTATATTACTACAAAGTTTAATCAAAATCCGTTCGGTAGTTTTTGCGTGAAAGAGTAACAAACATGAATACATCCATACTCACAAACTTTCGCATGTATAACATTAGTAGGATACAAACAAAATAACATCACGGTGCTGAGGCGGAGTGGTTATTGCACATGGGGCCGGATTGTGATGGTTCGTGGGTTCCGTTCCCACACACACTTAAATTTATACAAATCATTTTAAAGATGTCAATAATATTAACTAAACTATAAATAAAATGAATAGGTTTTTACTTACATTTGCCGTGTGCGAAAGCAAGGAGCGACACAATTACAAACACTTTCAGCTCCATTGTTTAAATATATGACCGACTGCGGGCTCCAAGTATCTGAGATTTTATTGAAAAAACAAAGCTACATGTATTGTATACAGTGGCGTTTGTAGAACACTGAATCACTTGTTTAATGAGTAGTATGGGTAGTACCGCAGTTAACACGTATTAACTAAATATACCGTGCCACAAGCGAGGATCAGTAGGTACTGCTGCGGTCAAGATTGAGTTTTTACTTTTATACTCCGCCTTTTACGAGTACTAGATTGGGCGCGTAAGTTTCACTACTCAGAATTCCCGTAAGGTAAATTTATGTAGGTATGTCCACAATTTGAGGAAACAATTTATGACCTATATTACATATGAATTTATGTAGGTATGTCCACAATTTGAGGAAACAATTTATGACCTATATATGAATAGGTAATTGCGGCGCGATGACGGCTTCCGCACGAACTTAATAAGGACAATTAATATTACTTTTCTTTATTGTTTTTCACTATTGAATAAATCTATAAAGTTTCATTCAATTCAAATTTAATAATTTGGAAGGTATTATCAATCTGATTTTTCACATCCATCTGTGATATGCGATGTATAATACCTACATTCTCCGGAAGGGTGTTAGCAAGGGAATCTTAAATTTGATCTGTCAGTGTGTGTCGTTCGTAGCTTAATGCAGAGCGCCTACCCCGGATTGGTAAATGGTGTTGGTTCGTGGCCCGCTGGACGATTTTTGAGATTAGATTAACACTTGTCATTGTGAATAATACTATAAGATTCAAATCTATAACGTTATTTGATAACTGTTTGGTAAATCACAAATAATCTCATAAATGGGAAATCATAAATTTTATTGTCCGGTGGGTCTTGAATTAGTACTATCTGCCAATCTGGGGTTATCCAAGGCGCTCTGCGTTAATATAAGCACGCTACACACTTTCCTTGTATCAAATCTACCCTTTGCATTGCGAATTTGCGCTGTCTGGTGACGGCGGCAAATATCAGAATATCATTACCCCCATCTCTTCCCATGTGGGGCGTAGTAGTTGACCCTAAGGAATGTCTACCAGAGGACGGGCAGCAGCTTCTTTCGGAGGACTAAGACCATTATACTGCGATCGCCCACCCGTCTGGTAAGCGTGGCGATCATGGTATTGGATTTCTCCCCTTCATATCCTTACGACTTACGTTTTAAGAATGCGATCAGTCTAACGTCTAACGAAATTGATATTATTAAATATTCGAATAATATATAATTAATAAAAATAAAAATATATAATTAATTAAATTAATTAATATATAATTAAAAATAATAATAAAAATATATAATAATTTCGTTGTTACCTTATTACTCAGTTTTAACTGCCTCGTTGGTCTAGCGGTAGCATGTTCATCCGCAGAGAACGAGGTCCTGGTCGGGCCAAAAAGTGATTTCGGGAATTTTCTGTATAAAGAAAAATTTTTCAGCATCAGCCCGAAGTCTGGGAGTTGGTGGTATTATACCCCCGTGCCTCGAAGAGCACATAAAGCCGTCGGTCCTGTACCTGACCTCTTTCCGGTCGGGTCACTAGGCGTCCCATCGGATCATGAGAGTGATGGAAAAGAAAATGCTCCTGTGTTTGCGCACACAGTTGTGCACTATAATATGTCCCGCGCAGATGGCTGATCTCTAGTGAGAATGGCCGCCGTGGCCGGAATGCGGCTAGGAGGACATTACTCAGGATCAACACTCAAGGATGAACACTTAAATTTTTCTGATAACTCTTGAAAGGAAGCTAATAAAACATTTTCAGATAATGTTGCATCATTTTATTTAATAATATTATCTGTTATGTTTTATTCATCTTCAAATGTGTTGAATAAATTTAATTGCGGGTAGAAATCAAACCCCCTAACATCGGGGTATCCGGTTCATGTGCGTTATCCGCTCCGCCATCACACTGTGTTGTTTTACTCTTGGATACAAGGGATTCGATGGGATTGAATATAATTTATATGATCAAGTTAACCGTCATTACAATAAGCTTTAATAATATAAGCCTTTATTCAGACACGTTTTACATTTTCTTTATACAGATAAAGTAGTGCTACTCTGACGAGTCAGTGACACTGACAACTTGGTCAATTTGCCCAACTTTCGCAAAGGCCTCCTCCATTTCTTTTCATTCTTCCCTATTTATAGCTTTCCTGGTCCATGTTTTCCTTGCTGTGATCTTAATTTCATCGTCACATCTTCGAAACTGTCCACCTCGTTTTCTTTTTCCATTTTTAGGGTGTCAAAATATTGTGGTTTTATTCCACTTCTCAATACCCCTTATTATATGGCCATCGGCCAGCCCACTTCCACTTAAGTTTCCTTATTTTGGTGGAGACGTCTTAAATTTTTGTGAGGTTTCTAATAGTTATATTGGGTATCTTATCGGATTTCCTTATATATATATATTTTTTTCTTAATTCATTTTTTTCATAAAGCTAATGAAGCATCGCAATTGAAGTCTTACCTGCATTAATTTAATGGGCCGGTTTGCGTGGTTGCTAAATGCTTGCCTTTGACGCCGCAGGTTGTGGGTTCGATTCTCACGCAGGGGCTCTACCGGTTAAGTCGCCGAACATCGATTTCTTAAATGGCGTTCCAATAAATAAAGGTTCAAAATGACTTAATCAATCGTTAAATCGGCTTCCATGACCACATGTGGCGTCATACATGGTCCGGAATCGATTGTCAACGTTGAAGCCGATTTCATGATTGATTAAGTCATTTTAACCTTTATTTATTTGAACGCCATTCACGACAACGATGTTCGGCGACTTAGCCGGTAGAGCCCCAGGACAGGAATTAGTGTGCATGAACATGTCTGTTTAAGAGTCTTTATAAGAAAAAAAGTATTGTAATATAGGTACAAGACTTTTATCTTGTAGGTATATTATAATATTTTTTTTCTTACTTTTCTTTTTAGAAAAGTATATGTAAGATATCAATTATCTAGATTCCATAGTACAAGTTCTGCTTAGTTTGTGATCAGATGGCCGTGTGTGAATAATGTCCCATGATATTATAGTTGTTATTGCATCATTTTTTTATAATATATCTATTCCAACCAAAGACATTCTAAATTAAATTCTATTTTTAATTTTCGGTTCATTTAGTTGTGGTGAAAGTACAAGTACTTCAGTACTTCTACGCTTAGGGTCTAGTCTATGTTGAGAATGACGGTAGTAGCAGAAAATCGGCGAGTGAGACGATATCTACAGGTACCTACTTCACTTCTAAAATATGTGATACTACAGGAAGTGCTTTATGTATTAAAATAAAAATTTAAGGAGTCGTCATTGCTTATATCTGCTTATTATTACTAATTTTGTTCATTAAATTGAGTGCTGTCATAAAAATACCGTTAAAAAGTAACTAATTAAAACCTGTCAGGTTTTTGGATTAACGATAGTAATTAGGTATTGGTAGGGAATAAAAACCGTTTTTATCGAATTAGCGCAAGGAATAAATTAATTATACCGCGCGGGACTTTTCGCACTTGCAAGCAAAATACACCCAGAATCAGAACATCCATCTATAGTTCACACATATTTAAATAGTTGACCTCTATGGGATTTGAAGTTGAATTTGCTGTGTGGTGACGGCATAGAATATCATCACCCCATCAAATCCCATGGGGGGCGTAGAAATCGACCGAGGGAATACCTACCAGAGAACGGGCAGCAGCGTATTTCTGTGAACTATCACTATCAAACTGCGATCGCCAACCCGTCTGCCAAGCGTGGTGATTATGGCATATCCCCCCATTCTTTGGGGAGGCTTCTGTCCAGCAGTGGACGTACTTTGGCTGACACGATGCGGATTGAACCCGATACACGAAAGCGACGAGACAGTAGTGAGGTGACCACCTTAACCATTACACCTCACGTAAACATAGTAATACATATATTCAGTTATACTTAGTATGCCATTGAGAACGCTAACACTCTGTTCTTATTATCTTACTTACTCGTATTTAATAAATAATAATGTCGTCCTAATAAATAATAAGATTAGCCATCTGCGCGAGACATATTATAGTGCTCCAGTGTGTGCGCAAACACAGGAGCACTTTCTATTCCATCACTCTCATGATCCTATGGGACGCCTAGCGACACGACCGGAAAGAGGTCAGGCACAGGACCGACGGCTTTACGTGCTCTCCGAGGCACGGGGGTATAATACCACCAACTCCCAGACTTCGGGCTAATGTTGAGAAATTTTTCTTTTTACAGAAAACTCCCAAAATCACTTTCGGCCCGACCCGGGATTTTAAAAATTCAGAAATTAAAAACCGGCCAAGTGCGAGTCGGACTCGCGCACGAAGGGTTCTGTACCATTATCTATAATAACGAGCAAAAAATTCACGTTTGTTGTATGGGAGCCCCCTTAAATATTTATTTTCTTTTGTTTTTTAGTATTTGTTGTTATAGCAACAGAATTACATCATCTGTGTAAATTCCAACTGTCTAACTATCACGGTTCATGAGATACAGCCTGGTGACAGACGGACAGACAGACAGCGAAGTCTTAGTAATGGGGTCCCGTTTTACCCTTAGGGTACGGAACCCTAAAAATGGTATTTATTTTCTGCACCTTTATTATTAAAATTATACCCATTTATTAATAAAACATACTAAGTACGGCAGGAACTTTAATGATGCTTTTGGTGTATTTATCTAGTATGATAATTTAGTACACGATTATTACGATTAGCCTATGGCAAGCTTTTCATATTTACAGCGCGAACAGGAGCATATAGGTAAGCCATAAAGTTGGATGTCCAACATATTGTGTTGATGGTGTGTGTGCGAGGCGAAGTTTTTAGGCAATAGTTAGGTACTGTTGCACTTGAATGATATTGGTGCATGTAATACTTTGTTGGCTGCATCGGGATCCAGAGAATGCTATTTGTTGGTTAAGATTTATGTATAGACGCCAGCACATCAACCTACCCAAATCTGTCAAATTTTCTGAATTGAAAGTGAACCTTATGCTTTTGTGATAAAGTTGAAAATCTATAAAAGAAATTTGGCAGTTTGGGGTAGCTGGATGTGCTGGCGTCTGTACTTAACTGTCAATGAGTCCTAGTTTAAGTTACGTTGTATTACGGAGGAGTCAACGTCATTTGATGTACAAAGCCTCCTTAAATAAACTAGATTAAAGAGAAAAAAATGTCATAAAATTGATCCAGCTTGGCGTCGAGCTGCAACAGTTTTTAGTCCATCGATTTGCAGTGTGGTACGGGATTTCAATTAATGTTACCTGCATTTCGCGCTGTTTTGTGAGATCCATGCCACCAAAATTACCTTGCATAAGGATTTTAGGTTTCGCCTAGCAAGGTCGGATTTTGTAGGAGCGGAAAATAACGCTATGATACGAAAAGGCGCCCGCTAAGCACTGACCATGCTTAGTCACAAATAAATAGGTTTCCGACCTATATAAACCTTAAAATGAGTTGCATGACACACGACAATAAGTCGAACGCTTTATACGATTTTCATCGCAACGCTAGCCCAGCTGGTAGAATTCTGTCATAGGGCTAGTCTCCATGTATCACGGAAAACTATACGAATGTACACAAGATGTGGCCATCTAGTGTTTCAGGTTCGATTCCTGTATATATATGATTGTTTTTTTAAGAAACCCAATGAGAAACTGCTTTAGACAAACAATAATAAAAATATAAAAACATGCCAATCGGTCCAGAAATTAAATTATAGGGTATATAAAATAAAGTATCTACATTTGTCAAAGTTTTGTTTGTACCTATCTTCTATGTATTATTCTATATTAGGATTCCCACCCATAAATACAATACAATTTTATAATTTGAGATTATAACGTTAATGTGTATATGGCAGGAATTCGAGACATATGAAAAATATAAAAACAGAAAATAAATCATTTATTGGAAACACAACATTACAAAATAATTTATCAAAATCGAGAGCATAAAAACAAAGAAGGAAAGACAATATATTTAAAAAGCTTCATTTGTATAGTTTATGAATACAGACATTCGAAAGCGAGAGTACAAACTGACCACTTAACCTAAAAGCTGCTCTCTTGACCTGACCACAAGTCGACAGATTGAAAAAAAAGTAGTCCAGTATCTTGACTTGTCAATAAATTCTTGGAACGACGGGAGAAAGTATCAAGTAAAAGTAATACTGTAAAGAAATAACAAGTAATTATTATGTTAATAGTCAACGAATCTACTTGTACTGCAAATAAACACAATAAATAAATGATAATGATAATATCCTAATCCTGGTATGTACCAGGCTTTGGATATTATAATTATCATTTGAATGTTGGTAAAAGATGCGTTAAGGTTTTCCTAAGTATTTAGGCACGTTAGTGATGATTGCAAGCCAAAGCTTTTTATAAAACCTCATGACTGTTCATCCAAAGTTATGAGGTCATGAGATAAATAAATATCCGAGAAATGGCACATTTTAAAGCGCTTGGTTGACACCTCCAGTGAGCACCAGCCTGGGCGTTTCTTTGGCCTTAGCTACTCAGCGTAGTAATGCGGCCTGCCTTCTGGGGCTATACCGGCTAAGTCACCGAACATCGATTTCTAAAATGGCGTTCAAGTAAATAAAGGTTAAAAATTACTTAATCAATCGTTTAATCGGCTCTCATGAGCACATGTGACGTCATAAATGGTCCGGGATCGATTGTCAACGTTGAAGCCGATTATACGATTGATTAAGTATTTTTTAACCTTTATTTATTTGAATGCCATTTAAGAAATCGATGTTCGGCGACTTGGGCACATTTTCCATTGTTCTTCAAGAAAGAATGATTAAAAAGGTCTCAACATCACGTAAAATACTTGAAAATTACATAATTTTTTATTTGACGTTACAATTAGCCTAAGACGTTTTCACTTATCCACCGGTTAATAGAGGGGGGGGGGGGCTAAAGCCAGATAGCAAACAATTCTAAATACACAATAACCCGTGCCGGAGGCATCTCCTCTGGGGTTATGACTTACATAGAAATGCACAAGAGGGCCGATTTTAAGGAACGTTTTGCGCAACTGCGTTAATACGCGAACACGCAGGCCGCTAAAAGATTGAAAACACGTGAATACGAATTGAGCTCTTCCTTGCCTTTTGAGGTAGATTAAAAATTACATATTTGATTGATCATGTTTAAGTGATTCTTTGTTAATATTACGGGCTTTAGAAGTTTTACATCTAGGACCGTAACGATGATTACACTCTTCGGAAGTATCACACGTTAGCACGGTTCCTGGATCACCCGCTTTGTATGGTTCCTCGCCAATGTAGTTTCCTCTGAAAAATAAACGTGAATATCTATTACTTGATTGATTATATTCGTCGCCGTCTCCACACATCAATATCAAAATCGGTCACCATAGCCTAGTTGGTAGTGCTCCTGCCTACGAAGCTGGTGGTCCTGGGTTCGAATCCCAGTAAGTGCAAATATTTGTGTGATGAGCACGAATATTTGTTTCTGAGTCATGGATGTTTTCTATGTATATAAGTATTTATCTATCTATATAAGTATGTATATCGTCGCCTGGTACCCATAGTACAAGCTTTGCTTAGTTTGGGGCTAGGATGATATGTGTGACATTGTCCCCAGATATATTATTATTATTAAAATATCATCACCCTATCTCATCCTGTGGGGGGCGTAGAAGTCGATCCGAGGGAATATCTACCAGAGGACGGGCAACGGTTTATTTCTGTGTGCTATGCCCATCTTACTGCGATCGCCAACCCGTCTTCTGCCAAGCGTGGCGATTATGGCATATCCTCCCAAGATGATTCTAGGGGAGGCTTTTGTCCAGCAGTAGGCTTCTTACAGCTGTTATGATCATCTACATATAATAAAATCGTAGGAAAGTCAAAACTGTACATTGAATTTTTTTTAAAAGGATGTTTTGGGCGTGATCTACTTTCGATATTGAAACCAAAAATATAGTTTTTTGAATTTTTGTCTGTGTGTCTGTTTGTCTGTATGTATGTCCGGGCTAAACTCAAAAAGTACTGCATGGATTTACTTCAAATCTTGCATGAATATTACTAAGAGGTCGGGTCAACATATAGGCTACTTAATATCACGCCAGCACCTACGGGGGAGGACCTGTGATAATTTATAAAATTTAACGCGGGTAAAACCGCGGGGCACAGCTAGTTGATTATAAGTACACTGGTGTTCGAAGGGTACCGCGTCCTTAGGTTTAAGCTGTAAGGGGTAACTACACGAGTGTCCTTGGTAGCACAAATCGGTAACGATGGTAAGGTACGGCATAACGCTTTGTCGCGCTATAAGGAAATCATCTGGTGAAATACTATTGTTGTGTCAATTTTGTGTGTGCTCACTTATGTGTGTACTCATCCGGGAGTAATTTCAAGAGTGTTCAAAGCGTCATAGGCTGCGGTAATCATATCGCATCAGGATGGCCATAGGCTTATTTTCCGATTTCGTAATATACATATAAAAACTAATTCCATCTTTTACTTTTTTATGTTAATGAATTATAAAATATAATATCCTGGGAAATAATTTACACACGGCCATCTGATCCCATGCTATGCAGATCTTGTACTATGGAAACCAGATAAGTGATATACTACATATAATACTACTTTTCTTTTGTAAAAACATACTTATATCGATAATTACACCCAAACTCAGGACAAACAGACATGTTCATGCACACAAATATCTGTCCTGGGGCTCTACCGGCTAAGTCGCCGAACATCGTTTTCGTTAATGGCGTTCAAATAAACAAAGGTTAAAATGACTTAATCAATCGTTAAATCGGCTACCATGACCACATGTGACGCCATAAATGGTCGGGAATCAATTGTCAACGTTGAAGATTTAACGATTGAATAAATCATTTTTAACCTATATTTATTTAAACGCCATTCGCGAAAACGATGTTCGGCAACTTAGCCGGTAGAACCCCTGGGTGGGAATCTGAACCCTCGACCTGCGGCGTGTACGGCAAGTATTGACCAAGCACGCCAACCGGCCCGCCAATTATTATGATGGAAGTAGAACAGCACGGGTTCACTTTATGTAAAACTCTATTAGGGATCCATACCAAGAAGTTCAGAGGGAACTAAAAATTGTTCATGTAAATGGATAAAAAAGATACTGTTTAGCATAAAAACAACTTTAAATATTGTGAATCTGTCCTGGGTGGGAATCTGAACCCTCGACCTGCGGCGTGTACGGCAAGTATTGACCAAGCACGCCAACCGGCCCGCCAATTATTATGATGGGAGTAGAACAGCAGGGGTTCACTTTATGTAAAACTCTATTAGGGATCCATACCAAGATCTTTCAGAAGGAACTAAAAATTGTTCATGTAAATTGATAAAAAATATACTATCTATACATATAATAAAATCGTAGGAAAGTCTCAACTGTACATTATATTTTTTTTAAAAGATACTTGGGGCGTGATCTGCAATCAATATCGAAGCCAAAAATATAAATTATAGAATTTTTGTCTGTGTGTCTGTTTGTCTGTATGTATGTCCGGGCTAAACTCAAAAAGTACTGCATGGATTTACTTCAAATTTTGCATGAATATTACTAAGAGGTCGGGTCAACATATAGGCTTCTTATTATCCAGCTATCACCTACGGGAGAGTAGCGGTGATATTTTAAAGTTTAACGCGGGTAAAACCGCGGGGCACAGCTAGTTTAGCATAAAAACAACTTTAAATATTGTGAATAAGTGTGTTGGTGTCTCAGATCCACACAATAATCGGCGATAGCAGAGACGCTGCAATAACACCGTAGCCTAGTTGGTAGTGCTCCTGCCTACGAAGCTGGTGGTCCTGGGTTCGAACCCCGGTAAGTGCAAATATTTGTGTGATGGGCACGAATATTTGTTTCTGAGTCATGGATGTTTTCTATGTATTTATCTATCTATATAAGTATGTACTAGTCTGTCAAGAAAGTACCGGGAAAAGATCAATAATATACAAAATGTTTGTTATTCATCCAAATTTATTTTATCACCTTCAAAGTATGCTCCTTAAGAAACGATACACTTACGCCAACGAATAATCCATTCATCAAAACATTTTTTAAACGCTGCTTTCGGAAATGAGTTCAGTTCCCGCCGCGAATTCTCCTGTATGTCTTCTACCGATTAAAAACGGGTACGGGTACGAACGAAGTGGTAATTTGAGTTTAGGAAAAAGAAAGAAGTCAGCTGGAACCATATCTGGTGAATATGGTGGTTGCTGGATGGTATTTGTTGAGTGTTTGGTCAAACATTCGTTCACAATGATGGCCTTGTGCGAAGGCGCATTATCGTGGTGAAAAATCCAAGAATTTACTTTCCATAAATCTGGCCTTTTTCGTCGAATTTGCTCTCCTGAACGCCGCATAACGCTCAAATAATATTCTTTATTTACCGTTCGACCTTCCGGTAAGAGTTCAGAGTGCACAACACCGCGATAGTCAAAGAAAACAGTCAACATGACTTTGACTTATGATCCACTTTGGCGTGGTTTTTTCGGTTTCGGTTCAGTTGGAAGGCACCACTCCGAAGTTTGTTGACTAGTTTGCATGTCAACCTCGTAAACCCACGTCTCGTCACCAGTAACAATGCGTTTCATGAATGTTGGGTCGGAATTGACTCGTTCTAGCATGTCCTCAGCGACTTTCATGCGATTGAGTTTTTGGAGAAAATTCAGATCTTTTGGGACTAGCCGAGCGGTAACATGTTTCATACCCAAATGATTAGTTAAAATGGTACGAATCGACTCGTGAGATACAGAAAGTTCGGCGGCTATCTCTCTCAGAGTTGAATGAGGATTTCCAGTCACTATTTCCATCACTTTTGCGATGTTAACTTTCAGTTGCAGACGTTGATGGCCTACCAGAACGAGGCAAATCTTTCATCACATCTCGACCGCTTTTGAACGCTTTGAACCACTCATAAGCACGAGTTTTTGATAAAGTCGATTCACCGTAAGCCTTCTGTAACATTTTCAGTGACTCCGAACAGGAAATTCCATTAGCGATGCAAAATTAAAGACAAACTCTTTGTTTTATCCATTATGGTATTTTTGTCCATTATGAAATTCGCAATACACACTATATATGATATTACTAAAACCAGCACTGTATTTAATATAAATAACAGATGCAACTCAAACTCCGCGCCAAAATGGAAAACAGTTCTGCCAATCTAACAACAATAAAAAAATTACAAATTTTTTAATTTGAAACCATAAACAAATCATCCATTCCCGATACTTTTTTGACTGAATGTATATCGTCGCCTGGTACCCATAGTTCAAGCTTTGCTTAGTTTGGGGCTAGGATGATCTGTGTGACTCAATGTCACACATGATCTGTGTGACATTGAGTCACAGCCTAGCCTAGCCAGTCCTAGCCCCAAACTAGCCCCAGAATAACTTCTATAAAAATGGGACGCAAAAAAGGAGTATCATAAATTTTACTGTCCGGCTGGTATGGAACTAGCATGTCAGCACCATCTACCAACCAAGGCGCACTGCGTTAAGCTGTGAACGATACATGCTATCAGTCGGCCATGTTTCTAGAAAAATACAAACTGATAGATAATACCTACATCCTCCGGAAGGGTGTTAGCAAGGGAATCCTAAATTTGATCTGCCAGCGTGTATCGTTCGTAGCTTAACGCAGAGCGCCTACCCCGGATAGGTAGATGGTGCAGGTTCGAGACCCGCCGGACGATCATATTTATGATTTCCCATTTTTGAGATTAAATAAACGCTTTGCATTGCGAATAATGCTATAAAATTCAAATTTGATACATACTATGCTAGCAGATCAAATTTAGGATTCTGTTGCTAACACTCTTCCGATTAAATTTATGCTCTCCCATTATTGAGATTAGAATTAGTCTTTGCATTGCGAATAATGCTATAAAATAATTTAGGGGACAATGTGGTTTGTCATTCATTAATACCTGAAATAACCTAGCAGGAAAACTTTCTTTATACGTAATTTAGTAGGAAACATGAGCATATTAACCTGATTATTGCATCGGTAAATGTGGCATGGGAATTTCCTTCAGTGGTTTATGAACTTCCAGGTTTAGAGCGAACTCTTTCCTGGCAAAGTTTTAAGTTTTATATTTTCACTTTTTATATATTTTTTTCAAATTCTTATTACGCCCTCTCATTTTTCCCAATGTGTAAATTGGGAAAAATGAGAGGGCATCACCAATGTGTAAATTGGGAAAAATGAGAGGGCATAAGAAAAAAAATATAAAAAGTGAAAATATAAAACTTAAAACTTTGCCAGGAAAGAGTTCGCTTTAAACCTGGAAGTTCATAAACCACTGAAGGAAATATTTATTAAGACTGTAAGTCTAATCTATTGGGACTGACTACCAAAATTATGATGTTTCAATAAATTAGAATGGAATAGAATAGAATCTTCTCATTATTTTTTCTTTTATAAATATCTTGGGACAACTAACACTCTGCCTGATCTGATCCCAAACTCGGCAAGGCCTGTACCTTGGCAAACAGACAACTGATAAACATTCTTAGCGATATATAGATAAAATAAAAATCTGTATCTGGTCGTACAAATAATGGTCATCATCGAATCCCCGACCTCTGGCTTAGCAGCTAGGGTCACTAACCAGTTATCTATATATATAATAAAATCGTAGGAAAGTCAAAACTGTACATTGAATATTTTTTTAAAAGGATACTTGGGTCGTGATCTACATTCAATATCGAAGCCAAAAATATAGTTTTTAGAATGTTTGTCTGTTTGTCTGTATGTATGTTCGGGCTAAGCTCAAAAAGTACTGCATGGATTTGCTTCAAATTTTGCATGAATATTACTAAGAGGTCGGCTACATATTATCAGCCTATCACCTACGGGGGAGGAGCTATGATAATTTATAAAATTTACTGCGGGTAAAACCGCGGGGCACAGTTAGTAAATTATAAATCAGTTGTACAATGGGCTGCGATCGCATGAAGCGATCTCTTTAAGACATCCTTAGGATGGAAAGGAGTTGAATGTTAGATAATATACCGACGTTTACGTAAAGTAATTAAATTTATTCTGCTGCAAGCTGAATGCATTCCGCAAAATGCAGAGAAGACTGGATCACTTTGGAGGAGGCTTTTACCTGCAGAGGGGTTCTTGCAGAGTAAATTTACCATAAGATAGTTAATTTTGATGTTTTCTTTTCTAGTATTCAACATATCTATAAAAACAATAATACATAAGTCACCTTAATTTTTAACATTAACAAAAGTATTTCTATTCTTTTTAACAAGTAATTCTGTAAGAAATATAGGCTTTTCTATTTTAATTATTTTGATTAAATTCATTCAGCACTTGGGTAATATATGTAACATACACTAGTAAATACTTGTCAAATTTTAATTTTATAGCATTATTCGCAATGCAAAGCGTTTCCCATATTTGAGATTAAATACTTGTCAAGCTCATAACAAAGCAGTAGGTAAATTTTAAGATAATAAGGTTACATTATAAGAAACTAAAATAAAACGGATGGCCGAGTCCGTCCGTGTAGCATCACAATTTTGTGAAATCTTTACTAATTTTTAAAATATATTTGGAAGAGATTTTTAGTAAAGATATCATAAAATTTTAAAACTCAAAAAAGTCGGAATCCTATTACGACGATGTCGTGCCTGTGATCGTGGGTTTAAACGATCACAGGGAAGGGGCACACTAACTAATATGAAGCTTTCTCTCTCTGGTTACCCAAAGGACTACCCTGTAGTAGATAATCAGAACGAAGGCGATGCTTTTTTCGTGTCCTTTTACTTTTTCCATTTTTTTCAAGGAAGGCGGTTAGAACATGAAAGACATGTAACAGATAATTAGGCTTGTGACTACCTGTAAAGACTATCATAAATGTTCCCATGACATCCGAAACCATGTAGGATAATCTCATAAACCCCAAAACTTAAAGTTTGTTCGGTTGGGAAACCGAATACGCGAGATCACGGCGTTAGGCCGATCAGCCAAAATCATGTAATTTTAAGTTTGGCATTAGGCCACGTTTACACGATAAACCTACTCATTATGATTTCAGAGATCATGGTGGCAGAGGGACCAAATGTTGATTATGTATTATGGAGAGTGATTTTTTACGGATATTTGGATGGATATAACTGGTTAGTGACGAGCGTTTGAGGTGACTACCCCGATACTAGCGCATTACAATAATAATAAAGAGAATAAAGGAATAAAGAGAGCAAGAGGGAAACTCAATGAGAAAGTCGTATGGATGGGGCGTAATGCACAAACGTTACGGCGGCGGCGGCGGGGTGTAAGGTAAACTTTTTACACATTCAATTTCAAATCGCAAATCCACTTGTTTCATGGTTTGATTACACTTAGAAATTTTATTTAATTCACTAAGAATATATATTTAGGTAAATACTTACGCGGGTCCATACTGGCAAACTACCAAAAAGTTCTTCCACTCATTTTCATAGTACTCTGATATAGCGCAACCGACATATTTTGTGGCATTCCAAACCATCTGAAATTCAATATAAGTATGTGGCTAAAATAAATACTTAAATATTTTTTTTTAAATGTACTGGAATGCTTGTTTCGCCTTTAATTGCACCCAAAGGTGAGTCTTTATAAGTGCGCCGCGCACTTTTTGAATTTGTAACTTAGTGTTCAGCGCCAAAGAAATTGAAAGCAGATATTGTTTGAATAAAGACTGGCTGGTACCATAGACGCGCCGCCAGTTGAATAAAAAAAGTAACATGCGGGGCAGTCTTAGAGCATTTTGTCTATGGGCCGTGTCGTACCAGCCAGTCTTTATTCAAATAATATTTGCGTCACGTCAGGGGACAGTCTTTTGGGGAACACCCAAATACTCCGAAATATTTTATTCCAAATTTCGATGTTCTGATTTTCAAAAGTCCGAATTTCATAATACCTAAGAATTGTAATGTCTTTTATTAAAAATCACGAAATTAATTTTACCGAAAGTCGTAAATACGATTTGTTAGTTTTCCGATTTTCAAACGTTCGAAGAGTCAAATTCTCGAAAGGTTCTCAGTCCGAAAAACGACATTCCGATTTTCAATACTTCGAATGAACTTAAAGTCCACATGTTATGCTACAAAATTTGGTGACAGAAACGAATCGCTGCACAACCGACTTCACGTAGTCTCGTCTGCCCTACCCTAGAGTGTAATTTAAGCCCGCGTAGGTGCGGAGGGGTGGGGCGGCCCGCGAGCTGAGGAGCAGGTGGCTTGAACGCCCGCCGCCACGGCTGAGGCTGGCCGGCGGAGCCGGCCAGCAAGCCGAAGCTGCGGTGGTGGGCGTTAAAACCATCTGCGACGATAAGCTCGCGTGGGCCCGCCCAAACCCCGCAGCGCCGGAGCCGTGACAGAAACAATGCTTGCTGCATGTTGCATGCCTGCTTGCATGCTGCATGCCTGCTTGCATGCTGCATGCCTGCTGCATGCCTGCTTGCATGTTGCATGCCTGCTTGCATGTTGGATGCCTGCTTGCATGTTGCATGCCTGCTTGCATGTTGCATGCCTGCTTGCATGTTGCATGCCTGCTTGCATGTTGCATGCCTGCTTGCATGTTGCACGCCTGCTTGCATGTTGGATGCCTGCTTGCATGTTGCATGCCTGCTTGCATGTTGCATGCCTGCTTGCATGTTGGATGCCTGCTTGCATGTTGCATGCCTGCTTGCATGTTGCATGCAGCCGCCAAGTTTCAGATCCCCTCTATTGTTGATTTATCATTTGGGTTAGGTTAGGTTAAAATTTATTTTTTATTTATTTACCAAATATTAAAATTGTGACCAGGGAAACAAAATATTTTTATTCGTATTGTTGATAGGTATTTCGAATGATCAGTAAGTCGGACTTTTTGTTATTCGATCTATTGAAGCTCGGTGTTTTGAGAAGAGTAATTATAATCGTAAGGAATATTGAAATATAGGAATTATAAAAATAGGAGTAATGATAAATCGGAGTTGTAATATTCGGAATTTTGAACCATTCGGAATGATGGAAATCGGTATTTTGAAATTCGTATTTGTGACTGTCGGAATAAAGGTTTTCGTATTAATCTAGTGTACCCAGTCTTTTGGGACTGCCGATACAAGTGAAAACTACTTTTTCATTTCTCGGAAAGTAGTGTTTATTTGATCCGAGTAGCGAGTGGGAGATGCTACTTCCCATCTTAGGTATACTAACTTTATGGCAGAGACTCAAACCCAAAAATGTGCACAAGGCCGCTAAAGAAGTTTTCAATTCAAAAATCTAATTAAAAACGGGCGAACTATACAGCCTGCGTTTTCGTCAATTTTCACGGATTTTTAGAACTTCATGGTCTGGTTTTGAAATATGAATTCTTCAAGTGACAGTGAAATTATAGAATTATCCCCTGAAAGTATTACTACTGACGCAAAACATGTGATTGATAATCTATTCGCGAAAGAATTATATGAATATTTATGGTAATTTTATTGAGTGGAGTAATGCAAGAGGCGCCTTGAATTGTTCAGAAATTTTTTTTGGCCTCCTTCCATTACGTAGCCAAAACTAAACAAACTTCCACTCTTTGGAGAACCTACTCAATGCTAAAATCAACAGTCAGTTCTAATAACGACGTAAAACTGATCAAAATTTTGAAATAACGTAGTAAAGTATCGTTCAAATAACCCATTTTGATTACAAACAAAATAACAATTACAAACATTTTGAGATTGAAGCTTATTTTTATGAGACAACCATCAAACTGTAATTACACGTAGTAACTTTACGCGCTTCAACTGTGTGGTGTAAGTATAGTGTACCTGAGTGTAGTGTCCAATATTTGGCTTTCCCTCTGCGAACTGACTGCTTTGTAATGGTCCAAATGTGAAGTTCACATGTTCATTAAACCAAGACTCCAAGGCTGAGTCTGGATTAAACTTGGTGTTGCGATGGGTAGAAGAGAATATAAATAAATTTTCTCCAGTAGAAAATCTGCCAGATGCTGAAAAATAAAGACATTTTGATTAATCCCAGGGTCAGTTTGGCCAAACAACATAAACTGGCTATATAGCTGGTGGCTGAATACAATAATAGTAAATGATGATGATTCCTCCCGACCGAATTTCGGCCACGACGGCCAGTCTTAATGGAGACTAGCCAATTGCGTAGGACATATTATAGTGCACAAGTGTGTGCGCAAACACAGGGCACTTTCTATCATCACTCTCATAATCCGATGGGACGCCTAGCGACACGATTGGAAAGAGTTCAGGTACAGGACCGACGGCTTTACGTGCTAGCCGAGGCACTGGGGTGTAATACCGCCAACTTCCAGACTTCGGGCTGATACTGAGAAATTTCTGTTTACGGAAAATTCCCAAAATCACTTTTTGGCCCGACCCGGGATTTGAACCCAGGACCTCATTATCTGCGGTTGAACACGCTACCGCTAGATCAACGAGGCAGTCTATAGTAAATGAGATGTATAGAGATGGGGGCAATACCCATACATAAGTTCAATATTGGTCCCATCCTTATTCACCCCGATTTAAGGTACGTAATTTTGTTTCAATAATAATAAATTGTTATTATTCCTGTTACTCTGACTTTTGAAACCACCTATACCAGGACATAGACAAGAGTTATCTTACGTAAATTACCAAACTGCTTCGTCACCGTGGTTTCAAAAGTCAAAAGTTATATTAGAACAAGGCTTAGCGTTTGTTGTAAGCCCCATGGATTAATAGTAAATAGGAAAATTACTTACGGATTTCATTATCTGGGTTGTGTGCAAATTCGTTTCTGGATGCCCACTGAGAGGCTTTATTCTGTAATTCTTCGTCCCATACCTGACAATTACATAAACTTAGCAATAAGTTCAAATTCAGAATCAAACTAAACAACTCCTAATGGATGAGATAAAATACAGTAGATTAACATTCTTTATCTACTTCTTCTCGCCGAACAATGAAAACTTAAAAAATGTGTCGCCCAAGAATCCGTACGGGAATTGTCCTTAAGCTTGGGAAATAATTACTGAATAGTTCAGTGAGTTCAGACTTATAATAATAATAATGTCCTCCTAGCCGAATTTCGGCCACGGCGGCCAGTCTTAATAGAGTTTAGCCATCTGCGCGGGACATATTATAGTGCTCAAATGTGTGCGCAAACACAGGAGCACTTTCTATTCCATCACTGACATGATCCGATGGGACGCCTAGGCGACACGACCGGAAAGAGGTCAGGTACAGGACCGACGGCTTTACGTGCTCTTCGAGGCACGGGGGTATAGTACCGCCAACTCACAGACTTCGGGCTGATGCTGCGAAATTTTTCTTTTTACAGAAAAGTCCCAAAATCACTTTTGGCCCGACCCGGGATTTGAACCCAGGACCTTGTTTTCTGCGGGTGAACACGCTACGGCTAGACCAACGAGGCAGTCAAACTTATACACGATTCAGACTTATACACGATTAACGAAACGCCCATTTTAACGGTACTACTATTTTCGTCTATAGCACAATCTGTTTTGTAATATTACTATAATATCACTGGGAATTTTTGTACGCTTAAAAACTATACAAAGATAAGATTATATATATATATAAAGATTTGTATTCATAATAATATCTTAATGAATGGATAAAACCATTGAATTAAATTATGAGGAAACAGCGGCGTTAATAGAATAAAATTCTGGTAGACAGACACAAACACATTCACACACAACACACACTCACACCTACCTAATATAATTAATTTGTGTCTACATATTATTAGTTTGTGTATTCTTTAGTTTTAATTATGTAATTTTAGTACTTAATTTCGTTAGATTTGTTCTTTTGATTTATGAAGAATAGCGGATCCCTCCGATACAGGCATATCTGCTTAAAGTTTATTTAAAATACCATGAGGTTCATTCGAGTTGCTGATGGCTGCCCCAAAACTTTTCCTTGACTTATTTCCAAACGCCGTTTGTTATGTCCATCAACGAACTGCTTAATCTGATCACACGATAAATCTTCCACTGAAATAGAACACCCAAACTTTAAACTATTGTCAGGATCCTTAAACTACCGTTTATTGGTAGAGTCGTAATAAAGTGGAATTTGTTGCTAAATCAAATCAAATCATTCTTTATTTGCCATCAATACTTACTTACCTACCTACTTATCGTGTGGGTAGTGGTTACCCTGGCGTCAGAGTTGTTCAAACCTCCCAGTAAGCCTCTGACATGGCTTACCAACTGTTTCCTAATGACTCCAACCGGGATTAACGGCTTAACGAGCCCTCCGAATCACGGAGACGCTCAGAAATTCAACCACTTTGACGGTCACCCGTCTATGGACTGACCACAAGCCTAGCTGCTTAACCTCGCCGATCATTTGGGGCATTTAATGGTCAGTATATAATTAAAAACTAATTTTGAAGTTTTTTTTAAGCGAAATTCAAAAGTTCCCGCTTCTGGATACGAAAGGATTTGTCATCAATGTCAATAGCGAGTTGTTTACTCACCTTTGATTTGCTGATGGGAACATAGTCTTACTAGACTGTGAAAGATCTTAGTCAAACTCGATGACCACACCAGAGTCTCTCGAAAAGTGGGTCTAAAAGTGACAATAGATAAGACAAACATATTGTCGAACGTCCATGTTGCACCAACTCAAGGAAGGGTTTGAGACTCAGTGCTGTAAGTTGTACTATTATTAGCTAGGTAGGCCCAACTTTTAGGAAAATGCCGATCATCGAAACCAACTGGTTTGGCAGCGATCACAAAGCTACGTAACACCTTATCGTTTCAAACCGCTGTCACTCAAGTCGAAAATCGAGCAGTAGGTATTTGTTGAACAGGGGTTTTCGGTGATGAGTTAACTTACGGAGCAGAAACGTTTGTCGCTTACTTTGGACCTTAAGGTGAGTAAAATGGCAATGGAGAGAGCTATGTTCACAGATTTAGAGAAAAATGCCCTATATAAATAAAAGCGTGGGGTCGCATGCACTAAAAGACAGCCGTGTGGTTTCCATCAACAGAGCCACTCATTGAGTGGCTCTGTTATTCCAACTCTACTCCTACTCCCTTTTACGACACCCACGGGATAGTATTGACTATCCCGTGGGTGTCGTAAAAGGCGACTAAGACATACCGCAGGTAGACCACCACCTAACTGCGTTCGCAAACTCGCATGCCAAGCAGTGGGACTACGGCAAACCCCTCCAAACGGTAACGTTGTATAACATTTGGAGGAGGCACATGTATCAGGCTGATGAAGTATATACATGAGCACTTACCATCGCATCGTATGTAAGGTAAATACGCTAGTAGAAAAAATACTTTCAGGTCCATTTTGAAGCAAATGTCGAACCCGCGGTGCGTATCGGGTAGCTAATGAGTCAAGATTTGATAAGGAAACAGCACTTACCATCTTATATACTACAGTGATTAATATCCAACGGCGTGACACATAATACTATTACGGAGTATTGAATAAAGTTCCGTATATTACAATAGATGACTACATACAATAATACCCAATGCAAGTTTTTTTAAACCAACATTGTCCTACTACATCTGGAAGGCAAGTATTTTACCCCTAACTTTATATCGATAATATTAGATTAGATATTTCTTAAAAGAAATTCCTTAATTCTGCTTGTATTAGGAGTTGACGAGTATTTTCACGTGTGTAAGAAAAAACCGGTATGCTCTCTTCATGGGTATTTTCCCAGAAAAGTATTGATATAAGTGACACCTTACAAAAGGAAACCCCAAAATTCGTACCGGCTTGTGGTGTAGGTACTTGGCTTGTACAATTACTCAGATTTTACCATTATGTAGGTATAATGATATTGACATTGTACATAAGTTTGTAACATAATTTTGGGTCAACTTACTCATTTCATTGTAAATACCTTAGGTACCAGGAAGAATATCTTTTTCCTTAATTCGTCATATTACATACACAGTCATTAACATGCATGCGTGATGATGGTGATGTGGTCCCGCCGATTTCGGCCACGGCGACCGCTTCTTCTCCTACTGTAGCTGACGTTCGTGCGCTCGCATGTGACTTATGTAGCCAATTATATTAGAAGAAGTCCTCGCACATCGCGGGCATGTGAGCACACCATTGCAATAATTGTAATCGATCGCCGCAGGTGGTCAGGCTTTCAATTCATCGCGCTTGGCATCCAGCTCAGCGCACCTTCGAGACTCGAAGCAGTCGACTTTGCCTTGGATCAAAGTCCGCCATTCTGTCCGTTCGGCTGCCCGCTGTTCCCATTGCGGGGGCTCTACGCCACAATGCCTCATGTGGCGCTTAATCAGATTTTTGTACCTGAGGAGTTGTCCGCCATGCTTTCGCTTGCCCTATCGGTATCTCTAAAACAGTCCAATCGTTGATTGAGAAATTATAGTAATAGGTATTTGAACAAATGTCATCTAAATCGCATTAAAACTCGGACTTACCTCACTAACTCATTATTTACAAACTATTGTTAGTAGCAAGGAAAATATTATGAAGCACTCGTACTTCTAAAGCGTGCGTGAAGCTGTTGTTAAAACTTGAACCACTAAGGTTTTGAAATGACATAATGTCACCGATGTCAGGGTAATTGCTCCTGGTGACAAAGTATTAGAATTAATGCCTCTGTAGGTAATTTACGAGTAGAAACCAGAGGACCGCTTTCACATGTCATTCAATTTAATTCGTTTATTGATAGTAAATAGAATTTTGAGTTTAAATTATATCACATTAGGGTCCTTGCAAACGATTTAAACGGCCTTAGGCAGTTATATGTTCTAGACGCCAGATGAAACAAGGTTTAACTAAAAAAAGTCTTACAGAACACAAGTAAGTAAGTACCTACATTCACCGACAAGGGAACTCCGGCCCAGTCGGTGTATAAATAAATATACTTACTACTATTTTTTTTACCCGACTGCGCGACGCAAAGGAGTGGTAATGTGTTTATCAGGCTATGTATGTATGTATGTTCCTTTGAAGCACTATACAGACCAAACGCCTGGGCCGATTTTAATGATTCACACGTCAATCGATTCCTTTCAGTCTGGAAAGTGTCACTAAAGACATGACGTTAGTGAAAATTCAATATGGCGACTACTGGACTCCATATTGTGAAAATTTAAAAAATTAAAGTCAACAAACTATATCATGTGGGGTATCGTTGAATAGGTATTTGAAAAAATAATTTAGTTTTCTTTTAAGATTTTTCAATTTGACCGACCGTTTAGGAGCTATATCGATTTAAAGTTGCGTAACAACTATTCTCAAATATAGTCCAATCGTAAAACAGTCCAATCGTCGATTGAGAAATTATAGTAATAGGTATTGTTCAAATGTCATCTAAATCGCATTAAAACTCGGACCTACCTCACTAACTCATTATTTACAAACTATTGTTAGTAGCAAGGAAAATATTATGAAGCACTCGTGCTTCTAAAGCGTGCGTGAAGCTGTTGTTAAAACTTGAACCACTAAGGTTTTGAAATGACATAATGTCACCGATGTCAGGGTAATTGCTCCTGGTGACAAAGTATTAGAATTAATGCCTCTGTAGGTAATTTACGAGTAGAAACCAGTGGACCGCTTTCATATGTCATTCAATTTAATTCGTTTATTGATAGTAAATACAATTTTGAGTTTAAATTAAATCACATTAGGGTCCTTACAAACGATTTAATCTGCCTTAGACAACAGATAAAATAAGGTTTAACTAAATAAATGTCACAGAACACAAGTAAGTACCTACATTCACCGACAAGAGAAATCCGGCCCAGTCAGTGTATATATAAATATACTTACTATTATTTTTTTGTAAATACATAGGTACTTATATAGATAATTACAACCTGACTCGGGACAAACAGACATGTTCATGCAGACAAATATCCGTCCTGGAGGAGAATCGAGCCCACGACCTCTGGCGTGAAAAACATGCATTTGTAAACCACGCCAACAGACCCGTCAAAAAATGAAAATCGTTTTAAAAAGAGAATCATTCGTCGAAAACATTTCAGCACTACCTTGAATTTGCTGTAAGTGGTGATACCTTACGAGTTTCTATTGTTTTAAACATTTGTAAACTACATGGTCATGAGTTTATTGACAGACTGTAGATACCTACAGTACCTAAGCGTCATACAAATGAGGTATATGTATGTGTAAGTACCTACTATACTAACGCTCTTCATTAGTACCATATGAGTTGTCTGTTCCCCGTCTTATCTCTTTTGTTTACATGTCTATCGCAATAAGGCGGTCGTTTTTCACGATATTTCAAACAATTACTTCTGTACACTACTAATCAATGTTGAACTAGAATGTCGTTAACGCGAGATGGACAGCATGTCAACTGAAAAATGTTGCGTACGTGCTATTAACACTAATAAAAGATGTCGTGGTATGTATTTGTTACAAGACTTACAAGACAAGACATGATAATATACTTTTATTGTTATTTTTACTGTCCAAGTTACTCGTAGCTCGTAATAATATACATAGGTATTTAAAGGAACTCTTAGGTACGTGGTGGCGTGAAGTTAATGCTGGTTGTTCGATTTATTGGAGGGATGGATGCCATTAGACGCATAAAAAAAGTAGTTTAGACTTAGATCATTCTATGGATTTTAGGTATCTCAAGATTGTTTGAAGTGGAAGAAAAAGGTGAAATTGAATCCTTCCTTACAGATCTTAGAGGGGTTATGGAGTTGTTTGTTTTTAAATTGGGTAGACCATACACAGTCACCATAGAGATGGACTAAAAAAAACGAATAACTTCCGATTGCAACTGGAAAACCATATGTAGATAGCTATGTGTGAAGTATGTCCCAGTATATTTGGTTGTCTGGAAGAAATCGCAATAGCCATAAGACCGCCCCTTCGATCGTACCTAATTTATGTACGTCAATTTTATTTTTAAATTAAATGCTAGATGCTCTCACTGTTCCGTAAATGATCAGCGAGGTTAAGGAACTAGGCTCGCGGTCAGTCCATAGAGGGGTGACCACCAAAGTGGATTAATTTCTGAGCGTCTCCATGCTTCGGAGGGCATGTTAAGCTGTCGGTTCCGGTTATAGTCATTAGACAACAGTCGTTAAGTCAAAGGCACACTGCGCGGCTTGAACGACTCTGAAACTAGGGTAACCATTGTCCATACGATAAGTAAGTAAGAGTATTTTACTTTACGTACTTACATGGCTTTAGACGCTTGCTTCATTCGATGCTTGGTAAAGGTAAGTGTGCATATTTGTCCCCCCTTCACAATAAAAACAATTTTTGCACTATAAATTTTGGTTATCAGCAAAACAATGCGATTCAATTCGAGGGTTCCGATTGATACCACCTGCCCGATCTATAGGGGATGATTGTTACTACGAATTGCTGCAAAAGCGAGTCTATTTCATCGTAATAAGGTTTACTTTGTAAAGTGGTGTGTGGTATAAATATTGATTTTTAGCCTTAGAGTGCTTCAGAGAATGACCATTTGATGGAACTTAGATCCTACTAATGTTATAAACGCGAAAGTTTGTAAGTATGGATGGATAGATCTTTGTTACTCTTTCACGTCAAAACTACCGAATGGATTTTAATGAAACTTTCCAATAATGTAGCTTATACATTAGAATAATACACATAACACATAGGCTACAATTTATACATATATAATAAACACATAGGCTACAATTTATAAAGATATTGTAGGTGATAGCGTGATAATATGTAGCCTATATGTTGACCTCTTAGTAATATTCTTGCAAAATTTAAAGTAAATCCATGCAGTACTTTTTGAGCTTAGCCCGGACATACATACAGACAAACAGGCAAACATACAAAAATTCTAAAAACTATATTATTGGCTTCGATATCGATTGTAGATCAATAAAGTATCCTTTTCAAAAAATATTCAATGTACAGTTTCGACTTTCCTATGATTTTATTATACCTTGGACTAGTAATTTGTGAACTGACCTGCATAACTACTGGTCTGGTCTTAGCGGCAGTGCAGATGCCTGTATTCCCATTCGTTTCACTACTTTGTCGCATTAGTAGGACAAACAGTTCTCCTAATCTACGCAGTGGGCCGAACGGGAACATTTTTTTACTTAATGTTTTATGTAATCGTGTATTGTTTGTATAAATTTATTCGTTTCTGGGCGCTATCGCGGTAAGTTCGCTTGGCTCGCTCGGCTCGTGCGTTGTATGGTCGCAGTTCTAATCTAACCCACTTGTCTAGTAGCAAAATACATTTTCAGTTACGCCCAGATAAATTAGCTGTACATACGCCAGCACAAGCTACCCCAATCTGTTTAATTTCCCCAATTGCAAGTTAACTTTATGCTTTTGTCATAAAGTTGAAAATCCATAAAAGTAATTTGACATTGGGGTAGCTGGATGTGCTGGCGTCTGTACAATGAGGGTGACCAACACATGCGAATATTGCACTAAAAGCTACTTAACAATAAAGATTAAATTACGTACATTAGATTAGTATTTATTTCACGTAAATCAATGCAGTATTACGGAAGTTATGACTGTGAGAAGTTTTGAGCACTTTAAAATTTCCAAGATATCGCGCGCTCTACGCGTGACGTCAGCTATCGGCTCGGTGCCGGTCGCTCCGTGCGCTTGTGCCCCGCGCTATATGAAATATTGAAGTGAAGACGCGCGCGCTGTACTTGTATCCTAAGCTATCTGTATTTATTAATTTGTTATTATTGTATTACACCAACCTGTTAAATACCTTGTGAGTTACATTATATCTGCACCCTGGAAGAGGGCTACATGGGAGGAAGATTTCCTTACACGACTGACAAACTTTAATTGACTTTAGCATGCGGCGTCAAGAATCCAAAGTTTCTTAATCTACCAATAATGCTCTCAACTTAGTTACTTACTTATTTTTTTGTTTTCAGTACCTTTTTTATTAAATCTAACAAAGAACTAAATAAACTAATATAAAATAAAAATATAAGTAGGTTATATATAATTCCAAATTTTAATGCCTTTATAGACGACCAAAATAAGACCAAACGGCAGAGGATAAACTTACTCAGTGTAAATCTTCAAAAGTGTTAACGATATGTCTAGTATTTAGGATAAAATGAGGGCCGGTACTATTATATTTCTAGCACAATGTTTGTAAAATTTTGTACACCATCTCCAAGTATACTTACGTACGCAGGTAAGTACTATACTCAGCGGCACGCTAACAGCTGTAGATTAATACCACTGTCATTCTTAACGGTTTTTTTTTCAAAGACAATAATAATACTATAATACTTTACAAACATATAATAGACGGACACAAATTACATCCAGACTCTGAACAACTATTTACGGGTTACACAAATAGTTATCCGGTGCGGGAATCAAACCTCGGACACACAGCGGCGATTGTCTTAGCCGCTGCGCCACACTTGCAGTCAATTTTACTTCACTTATATTCAATATACCTATTTTTGCTTATTAAGTATTAGTGGTTAAAGTCAAAGGTTATCTACCTTTGACTTTAACCACTAATACTTAATAAGCAATAATAACGAAATATTTCGTGGTTATTATATATTTTTTCCAAATATCCCATGTTTAATCTAGGTCAGTATTAGGTTAGGTAACATTCACCTATTCTCATTAAAAAAAATACGACATGGTTGGTTTATATATTTATTATAACATCCTGATGTCAAGGTTCCTGATAGATAATAACAAAATGTCTCTTATTTAGAAGAATCAATAAACTATTTGTTATAAGATTAATTTGTAAAATCCTTAAATGACAAAGGTAGGTAAACTTAAAAGTTTATCTACCTTTGTCAGAAGTTGATTATACAATGCACCAATAGATAACTTTATTTATTGACATTTTTGACATCAAAATAATATTCATAACAAAATGCAATAGTTTTCAGTCCTATTGAATCCTGTATGCGTATTGCGGTCATCCATTTCTTCCTTATCAGAGGATTTTTAGGTATACTAAAAACACTTTTTGGGTGTGTTAACATTTGAATTGAAACTCTTGGGCACTGCACAGCATTTTCTAATAATTTTCTCGTAATAAAATCGCAAGTACGAGCCACCAGCAGCGGTGATTAAATGAATAGTACCTAGATTTGTACTCGTAAAGCGGCCGGCGCGCTGCGTGAGGGGCTACGTGACGTCACAGCGCGATCAAACGCCGCTTGCGATTTGAAATAATATCGCTCGAAAATGCGTACTTTGGTTGCTATTATCTCAGCTGTCTTTGGGAATATAAAAAAAGTAAAAATGCAGATGTTCTTGTATTTTCTTCTAGATTACTTTCGCATACCCAGAATAAAACATTGGCCAGGCTCGTTGTTCGTCATACTTGGTGACGAAAGGGAACAAATTATAAATATTTTATTGCATTCCCAATCGTTGTACTACCTAGTGGGCCAGACAGTGGGGGGACGAATAGGAATACACCGGCAGATGCATGTCACACATTTTAAATAGTTAAACTAAAAACAGATAGCTTACGTAAAAACAATAGTTACGAAAATACGCGAAAGAAATTGTATAGTAAAACATGTTTATAGGCAGTTTGTAAACTGTAAAAGTTGTCCAGTTTTGTATGTAGCCCCTCAGTTTCTTACATTATTTATTTGGCTTCTTACTCGTACATATATGTTCCAGGCTTGCTAAGTACCTACCCACTCCGCATTAGAGGTTCTGAAGTAATGAAACATTATTTTAAATGTTTATGTTAGGTATGTCTAAACATAAAAACTCTTATAATAAAAAAAATATTTAATAAATAAAAAACCCGACTGCGTAAATAATGAACCAAACTACGTACATAGACAAAGAACTGAAAAGAAAAAAACAAGCACATAGATGGCTGGTGGTCTAAAATTATATAATGTAATATTGAATGAATACTATTGAAGAAAATAAAATATATTCTAATATATAATGGAACATAACAACTGAACAGTCGGGATTCATTAGTCGACAGCCAATCTAATTTGTCAATGGATCCCGACGGTTCAGTTGTTATGCTCCATTATTAGAATATATTTTATTTTCTTCAATAGTATTCATTCAATATTACATTATATAATTTTAGACCACCAGCCATCTATGTGCTTGTTTTTTTCTTTTCAGTTCTTTGTCTATGTACGTAGTTTGGTTCATTATTTACGCAGTCGGGTTTTTTATTTATTAAATATTTTTTTTATTTAGTAATTTTTATTATACTTGGTCTATAGTGCACCTACCATATTATCTCTGCATCACCCTAAGGTTGACTGGGAGAGAATGCCTTTGGCATTAAGGCCGCCTTTGTACAGTTTTGTGCAATAAGTATAAATAAGTAAATTAAGTAAGTATAAATAAATAAATAAAATAAATAAATTCTGAGTATAAGGTACGCAACCCTAGTCGACACACTCCCGATTTTCACTATGTTGTGGACGAGGGACTTGTGTACTATGATCCCAACACCACCTTGGGACAGTTGGTCGCCCTCCCGGAAATAGAGCAGATTCCCGGATTTCAGGATTATTGTGTCCTCCCCCTCTCTTCGAACTTCAGATAATCCTATTATGTCCCAATGTAACCTGCTCAATTCTTCCTCCAGTTCGATCATCATCTCGTCGGTCCGCAGTGTGCGTGTGTTGTATGTTGCCAGGGCCAGAGGTCGTCGGTTTTGGTAACTCGAAATCTGCCGGGGATTCTTAGCACCCCCTGCCCTGCCGTAACCACGGCTGTTACCACGGCTGGGAATAGCAGGGCTACCGGGGACTGGGGGCCGCGGTTTAATTGTGTCCTTTATTTGAGGGGATCTGCCATAATTTAGCCGTTAGATAGGTAGTCCAATATACCTAATAGATACTTTAGTATATGTCCATCAACACTCACACGCACAGTCATACGAAGTTTTCGTCTTTTCATCGTAAATTTCTACTGTTTTAAAACCTACATGTGAGAATAGTTGTTACACAACTTTAAATCGATATAGCTCCTAAACGGCCGGTCAAATCGAAAAATGTTGAAAAAAAACTAAAAATGCTTTTTAAATACCTATTCAACAATACCCCACATGACATACGTTGACGACTTTATTTTTTTAAATTTTCGACTTTATTTTTTTAAATTTTCACAATATGGCGTCCAGTAGTCGCCATATTGAATTTTCACTAACGTCATGTCTTTAGTGACACTTTCCGGACTGAAAGGAATCGATTGACGTGCGAATCATTAAAATCGGTCCAGGCGTTTGGTCTGTATAGTGCTTCAAAGGAACATACATAGCCTGATAAACACTTTACCCTTTGCGTCCCGCAGTCGGGTAAAAAGGTCTTTAAGACTGGTATCTCGAACTAATCATATTAAGAATAATGAACTTTTATGTCTCTTTAGGTACTACGAACTGTACATAAGTTCTTAGAACCTAAAGTAAGACTAGCCGCAAGCAATATACGGATAGTAAACGATTTTCTGTGAACGATTGCGTTCAAAGCTAGTGCATCACCCTGCGACTCTGCGAACTAAAGCACTAACGGGTCGTTGTTGGGTGCAATAAAGTTAAATTATAATTACATTATTTTATTATTAAGCATATAAATTTTGTATAAATATTTTGTAAGTCTCTTATAGGTACTATTAAAACTTGACCGCATAACTAAGTTTATGGGTGTGTATAAATTATAAAATTTTAATAAAAAGCTGTGCCAGTTAGAAATGTTTTATTTTAAACCAACTCAAAAGGCGCTAATACGGTTATTTAACAGAAACTTACATATTTTTGTTTAGGTCTGGGGTCGTAACGCTGAGAATATGGGGTCCCAGTGCTCGAACTCTATAGGCAGGTTTTAAGCGCTTGGTTGACACTTCCCGTGACCAGAGGGCTGGATTTTTCTTTGGCCAAATAATAATTCGTCGTGGTAATACGGCCCGTCTTCTGGGCACGGCGTCGATTTAGAGAAATACTTTTACGCCGTCTGTATTTTGTTATTAGTTATCAAGAATGACTGACTAAAAACGGTCCCAAAACACCAGAGAAATTACGTAACATACTTGAAAAATACACGTTTTTTATAATTTGACGTTTGCAGTTAGACGCTTTCACTTCCCCACCGGATTATAGAGGGGAGGGGCGCTAAAGCCATCTAGTTAAACTTACTAATATGGAAATGCATAAGAGGGCTGTGTTTTAACGACATTTTATGCAACTGCCGCTCTACGTTAATATGCGAAGACGCGGGCCACTTACCCGATTGAAAACATGTGAATACGAATTGAGAACCTCCTTGCCTTTTTGAAGTCGATAAAAAAATACAATTAATCGAATTGAAGTAAATCTTTGTTAATATTATGGACTTAAGAATCTAGACAACTTGGACCGTAATGGTGATCACACTCTTCTCTAGATTCACATATTAATCCGTTTCCTGGTTTTCCCGCTGGGTACGGTTCCTCGTCCACATAGTTTCCTCTGAAAAAATAAACGAGAATATAATAAATTGATTGATAATAAGCACAATGGTGCCCGAAGGGTACCGCGTCCTTAGGTTAAAGGCCCACGGTGGTACTATTCGGTAACGTCATTTAAGTAAGGTATGGCAAAGACAGCACGTTTTGTTCTATAAGCATATCAACCCGTAAGTCCACCACCCTATAGATTGCACTTGAGGTAATATACTATTTGAGTCTAGCTTGTGTGTGCTCAGGTAAGCTAACTATAAAGTAAAGGCCTAGGGACGGCATGGCAAGGGATTTACATTTTTAACAATGGACATTCAAACGTATCGATACAGATATACGGCATTAATTGCTACGCTTTAAAATGATGCCGCGGCATCGAAAGGGATTTTCATTGCACGGCATTAACAGACGAGCCACAGGCTCAGTAGCAGTAATGGTATCTTAACGGCTAGTGTGCGCTGACTCACTGCAAAATCCCTTGCCATGCCGTCCCGGTCTGCCTAGGCCTTAAGCTTATCAGAGAGTGATTCCAAAAGTGTTGCAAGCGCGCTAGGTTGTGCTGCGCAGTAGGTCGCTGTAACCACTAATCCTAGGTAGGTCGTAAGCTTGTTTTCCGATTTAGAAATATATAAAACTGAGAGAATGCGGTTGACATAATTCATAAATACCTGTGAAATCGATGGCGAATTAAGAGGAAGAAATAAAAGTGAAAAAACTGAAAATGTGACAGTGAATAGTGAAGGTAAACAGATACAATTGTTCTGTACACAGTGAGAAGTGAGCAGTGTACGCCGGGACTTTAGCTTTAGTTCTTGACCCACCGCTCGCCACAATACTACCTTATCTTTCTATCTATCTACCCATGTGCGGCTGGTTCTCTTTATGTAAAGGCATTAGCCCTTACATAAAGAGAAGAGTTTGTTGCTAAAGATATTTAAAGATTAATTTTGAGATACCGAGTTAGTAGCCAGTTCAAAAGGATCACAGCCAGACGTTTGACAATTTATGCGACAAATACTTATATATTTATGGACACCATTATGGGGTTCGGACCCAGGCTGAAGGAGCCGCTGAAGTATAAAAGCCGGAATCCTACAAAGGGACTGGTATGGACAGTCTGTGCCTGTGCACGGAATCACAGGTTAGAAGCAAACTAGCTTACGTGAAGCTTTCTCTAGCTACGTAGGAAGCGTGCTCTTTTTCCTTTGCATTCTATAATGGCTTTAATTTTTGTGGCGGTTATATAATGAGTCAGGCTCTGTAAGTCTTCTGACTCTGGCTGTGTAATGCATATATGTTCACATGACATTCGAAACCACGTAGAATAATTTAATAAACCCAAACCCCAAAACTTACAACTTGTTCGGTTGGGAAACCGAATACGCGAGATCCCGGGCGTTAGGCCGATCAGCGAAAATCATGTAATTTTAAGTTTAGCATTAGGTAACGTTTACACGATGAGCCTACACTTTGTGAGCTCAGAGAGCATGACGGCAGAGTATGTTTAGTATGTTTTATGGAGAGTAATCTTATACGGATATTGTGGCTATAACTAGCCACCACAAATGCTCGTCTTCTCAATTCTCGATACTAGCATGTTGACGGCTGTGTACTCACCTATAATAAAGAGAGAGAGAGAGTGAGTGGGGAAAGTCGCATGGAAGGGGCAAACGCAGAAGTTATATGACAGCGGCGGAAGGTAAGGTAAACTTACGTGCCAATTTTTATTCCATCAACTTATTGTTACTTCATTCCAATTCGCAAATCTTTTCTATTACACTTAGAAATTTATTTAAAGCATGTTACTCACTAAGAAAAGATATTTAGGGAAATACTTACGTGGGTCCATATTCGCAAACTACCAAAAAGTTCTTCCATCCATCAAAGTACTCCGATACAGCGCAACCAACATATTTAGTGTCACTCCAAACCATCTGAAAATTGAATATAAGTATAACACCAAAACAAATTATATTTCTCCTAAGTCGTTATTATTGTCCGTAGTAACTTTAAGATCTTTTTTCAAAGATTAATATTTACATTTGTAACTTGATAAAAATATCAACCTACACAGGTTGGTTTTTTCAATTTTTTTAGAAATTATAGGTATTTTGTTCATATTAAAAAAGGCTTAGTCAAAACAAAATGTTGATTTCCATAATTTTTCCGAGACAACTATCTATCTATAATTGTGCATAGTAGCTTTACTAGCTTCAACCGTGTGCTGTAGGAATAGTTTACCTGAGTGTAGTGTCCCGTTTTTGGTTGTCCCACTTCGTACCGACTATCTTTTATTGGTCCGAATGTGTAGTTCACATTTTCACTAAACCAAGACTCCAAGGCTGAGTCTATATTGAGCTTGGCGTGGCGATCGGAAGAAGATAACATAAATATATTTTCTCCAGTAGAAAATCTACCAGATGCTGGAAAATAAAGTCATTTTGATTAATCCCAGGGTCAGTCTGGCCAAACATCAAGGCCGGCGATATTGCTGGCAGCTGAATACAATATGTTTATGAAGAATTATGTAACGGTAAAATGAGGTGTATAGAAATGGGGACAATACTCATACATCAGTTAAATATTAGTCCCGTCCTTATTCACCCCGACATAAGGTACACAATTTTGTTTCAAAAATTATAATAAAAAATCCTGTTATTCATGTTATACTGTGACTTTTGAAACCACGTAAACCATGATAAAGACAAAAGTTACCTTATGACAGCTGCCGAAGTGCTCGTCGCCGTGGTTTCAAAAGTCAAAATTAGGTTAGAACAAGGCTGCTTAGCGGTTGTTGTAAGTTACTTACGGATTTCTCTATCTGGGTTGTGTGTAAATTCGTTTCTGGATGCCCATTCAGAGGCTTTATCCTCTAATTCTTCGTCCCATACCTGACAATAAAATAAATAAAGCGATTAGTTCAAATTCAAAATCCAACAATAAAATTCCTAAGTATATGATATTTTTGAGACTAAGTTTTCGAAAATAGCAGTGTCCATACAAACATTGCTCTACTAGAGAGAAATAGTAAAAAAATATATAATAGTTCTCTCCCATGAATTATGCTATATTCAGATCATTTTATTATTATGCTACATTCAATATCGCTAAATTCAGAATCCGTACAGGAATTGTTCATGAGCTTGGGAACAAGTTTTTGACTTTCTTGAATTACATATTTAATGGCTTAAGTCGAAACCCGAACCCTGAAAAGTCTGTTCCATTACGAGCGAGGAGAAAATGGAAAACTTGTGTTTCAATTGTTTTTATTCTCTTTCTTTAATTAAAAATACGTAGTAATAATATAACGAATGCTGTCTTTTGGTCATTCCAAATCCTAACCATGTTTCAAAAACACCTATACCTATTCGCAGTCGTGTTAATCCCTGAAACCGATGTGAATGTTATTCATATAGTTAATTATCATACCATGAGTTTCATTTGAGTTGCTGCTGGCTGCCCCAATACTTTTCCTTCACTTATTGCCTGCCGCCGTGCGTTATGTCCATCAACGAACTGCTTAATCTCATCACACGATAAATCTTTCACTGAAATAGAACATTCAAACATCAAGCTATTGTCATGATCCTGAAACTACCGTTTATATGCTACAGAGTCAACAGTTTTATCGATTATCCGGCCAATATAAGCAAAAATATACGTGCAACATAAATAAATTCCATTGTTTATTATGGCCTATCTGTATCAAGTTCACAAGTAGGAATATTGTTAGGACCTGCCAAATACAGAAAATTTAGAAAAGGTAAAGTATTCAAAATTGGTTCCAACTTCGAGAACAAGGGGAATCGACTCTACGTTACATATGAATAGGAATATTGCAGCCACCTCTGGACCGGGGCACCACAGTTTCAACTTCTTCCTTTTGATCGTATACAACGTCGTGCAGATCGAATGGTCGTTGACGACGGGGATCCCACTATTGGGCTTGATCCTCTTACCCTGAGGAGCGACGTGGCGTCTCTATGTGTCCTCTACCAGATTTATCACGGGGAGTGTTCAGAGGAATTGTTCGAGCTTATACCTGAAGACAAAGTACGCCACAGACCCTTTCGCCAAAAGTGGAAATTTCATCCTAATCACCTGGATGAATGGTCATCCACCACCGTGCGTTTCACAAGAAACTTTTTGCCGCGCACTACTGCTCTGGAATCAATTAGCTGCGCAGGTATTTCCGATCCGGTATGGCATGGCAACATTTAAGAAGCGAACTTATTCTTTTCTTAAAGGTGCCGGCCTTTAAGAAAATAATAAGTTCGCTTCTTAAATGTTGCCATGCCATACAGGATCGGAAATACCCTACACATATACCCTACCCTACCCGACAATACACTTCCGGTTCCTCTGATCTTGCGAGTGTCTATGGGCGGCGGTGATCACTTGCTCATTTACCATCCTGTTTTATAAAAAAAAAGTGACCCAAGTCGAAATTCTACCAGTAATGAGGTGATTTACGGAACAGAGACGTCGTAGCTTACCTACTATGGGCCTCATAAAAAGGCTTAAAGTCACTCAACGATCAACAAAAATACTATGCTCAGAGATATAGAAGGATAGCCAAACTGAAGTGGCAGTGAGCCGGCGACATAGCTCGTAGAACCAACGGCCACTCGCTGGGGCAGAAAGGTTTTCTTGTAGTGACTACGAAGACAAATACGCAGCGCGGGAAGGCGCACAACAAGGTGGCCTGACGTTCTTGTTAGAGGTCGCTGGAAAAACGTTTTGTGTATGACCCAGATAGTAGTCACACAAGTAGGACAGTACTGCTAGTAGGACACACACAAAAGACACGGATATAGGCAGCTAAAATAAAACATTTATATTTTGGTTGAATAATTAATATTACTGAATATATAAATGAGCACTTACCCTCGCAGCTTACGTAAGCTAAACAAGCTAATAGAAGAAATACTTTCATGTCCATTTTGAATCAATTGCCGTGCCTAGGGTGCTTCTCGGGCAGCTAATGAGTCAAGATTTGATAACGAACCAGCACATATCACCTTATATATACCGCAGTAATTAATATCTAACGGAGTGACACGTAATACAATTACGGAGTAATCAATACAATTACGGTTCCGTACATTTCATTAGATAACTACATACAATAACCTACCTCAATGCAGGTTTTCTTAAACGTATACCAACAATATCCTGCTACATCTGTAAGGTTAGTAAAGTTATCAACGCGTTTGCCGAATGAACTAAATATTATTCTGAAAAGAAATTTCTTATTCCGGTTTGCAGGAGTTGCCAAGTATCTACATGTAAGGAAAAAGCGTTTTGCTCTCTTCATGCGTCTTTCTCTCTCTATTTCTATTATATACGTGTGTATATACGTGCTTTGACTATGACTAAAAGAACGCGTGGAAATTTTGTTAAAACTTATTTGTTATTTGCTTTTTTAATTTTAACTATTGATATTGTCGCATTACAAGTCACATTGCAGTTTTACAAAGATTTCGTACAAGAATTTCGTTACCAACGCACACGTGTTTTTAATTTAAAGAAAAAGCCTAATCTGGAGACAACAATAGCGCTATCATGTGCAACGTCTTCTATAACATGGAGGTACTCACTTTTCTTTCCGGTCATGTCGCTAGTGGTCTCATAAATAAAAAGTGCTCCTGTGTTTGCGCACACATTTGTGCACCTTAATATGTCCCGCGTAGGTGTCTGGTATCCATTGAAACTGGCCGCCGTGGCCAAAATTAGTCCACTAGGACACTTTTCTAGTCAAGCTATATAGGTACACAGAGAGATTAGGATTGAGACTTCCCAAGTCACGATGGTCCGAGTTATTATTTCCAAACTAGATGATATATTTTCAGCATGTTCGTCAAAGACCTCAGTGCACGGTGGGTTCAAAATGCATTTCATAAGGAATTAAAGGAATCAGGTAGTTTATGCGTCAATTTTAATTATAAACCAAGATAATATATTTAGACTCGTTTTTCGAATTTAATATATATTATATTTATATAATAAACAATTAGATCTATATTTTTTTCATAATTTTGGCTTTAAGTATTTAAAAAGCGAGAAGATTTGCCATTGCAGCATTGGAAATTGAAGAATGTAGGTACTATTGGGCAGAATAAGTTTAAAAACTTGATGATTTCCTATAGTTTAGATAGCCAGAACATTAAACAACGAGTTGCAAACGAGTTTGTAATCTGTATTGCTGCATGGCTGACAGCAAAGAATATCACCACTCCATATCATCTCGTGAGGGGCGGGCGGCGTAAGAATCGGTCCAAAGTAATATCTCCCAGAGAACAGGCAGCAGCGTCTCTATGTGAACTATGACCATCGTACTGCGATCTGCAACACGTTGGCCAAGTGTCGCTTGGCGATCATATCGCCACGTTTGGCAGATGTTAGCGATTATGAAGTACTTTTAGGAAGGCCTTTGTTCAGCTATCGACGTCATTCGACTGACACGATGATAAATATGTACCTACCTTAGTTAGTAAGTGAATTTTTATTTTAGTGACACACCTACCTTACAAATGGTAAACCTAAAATTCGTACCGTCTTGTGGTTTAAATACGTTTCATTATTCATACTACATAATACAATTTTGTGTTAACTTACTCATTTCATTATAAATACTTTCAGTAAGTACTAGGAAGAAATATATATCTTCCCTTAATTCCTCACATTAAATTAAATTATTATTATAGATATATATATATATATATATTAAATTAAATTAACATTCATTACTAAGTATTGAATGCGTGTATGTATCCCTAAAACGGTTCAATCGTTGATGGGAAATTAAACTAATAGGTTCAATTTAAATGTCATCTAAATCGCATTAAAAATCCGACCTATCACACTAACTTATTAAAACTAAACTGTTGTTAGTTGTATGTGAGGAAACGTTATGAAGAAGCACTCTTGATTCTAAAGCGTGCGTGATGCTGTTTTTAAAACTAGAACTGTTAAGGTTTTGAAATGTCATAATGTCGCCAGTGTCATGGTGTAGTTATGACATTTCAGGTAGTGCCTAAAAATTTGAATTAATGCCGCTGTAGTAAATTTACGAGTAAAAATCGGTTGCCCGCCTTCACATGACATTCAAAAAATTCATTTATTCACAGCAGATAGAATTATGAGTTTAAATTAAATCACATTGGGCTCCCTATAAACTATTTAGCCTACCTAAGGCATGTGCATATTCTTAATAATACGTAAGGGATTAAATAAAAAAACGAGTGTGCTTGTGTTAGTGTGTTATACACACTACTGAAATAATTTTTTTTAAGATCCATGCTACGGTGAACAACAGGTGTTCTGTATACTTATTTGGTGTCGAGAGCGTCCATAGGCTACGGTGATCGTTTACAATGTAAAACCATGTAAAAATGTATACTTTACAATTTTCACATACGCAATGTCGCTCTTTTATATTTTCAGTAACTTATATTTCCCTCTCAACATCCATTCGCCTCGCCTATCACCATCGATGTAAAATTTACAGCAAGTGAGATCGCCAGCACCATAAATTCTATGCCACGGGGTAAGTCCCCTGGACATGACGGACTCAGTATCGAACACCTCCGATACGCCGGACCACACTTACCTCGAGTTCTTGGTATGCTTTACGATGTCTGTATAAGCCATAGTTATAAGCCGGCTGGGATGATTATTCCGATACCTAATAAAAAAAATATTTAATAAATAAAAAACCCAACTGCGTAAATAATGAACCAAACTACGTACATAGACAAAGAACTGAAAAGAAAAAAACAAGCACATAGATGGCTGGTGGTCTAAAATTATATAATGTACTATTGAATGAATACTACTGAAGAAAATAAAATATATTCTAAGAATGGAACATAACAACTGAACAGTCGGGATCCATTGACAAATTAGATTGGCTGTCGACTAATGGATCCCGACTGTTCAGTTGTTATGTTCCATTCTTAGAATATATTTTATTTTCTTCAGTAGTATTCATTCAATAGTACATTATATAATTTTAGACCACCAGCCATCTATGTGCTTGTTTTTTTCTTTTCAGTTCTTTGTCTATGTACGTAGTTTGGTTCATTATTTACGCAGTTGGGTTTTTTATTTATTAAATATTTTTTTTATTTTGTACTTTTTAGTTATGAGTTCCTAGCTAGTTTCAAAAATAAGTTAACCACATTATATATTATAATTTTTATTCCTAATATTTATGTTTTTTCTTTTATATTTTTATCATTCATCATCTAGATTTAGTTATTAAATATTATTCATTCATTTATTTATTTCACTTAAAATAGAGTACAGTGGTGGTCTTACTATTAGGTTAGTCTCATCAACTTTACTCATAAACAGCATGCGAAATGTGTGTTGACACAAAGACCACAATTTTAGGTTTTTTGCTAATATCTTTAAAAAGGTGCGTTTTAGCAAAAAATATTCTAAGATAAAATTAAAGCTTACAAAATTCACTATAACTTTGATCTCATATACTTTTTCATATTTCCATTCGTTTATGAGCTACACGCTCCAGAAATATAGAAAATTTAAGTTATTCAGCGGAACTCTTACAGATGCCTTGAGAAGTTTAGGAGACCTGATATGCTTCTGGAGGGAGGTGTGCTGGATGGAGTGAAGGCCGTCATGGCGCACATACAATGGTCCTCATCGGGACTAAGTGCGGAAACCAAACCCACTAGCATATTAGTGGGAACAAGATCATGATGAGTTATTCAGCGTGATGACCATTACCAGATGCCTAAATTATCTCTAAATTTATTTTAACATAAGCTGGGAGTACCTCCACAAGGTAAGGGTGGTAACAGTAAGATATCGCGTTTTTTTGTAACAGCAGATAACTGAGCTTAGGCGGGAAAAACATCATGAAGATTGCTTTTCGCTCAATGCTCACTGTAGGAAACGCAACCTTACTGGCTAAAACTGAAAAATGACGATGAATGAATGAATGACAAAAAATGAGATGCAATAGCATGGATATGAACACATCCTCTTCTAACACTCATTTACCGGCTACGATACAACATCAGCAACGTTTAGAAGAAGCAAGGTGGGTTTCTGTAAATTGTATTTAAATTCGGAAATTATTCAGGAAGCGGCAAAGATCTTTTACAACCCAAGCTCCAGCCATAGTGATGTTGCAGAAGCTGGAAAGGTGTGCTTCCTGAAATGGTATGAGACACCAGCAAAAGTGACCCTTCTCAATGTAATTCTTCAAGAGGATTTTATCGCCCTTTTTGAAGAAGAGTACCACCACACCCCTGTGTCATGCTTGTGGCGTTTGACCGTCTAGTATCGTCATACTAGAAGGTAGAGGTAGAGTTAAATAACTTCTGAAGGGCCCGTAGGATTGGTGTACCACCCGCCTTCAGAAGCTCTGCCGTAACTCCATCATGACCAGGCGCCTTGTTGTTCTTAAGCTGTTCGAGAGCCATTCTAATCTCGCACAGGCTGACGTCCGGGATGTCGTCGGTAAGTGTTGGGTTAGTCGTGCTCTGGGATCTGAGGCACAACTATCGACAGGTGACTGGGCTTTCGTATACAGCTGTTCGTAGAACCTCTCGATGTCTCCAGCAACTCAGGTTTAGACGTGACGATTCTGCCATCCTCAGTCTTCAGCTTCGTCAGTTGGCTCTGTCCAACAGATAGTTCTCTTGCAAACACTTTCGAGCCTTTGTTCCGCTCAATAGCTTCTTTAATACAATTTGTATTAAATTGACGCGTGTCGCGAGTCAAAGACTTTAAGATCTGTCTGTTGAGCTGCCGGTATCTGGTAGCATCATCAGAGGATGTCAGAACCATTTTCCGTCTTTCGTCCATAAGCTGCAGGGTATAGTCAGAGATCTTTTTGGTTCTGTTTGTACAATGGGCCTTAGGACCCAGCCGTATGGACAGCTTCTACGAGCCTGTCGTGGTATGAGTCCACTTCCTCGCAATCTGCTAGGCATTCGAACCGCATTTGGTTCCGGGTTTTGGATGTATGTCGACTGTCGACTATTTAAATGGTTTGTCGCGCCCTAATATTAACTCGTTTCCGTTCACCCCAGTCTCTTCTGAAGAGATCAAAAAAATAATCCTTTCCATTAAATCCAATGCAGTTGGTTGTGATAAGATCAGTCGTCGGATGATTATTCCTATCCTGGACTATCTCCTCCATGCAATTTCCTACATCATTAATTATTCCCTGGATACTGGATCTTTCCCCACCTTATGGCGTAAAGCTTTTCTCCATCCACTCCCTAAGTCCTCGAATCCCTCACTTGCTACTCATTACCGTCCTATCTCTATTCTTCCTTTCCTCTCCAAGGTACTTGAGTCCTGTGTCCATAAACAACTCTCCCGTTATATACTTAACAACCATCTCATAAGCCCGTTTCAATCTGGATTTAGACCAGGCCACAGTACCATCACCGCACTCCTTAAAGTTACTGGCGATATTAGGGCAGGTATGGAGGGTACCATGATTACCGTTATAGTTTTGATCGACTTTTCCAACGCCTTTAATACCGTCAGTCACGATATCCTATTATCTGTTCTCTCTCATCACATGGTCTCTGATGAAGCACTGGAATGGTTTTCCTCCTATCTTCGGGGGCGCCAGCAGTCGGTTAGCGTCGGTGAGTCCTCATCGAGCTGGTGGGACCTAGTTGCTGGTGTTCCACAAGGCGGTATACTCTCTCCTCTTTTATTTTCTATCTTCATAAATCTCATAACTCATCATCTTCAGTGTACGTATCATCTTTATGCCGATGATCTTCAACTATACGTTCAAACGCCAATCGACATACTCCCTGAGGCTATTTGTAAGATTAATCGAGACTTAGATGATTAAAACTTGGTCTGATAAGTTTGGGTTAGCCGTAAATCCGACAAAGTGCCAAGCCACAATAGTTGGGAGCTCGCGCTCAGTGTCAAAGGTGGATTTACGGGATCTTCCACCAATAGTGTATAATTTGTCGACTATTCCTATTAGCCAAAATGTCAGAAACCTGGGTTTATACATTGACACGACACTAAGCTGGCAAAAACAAATGGCGAATGTCAGTCAAAGAGTCACAGGCGTATTGCGTTGTCTCTATCGGCTTAAAAATTTCCTTCCAGGTAAAACCAAGGCAATGCTCGTGCAGGCCCTTATATTCCCTATAGTCGACTATGGTGATGTATGCTACTTTGACCTGAATGCAGATCACCTCAATAAACTCGACAGACTTCTGAATAACTGCATTCGATTCGTTTTCAATCTTCGTAAGTATGACCACATATCTTCCCACCGTTCCCAACTTAAGTGGTTACCGATACGGCAACGACGCACATTACGAGCACTTACCACCCTTTATTCTATATTAGACTCTTCTTCTACTCCATCTTACTTATCTTCCCACTTTCAATATCTCTTTACTAACCACAGTAAAAATCTTCGCTCTTCTCACAATCGTCTCCTTCAATGTCCAACTCACCGCTCTGACTTCCTTCACTCTTCTTTCTTTGTAGAATCTATTCTTCAGTGAAATGCATTACCTCTCGAAATCAGGATGGCCAAGAGTCACTTCTCACTTAAAAGAAAAGTTCGAGAGCATATCCTTCGGAAATTCTTAGCAGAAAACCCTCGATGATAAATTTATGATTACATGATCGGATTCAATAGTATAGTATAGTATTATATTATTATATAGTATAGTGTTATATAGTATAGTATCGTATGTATTGCATTGTATAGTATTTTATAATATTGTATATTCCTGTTTTTTTACTATTAATTTTAGCGTATGATATGTGCACCTACCATGCTCTCTCTGCACCACCCTAAGGTTGACTGGCAGAAAATGCCTAGGGCTTTAAGTCCGCCTTTGTACAATTTTTTGTGCATAGAGTGATAAATAAATAAATGTAGATGGGTAAAGGTCGGAGCGTAGACTTTATCAGTCGGAACCTCTGGAGCTTGACATTTAGGTTCAATGAGCCTCTCACCAGTCGGTGATCGCTCCCGGTTTTAATCGTATTGATTACTGAGACGTCATTGAACATCTGTCTACTCGTCAACAAGATAAAGTCTATCTCGTTTTTTTTTACGATCGGGCTTACCCAGGTCCATTTGCGGTTTTCCGGCTTCTTGAAAGAGGACTTCTTGAAAAAGTCTGTATAGTGCTTCAAAGGAACATACATACATACATAGCCTGATAAACACATTACCCTTTGCGTCCCGCAGTCGGGTAAAAATAAAACAGGTGACCTTGCGGATAGCAATAACTATAGCTATATAATTGTGGCTACCGTGATCTCGAAAGTCTTTGATGGCGTGCTTAATACACATCTAAATAAGTGCTCTCCGATACATGGCAACAATATTTGGGTCCCGTCCAGGGTTGTTAACAGAGAGTGTGGTGTTGTGTCTTAAGCATGCTGTCTCTATCTCTAAGTACTATCAATCAATCATGTTTAAGGTTCTCATAAAAATCTGCATAACAACGTGAAACGGTATTAGATTAACTAATGACATCAAATCTTGAAATTTTCCTTTGTAAATGGGTATCTTATCAGCGTAAGCTTTCTTCAGTTGAGCATTTTTATAAGTTTTAGTTGTTCTGCTCGATCTGATGTTGACTGCTTTGTAGTTGTCATGTCTGTAAGAAGTCTGTCTATTGAAATTAAAGTAGCATTTTGCGATGTTTGATTTTATTGACATTTTTTTTCCATTAGCGAATGGCTCACATCTCCTTCGTTTTGTGTGTGGCCCACAACCATTAATTAATGAGTAATTCCTTTTATTTTTAAAGTTGACACTGCCCAAAGGTATGCAGCAATTATCAATTTGTTCTTGCCTTAACCATCAGAGATTTTAGAGTCAGAGGTGATTGTAACTGGTCCGGTTGCTCTCCTCCTGGTAACACGGGTATGCGACCCCGGCTTCTCGAGCCATCAATGCAGCGTCCCCTCGTTTCCGCAACATTGGTGTCCCCATCTTTTCCATACCTTTCCCGACTCGTGGTAGAGTCCACTACTGGATAGGATTTCCGGAACGCTAACGTAGCAGTCAAGGAATACCGACTAGTGATGGACTCGATCGGGTAGATACCACGACTCTACCTATTTCGGTCGAATAGCAGCAATGTGTTCCGGCTGAAGGGTAGAGATAGCCGTTCCTGCCTTCCCATATCCTACCCTTTGTGAGGGGTGAGGTTCGGGCGGCTCTCGAGGCGAGCAGTGAGTCAGGGACCCGATGGGCTCGTTGAACGTGGCAAGCTGACGCGGAGTTCAGGGAGACCCGGTGGGAATGGTTCCGTCGGCCACCTGCCGGACAGTAAATAAATAAATAAATACAAAATAAAATAAAATAAAAAAGGTTTTTAGTCACGTAGACTTTAAAAAAGCGCTTGTAAATAGTCAGAACATATAGATATTTAGGTACACGGATTGTAGGAAATAATTTACAAAAAGATTTATTTTTTAACAGTAACGATATTGAACTAACTTAAATTAAGTTATTGTCAAGGATCATGTGTAGGTCTAATTATCAAAATTTTTAATTTTAGCTATATTTTTACTACATATTGTCGAATGGTCCTGTCTATATTAAGGTACGAATTATATGTTATTATTATGGCGGACCTTGTGTTAATAACGACGGTCGCGCTTTAATGCTACCACCGGATCCAATGCGCCCCAACTGAGAAGACCCAGCGAAACAAATGCAGCGGGTGTCTCTACTACCTGTTTCAACACGGTCCAGTTGAGACGCTCCGGCGAAACATACTCAATGGGGCATATACACGAGATTTGGTCCACTTACTGAAATTATTTAGCAGGCAAATACAATATATGCCCGATCAGTTGTCTGATTAAGTATTTATTTTAGGTTTAATATACTAAAAAGAGAAAATAAAATCGTCATAATAAAAGTACAATTAATCATTTTGAGACACAACCAACAGTTCTGAAATTCGTAGAATATTTGAATAATACATAGTTTTATTACAGATAGTTCATGTAACATAAAAGATTACTCATGTCTATATGGCTATAAGATCCCCAGCGGACTATGTGCAGGTAGATGCCGACCGCCAAATGTCTTTATCGTCAATGTAATCCTTAGTAGTGTAGTAACCCTTAGCCATAAGTTCACGTTTAATGTGTGACTTAAACTTATTATCAGGTAGTTTAGTTATATGAATAGGGAGCTTGTTATAAAACTTTATACAATTTCCCATGAATGACTTATTAGTTTTGCTAACTCGAAAGGCTGGTATAGCTAGTTTGTCCTTATTTCTAGTATTGACATTGTGCAAGTCACTCCGTTTTTTATATTTATCTATATTTTTCCGTACAAACATTATATTCTGGTATATATATTCAGATGGAACAGTAAGTATATTTACCTCTTTAAAAACGCTTCGTAGAGTCTCGCGACTGCCTAGATTATAAATAGCTCTGTCTGCTCTTTTTTGTAATACGAAAATAGCACTTATGTCAGCTGCTGAGCCCCACAGCAGAATACCATAGGACATAATGCTATGGAAGTAAGCAAAATATACTAGTCTAGCAGTTGGTTCGTCTGACAATTGTCTGATTTTCCAAACTGCATATGAAGCTGAACTTAATTTGGCAGGTAATTTTTCAATATGAGGACCCCATTGTAATTTTGAGTCCAGTGTTATTCCCAAAAATATGGTCGAAGGAACTAAATCTAAAACTTCCTCGTCAAGTGCAACCGTTGGTTTAATATGAGTCACATTCGGCAATGAGAATTTGATGCATTCGGTCTTTCCTGCATTCAAAAGAAGATTATTTGCCGAAAACCAATTTGATATGAGGCCGAGAGTTTTATAAGGTTCTATAAGACCCTTATCTTTCCTACTCACTTTAAATATGAGTGACGTATCATCAGCAAATAGAATTATGTCTGATACTTTCTCTACTAGATATGGGAGATCATTGATATAAACTAGAAATAAAAATGGACCCAAAATCGATCCTTGGGGCACCCCCATTTTGACAGAATATCGTGTTGAATTTACCCCGTCTATTGAAACCAGTTGTTCTCGACCCGATAAATAGCACATTACAAGATCAAGAGATCTGCCAAAAATTCCATAGTATTTTAGTTTCACAATGAGCGTATGGTGGTCTACGCAATCGAAAGCCTTAGAGAGATCGCAGAAAACTCCCATCGCATCCTGCGACCCCTCCCAAGCCTCCAACACAGACCTCATTAGTGTACACCCCGCATCCTGAGTAGAACGGCCCCTTGTAAACCCAAACTGCTTGTCATGCAATATCCCATTCACGTTAAAGAGCAACAACATCTGGCTGAGCATGAGCTTTTCAAATATTTTACTTAACGCTGGCAGTATAGAGATGGGTCGATAATTTGTGGCATTATTTGAACAACCTGATTTTAAAACAGGTACTACCTTACTGATTTTCATGAGGTCTGGAAAGACGCCATCACTGACACAGCAATTGAAGATGTTTGCAAGGATGGTAGCAATGTTTTGTATGACTGATTCAATTGCCATTACAGACAGTCCCCATAAATCCTCTGTTCCCTTTTTTTAATGCTCTTAAAAGCTTTTAAAATATCAGCATTTGCAACAAATCGAAAACTGAATTTGGGCACAATTGGCTTAATAGATTGTTTTAAAAAGATTTCAGCCACATCCGGTGACGATGGGAGGCACTTAGTAGTAACTAGAGGTATATTTGTAAAAAACTCGGCAAAAACGTTGGCAACGGTAAGTTTGTCTGAAACGAGTTCGTCATTAATATTTAGTTTTAGTAGGGGACCCGAACCTGGGTATATCCCGTCCAGGAGGCTATCCTGCCATCCGGCGAAAATCCCGTCATGTAGCCGTTGTGCCAGATTGGGAGAACGGAGTGGAACCCAGCGGTTGCATGCGGGGGGGGCATCAGGGGCCCTTCCGTGCTCCGTGTCAGTTTCTCACCATCTGACCACTGCCTTATCCGAAGCTCCGCCCCTTGCGCGTCCTGACCGCACTCCTGCCTTCGGGTCCCGCCGAGTCTGGCAATATGAGTTAGCAGATTGGGATGGACTGCGTGAGTTTTTTGCGTCCTACCCTTGGAAGCGGCTCTGCTTTTCCACCGAAGATCCTGACTGCATCACGGAGACGGTGCTACAGGGGATGGAACTTTTCATCCCTTGTGGCAAAATTCCCGTTGGCGGCCGCAGTCGCCCCTGGTTCAACAAAGCCAGTAGGGATGCCACGTGCCGCAAGCAGTCTGCATATCTGGTTTGGGATAAGGCCCGGAAAAATCAAGATCCGGAAGTCAAGGTGGTGAAGCGGAAGTTCAATGTCGCTTCTAGGTACTACAAGAGAGTTATTGCCAAGGCAAAGCAGAACATGGTGCCAGAGTTGGCGAGCGACTAGGAAAGTATCCCTCCGGGAGTCGCGCTTTCTGGGCGCTCGCCAAAGCTGCTCAACGCAACTTCTGCCAGTCCAATCTCCCACCATTGGCCCATAGTGCTAAGGAGAAGGCAGATATTCTTTGCCAAACCATTGCCTCAAACTCGACTTTGGACGATGCGGGTGCCATACCCCCTTCCATCGCACGGTGTGATTGCTCTCTGCCCGAAATCCGCATAACGCAACGTGCGGTTAGGCGGGAGCTTGAGCTCCTAGACGTCCATAAGTCAAGCGGACCGGACGGCATCCCTTCAGTGGTGCTAAAGACGTGCGCCCCTGAGTTGACCCCGGTTTTAACGTGCCTTTACCGTCTCTCTTACAGCGCTAAAAGGGTTCCATCTTCGTGGAAGGTAGCCAACGTCCACCCTATTCCCAAAAAGGGTGACCAGTCGGACCCTACGAACTACAGGCCTATAGCGGTAACATCCTTGCTGTCCAAGGTCATGGAGAGAGTCATCAACTCTAAGCTCCTACAATACCTAGAGAAGCACCAGCTGATAAGCGATCGTCAGCATGGCTTCCGTCCTGGTCGTTCAGCTCTGCTGATCTTCTAGTATATTTGACACACCGTTGGGTACAAACCTTGGAAAGCAAGGGTGAGGCTCTAGCTTGTAGCCTTGACATCGCCAAGGCATTCGATAGGGTCTGGCATAAGGCTATTCTATCGAAGCTACCACCATATGGAATCCCCGAGGACTCTGCAGTTGGATCACCAGCTTTTTGGACGGTCGGAGCATTACAGTCGTAGCAGACGGTTCTTGCTCCGTCACCAAAACCATTAACGCTGGCGTACCACAAGGCTCGGTGCTCTCCCCTACGCTATTCATTCTGCATATCAATGACATGTTATCTATAGAAAACATGCATTGCTATGCGGATGACAGCACGGGTGATGCGCGGTATAGCGGCCACCAGAATGTCTCTCGGAGCTCGGTACAAGAGAAACGGTTGCAACTTGTGTCTGAAGTCGAAGGTTCTCTCGGTGGGGGCCTATAAATGGGGTGAAGAGAACCTAGTCATAAGACACAAGTGTGCACGTTCACTGCCAAGAAGGACCCATTTGTCGTAGCGCCCCGAATCAAATCCTAGATTGGGAATCCGAGAGTATTGGGATCCTCGGAATCGAAATTTCAAGCACCTGCCAATTTAGGGGTCATTTGGAGGACAAAGCCAAACTGGCAAGCAAGAAGTTGCGCGTCCTGAATAGAGCTAGGCGGTACTTCACTCCAAGACAGCGACTTGCACTATATAAAGCACAAGTCTGCCCGCACATGGAGTATTACTCACATATCTGGGCAGGAGCCCCTAAATACCAGCTCGACCCACTTGACTCATCACCTGACGGCATCCAGAATGGTATGATGAATCATCATACTATGCTGGATGCCGTGTACAGGTTTAAAGAATTCGGCCGTTATGACCCGCTTCCAGTGTACACTCGCATACCAAAACCTCTGCTGGTATGAGTTCACTGCATGCGCAGTTATGGAGTTACACTCGCGGTAGCACAATACCATTTCAAGACATTCTTGATTAGTATAACGTGGTCTAGGAGGCATTTTTAATAAAGGCGCGCGATATTCCCGTCGATGACCGCTCGGGCGGGGGGCGAGGGGTGACTGGCAAGCGCCGCGCGGTCGGGTAGCGCGTGCGACGAAGGGCGCAGTGCAGGTGAGGGTGCAAGCGCGCGGGGCTGCGCAGTGACGACAAAGTGGCCGGTTCGCAGCTGTATCGTTTGACCGGCAACAGCTTTAAGTCTACAGAGTGGTTTTATGCCAATAAATCAATTCAATATGAAAAAAATATGACAAATTATCAATAATTTAACTTTACTATTTATTTATTCTTTATTGCACACAGAAATACATATTCATATAAGATATTCTAATATCTTATATGAATATGTATTTCTGTGTGCATGTACACAGGCGAGCTTAACTCAACTATGAGTTCTCTTCCAGCAAACCTTTGTCAGAGTGAGAGCTTATATGAGATGGGTTAGAAACAGTGCACAACAATTTGACTTAAGAATAATACAAAAATAAAGACAAAACAGAATTTACCAGTGGTAAATAAATATATACATAAACCTGCTTACTAATACAACATACTAAGTTACTTACGTAACTACAAACCTAATTATATAACATATATATACATATATATAATAATAATAAACATATAATATATACATAAATATTAACTGCCTGCCTGCTTAGTTAATTGAAAGAAGTGTTCTTTTGTTTTTCTCTCAAACACGTCAAGAGATGCTGTAGCGCGAATTGAATGTGGAAGGGCATTCTACAAACGCACTGCTTGAACTGTAAATGATCCGTCATACCGGCTTGAGGATTGAGAAGTCATTCGAAGTAGAAGTGAAGTGGTGGAACGACAGATTTTTTCTCGCGGGACTAAATACTCAAAGCGTCACGGAGATATGCGGGAGCATTGGGGTTATGGAGGATAGAATAGAGGAATGATAGAATATGACAATCTCGACGTCTCCGAATAGATAGCCAATTTTTTTTTTTTACTTTTTTATTTATTTATTGTAAGTATAAAAACACATAAAACAATACAAAAGTAGACCAAAGACCACGAAGGTTTGTCCGGAATACTAGGTACAAGTTCTATTTAAAACTAACGAAACAGATATTATAATGTAAAGTAAATAATAACTAACAACTTAATTTGATTAATAATGAGACAGTAGATAACAATCTTTTTTTTTACAATCTACCCGATTACAAAGTTCCTATTTATTAGTGAAGTACAATATACGACAGATAGATAATTCTACAGCGTGTTAACGAAGTGTACTTTTAGCGAACGTTTGATGTTTGTTTCTGTTATGTTGTTTTTAAAGATGGTTCTAAGCTATTGAGTAGGCGGGGAACTAGCACTGATTATTTGTAATTTTTTATTTGATTTTTGTCGTGTCTGAATATTGTGAGATATTTCGTGTTGTATGTCAATGTTGAAAAATTGTTCTCTTAAAATGCAGTATAAGAATATTATATGAATTGGCAGTACATTGCAGTGTTTAAATAGCCCTATCTCATTGTCTCTAAGTTGTTCTCTGAGGGAGCTTGGTACAATGTTTTTTAGAATTCTAACCTGTAGTTTGAGTACGCAATTAAGGTGGGTTTTAAAGGTTCGTCCATAGCTGCTTAGACCATAGCCAATAATCGAGTCAGCAAGAGCGTTGTACAGCATGAGTCTTATCTTGAATGGTATTCTTTTTTTAATAATATATAAATTGGCTAAAAATGCCTTGAGTTTATCACATACGTGTATGATATGCGGCAGCCAATTGAATTTACTGTCGATAATTAAGCCTAGGTAGGTATGTTGACTAACAGCCTCGATTTCAGGACAGTTGCAGCCTCCACCAGTACCATGTAGACAAGAATGCTCATGGACTATTAATTTTCCATCAGTAAATTGATGTTTTATGAAAGGAGAGCGTATGTGGACCAATTTAGTTTTGTTGGCATTCATGACTAGGCCATTGTCATGACACCACTTGCTAATATTATTGAGGTCGGTTTGAATTTTTGACATAGCTACACTAGCGTCACGATCAGAGATTACCAGACATGTATCATCAGCGTACTGGTAGGAGTTGCAATGTCTGAGTACATTGTTCATGTCATTGACATAGGCTATAAAGTGTAGGGGGCCAGTCACTGATCCCTGGGGCGTCCCTTCACTGACAGAAACTAAGTTACTATTGACGTTACTAATATTAACACAATAAGATCTATTTTGTAGATAGTTTTCGCACCACTTAAGTAATGGGCCACGTACTCCAGTGTTGTTATGTTTATGTACGAGCTTTTGGTGGTTTAGAGTATCAAATGCACGCGAGAAATCAATGAAGAGTCCTAATACGTGTTCCCTAGAATTTAGGCGTGAGTTTATATGATCAGTAAATTTGGATAATAATGAAGTTGTACTTTTATTTGGTTGAAATCCAAATTGGTTTTTATCTATCACTTCATGGATTTTATAGAATTCATGTATTTGCTCACTGAATAATTTTTCAACGACTTTATTAATGGTAGGTAACAAGGTAATTGGCCGATAGTTTGACACATCGTCTCGTTTCCCTTTTTTATACACAGGACGTACAAAACCTTGTTTAAGCTCATCTGGGTAGATACCTGTTGCCAAACTAGTATTTATAAGATTTGCAATAGCAATCGATATTTTGTCACTAATTTTTTTTATGTCCAAAACTTTCATACCGTCATGGCCAGGCGCTTTGAAATTACTGAGATTACTTATTATTTTATGAATTTTGGTAGAAGTTGCCTTTCTGGTGAACATACTAACCTCAGTGTAATTGTAGTAGTCATTTAATTTAAGTAGGGGCAGTTTACACATAGGTGTCATTGATTTCACAGAAGTTCTGAATTCGTGTGCAAATTTATTAGCTCAGTCCAAAGGTGAGAGATTATGATTGCTGAAGGCTTTCTGCAAAATTTGGTCTATTGACTGCCCTATTCTACCACAAATCGAATTAACCAATTGCCATAATTTCCTAGGATTACTGAAATTATTTCTAATACTGTTCTTAAAATATTTATTTCTATGAAATTCAATAACGCTATGAACTTTATTACGTGCTTTATTATATTGTAATCTTAGATATTTATTTGATTGATCAGACTTCCAAGCGCCAAATAGGCGGTCCCTATTATCACACAGGTTTAAGATATTTTTATTAATCCATGGATGTCTGAAACGTATTAGATTGTTTTTGGATCTACTCTGAAGTGATTTATTTTGAGCATTGTTAAAGTTAGATTAAATAAAGTTATGTATTTGCTGAGGACAATCCATCCCATTTGTAAGGGACCAGTTGACCTCCCTGAGTTCCTTAATTAATATTCCACCATTACAACAAAAATATCTAGTTTTTTTTGGTGCACGCTGTATATTACTTGCACCGCTGCAAGCGAGCGCAGTGACGCGGTGGTCTGCTAGAACGGTGTCGACGGCCGCTGTGTGCGCATGTGTTGCCGTCAGTCTCACAAAAATGTGATCAATGCATGATTTAGTCACTCGGCCGCCTTTTGTATCAATTCGCGTGTAGTCTGAGATTCCACATACGAGACCATAATCAGAAAGCATATTTGTGTATGATTCCCTATATGAAGAGTGTGACTTGAGGTCTACTTTAACATCGCCAAGCATTATCAAATCTGTGGAGTTAAACTTATTCAATATGGAAGATAGTTCCGTGATAAACAACGATTTGTTTGTGGACGGAGGTCTATAGATTGCACATACAGTTAGTCGCGTGTTATTAGTGTCAACTAGTGTGCCTACGACGGTTTCGAACGTATGAGTTTTTAGTGTGATTGTGGTAAACTTATAATAGTTTCGTATGTAGACTATTAAGCCACCGCCCCTTTTGTTACGACGTAACTATGTGTGCATTGTATAGCCAGGTATTTTAAATAAGTGACTTATAGCATCAGATATTCCTGCCTCTGTGACCATAAGCACATCAGGAGGTAGGGTAGATGAATCTATCAGACATAGTAACTTAGGGAAATTTCTAATTAACGAGCGAATGTTGACATGCACACAAAGTAAATTAATTAAGTTATTAGTAGATACTAGGTTATTAACAAATGAATTAACTGAACAACAATTAAAAATTTCTAAGACATTATTTGACATGATTTGTAAGTAATGAAAATGGGGTAGGTAGGTAAGTATAATCCAATAGTACTATTATGCAAGTTTAGTTATTAACAAGCGGTTCAATGTCCGATTCCGTACGGATAATGGATACGTTTTTCGAGTCTTCGTACTTCTTAGCATAAATTCTGCCTTCTTTACACCAGACGTACTTATATGTTTCACCTAAACGTTGTTTGGCGGCGTAAAGTAGTGTTTTGGTACGGTGTGTAAGTGCTGGTCTGACATATACACGGCTTTTAGCTTTGTCCGCTTGGATTTCTGGGAGGATATTACCCACAAGTATCTCCATGCCCTTCGCTGACGATACCCATTTATCACAGACATTTTTAGACTGTAGCTCGATAACAATAGGCCCTGGCTGATCTTTACGTCGGATAGAAACTCTCCGAGCACTGACCAGCTGCGTCGTATCAACTTTCAGCTTTTTTGCGACTTCTGTAGCGATGTTGACAATATTTTCATTAGCTGTTGCCGGCACGCCACATACTTCTAAGGTAGACGAAAGTAAGTTTTGTTCAATTTCTTGACATCTTTGCTCCATAGCCGAGATACGCAACTCCAAACTTTTGTTTTTATTGAGAAGTTCGGTATTTTTTTTCACCAGTGACATGATAGTAACAGCTTGTTCTTTGACGGTATCTTCAAGTTTACTTAGTTGATTATTCATGTAATCAACTGATGTTGTAAGACTCTCTAGCTCGTCTTTTACTACCTTTCTCATCTCATGCGTGATGTCACTTATGAGCTTTTTGGTATCTATGGCCATCATTTTCTCACTATCCCGGTCTTCTTTGTTATCGGAGTCCTCCGGTAGGAAGCAGGAGGATCGCTTGGACAGGTTGCGAATACATTCTCCACAGCTCCATTCCAGCCCTTCGGAGTTACGAAGCGCAGTTAGTTGTTTGTTATTTAACTTAGCACACGGTGTGGTAGCATGAACACACTTATTGCATCTACTACATTCGAGACCCGGTGATTTTTGTGTAATGTTCTTATTACAAGTTGAGCACTTTTTAACACCATTTTTTTTTTTATTTCGGGGGTAGTTACTACTTAGTACTTTGCACACACGCTCTCTGTGCCGCGGTCTCAATAGAACTGATTTTCTCAATTCAACTGCGACCGAAACTCGGACACGTGGTCATACTTTCGGAGGCCGTAAATGAATCGGATACATAAATTCTGTAGACGTTCGAGCTTGTTGAGAAGTTCTTCATTTGCATCCAGGAAACAGACATCGGCATAGTCCAGAAGAGGAAGTAGAAGTGATTGAGCAAGTTAAATTTTAGTGCGAAAAGGCAGAACTTCTGAAGCCGTTTTAGAGACTGAAATGAACAGTATACTCTCCTGCTTACTTCTGCAACGTGTTCGCACCATGATAAGGTGCAGTCAATAAATATTCCAAGGTTTTTGGCACATTTGGAATAAGTAATGGGAACGTCATCGTAAATTACTGGAGGTGGACATATATGTACTATTGTGTTAAGCATATACTGGCCACCAATAATGAGAGCTTGTGACTTAGATGGGTTTACCAGAAGGCCAAAGCTTTTGGCCCAATCGCTAATGTTACCAAGATCACTATTGATGGCAGCTATGGCTAAACTAAAATCCTCCACTTTAAAGTGACGATAAAGCTGCAAGTCCTCTGCGTAAAGATGGTTATTAGAGATAATTTTGGTAATAGCAATGATAAATACCGAGAAGAGAAGAGGAGAGAGTATGCCACCTTGAGGAACACCTGCAGTAAGATTACACCACTCGGAGGTAGCCTCGTCGTGACGGACTGACTGCGAGCGCCCTCGAAGATAAGATTCAAACCACACAATTACTGAAGACGAGATATTTAGAGAGGATAGGATACCGAGAAGGATGTCAAAGTCAACTGAATTAAAAGCGCTGCTGAAATCCAGTAACACCATAACCGTTAGTGATTTCCGCTCTATGGCCAAACGGATGTCATCTGTTGTTTTGACCAGAGCTGTAGCAGTACTATGGCCAGGGCGGAAACCAGATTGGAAAGGGCTCAGCAGGCCTTTGGAAGAGAGATACCGAGAGAGTAGCTGGTTCACAATACTTTCAAGGACTTTGGATAGGATAGGAAGGATAGAAATTGGTCGGTACTGGGATAAGGAAGAAGGATTGGCTGATTTAGGAAGCGGTAAGATAAGGGCTTTTTTCCAAATAGAAGGGAAGGAACTTGTCTCCAGGGAGAAGTTAATAAGGTGAGTTATTATAGGAGCAAGTTCCTCTAGGATAAGGGAGATCATTTGTAGCTGGAGCCCGTCAACTCCTACAGCTTTGGTGGATATTGATCGGAAGGAATTTTTGATATCTCGTTCAGTAACTGCTGTAAAAGAGAAAGAAGTACAATCTGGCATTGAAAGGTTAGAGAGGTATCTAAGAGTTGAAGATTTGGTTGTGGCACTCAATGCGACTGGTGGCTGTGAAAAGTGAGTATTGAGGGCATTGAGATCGACAGCTGTAACACTGTCATTTTCACTTTTGCCAACACCAAGTGATTTTAGAAATTGCCATACTTTTGTAGTGCTGAGATTATTAATCGAGTTATGTATGTGGCGTCTTTTAGCATCTCGACACATACGACTGCAGCGATTTCGGAGCTTTTTATAGATGTCCCAATTTTTATTAGATGCAACCTTTCTATATCGTCTTTTGGCCTTGTCACCCTTAGACATAAGTTTTTTTATTTCATCTGAGAGCCATGGTGCAGGTACATGTTTAATCCTCACTTTTTTAATCGGAGCATGGCAATTATATAAATTTAAAATGAACTCAGTAAATATGGCAACTTTTGTGTCCATATCGTTACAGTTGAAAACCAGTCAATACTGCCCGCATCCTCCCTCAAACGGTCCAGGACAATATTTTTGAAGCTGCGTATGAAGAGAAATTGAGACTTACGTCGAGGGCAGCGAATTTTGTATGATAGATATACAAGATCATGATAGGAAAAGGAAGCAGGCAACTGGCCATGAGAAAATACTTTAGATAGGTCGGATACAATGATTAAATCTAAAAGAGAAGGAGAACTGTGAGGAGCATGATGTGTAGCTTCCAGTGGTAGGATGTGCATGTTGACCGAAGAAATCAGAGAAAGAAGCTTACGACTCCGTGCATCATCCTTAAGCAAACAGGTGTTAAAGTCTCCAAGGATTATTATGTTATCATATTGGGGCGCAAGATTTTCCAGTTTAGATTCGAAAGAAGAGAAGTAGTCGATATGGCATGATGGACTATAATACACCCCCAAAAGCATTTTCGAATGATTAACGGCAATCTCGATAAAAAGATTTTCGGCAAATTTTGAATAATCACTTGGGAGACTTGTCAACCACCTTATGCTTCAAATCCATGCGTAAATAGATAGCCACTCCACCACACCCCTTTCCAGTTCTATCATTGCGCACTAGCTTATAGCCAGGTATAGCATACTGTTTCGAAGGAAGTGCAGGTTTAAGAAATGTTTCAGAAACAAGAATAGCATGAATGAGGTCAGAGTCAAAAGATGACAGAAGGTCAGGGTAATGAGCGTGAATGCTTTGAGCATTTATATGTACCGCACTATTGTAATCTATAAACACAATACTATCTCCACAGTTGCGCGCGGAGCGGTGAGATAAGCGCACGCGTTAGTCTAACTGCTCTGTTTATAGCAATGTTGTCTTGTGTTATTTTTCGCAAATTACCCACTTAGTACAGTTTACTAAATTATGAGTGAAATTGTTAGCGATTGTATATCCAAGATGCACGAATTACCGAGTGATGATGTTGAAGGAGACGCTGAGATTATGGCGGAACAAATACAGTGTGAGATGAGGGAAGAAGAGATAAAAAGTCTTGTTAATCAGGATAAAGGAGTCGGAGAGGGAAGTAACAGTATAAAAAGAAAGGAGAGAAATGAAAGTGATAGTCGTGAAATGTATGAGGAAGATGATGGTGAAGGTTTTGTAACTGTAATAAGGAACACGAAGCGAATTGACCGCAGAGTTTCTAAAACTGACATTATTCAGAATCCGATTTTAGAAGAACTGAACAAAGGTATCAACAAATATTAAGTTTGCATCACCTCTAAAGAGGCGTTACCTAAACAGATAGCATTAGCCAAGCTGTTGCGAACTTATAACATTGGAAACATTATTAAAGTTAAGTACAAAAGTCAGTTTAGAGTTTTGATTTCGTTCGAGTCTCAAGAGGATGCTAATATTTTATTAAATTGCGAAGATATAGTTAAAAGGGGATTCAGTTGCAAAAACACATTAGAATCAAATTTATCGTATGGAGTAGTAAAGCAAATGGATCTAGATGCTGATCTAAGTGAATTGAAAGATACCTTGAAATGTGATTATGAAATTGTATATCTAAAAAGATTAAAGAGATTATATTATGAGTATAAATGGGTAGAGAGTGAAGCAGTTCAGATATGTTTTAAGAGTTCGACCCTCCCAAGTTATGTTTATGGATATGGTTGTCGATTTAAGATCGAGCCTTTTAAGTTCCCAGTCACTCAGTGTTCGGGTTGCTGGAGGTATGGGCATTCAAAAAATTTTTGTCCGTCAAAGAAAATACTTTGTCCTAAATGTAGTCTGGAACATGCTAATTGTGACGTAAAAAATTACAAATGCTTGAACTGCAAAGGTCCGCATATGTCATTAGATAAATAGTCTTGTCCAATTTTTAAAAGAGAAAAAGAAATTCGAGAGATTATGAGCAGAGATAATTCTTCTTACAGAAGAGCATTGTTATTAACCATACAAAATAAAAGGTCCGAAATCGTGGATGATATACTAGGACTCAGGATATTTTGATAGCAGATCAGTTGAGTACGGGAGTTACGAGATCTTATGCAGATGTCTTGCAAATGGATACTTCTACTTATATTGAGCCAGATATTATCCAAGAGGAGTTTTTAGAATCAAGCGAAAGTGTTAGTGAGAAAAAGATATACACGAAAAATAAGAAGAGTAAAGAAAAGAAGCAAAGAAAAAAAAAGAAGGGAAAAGGAGTAAGTCAGAATGTCGAGAATTTTCAGGAGCAAGTTCAGCATAACTAAACGGGACAAAAGTATGTAAGAAAGATAAATTTTAGTTTTAATATGTTATTTAAAAGACTTAAAGAAATCGGGTCATCTAGTGAAAAGTTGGAAGAGAAATTAAATTCCTGTTTTAAATTAATTTGTGAAGAAGTATATAAGTATGTGGTAGAGGTAGTTAAAAATGGAGAATTAATTAACAAGCTATTGTTTATGTTTAATAATGGCTAATGTTAAGAAACATTTTGTTATTAATATACTTCAGTGGAACTCGCAAAGTTTAAGACCAAAACTAACGGAATTTCAATCTCTTTTAATTCAGGAACAAATACATATTGCCATTATTTCTGAAACTTGGTTAAGAGAGAGTAGTTGTTTAAAGATTGAAACTTTGTTAAAATTTATTTGTTATTTGCTTTTTTTATATTTTAACTATTGATATTGTCTAGTGTTACATTGCAGTTTTACAAAGATTTCGTACAAGAATTTCGTTACCGACGCACACATGTTTTTAATTTAAAGTCAATGGCACGAGCTTAAAATCATATAACGCACATGTTATAACCAAGCGTGGCCGAATCTGTAATATGGAGACAACAATAGCGCTATCATGTGCAACGTCTTCTATAACATGGAGGTACTCACTTTTCTTTCCGGTCATGTCGCTAGTGGTCCCATAAAAAAGAAAGTGCCCCTGTGTTTGCGCACACACTTGTGCACCTTAATATGTCCCCTATAGATAGATATATCTTAAAGAAAATACAGGTACAATGGGCGGTCTTATCGCTTTGTAGCGATCTCTTCCAGACAACCGTTGGGTGGACAAGAAAAATTAAGATGGAAAAGGCGGTAGTTGTAAGTGTACTATCGTGTGTATTAAATGTTTAACGTTATTACATACATACATTACATGTGTACAAGCTTCATAAATATATACTTATATTTGTATAAATACTAATAATACTATACTATAATAATATACTATACATACTTAATATTATACATCTTTTTAATTAAGGAGTTATGCAGGAAGAGGTTACTAAAAGAAGTTAAGAGATAAGAAGAGAAGTGATAAAGATATTTAGAGCGATAAAAAGTGTTTTTTTAAAGAAACTTTGAAGGAGGCTAGGGTTTGTGCACGCCTAATTTCTACAGGAAGTAAATTCCATAGCTGAGCTGCTTGGACAGAAAACGAGTAATCAAAAAAATCTGTAGAGTGCACTGGGATATGTAGTTTTAAGTTCTCTGATGATCTCAAAGGCCTAGAATGTGTATCACAAACGAATTCAAACGTTGCTTAAGGTAAATGGGAGCTGTGGGATTAAACAAAATATTGTAAAGGAGACAAAGTATATGAGTATTACGGCGAAGGCGGATTGGTAACCACTCGAGTTTTTTTCCGGAAGTCAGAGACATGATCGTATTTGCGAAGTCCAAATAAAAATCTAATACAGAAGTTTTGGAGACGTTCGAGTTTATCAAGTTTGTCCTCTGTAAGGTCAAGATAACTGGCAGCAGCATAGTCAAGTATGGGGAAAAGAAGAGATTCAGCAAGAGCAATTTTGGTGGCGGTGGGGAGAAAATTACGCATTCTTCGTAAGGAACCTGCTGCCGCATATAATTTGCGACTAGTTTGTTCAAATTGTGGACCCCACGAAAGCGTTTTATCAAAGTATATCCCCAGATTTCTCACATTATCACTAAATGGTATTAACGTATTATTGAATATAATCTGGGGGATTAGTGACCAGTCAACCTTGGTTATCATGCGTGAACTTCCCATGAGAATAACCTGGGTTTTAGATGGGTTCACTGTAAGACCATGCTCCGAACTACATTGGCTTATTCGACCTAAGTCACTATTAATGACACCCATTGCTTCACCAAGTCGTTCTATAGGTACCTGAGTATAAATTTGTAGATTATCTGCATAAAGGTGGTAGGAAGAAGTTAGATTAAAGGAAATACAGTTTATAAATATTGTGAAGAGTAATGGAGATAAAACGCCACCCTGTGGCACGCCTGCACTAGCATAGCACCACGAAGAATATAACTCTTCGATGCGAATACGTTGCCGACGACCAAACAGGTAACTACGAAACCAATCAATTGCCTTTGGAGATATGTTAAGAGAGCGTAATATGCCAAGCAGAATGTCAAAGTCCACGGTGTTGAATGCATTGCTAAAGTCTAGCAGCGCAAGCACCGTCAACTTACCACATTCCATGCCCAGTCGGATATCATCCGTAATATTGACCAGTGCTGTGGTTGTACTGTGGCCGGGACGGAAACCGGACTGCAATGGATTAAGGAGAGAATTCGTACATAGGAATGAACTCAATTGGAGATGGATAAGACGCTCCAGGACTTTAGAGAGGAAAGGTAAAATGGAGATGGGTCGATACTCAGAAAAGGAAGAAAGATTCGGTTTTTTTGTTAGAGGCGTAGTTTGCGCATTTTTCCAAGCAGAAGGAAATGTACCACTGGCAATTGAGTAATCTAGGATGTGAACAAGGAGAACTGGTAGGATCTCATCTAGTATGGGAAGGACCATATTACGACTGATACAATCACTTCCAATAGAATTGGATGTGATTGATAGTACGCTTTTCTTGACATCACAAGCAGAGAATTGATTAAAATTAAATTTTGAATAACTAGTTAGGGGTAGGAAGTGATGAAAGACGCTGCAGAGTATTATTTTTTGTGGTCCTATCAAAATTGGACGACGTTGAGAAATGAAGATTTAGTGACTCAATATCTAAATCTTTAGAAATGTTGTCTTGACGTGACTTCCCTATCCCCAAAGATCTCAAGTATCTCCAGACTTTTACTGGGTCTCCATTTTGGACAGATTTATGAATGTGTTGGCGTTGAGCATTCCTACACACCTTATTATAGTGATTCCTGACCGAATAATATTTTTGTTTACTTTTGTCTGAAGGACCAGATTTGTACCGAGACTTGGCTATTGCCTTCTTATCTAGCAATTTTCTTATATTTTCAGTGAGCCACGGAGCAGGCTTAATAGGCGCGTGGACGTCATATAGTTGAATTAATAATGTTTCAAGCATACACCTTATCATCGATAGAGTCGGAAGAAATAAGTGAACTCCAGTCAATAGCACTAGCGTCATTCCGTAAATTATTAGTGTTCATGCCACTAAAATTGCGCTGCAGAAGAAATTCAGGTTTTGCTTTAGGTGGACGAATTTTATAAGATAAGAAAAGAAGGTCATGATAAGAAAAAGAGTCCGCAGGGCATTGGCCATAATGAGTCACATGCCCCTTGGAAGAAACAATAACTAAGTCTAAAAGAGATGGTGTACAGTTTGGAAAATTATGCGTAGCATTAAGTGGCAATAGGGAAAGATTGTGTGATTGAATTATAGACTGAAGTGAAGAAGATCGTGAATCTGTTTTAAGTAGGCAACTACTTTGAAGGTGATAAAATAAATTTCGATGATCAAACATTTTGTATATTACTGATCTTTTCCCGGTACTTTCTTGACAGAGTAGTATATACTTTCATACTCCTATACATAGCAATTTCAAATACCTTGCTAATGACAGAAATAAGAGTTATTGGTCTGTAATTTTCAAGTATGGTCACCTTTCTTGTATATGGGTTTTACAATAGCATTTTTAAGCAAGACTGGAAGTGGAAAGTGGAAGCAAGAAGTGAAGAAGATCGTGAATCTGTTTTAAATAGGCAACTACTTTGAAGGTGATAAAATAAATTTCGATGATCAAACATTTTGTATATTACTGATCTTTTCCCGGTACTTTCTTGACAGAGTAGTATATACTTTCATACTCCTATACATAGCAATTTCAAATACCTTGCTAATGACAGAAATAAGAGTTATTGGTCTGTAATTTTCAAGTATGGTCACCTTTCTTGTATATGGGTTTTACAATAGCATTTTTAAGCAAGACTGGAAAGCAGCTTTCTGCAAATGACAAATTTATTAAGAAGGTTATTACGTATGAAAGTTCCCTTGAGCATTCTTTAATTACTTGCGTAGCCAGACCATCGAACCCAACAGCTCTCGTGTTTTTGAGAGACATGATAATTCTATGAACATCTTCCTGACTATACGGTGTTAAGAAGAAACTGTTGCATATGGTACTCTGAAGTGTAGTGCGCAGTGGCCGATTTTACTGTCTGGTCATATTTGTCCAGTAAGTATTAAATGTTTCTGATATATCGTGTGGCTTATCTATAATATTACTACCATTATGTATTTCATTTATAAAACATTTTTTTGCCTTTGAATCTTGTTTTATTATATCCCACGATGTTTTGCCGACATTTTTAGAATTCTAGATTAATTTTCTTACATCGTTTTTTATAGAAAGATCAATACATTGTTTTAAAACCGTGGCATATATTTGTATATATTTAGATTTTTTCTGGTTTTCATTTTATAAAAAATAAATCGCAACAACCGTTTTTTTTTTACAGCTAGCTCTCAACCCTTTAGTAATCCATTTACATCTTCCAACTTTAGTGGTTATTTTTCTTTTATATATGGGAAAGCACAATTTGTAAAATAAAAGAATAAGTTCATGAAATTCCCGATAAGCCATATTGATATTTGGTTGTTTGTATATATCGGCAAAAGAAAGGCTTGCTAAGCATTGTTTAAACTTCCATATAAGCTATAGTATTTTCTAAGCTATAGTTCCTTTTATATATATAATATACTAAAGGAACTTCTTTATTTTTTACTGGAATGATTAACATTTGGGCCGTGTTGTTGTCTGAAAGGTCTAAAGGCAAAACTTTGCTTGTAGCTGAATGCTTACTGACGGAACTACTCTTCACCCAGCTTCATTCGGAAAGTTCCTTAAAAGACATGCTATTCAAAACATTACAAATGGTTCAGTGAAACGGATTGGAAGAAAAAAAACCTCATTAGCTTTCTCTTGCTCTACTGATGCCAATGCATTCATTGACAACGCTAATTTACAAAGTATGATCTTAAAAGCCTTCATACCATCCTTTCAAATAATGCGCATGGGCTTCGTACGGAGTGACTGGTCACTTTAGGAAGTAATTCAAAATCTGTCTGTACCTAGTGGTTGTGTGGCAAGGCTCTTAAGGTGTGAATAATTAATTATAATATTCTTGAGGGTTCTATAGTGTGAAACCTAACTCAAAATGTTATTATGACATTCGATGGTCAAGTATTACCTCAACGCGTATTCATTTGTTATAACTCATTGCCAGTTGAACTATATACATACCGAACTGTACAATTTTATAATTGTTGCCGGTTTGCCATTAATAAATTATGTCCAGAATATGAGTGGCAAAAAATATTAAAAAATCTATGGCACAAAATTGCATTTCATATGGGGAAGCAGCAAAACTGTTTCCTCCTGTCAGCAAATCATATGCTAATGTAGTAAACACACCTCATGTATTCAATATAACACAAATTCACTCGTCTCCTCAAATAGGAAAACAATATTTTAAAATTGTCGTGCTCCGCCCAAAATAGGTAAATGTTCAATCAAGAAGCTCATCAATCAATAATTATAAACTTTAACACACACACACATAGATAATTACACCCTGACTCAGGACAAACAGACATGTTCATGCAGACAAATATGATCCCGCGACCTCTGGCCTGAAAAGCAAGCATTTTCAAACCACGCCAACAGGCCCATCAAAGAAAGAAAATCGTTTTAAAAAGAGAATCATTCGTCGAAAACATTTCAGAACTAATTTGAAATTGCATTAAGTGGTGATTACCTTACGAGTTTCTATTGTTTTAAACATTTGTAAACTACGCGGTCATTAGTTTATTGACAGACTGTACCTACAGTACCTAAGCGTCATACAAATGAGGTATATGTATGTGTAAGTTCTATACTAATGTTCTTCATTAGTACCACATAAGTTGTCTGTTCCCTGTCTTATCTCTTTTGTTTACATGTCTATCGCAATAAGGCAGTCGTTTTTCACGATAATTCACACAATTACATACCTACACTACTAATCAATGTTCAATGTTGAACTAGAATGACGGTGACTCGAGATGGACAGCATGTCAACTGAAAAATGTTGCGTACGTGCTATTAACACTAATAAAAGATGTCGTGGTATGTATTTGTTACAAGACAAGACATGATAATATACTTTTGTTGCAGCATGGTTCTGTGAAAGCTACTCGTAGCTCGTAATAATATACATAGGTATTTAAAGGAAACTTTGGACTAGTAATTTGTAAACTGCCCTGCATACTGGTCTGGTCTTAGCGGTAGTGCAGATGCCTGTATTCCCATTCTTTTCACTACTTTGTCGCATTAGTAGGACAAACAGTTCTCCTAATCTACGCAGTGGGCCGAACGGGAACATTTTTTTACTTAATGTTTTATGTAATAGTATATTGTTTGTATAAATTTATTCGTTTCTGGGCGCTATCGCGGTAAGTTCGCTCGGCTCGTGCGTTGTATGGTCGCAGTTCTAATCTAACCCACTTTTTAGTAGCAAAGTACATTTTCAGTTACGCCCAGGTAAAGATGTACAGACGCCAGCGCATCAAGTTACCCCAAGCTGTCAAATTTCTCCCATTGAAAGTGAACTTTATACTTTTGTCATAAAGTTGAAAATCTATGTGCTGGGATCTGTACAATAATTGTTCGTCATACTTGGTGACGAAAGGGAATTAATTATAAATATTTTATTGCATTCCCAATCGTTCTACCAGTGGGCCAGACAGTGGTGGGACGAATAGGAATACACCCGCAGATGCATGTCACACATTTTAAATAGTTAAACTTAAAACGGATAACTTACATAAATACATTGCTTAGGAAATACGCGAAAGAAATTGTATAGTAAAACATGTTTATAGGCAGTTTGTAAACTGGTGTTCTAAAAGTTGTCCAGTTTTGTATGAAGGCCCTAAGTTTATTTATTTGGCTTTTTACTCGTACAGATATGTTCCAGGCTTACTAAGTACCCACTTCGCATTGGAGGTTCTGAAGGTATGAAACAATATTTTAAATTTTTATGTTAGGTATGTCTAAACATAATAACTCTTATAAAAAGATCTTTAAGACTGGTAACTCGAACCAATCATATTAAGAATAATGAACTGTTATGTCTATAAATAAGTATGTAAATAAGTTCTTAGAACCTAAAGTAAGACTAGCCGCACGCAATATACGAATAGTTACTATTCGTATATTGCGTAAACGATATTCTGTGAACGATTGCGCCCAACAAAGACCTTTTAGTGCTGTTAACACAAATGGATCGTATTCGCAGAGTCCCAGGGCGATGCACGCGCCCTGCGACTCTGCGAATACGATCCATTTGTGTTAACAGCACTAAAAGGTCTTTGTTGGGCGCAATAAAGTTTAATTATAACTATTTTATTTTATTATTAAGCATATACATTTTGTATTAATATTTTGTAAGTCTCTTATAGGTAATATTAAACTTGGCCGCATAACAAGTTTATGGGTGTATATAAATTATAAAAAATAAATAAAAAGCTGTGCCAGTTAGAAATGTTTTATTTTAAACCAACTCAAAAGGCGCTAATACGGTTATTTAACAGGAATTTACATATTTTTGTTTAGGTCTGGGGTCGTAACGCTGAGAATATGGGGTCCCAGTGCTCGAACTCTATAGGCAGGTTTTAAGCGCTTGGTTGATACTTCCCGTGACCAGAGGGCTGGATTTTTCTTTGGCCAAATAATAATTCATCGTGGTAATACGGCCCGTCTTCTGGGCACGGCGTCGATTTAGATAAATACTTTTACGCCGTCTGTATTTTGTTATTAGTTATCAAGAAAGACTGACTAAAAACGGTCCCAAAACACCAGAGAAATTACGTAACATACTTGAAAAATACACGTTTTTTTTATTATTTGACGTTTGCAGTTAGACGCTTTCACTTCCTCACCGGATAATATACAGGGGAGGGGCGCCAAAGCCATCTAGCGAACAATACTACACCTGCCGGGCACTTACTAATATGGAAATGCATAAGAGGGCTGTGTTTAAGGGACATTTTATGCAACTGTCGCTCTACGTTAATATGCGAAGATGCGGGCCACTTACCCGATTGAAAAAATGTGAATTCGAATTGAGAACCTCCTTGCCTTTTTGAAGTCGATAAAAAAAATACAATAGATCAAATTGAAGTAAATCTTTGTTAATATTATGGACTTAAGAATCTAGACAACTTGGACCGTAATTGTGATCACACTCTTCCTTAGATTCACATATTAATCCGTTTCCTGGTTTTCCCGCTGGGTACGGTACCTTGTCAACATAGTTTCCTCTGAAAAAATAAACGAGAATATAATTAATTGATTGATAATAAGCACAATGGTGCCCGAAGGGTACCGCGTCCTTAGGTTAAAGGACCACGGTGGTACTATTCGGTAACGTCATTTAAGTAAGGTATGGCAAAGATAGCACGTTTTTGCTCTATAAGCAAATCAACCCGTAAGCCCACCCACCTATAGATTGAGGTAATACGAGATATGACTTGAGGTAATACTATTGTTGAGTCTAGCTTGTGTGGGCTCAGGACGGCATGGCAAGGGATTTACATTTTTACTAATGGACATCAAAACGTATCGGTACAGAAATACGGCATTAATTGCTATGCTTTAAAACGATGCCGCGGCATCGAAAGGGATTTTCATTGCACGGCATTAAAAGACGAGCCATATGCTCCCGTAGCGGGATAGGTAATGGTATCTTAACGGCTAGTGTGCGCTGACTCACGGCAAAATCCCTTGCCATGCCGTCCCGGTCTGCGTAGGCCTTAAGGTTGCCTGAGCTTATCAGAGAGTGATTCCAAAAGTGTTGCAGGCGTCATAGGTGCTGTAACCACTAATCCTAGGTAGGCCGTAAACTTGTTTTCTGATTTAGAAATATATAAAGCTGAGAGAATGCGGTTTACATAATTCATAAATACCTAAAATAACCTAGCAGGAAACACATTCACACACACAAGGAAACACGTCAATAAGTAGGAAACCCGGCACTAATAGCCTGATGCATGTGATTGACTTTATGGCATCGGTAAATGTTTCACTAAGCAGTTTATGAACTTCCAAGTATGAAGCGGACTCTGTCCTGGCCGTTTTAAGTTCAATATTTTTACTTAATATTTTTGAATTCTTACGCCCTGCCCTTCTCCCAATTTATACTAATTTGAGACGAGAAGTATTACGTAGATTCCCCAACGCTGCTCAGTCGAGTTGGATTCTACGACTGACGTCTTTCTCGAAGTTGGAGTTACCTAGTTGAATGGTCTGTCCGCTTATATACCCCTACATTTTTAAGTGTATATAAGCGGAATATCAAACCAGCAACGGTAAGTATTCATTCCAGTGAAATCGATGGCGAATTAAGAGGATGAAATAAAAGTGGAAAAGTGACAGTGAAAGTAAACAGATACAATTTTTCTGTACAGAGTGAGAAGTGAGCAGTGTACGCCGGGTCTTTAGCTTTAGCAGTGCTCGTCACGGGGCCTCTGTAAATGCGCCACTTTTATTGGCGTTGAGTCCCGGCGGCTAGCACTCAGTTACATTTCAGAGTGCTAACCACCGGGACTCGACGCCAATAATATAATACTACCTTATCTTTCTATCTATCTACCCATGTTCGGCTGGTTCTCTTTATGTAAAGGCCCTTACATAAAGAGAAGAGTTTGTTGCTAAAGATATTTAAATATTAATTTTGAGATACCGAGTTAGTAGCCAGTCCAAAAGGATCACAGCCAGTCGTTTGACAATTTATGCGACAAATGCCTATATATTTATGGACACCATTATGGGGTTCGGACCCAGGCTGAAGGGGCCGCTGAAGTAAAAAGCCGGAATCCTACAAAGGGACTGGTATGGACTGTCTGTGCCTGTGCACGGAATCACAGGTTAGGGGCAAACTAGCTTACGTGAAGCTTTCTCTAGCTACGTAGGAAGCGTAGTATAAAGTCAGAAGGGAGCCGAAGACTTGCTTTTTTCGTGCTCTTTTTCCTTTGCATTATATAATGGCTTTAATTTTTGTGGCGGTTATATAATGAGTCAGGCTCTGTAAGTCTTCTGACTCTGGCTGTGTAACGCATATATGTTCACATGACATTCGAAACCACGTAGGATAATCTAATAAACCCAAACCCCAAAACTTAAAATTTGTTCGGTTGGGAAACCGAATACGCGAGATCCCGGGCGTGAGGCCGATCAGCGAAAATCATGTAATTTTAAGTTTAGCATTTGATAACGTTTAAACGATGAGCCTACTCTTTGTGAGTTCAGAGAGCATGACGGCAGAGTATGTTTCATATGTTTTATGGAGAGTAATCTTATACGGATAGTGTGGCTATAACTAGCCACCACAAAAGCTCGTCTTCTCAATTCTCGATACTAGCATGTAGACGGCTGTGTACTCACCTATACTAAAGAGAGAGAGAGTGAGTGGGGAAAGTCGCATGGAAGGGGCAAACGCAGAAGTTATATGACAGCGGCGGAAGGCAAGGTAAACTTACGTGCCAATTTTTATTCCATCAACTTATTGTAACTTCATTCCAATTCGCAAATCTTTTCTATTACACTTAGAAATTTATTTAAAGCATGTTACTCACTAAGAAAATATATTTAGGGAAATACTTACGTGGGTCCATATTCGCAAACTACCAAAAAGTTCTTCCATCCATCAAAGTACTCCGATACAGCGCAACCAACATATTTAGTGTCACTCCAAACCATCTGAAAATTGAATATAAGTATAACACCAAAACAAATTATATTTCTCCTAAGTCGTTATTATTGTCCGTAGTAACTTTAAGATCTTTTTTCAAAGATTAATATTTACATTTGTAACTTGACAAAAATATCAACGTACACAGGTTGGTTTTTCAATTTTTTTAGAAATTATAGGTATTTTGTTTATATTAAAAATGGCTTAGTCCAAACAAAATGTTGATTTCCATAATTTTTCCGAGACAACTATCTATCTATAATTGTGCATAGTAGCTTTACTAGCTTCAACCGTGTGCTGTAGGAATAGTTTACCTGAGTGTAGTGTCCCGTTTTTGGTTGTCCCACTTCGTACCGACTATCTTTTATTGGTCCGAATGTGTAGTTCACATTTTCACTAAACCAAGACTCCAAGGCTGAGTCTATATTGAGCTTGGCGTGGCGATCGGAAGAAGATAACATAAATATATTTTCTCCAGTAGAAAATCTACCAGATGCTGGAAAATAAAGTCATTTTGATTAATCCCAGGGTCAGTCTGGCCAAACATCAAGGCCGGCGATATTGCTGGCAGCTGAATACAATACGTCTATGAAGAATTATGTAACGGTAAAATGAGGTGTATAGAAATGGGGACAATACTCATACATCAGTTAAATATTGGTCCCGTCCTTATTCACCCCGACATAAGGTACACAATTTTGTTTCAATAATTATAATAAAAATATCGTGTTATTCATGTTACTGTGACTTTTGAAACCAATTAAACCATGATAAAGACAAATGTGAATGGCAAAAATCGTACCGCCTACTTCTTTTGGTGTTCAGCTACATAATTTGTACCACTTATTAAGGCAACTAAGGCATTGATTTTCATGTATGTATAATATTTTTAGAACTTTGGTATAATTAATAAAATCAAAAATAATATTTCAATTATGTTCAATAAATAAACGTAATAAAATAGTAGACTAAACGCAGTTACGTTTTCAGAAATTGTCATGTGTAAAATAATATAAATATCGAAATAATAATTAATTATTTTTAAATGGGAACAACATGGCATATAAGTCATATAATTATATATTTATTTATTATACCTATAAAAGCACAGTAGTTGCATTAAATCGTAATAATTAATGATTTTGAATAGGAACGATTTTCGTCGTCAATATTTTTTTTGTTCATGGCAATTATTTATTGACAGGCAAAGACAATCTGTCAGGTATTTATTGCTGTTGTTTTGATACATGTCATCAATTTAGCAAATTATCTTGCAATTTTTACGTTGAGTTATCCTCCGTACTATAATATATATCTGTTGGCAGTGGATTCGTGAAAGGACGCTTTATCATTTAATTAAAATGACGAGTTTGCAATGTGTTAATTGCAACATTCGCTTGCTCCGACTAAGAAGACAAGCATTATTCGAAGAGAGTGAAGTTCTCAATAAACCCAATGTTGCTTTGTGTTATGTGATAATTATTGTTTGGTACTTATATGAAGATATTCTTAGATGAAGTAATACTAAGGATAAATTAATAATAATATCAATAAAATTAATGTAGTTACAAAAAACAAAGAATCTATTGTTTTATTTACCTCCACTCAAAACCTCATATATAACCAGATATAACCCCTCGCAACCTCACACAAATGTACACTGGATTATGAACTATGTAATTAATGGAAATAAAGAACTTTTCATTATTTCAACAAATAATAGTTTTTTGCATCTTCGTAACCTAACTTGCGACCCGGTTAGGGTTTTCGGGGCAGGTTCGGAATAAATCCATGTAAAATACTATAAAAAGAGCTACAACATTTACTTTATCACCATAACAATGTTTATGTAAATATAATATGTAACAATCTTCACACTAGTTAACACTAGCATTTCATTGCCACATCAGTAGACACACTTTGATATTTACAGTATCTTTATTACTTAGGTAGTAAGAGTGATTTTCGAACTGCAATGTTTCCACGGTCATGGGGTTGACCCACAGATTACCAAACGTAACCTTAAAATAAAACTGGCTATAACTTTTATATCCCAAGTTCTAAAAATCGAAGAAATTAAATATGCCTTTTCTATCACATTGACCACCAATTAAAACATAAAATACCCCGTAACACCAAATTTTACTAGCGGTACAAAAGTCCCATACATTCTTGCCGTTTACCTTTACCTTATGACAGCTGCTGAAGTGCTCGTCGCCGTGGTTTCAAAAGTCAAAATTAGGTTAGAACAAGGCTGCTTAGCGGTTGTTGTAAGTTACTTACGGATTTCTCTATCTGGGTTGTGTGTAAATTCGTTTCTGGATGCCCACTCAGAGGCTTTGTCCTCTAATTCTTCGTCCCATACCTGACAATAAAATAAATAAAGCGATTAGTTCAAAATCCAACAATAAAATTCCTAAGTATATGATATTTTTGAGACTAAGTTTTCTAAAAACTAAGTGTCCATACAAACATTGCTCTAGTAGAGAGAAATAGTAAACAAATATATAATATTTGTATTCTTTTTGTCATTTTTTAGTTCTCTCCCATTAATTATGCTATATTTAGATCATTTTATTATTATGCTACATTCAATATCGCTAAATTCAGAATCCGTACGGGAATTGTCCATAAGCTTGAAAAGTCGAACCCGAAGAAAAACCCGAACCGTGAAAAGTCTATTCCATTACGAGCGAGGAGAAAATACCTAGTAATAATATAACGAATGCTATCTTTTGGTCAAAAGCCTAACCATGTTTCAAAAACACCTATATACGCAGTCGTTTTAATCCCTTAAACCGATGTGAATGTTATTCATATAGTTAATTATCATACCATGAGTTTCATTTGAGTTGCTGCTGGCTGCCCCAATACTTTTCCTTCACTTATTGCCTGCCGCCGTGCGTTATGTCCATCAACGAACTGCTTAATCTCATCACACGATAAATCTTTCACTGAAATAGAACATTCAAACATCAAGCTATTGTCAGGATCCTGAAACTACCGTTTATATGCTAAAGAGTCAACAGTTTTATCGATTATACGGCACTATAAGCAAAAATATACGTGCAACATAAATAAATTCCATTGTTTATTATAGACTATCTGTATCAAGTTCACAAGTAGTAATATTGTTAGGACCTGCCAAATACAGAAAATTTAGAAAAGGTAAAGTTTGTAATGGAAAAGATAATTTGGAAAATTGCAAGAAATCCGGCGTGTATAGGTTGGTCTGCGATGATTGTGACGCGGTATATATAGGTCAGACAGGCCGAAATTTTGAAATACGGTATAAAGAGCATGTAGCTGCTTATAGGAATGGCCATCCTGATAAATCTCATTACGCCAAACATTTAATTGAAACTGGCCATTCATTGGGCGACAATAATATGTATAATATTTTACATAGTTGTGATAAAAGTTTCCGGTTATGTGTGTTGGAACAATTAGAAATATTAAAACATAGCAGTAATAGTTTTGCATTGTTGAATGACCAAACAAATTTAGTTTCATCTCCTTTACTACGAATATTTGGGGGTAGTTAGAAATAATTGTCCATGCGGTTGGTAGTATATAAAAGAGCGCTCGCCTCGCTGGCTTTTAGTCTCCTTCGAGCACTCGACGAGTTAGCAGCCCTTGAGAATGGTCCGTGGAGGACCGAAACACGTGTTGGGTATAGTACTGGCGCATGTAATTTGCTTTTTATATTGTCCTTCTTGCATGTGCACATTTTTGCGGGCGGGAGGGCGGTGCAAATTGCATCCCAGCATGATTAAACTGACAATTAGCGGAATTAACACTAAATATTGATTTTGTATTTTGATTGTTTTGTTTGTTTGAAAAGGTAAAGTATTCAAAAGTGGTTCCAACTTCGAGAACAAGGCCAATCGACTCTACGTTACATATGAATAGGAATATTGCAGCCACCTCTGGACCGGGGCACCACAGTTTCAACTTCTTCCTTTTGATCGTATACAACGTCGTGCAGATCGAATGGTCGTTGACGACGGGGATCCCACTATGGGGCTTGATCCTCTTACCCTGCGGTGCGACGTGGCGTCTCTATGTGTCCTCTACCAGATTTATCACGGGGAGTGTTCAGAGGAATTGTTTTAGCTTATACCTGAAGACAAAGTACGCCACAGACCCTTTCGCCAAAAGTGGAAATTTCATCCTAATCACCTGGATGAATGGTCATCCACCACCGTGCGTTTCACAAGAAACTTTTTGCCGCGCACTACCGCTCTATGGAATCAATTAGCTGCGCAGGTATTTCCGATCCGGTATGGCATGGCAACATTTAAGAAGCGAACTTATTCTTTTCTTAAAGGTGCCGGCCTTTAAGAAAAGAATAAGTTCGCTTCTTAAATGTTGCCATGCCATACCGGATCGGAAATACCCTACACATATACCCCACCCTACCCTACAATACACTTGCGGTTCCTCTGATCTTGCGAGTGTCTATGGGCGGCGGTGATCACTTGCTCATTTGCCATCCGGTTTTATAAAAAAAAAGTGACCCAAGTCGAAATTCGACCAGTAATAGGTGATTTACGGAACAGAGACGTCGTAGCTTACCTACTATGGGCCTCATAAAAAGGCTTAGAGTCACTCAACGATCAACAAAAATACTATGCTCAGAGATATATAAGGATAGCCAAACTGAAGTGGCAGTGAGCCGGCGACATAGCTCGTAGAACCAACGGCCACTCGCTGGGGCAGAAAGGTTTTCTAGTAGTGACTACGAAGACAAATACGCAGCGTGGGAAGGCGCACAACAAGGTGGCCTGACGTTCTTGTTAGAGGTCGCTGGAAAAACGTTTTGTGTATGACCCAGATAGTAGTCACACAGGTAGGACAGTACTGCTAGTAGGACACAAACAAAAGATACGGATATAGGCTGCTAAAATAAAACATTTATATTTTGGTTGAATAATGAATATTACTGAATATATAAATGAGCACTTACCCTCGCAGCTTACGTAAGCTAAACAAGCTAATAGAAGAAATACTTTCATGTCCATTTTGAATCAATTGCCGTGCCTAGGGTGCTTCTCGGGCAGCTAATGAGTCAAGATTTGATAACGAACCAGCACATATCACCTTATATATACCGCAGTAATTAATATCTAACGGAGTGACACGTAATACAGTTACGGAGTAATCAATACAATTATATACGGTTCCGTACATTTCATTAGATAACTACATATAATAACCTACCTCAATGCAGGTTTTCTTAAACGTATACCAACAATATCCTGCTACATCTGTAAGGTTAGTAAAGTTATCAACGCGTTTGCCGAATGAACTAAATATTATTCTGAAAAGAAATTTCTTATTCCAGTTTGCAGGAGTTGCCAAGTATCTACATGTAAGGAAAAAGCGTTTTGCTCTCTTCATGCGTCTTTCTCTCTCTATTTCTATTATATACGTGCTTTGACTATGACTAAAAGAACGCGTGGAAATTTTGTTAAAACTTATTTGTTATTTGCTTTTTTTAATTTTAACTATTGATATTGTCGCATTACAAGTCACATTGCAGTTTTACAAAGATTTCGTACAAGAATTTCGTTACCAACGCACACGTGTTTTTAATTTAAAGAAAAAGCCTAATCTGGAGACAACAATAGCGCTATCATGTGCAACGTCTTCTATAACATGGAGGTACTCACTTTTCTTTCCGGTCATGTCGCTAGTGGTCTCATAAATAAAAAGTGCCCCTGTGTTTGCGCACACATCTGTGCACCTTAATATGTCCCGCGTAGGTGTCTAGTATCCATTGAAACTGGCCGCCGTGGCCAAAATTAGTCCACTAGGACACTTTTCTAGTCAAGCTATATAGGTACACAGAGAGATTAGGATTGAGACTTCCCAAGTCACGATGGTCCGAGTTATTATTTCCAAACTAGATGATATATTTTCAGCATGTTCGTCAAAGACCTCGGTGCACGGTGGGTTCAAAATGCATTTCATAAGGAATTAAAGGAATCAGGTAGTTTATGCGTCAATTTTAATTATAAACCAAGATAATATATTTAGACTCATTTTTCGAATTTAATATATATTATATTTATATAATAAACAATTAGATCTATATTTTTTTCATAATTTTGGCTTTAAGTATTTAAAAAGCGAGAAGATTTGCCATTGCAGCATTGGAAATTGAAGAATGTAGGTACTATTGGGCAGAATAAGTTTAATAACTTGATGATATTCTATCGTGATTTCCTGTCGTTTAGATAGCCAGAACATTAAACAACGAGTTGCAAACGAGTTTGTAATCTGTATTGCTGCATGGCTGACAGCAAAGAATATCACCACTCCATATCATCTCGTGAGGGGCGCGGGGCGTAAGAATCGGTCCAAAGTAATATCTCCCAGAGAACAGGCAGCAGCGTCTCTATGTGAACTATGACCATCGTACTGCGATCTGCAACACGTTGGCCAAGTGTCGCTTGGTGATCATGGCATATCGCCACGCTTGGCAGATGTTAGCGATTATGAAGTACTTTTAGGGAGGCCTTTGTTCAGCTATCGACGTCATTCGACTGACATGATGATAAATATGTACCTACCTTAGTTAGTAAGTGAATTTTTATTTTAGTGACACATACCTACCTACCTTACAAATGGTAAACCTAAAATTCGTACCGTCTTGTGGTTTAAATACGTTTCATTATTCATACTACGTAACACAATTTTGTGTTAACTTACTCATTTCATTATAAATACTTTCAGTAACTACTAGGAAGAAGTATATATCTTCCCTTAACTCCTCATATTAAATTAACATTCATTACTAAGTATTGAATGCGTGTATGTATCCCTAAAACGGTTTAATCGTTGATGGGAAATTAAACTAATAGGTTCAATTTAAATGTCATCTAAATCGCATTAAAAATCCGTCCTATCACACTAACTCATTAAAACTAAACTGTTGTTAGTTGTATGTGAGGAAACATTATGAAGAAGCACTCTTGATTCTAAAGCGTGCGTGATGCTGTTTTTAAAACTAGAACTGCTAAGGTTTTGAAATGTCATAATGTCGCCAGTGTCATGGTGACGTTATGACATTTCAGGTAGTGCCTAAAAATTTGAATTAATGCCGCTGTAGTAAATTTACGAGTAAAAATCGGTTGCCCGCCTTCACACGACATTCAAAAAATTCATTTATTCACAGCAGATAGAATTATGAGTTTAAATTAAATCACATTGGGTTCCCTATAAACTATTTAGCCTACCTAAGGCATGTGCATATTCTTAATAATACGTAAGGGATTAAATAAAAAAAACGAGTGTGCTTGTGTTAGTGTGTTATACACACTACTGAAGTAAATTTTTTTAAGATCCATGCTACGGAGAACAACAGGTGTTCTGTATACTTATTTGGTGTCGAGAGCGTCCATAGGCTACGGTGATCGTTTACAATGTAAAACCATGTAAAAATGTATACTTTACAATTTTCACATACGCAATGTCGCTCTTTTATATTTTCAGTAACTTATATTTCCCTCTCAACATCCATTCGCCTCGCCTATCACCATCGATGTAAAATTTACAGCAAGTGAGATCGCCAGCACCATAAATTCTATGCCACGGGGTAAGTCCCCTGGACATGACGGACTCAGTATCGAACACCTCCGATACGCCGGACCACACTTACCTCGAGTTCTTGGTATGCTTTACGATGTCTGTATAAGCCATAGTTATAAGCCGGCTGGGATGACTATTCCGATACCTAAAAATAAAACAGGTGACCTTGCGGATAGCAATAACTATAGCTATATAACTTTGGCTACCGTGATCTCGAAAGTCTTTGACGGCGTGCTTAATACACATCTAAATAAGTGCTCTCCGATACATGACAACAATATTTGGGTCCCGTCCAGGGTTGTCAACAGAGAGTGTGGTGTTGTGTCTTAAGCATGCTGTCTCTATCTCTAAGTACTATCAATCAATCATGTTTAAGGTTCTCATAAAAATCTGCATAACAACGTGAAACGGTATTAGATTAACTAATGACATCAAATCTTGAAATTTTCCTTTGTAAATGGGTATCTTATCAGCGTAAGCTTTCTTCAGTTGAGCATTTTTATAAGTTTTAGTTGTTCTGCTCGATCTGATGTTGACTGCTTTGTAGTTGTCATGTCTGTAAGAAGTCTGTCTATTGAAATTAAAGTAGCATTTTGCGATGTTTGATTTTATTCACATTTTTTTTCCATTAGCGAACGGCTCACATCTCCTTCGTTTTGTGTGTGGCCCACAACCATTAATTAATGAGTAATTCCTTTTATTTTTAAAGTTGACACTGCCCAAAGGTATGCAGCAATTATCAATTTGTTCTTGCCTTAACCATCAGAGATTTTAGAGTCAGAGGTGATTGTAACTGGTCCGGTTGCTCTCCTCCTGGTAACACGGGTATGCGACCCCGGCTTCTCGAGCCATCAATGCAGCGTCCCCTCGTTTCCGCAACATTGGTGTCCCCATCTTTTCCATACCTTATGGATAGGATTTCCGGAACGCTAACGTAGCAGTCAAGGAATACCGACTAGTGATGGACTCGATCGGGTAGATACCACGACTCTACCTATTTCGGTCGAATAGCAGCAATGTGTTCCGGCTGAAGGGTAGAGATAGCCGTTCCTGCCTTCCCATATCCTACCCTTTGTGAGGGGTGAGGTTCGGGCGGCTCTCGAGGCGAGCAGTGAGTCAGGGACCCGATGGGCTCGTTGAACGTGGCAAGCTGACGCGGAGTTCAGGGAGACCCGGTGGGAATGGTTCCGTCGGCCACCTGCCGGACAGTAAATAAATAAATAAATAAAAAATAAAATAAAATAAAAAAGGTTTTTATTCACGTAGACTTTAAAAAAGCGCTTGTAAATAGTCAGAACATATAGATATTTAGGTACACGGATTGTAGGAAATAATTTACAAAAAGATTTATTTTTTAACAGTAACGATATTGAACTAACTTAAATTAAGTTATTGTCAAGGATCATGTGTAGGTCTAATTATCAAAATTTTTAATTTTAGCTATATTTTTACTACATATTGTCGAATGGTCCTGTCTATATTAAGGTACGAATTATATGTTATTATTATGGCGGACCTTGTGTTAATAACGACGGTCGCGCTTTAATGCTACCACCGGATCCAATGCGCCCCAACTGAGAAGACCCAGCGAAACAAATGCAGCGGGTGTCTCTACTACCTGTTTCAACACGGCCCAGTTGAGACGCTCCGGCGAAACATACTCAATGGGGCATATACACGAGATTTGGTCCACTTACTGAAATTATTTAGCAGGCAAATACAATATATGCTCGATCGGTTGTCTGATTAAGTATTTATTTTAGGTTTAATATACTAAAAAGAGAAAATAAAATCGTCATAATAAAAGTACAATTAATCGTTTTGAGACACAACCAACAGTTCTGAAATTCGTAGAATATTTGAATAATACATAGTTTTATTACAGATAGTTCATGTAACATAAAAGATTACTCATGTCTATATGGCTATAAGATCCCCAGCGGACTATGTGCAAGTAGATGCCGACCGCCAAATGTCTTTATCGTCAATGTAATCCTTAGTAGTGTAGTAACCCTTAGCCATAAGTTCACGTTTAATGTATGACTTAAACTTATTATCAGGTAGTTTAGTTATATGAACAGGGAGCTTGTTATAAAACTTTATACAATTTCCCATGAATGACTTATTAGTTTTGCTAACTCGAAAGGCTGGTGTAGCTAGTTTGTCCTTATTTCTAGTATTGACATTGTGCAAGTCACTCCGTTTTTTATATTTATCTATATTTTTCCGTACAAACATTATATTCTGGTATATATATTCAGATGGAACAGTAAGTATATTTACCTCTTTAAAAACGCTTCGTAGAGACTCGCGACTGCCTAGATTATAAATAGCTCTGACTGCTCTTTTTTGTAATACGAAAATAGCACTTATGTCAGCTGCTGAGCCCCACAGCAGAATACCATAGGACATAATGCTATGGAAGTAAGCAAAATATACTAGTCTAGCAGTTGGTTCGTCTGACAATTGTCTGATTTTCCAAACTGCATATGAAGCTGAACTTAATTTGGCAGATAATTTTTCAATATGAGGACCCCATTGTAATTTTGAGTCCAGTGTTATTCCCAAAAATACGGTCGAAGGAACTAAATCTAAAACTTCCTCGTCAAGTGCAACCGTTGGTTTAATATGAGTCACATTCGGCAATGAGAATTTGATGCATTTGGTCTTTCCTGCATTCAAAAGAAGATTATTTGCCGAAAACCAATTTGATATGAGGCCGAGAGTTTTATAAGGTTCTATAAGATCCTTATCTTTCCTACTCACTTTAAATATGAGTGACGTATCATCAGCAAATAGAATTATGTCTGATACTTTCTCTACTAGATATGGGAGATCATTGATATAAACTAGAAATAAAAATGGACCCAAAATCGATCCTTGGGGCACCCCCATTTTGACAGAATATCGTGTTGAATTTACCCCGTCTATTGAAACCAGTTGTTCTCGACCCGATAAATAGGACATTACAAGATCAAGAGATCTGCCAAAAATTCCATAGTATTTTAGTTTCACAATGAGCGTATGGTGGTCTACGCAATCGAAAGCCTTAGAGAGATCGCAGAAAACTCCCAACGCATTCTGCGACCCCTCCCAAGCCTCCAACACAGACCTCATTAGTGTACACCCCGCATCCCGAGTAGAACGGCCCCTTGTAAACCCAAACTGCTTGTCATGCAATATCCCATTCACGTTAAAGAGCGACAACATCTGGCTGAGCATGAGCTTTTCAAATATTTTACTTAACGCTGGCAGTATAGAGATGGGTCGATAATTTGTGGCATTATTTGAACAACCTGATTTTAAAACAGGTACTACCTTACTGATTTTCATGAGGTCTGGAAAGACGCCATCACTGACACAGCAATTGAAGATGTTTGCAAGGATGGTAGCAATGTTTTGTATGACTGATTCAATTGCCATTACAGACAGTCCCCATAAATCCTCTGTGCCCTTTTTTTAATGCTCTTAAAAGCTTTTAAAATATCAGCATTTGCAACAAATCGAAAACTGAATTTGGGCACAATTGGCTTAATAGATTGTTTTAAAAAGATTTCAGCCACATCCGGTGACGATGGGAGGCACTTAGTAGTAACTAGAGGTATATTTGTAAAAAACTCGGCAAAAACGTTGGCAACGGTAAGTTTGTCTGAAACGAGTTCGTCATTAATATTTAGTTTTAGTAGGGGACCCGAACCTGGGTATATCCCGTCCAGGAGGCTATCCTGCCATCCGGCGAAAATCCCGTCATGTAGCCGTTGTGCCAGATTGGGAGAACGGAGTGGAACCCAGCGGTTGCATGCGGGGGGGGCATCAGGGGCCCTTCCGTGCTCCGTGTCAGTTTCTCACCATCTGACCACTGCCTTATCCGAAGCTCCACCCCTTGCGCGCCCTGACCGCACTCCTGCCTTCGGGTCCCGTCGAGTCTGGCAATATGAGTTAGCAGATTGGGATGGACTGCGTGAGTTTTTTGCGTCCTACCCTTGGAAGCGGCTCTGCTTTTCCACCGAAGATCCTGACTGCATCACGGAGACGGTGCTACAGGGGATGGAACTTTTCATCCCTTGTGGCAAAATTCCCGTTGGCGGCCGCAGTCGCCCCTGGTTCAACAAAGCCAGTAGGGATGCCACGTGCCGCAAGCAGTCTGCATATCTGGTTTGGGATAAGGCCCGGAAAAATCAAGATCCGGAAGTCAAGGTGGTGAAGCGGAAGTTCAATGTCGCTTCTAGGTACTACAAGAGAGTTATTGCCAAGGCAAAGCAGAACATGGTGCCAGAGTTGGCGAGCGACTAGGAAAGTATCCCTCCGGGAGTCGCGCTTTCTGGGCGCTCGCCAAAGCTGCTCAACGCAACTTCTGCCAGTCCAATCTCCCACCATTGGCCCATAGTGCTAAGGAGAAGGCAGATATTCTTTGCCAAACCATTGCCTCAAACTCGACTTTGGACGATGCGGGTGCCATACCCCCTTCCATCGCACGGTGTGATTGCTCTCTGCCCGAAATCCGCATAACGCAACGTGCGGTTAGGCGGGAGCTTGAGCTCCTAGACGTCCATAAGTCAAGCGGACCGGACGGCATCCCTTCAGTGGTGCTAAAGACGTGCGCCCCTGAGTTGACCCCGGTTTTAACGTGCCTTTACCGTCTCTCTTACAGCGCTAAAAGGGTTCCATCTTCGTGGAAGGTAGCCAACGTCCACCCTATTCCCAAAAAGGGTGACCAGTCGGACCCTACGAACTACAGGCCTATAGCGGTAACATCCTTGCTGTCCAAGGTCATGGAGAGAGTCATCAACTCTAAGCTCCTACAATACCTAGAGAAGCACCAGCTGATAAGCGATCGTCAGCATGGCTTCCGTCCTGGTCGTTCAGCTCTGCTGATCTTCTAGTATATTTGACACACCGTTGGGCACAAACCTTGGAAAGCAAGGGTGAGGCTCTAGCTTGTAGCCTTGACATCGCCAAGGCATTCGATAGGGTCTGGCATAAGGCTATTCTATCGAAGCTACCACCATATGGAATCCCCGAGGGACTCTGCAGTTGGATCACCAGCTTTTTGGACGGTCGGAGCATTACAGTCGTAGCAGACGGTTCTTGCTCCGTCACCAAAACCATTAACGCTGGCGTACCACAAGGGTCGGTGCTCTCCCCTACGCTATTCATTCTGCATATCAATGACATGTTATCTATAGAAAACATGCATTGCTATGCGGATGACAGCACGGGTGATGCGCGGTATAGCGGCCACCAGAATGTCTCTCGGAGCTCGGTACAAGAGAAACGGTTGCAACTTGTGTCTGAAGTCGAAGGTTCTCTCGGTGGGGGCCTATAAATGGGGTGAAGAGAACCTAGTCATAAGACACAAGTGTGCACGTTCACTGCCAAGAAGGACCCATTTGTCGTAGCGCCCCGAATCAAATCCAAGATTGGGAATTCGAGAGTATTGGGATCCTCGGAATCGAAATTTCAAGCACCTGCCAATTTAGGGGTCATTTGGAGGACAAAGCCAAACTGGCAAGCAAGAAGTTGCGCGTCCTGAATAGAGCTAGGCGGTACTTCACTCCAAGACAGCGGCTTGCACTATATAAAGCACAAGTCTGCCCGCACATGGAGTATTACTCACATATCTGGGCAGGAGCCCCTAAATACCAGCTAGACCCACTTGACTCATCACCTGACGGCATCCAGAATGGTATGATGAATCATCATACTATGCTGGATGCCGTGTACAGGTTTAAAGAAGTCGGCCGTTATGACCCGCTTCCAGTGTACACTCGCATACCAAAACCTCTGCTGGTATGAGTTCACTGCATGCGCAGTTATGGAGTTACACTCGCGGTAGCACAATACCATTTCAAGACATTCTTGATTAGTATAACGTGGTCTAGGAGGCATTTTTAATAAAGGCGCGCGATATTCCCGTCGATGACCGCTCGGGCGGGGGGCGAGGGGTGACTGGCGAGCGCCGCGCGGTCGGGTAGCGCGTGCGACGAAGGGCGCAGTGCAGGTGAGGGTGCAAGCGCGCGGGAATGCGCAGTGACGACAAAGTGGCCGGTTCGCAGCTGTATCGTTTGACCGGCAACAGCTTTAAGTCTACAGAGTGGTTTTATGCCAATAAATCAATTCAATATGAAAAAAATATGACAAATTATCAATAATTTAACTTTACTATTTATTTATTCTTTATTGCACACAGAAATACATATTCATATAAGATATTCTAATATCTTATATGAATATGTATTTCTGTGTGCATGTACACAGGCGAGCTTAACTCAACTATGAGTTCTCTTCCAGCAAACCTTTGTCAGAGTGAGAGCTTATATGAGATGGGTTAGAAACAGTGCACAACAATTTGACTTAAGAATAATACAAAAATAAAGACAAAACAGAATTTACCAGTGGTAAATAAATATATACATAAACCTGCTTACTAATACAACATACTAAGTTACTTACGTAACTACAAACCTAATTATATAACATATATATATACATATATATAATAATAATAAACATATAATATATACATAAATATTAACTGCATGCCTGCTTAGTTAATTGAAAGAAGTGTTCTTTTGTTTTTCTCTCAAACACGTCAAGAGATGCTGTAGCGCGAATTGAATGTGGAAGGGCATTCCACAAACGCACTGCTTGAACTGTAAATGATCCGTCATACCGGCTTGAGGATTGAGAAGTCATTCGAAGTAGAAGTGAAGTGGTGGAACGACAGATTTTTTCTCGCGGGACTAAATACTCAAAGCGTCACGGAGATATGCGGGAGCATTGGGGTTATGGAGGATAGAATAGAGGAATGATAGAATATGACAATCTCGACGTCTCCGAATAGATAGCCAATTTTTTTTTTTTTTTTTTTAATTTATTTATTGTAAGTATAAAAACACATAAAACAATACAAAAGTAGACCAAAAACCACGAAGGTTTGTCCGGAATACTAGGTACAAGTTCTATTTAAAACTAACGAAACAGATATTATAATGTAAAGTAAATAATAACTAACAACTTAATTTGATTAATAATGAGACAGTAGATAACAATCTTTTTTTTTACAATCTACCCGATTACAAAGTTCCTATTTATTAGTGAAGTACAATATACGACAGATAGATAATTCTACAGCGTGTTAACGAAGTGTACTTTTAGCGAACGTTTGATGTTTGTTTCTGTTATGTTGTTTTTAAAGATGGTTCTAAGCTATTGAGTAGGCGGGGAACTAGCACTGATTATTTGTAATTTTTTATTTGATTTTTGTCGTGTCTGAATATTATGAGATATTTCGTGTTGTATGTCAATGTTGAAAAATTGTTCTCTTAAAATGCAGTATAAGAATATTATATGAATTGGCAGTACATTGCAGTGTTTAAATAGCCCTATCTCATTGTCTCTAAGTTGTTCTCTGAGGGAGCTTGGTACAATGTTTTTTAGAATTCTAACCTGTAGTTTGAGTACGCAATTAAGGTGGGTTTTAAAGGTTCGTCCATAGCTGCTTAGACCATAGCCAATAATCGAGTCAGCAAGAGCGTTGTACAGCATGAGTCTTATCTTGAATGGTATTCTTTTTTTAATAATATATAAATTGGCTAAAAATGCCTTGAGTTTATCACATACGTGTATGATATGCGGCAGCCAATTGAATTTACTGTCGATAATTAAGCCTAGGTAGGTATGTTGACTAACAGCATCGATTTCAGGACAGTTGCAGCCTCCACCAGTACCATGTAGACAAGAATGCTCATGGACTATTAATTTTCCATCAGTAAATTGATGTTTTATGAAAGGAGAGCGTATGTGGACCAATTTAGTTTTGTTGGCATTCATGACTAGGCCATTGTCATGACACCACTTGCTAATATTATTGAGGTCGGTTTGAATTTTTGACATAGCTACACTAGCGTCACGATCAGAGATTACCAGACATGTATCATCAGCGTACTGGTAGGAGTTGCAATGTCTGAGTACATTGTTCATGTCATTGACATAGGCTATAAAGTGTAGGGGGCCAGTCACTGATCCCTGGGGCGTCCCTTCACTGACAGAAACTAAGTTACTATTGACGTTACTAATATTAACACAATAAGATCTATTTTGTAGATAGTTTTCGCACCACTTAAGTAATGGGCCACGTACTCCAGTGTTGTTAAGTTTATGTACGAGCTTTTGGTGGTTTAGAGTATCAAATGCACGCGAGAAATCAATGAAGAGTGCTAATTTAATACGTGTTCCCTAGAATTTAGGCGTGAGTTTATATGATCAGTAAATTTGGATAATAATTGGTTGAAATCCAAATTGGTTTTCATCTATCACTTCATGGATTTTATAGAATTCATGTATTTGCTCACTGAATAATTTTTCAACGACTTTATTAATGGTAGGTAACAAGGTAATTGGCCGATAGTTTGACACATCGTCTCGTTTCCCTTTTTTATACACAGGACGTACATAACCTTGTTTAAGCTCATCTGGGTAGATACCTGTTGCCAAACTAGTATTTATAAGATTTGCAATAGCAATCGATATTTTGTCACTAATTTTTTTTATGTCCAAAACTTTCATACCGTTATGGCCAGGCGCTTTGAAATTACTGAGATTACTTATTATTTTATGAATTTTGGTAGAAGTTGCCTTTCTGGTGAACATACTAACCTCAGTGTAATTGTAGTAGTCATTTAATTTAAGTAGGGGCAGTTTACACATAGGTGTCATTGATTTCACAGAATTTCTGAATTCGTGTGCAAATTTATTAGCTAAGTCCAAAGGTGAGAGATTATGATTGCTGAAGGCTTTCTGCAAAATTTGGTCTATTGACTGCCCTATTCTACCACAAATCGAATTAACCAATTGCCATAATTTCCTAGGATTACTGAAATTATTTCTAATACTGTTCTTAAAATATTTATTTCTATGAAATTCAATAACGCTATGAACTTTATTACGTGCTTTATTATATTGTAATCTTAGATATTTATTTAATTGATCAGACTTCCAAGCGCCAAATAGGCGGTCCCTATTATCACACAGGTATCACACAGGTTTAAGATATTTTTATTAATCCATGGATGTCTGAAACGTATTACATTGTTTTTGGATCTACTCTGAAGTGATTTATTTTGAGCATTGTTAAAGTTAGATTTAATAAAGTTATGTATTTACTGAGGACAATCCATCCCATTTGTAAGGGACCAGTTGACCTCCCTGAGTTCCATAATTAATATTCCACCATTACAACAAAAATATCTAGTTTTTTTTGGTGCACGCTGTATATTACTTGCACCGCTGCGAGCGCAGTGACGCGGTGGTCTGCTGGAACGGTGTCGACGGCCGCTGTGTGCGCATGTGTTGCCGTCAGTCTCACAAAAATGTGATCAATGCATGATTTAGTCACTCGGCCGCCTTTTGTATCAATTCGCGTGTAGTCTGAGATTCCACATACGAGACCATAATCAGAAAGCATATTTGTGTATGATTCCCTATATGAAGAGTGTGATTTGAGGTCTACGTTAACATCGCCAAGCATTATCAAATCTGTGGAGTTAAACTTATTCAATATGGAAGATAGTTCCGTGATAAACAACGATTTGTTTGTGGACGGAGGTCTATAGATTGCACATACAGTTAGTCGCGTGTTATTAGTGTCAACTAGTGTGCCTACGACGGTTTCGAACGTATGAGTTTTTAGTGTGATTGTGGTAAACTTATAATAGTTTCGTATGTAGACTATTAAGCCACCGCCCCTTTTGTTACGACGTAACTATGTGTGCATTGTATAGCCAGGTATTTTAAATAAGTGACTTATAGCATCAGATATTCCTGCCTCTGTGACCATAAGCACATCAGGAGGTAGGGTAGATGAATCTATCAGACATAGTAACTTAAGGAAATTTCTAATTAACGAGCGAATGTTGACATGCACACAAAGTAAATTAATTAAATTATTAGTAGATACTAGGTTATTAACAAATGAATTAACTGAACAACAATTAAAAATTTCTAAGACATTATCTGACATGATTTGTAAGTAATGAAAATGAGGTAGGTAGGTAAGTATAATCCAATAGTACTATTATGCAAGTTTAGTTATTAACAAGCGGTTCAATGTCCGATTCCGTACGGATAATGGATACGTTTTTCGAGTCTTCGTACTTCTTAGCATAAATTCTGCCTTCTTTACACCAGACGTACTCATATGTTTCACCTAAACGTTGTTTGGCGGCGTAAAGTAGTGTTTTGGTACGGTGTGTAAGTGCTGGTCTGACATATACACGGCTTTTAGCTTTGTCCGCTTGGATTTCTGGGAGGATATTACCCACAAGTATCTCCATGCCCTTCGCTGACGATACCCATTTATCACAGACACTTTTAGACTGTAGCTCGATAACAATAGGCCCTGGCTGATCTTTACGTCGGATAGAAACTCTCCGAGCACTGACCAGCTGCGTCGTATCAACTTTCAGCTTTTTTGCGACTTCTGTAGCGATGTTGACAATATTTTCATTAGCTGTTGCCGGCACGCCACATACTTCTAAGGTAGACGAAAGTAAGTTTTGTTCAATTTCTTGACATCTTTGCTCCATAGCCGAGATACGCAACTCCAAACTTTTGTTTTTATTGAGAAGTTCGGTATTTTTTTTCACCAGTGACATGATAGTAACAGCTTGTTCTTTGACGGTATCTTCAAGTTTACTTAGTTGATTATTCATGTAATCAACTGATGTTGTAAGACTCTCTAGCTCGTCTTTTACTACCTTTCTCATCTCATGCGTGATGTCACTTATGAGCTTTTTGGTATCTATGGCCATCATTTTCTCACTATCCCGGTCTTCTTTGTTATCGGAGTCCTCCGGTAGGAAGAAGGAGGATCGCTTGGACAGGTTGCGAATACATTCTTCACAGCTCCATTCCAGCCCTTCGGAGTTACGAAGCGGAGTTAGTTGTTTGTTATTTAACTTAGCACACGGTGTGGTAGCATGAACACACTTATTGCATCTACTACATTCGAGACCCGGTGATTTTTGTGTAATGTTCTTATTACAAGTTGAGCACTTTTTTAACACCATTTTTTTTTTTATTTCGGGGGTAGTTACTACTTAGTACTTTGCACACACGCTCTCTGTGCCGCGGTCTCAATAGAACTGATTTTCTCAATTCAACTGCGACCGAAACTCGGACACGTGGTCATACTTTCGGAGGCCGTAAATGAATCGGATACATAAATTCTATAGACGTTCGAGCTTGTTGAGAAGTTCTTCATTTGCATCCAGGAAACAGACATCGGCATAGTCTAGAAGAGGAAGTAGAAGTGATTGAGCAAGTTAAATTTTAGTGCGAAAAGGCAGAACTTCTGAAGCCGTTTTAGAGACTGTAATGAACAGTATACTCTCCTGCTTACTTCTGCAACGTTTTCGCACCATGATAAGGTGCAGTCAATAAATATTCCAAGGTTTTTGGCACATTTGGAATAAGTAATGGGAACGTCATCGTAAATTACTGGAGGTGGACATATATGTACTATTGTGTTAAGCATATACTGGCCACCAATAATGAGAGCTTGTGACTTAGATGGGTTTACCAGAAGGCCAAAGCTTTTGGCCCAATCGCTAATGTTACCAAGATCACTATTGATGGCAGCTATGGCTAAACTAAAATCCTCCACTTTAAAGTGACGATAAAGCTGCAAGTCCTTTGCGTAAAGATGGTTATTAGAAGAGATAATTTTGGTAATAGCAATGATAAATACCGAGAAGAGAAGAGGAGAGAGTATGCCACCTTGAGGAACACCTGCAGTAAGATTACACCACTCGGAGGTAGCCTCGTCGTGACGGACTGACTGCGAGCGCCCTCGAAGATAAGATTCAAACCACACAATTACTGAAGACGAGATATTTAGAGAGGATAGGATACCGAGAAGGATGTCAAAGTCAACTGAATTAAAAGCGCTGCTGAAATCCAGTAACACCATAACCGTTAGTGATTTCCGCTCTATGGCCAAACGGATGTCATCTGTTGTTTTGACCAGAGCTGTAGCAGTACTATGGCCAGGGCGGAAACCAGATTGGAAAGGGCTCAGCAGGCCTTTGGAAGAGAGATACCGAGAGAGTAACTGGTTCACAATACTTTCAAGGACTTTGGATAGGATAGGAAGGATAGAAATTGGTCGGTACTGGGATAAGGAAGAAGGATTGGCTGATTTAGGAAGCGGTAAGATAAGGGCTTTTTTCCAAATAGAAGGGAAGGAACTTGTCTCCAGGGAGAAGTTAATAAGGTGAGTTATTATAGGAGCAAGTTCCTCTAGGATAAGGGAGATCATTTGTAGCTGGAGCCCGTCAACTCCTACAGCTTTGGTGGATATTGATCGGAAGGAATTTTTGATATTAGGTCTTTACCTATGAAATTGCCGTTCTGCAGTACTGGCCATTTCAAATCAAAATAATTTTTGTTTGGCTAAGAATTCTACTTTCAAATTAATTTTATTTTAAAAACATGGATTCTTTTTTCCAAAAGTAGTCATTTCTTTATTGATTAGTGTTACATTTTCATCGCATTTCAATCTTTTTCGTCATCATGGATACGTTAAAAATTCGAGTAATTATGGATATGAGTACCGTCGTGGCAGCAACGCGGCACAAGCGGCACGCAACATCAACGACGTTTACGGAGCTAACACTACAAACCAACGCACCACCTGTTATTGGTTTGCTCGCTTCCGTTCTGGAAATTTCGACCTGAAAAATGAACCTCGCGGTCGTCCGAAGACTTTGGTCGACAATGACGAATTAAAGGCGGTTGTGGAAGCTGATGATACACAATCTACGGCTGAATTAGCAGCAGCTTTCGACGTTAGCGTCAAAACAATATTGGTCCATTTGCGTCAAATTGGCAAGGTAAAAAAGCTTGACAAATGGGTGCCCCACGAACTCAATGATCGCCAGCGCGAAGTACGCGTCGAGACGTGCCTTGCACTGCTCAACAGACACACAAATGAAGGAATTTTGAACCGCATTGTTACCTGCGATGAAAAATGGATTCTGTTTGATAACCGCAAGCGCTCAGCAAGTTGGTTGGATCCTGGTTCAGCACCTAAACAATGCCCTAAACGAAAACTTACCCCTAGAAAAGTGATGGTCACTGTTTGGTGGTCTAGCGCCGGTGTGATTCATCACAGCTTCTTACCAAACGGGGTGAGCATTACTGCAGATGTGTACTGTGAAGAACTGAGCACAATGATGGAGAAGCTGGCGCATCTCCAACCAGCATTGGTCAATCGCTCGTCTCCGCTGCTCCTGCACGACAACGCGCGACCTCATACTGCACAGCAGACGGTCTCCAAGTTGCAAGAACTGGGGTTGGAAGCTCTCCGTCATCCGCCCTACTCACCAGACCTTGCGCCTACAGACTACTACTTTTTCCAGAATTTGGATAACTTCTTGGCGGGAAAAAAATTCAATACCCGAGAGGCAGTACAAAATGCCTTTGAAGAATTTGTTGCCTCCCGTCCAGCTGATTTCTTTAAGAAGGGCATCAATAAACTGCCACTGCGATGGCAAAGATGCATTGATTGCATGGGTGATTACTTCGATTAATACAAATAAAAAAATTCATGAAAATAATTCGTTTAAATTTTTTCATACAAAACGGCAATTTCATAGGTAAAGACCTATTATCTCGTTCAGTAACTGCTGTAAAAGAGAAAGAAATACAATCTGGCATTGAAAGGTTAGAGAGGTATCTAAGAGTTGAAGATTTGGTTGTGGCACTCAATGCGACTGGTGGCTGTGAAAAGTGAGTATTGAGGGCATTGAGATCGACAGCTGTAACACTGTCATTTTCACTTTTGCCAACACCAAGTGATTTTAGAAATTGCCATACTTTTGTAGTGCTGAGATTATTAATCGAGTTATGTATGTGGCGTCTTTTAGCATCTCGACACATACGACTGCAGCGATTTCGGAGCTTTTTATAGATGTCCCAATTTTTATTAGATGCAACCTTTCTATATCGTCTTTTGGCCTTGTCACCCTTAGACATAAGTTTTTTTATTTCATCTGAGAGCCATGGTGCAGGTACATGTTTAATCCTCACTTTTTTAATCGGAGCATGGCAATTATATAAATTTAAAATGAACTCAGTAAATATGGCAACTTTTGTGTCCAAGTCGTTACAGTTGAAAACCAGTCAATACTGCCCGCATCCTCCCTCAAACGGTCCAGGACAATATTTTTGAAGCTGCGTATGAAGAGAAATTGAGACTTACGTCGAGGGCAGCGAATTTTGTATGATAGATATACAAGATCATGATAGGAAAAGGAAGCAGGCAACTGGCCATGAGAAAATACTTTAGATAGGTCGGATACAATGATTAAATCTAAAAGAGAAGGAGAACTGTGAGGAGCATGATGTGTAGCTTCCAGTGGTAGGATGTGCATGTTGACCGAAGAAATCAGAGAAAGAAGCTTACGACTCCGTGCATCATCCTTAAGCAAACAGGTGTTAAAGTCTCCAAGGATTATTATGTTATCATATTGGGGCGCAAGATTTTCCAGTTTAGATTCGAAAGAAGAGAAGTAGTCGATATGGCATGATGGACTATAATACACCCCCAAAAGCATTTTCGAATGATTAACGGCAATCTCGATAAAAAGATTTTCGGCAAATTTTGAATAATCACTTGGGAGACTTGTCAACCACCTTATGCTTCAAATCCATGCGTAAATAGATAGCCACTCCACCACACCCCTTTCCAGTTCTATCATTGCGCACTAGCTTATAGCCAGGTATAGCATACTGTTTCGAAGGAAGTGCAGGTTTAAGAAATGTTTCAGAAACAAGAATAGCATGAATGAGGTCAGAGTCAAAAGATGACAGAAGGTCAGGGTAATGAGCGTGAATGCTTTGAGCATTTATATGTACCGCACTATTGTAATCTATAAACACAATACTATCTCCACAGTTGCGCGCGGAGCGGTGAGATAAGCGCACGCGTTAGTCTAACTGCTCTGTTTATAGCAATGTTGTCTTGTGTTATTTTTCGCAAATTACCCACTTAGTACAGTTTACTAAATTATGAGTGAAATTGTTAGCGATTGTATATCCAAGATGCACGAATTACCGAGTGATGATGTTGAAGGAGACGCTGAGATTATGGCGGAACAAATACAGTGTGAGATGAGGGAAGAAGAGATAAAAAGTCTTGTTAATCAGGATAAAGGAGTCGGAGAGGGAAGTAACAGTATAAAAAGAAAGGAGAGAAATGAAAGTGATAGTCGTGAAATGTATGAGGAAGATGATGGTGAAGGTTTTGTAACTGTAATAAGGAACACGAAGCGAATTGACCGCAGAGTTTCTAAAACTGACATTATTCAGAATCCGATTTTAGAAGAACTGAACAAAGGTATCAACAAATATTAAGTTTGCATCACCTCTAAAGAGGCGTTACCTAAACAGATAGCATTAGCCAAGCTGTTGCGAACTTATAACATTGGAAAAATTATTAAAGTTAAGTACAAAAGTCAGTTTAGAGTTTTGATTTCGTTCGAGTCTCAAGAGGATGCTAATATTTTATTAAATTGCGAAGATATAGTTAAAAGGGGATTCAGTTGCAAAAACACATTAGAATCAAATTTATCGTATGGAGTAGTAAAGCAAATGGATCTAGATGCTGATCTAAGTGAATTGAAAGATACCTTGAAATGTGATTATGAAATTGTATATCTAAAAAGATTAAAGAGATTATATTATGAGTATAAATGGGTAGAGAGTGAAGCAGTTCAGATATGTTTTAAGAGTTCGACCCTCCCAAGTTATGTTTATGGATATGGTTGTCGATTTAAGATCGAGCCTTTTAAGTTCCCAGTCACTCAGTGTTCGGGTTGCTGGAGGTATGGGCATTCAAAAAATTTTTGTCCGTCAAAGAAAATACTTTGTCCTAAATGTAGTCTGGAACATGCTAATTGTGACGTAAAAAATTACAAATGCTTGAACTGCAAAGGTCCGCATATGTCATTAGATAAATAGTCTTGTCCAATTTTTAAAAGAGAAAAAGAAATTCGAGAGATTATGAGCAGAGATAATTCTTCTTACAGGAGAGCATTGTTATTAACCATACAAAATAAAAGGTCCGAAATCGTGGATGATATACTAGGACTCAGGATATTTTGATAGCAGATCAGTTGAGTACGGGAGTTACGAGATCTTATGCAGATGGATACTTCTACTTATATTGAGCCAGATATTATCCAAGAGGAGTTTTTAGAATCAAGCGAAAGTGTTAGTGAGAAAAAGATATACACGAAAAATAAGAAGAGTAAAGAAAAGAAGCAAAGAAAAAAAAAGAAGGGAAAAGGAGTAAGTCAGAATGTCGAGAATTTTCAGGAGCAAGTTCAGCATAACTAAACGGGACAAAAGTATGTAAGAAAGATAAATTTTAGTTTTAATATGTTATTTAAAAGACTTAAAGAAATCGGGTCATCTAGTGAAAAGTTGGAAGAGAAATTAAATTCCTGTTTTAAATTAATTTGTGAAGAAGTATATAAGTATGTGGTAGAGGTAGTTAAAAATGGAGAATTAATTAACAAGCTATTGTTTATGTTTAATAATGGCTAATGTTAAGAAACATTTTGTTATTAATATACTTCAGTGGAACTCGCAAAGTTTAAGACCAAAACTAACGGAATTTCAATCTCTTTTAATTCAGGAACAAATACATATTGCCATTATTTCTGAAACTTGGTTAAGAGAGAGTAGTTGTTTAAAGATTGAAACTTTGTTAAAATTTATTTGTTATTTGCTTTTTTTATATTTTAACTATTGATATTGTCTAGTGTTACATTGCAGTTTTACAAAGATTTCGTACAAGAATTTCGTTACCGACGCACACATGTTTTTAATTTAAAGTCAATGGCACGAGCTTAAAATCATATAACGCACATGTTATAACCAAGCGTGGCCGAATCTGTAATATGGAGACAACAATAGCGCTATCATGTGCAACGTCTTCTATAACATGGAGGTACTCACTTTTCTTTCCGGTCATGTCGCTAGTGGTCCCATAAAAAAGAAAGTGCCCCTGTGTTTGCGCACACACTTGTGCACCTTAATATGTCCCCTATAGATAGATATATCTTAAAGAAAATACAGGTACAATGGGCGGTCTTATCGCTTTGTAGCGATCTCTTCCAGACAACCGTTGGGTGGACAAGAAAAATTAAGATGGAAAAGGCGGTAGTTGTAAGTGTACTATCGTGTGTATTAAATGTTTAACGTTATTACATACATACATTACATGTGTACAAGCTTCATAAATATATACTTATATTTGTATAAATACTAATAATACTATACTATAATAATATACTATACATACTTAATATTATACATCTTTTTAATTAAGGAGTTATGCAGGAAGAGGTTACTAAAAGAAGTTAAGAGATAAGAAGAGAAGTGATAAAGATATTTAGAGCGATAAAAAGTGTTTTTTTAAAGAAACTTTGAAGGAGGCTAGGGTTTGTGCACGCCTAATTTCTACAGGAAGTAAATTCCATAGCTGAGCTGCTTGGACAGAAAACGAGTAATCAAAAAAATCTGTAGAGTGCACTGGGATATGTAGTTTTAAGTTCTCTGATGATCTCAAAGGCCTAGAATGTGTATCACAAACGAATTCAAACGTTGCTTAAGGTAAATGGGAGCTGTGGGATTAAACAAAATATTGTAAAGGAGACAAAGTATATGAGTATTACGGCGAAGGCGGATTGGTAACCACTCGAGTTTTTTTCCGGAAGTCAGAGACATGATCGTATTTGCTAAGTCCAAATAAAAATCTAATACAGAAGTTTTGGAGACGTTCGAGTTTATCAAGTTTGTCCTCTGTAAGGTCAAGATAACTGGCAGCAGCATAGTCAAGTATGGGGAAAAGAAGAGATTCAGCAAGAGCAATTTTGGTGGCGGTGGGGAGAAAATTACGCATTCTTCGTAAGGAACCTGCTGCCGCATATAATTTGCGACTAGTTTGTTCAAGTTGTGGACCCCACGAAAGCGTTTTATCAAAGTATATCCCCAGATTTCTCACATTATCACTAAATGGTATTAACGTATTATTGAATATAATCTGGGGGATTAGTGACCAGTCAACCTTGGTTATCATGCGTGAACTTCCCATGAGAATAACCTGGGTTTTAGATGGGTTCACTGTAAGACCATGCTCCGAACTACATTGGCTTATTCGACCTAAGTCACTATTAATGACACCCATTGCTTCACCAAGTCGTTCTATAGGTACCTGAGTATAAATTTGTAGATTATCTGCATAAAGGTGGTAGGAAGAAGTTAGATTAAAGGAAATACAGTTTATAAATATTGTGAAGAGTAATGGAGATAAAACGCCACCCTGTGGCACGCCTGCACTAGCATAGCACCACGAAGAATATAACTCTTCGATGCGAATACGTTGCCGACGACCAAACAGGTAACTACGAAACCAATCAATTGCCTTTGGAGATATGTTAAGAGAGCGTAATATACCAAGCAGAATGTCAAAATCCACGGTGTTGAATGCATTGCTAAAGTCTAGCAGCGCAAGCACCGTCAACTTACCACATTCCATGCCCAGTCGGATATCATCCGTAATATTGACCAGTGCTGTGGTTGTACTGTGGCCGGGACGGAAACCGGACTGCAATGGATTAAGGAGAGAATTCGTACATAGGAATGAACTCAATTGGAGATGGATAAGACGCTCCAGGACTTTAGAGAGGAAAGGTAAAATGGAGATGGGTCGATACTCAGAAAAGGAAGAAAGATTCGGTTTTTTAGTTAGAGGCGTAGTTTGCGCATTTTTCCAAGCAGAAGGAAATGTACCACTGGCAATTGAGTAATCTAGGATGTGAACAAGGAGAACTGGTAGGTTCTCATCTAGTATGGGAAGGACCATATTACGACTGATACAATCACTTCCAATAGAATTGGATGTGATTGATAGTACGCTTTTCTTGACATCACAAGCAGAGAATTGATTAAAATTAAATTTTGAATAGTTAGGGGTAGGAAGTGATGAAAGACGCTGCAGAGTATTATTTTTTGTGGTCCTATCAAAATTGGACGACGTTGAGAAATGAAGATTTAGTGACTCAATATCTAAATCTTTAGAAATGTTGTCTTGACGTGACTTCCCTATCCCCAAAGATCTCAAGTATCTCCAGACTTTTACTGGGTCTCCATTTTGGACAGATTTATGAATGTGTTGGCGTTGAGCATTCCTACACACCTTATTATAGTGATTCCTGACCGAATAATATTTTTGTTTATTTTTGTCTGAAGGACCAGATTTGTACCGAGACTTGGCTATTGCCTTCTTATCTAGCAATTTTCTTATATTTTCAGTGAGCCACGGAGCAGGCTTAATAGGCGCGTGGACGTCATATAGTTGAATTAATAATGTTTCAAGCATACACCTTATCATCGATAGAGTCGGAAGAAATAAGTGAACTCCAGTCAATAGCACTAGCGTCATTCCGTAAATTATTAGTGTTCATGCCACTAAAATTGCGCTGCAGAAGAAATTCAGGTTTTGCTTTAGGTGGACGAATTTTATAAGATAAGAAAAGAAGGTCATGATAAGAAAAAGAGTCCGCAGGGCATTGGCCATAATGAGTCACATGCCCCTTGGAAGAAACAATAACTAAGTCTAAAAGAGATGGTGTACAGTTTGGAAAATTATGCGTAGCATTAAGTGGCAATAGGGAAAGATTGTGTGATTGAATTATAGACTGAAGTGAAGAAGATCGTGAATCTGTTTTAAGTAGGCAACTACTTTGAAGGTGATAAAATAAATTTCGATGATCAAACATTTTGTATATTACTGATCTTTTCCCGGTACTTTCTTGACAGAGTAGTATATACTTTCATACTCCTATACATAGCAATTTCAAATACCTTGCTAATGACAGAAATAAGAGTTATTGGTCTGTAATTTTCAAGTATGGTCACCTTTCTTGTATATGGGTTTTACAATAGCATTTTTAAGCAAGACTGGAAGTGGAAAGTGGAAGCAAGAAGTGAAGAAGATCGTGAATCTGTTTTAAATAGGCAACTACTTTGAAGGTGATAAAATAAATTTCGATGATCAAACATTTTGTATATTACTGATCTTTTCCCGGTACTTTCTTGACAGAGTAGTATATACTTTCATACTCCTATACATAGCAATTTCAAATACCTTGCTAATGACAGAAATAAGAGTTATTGGTCTGTAATTTTCAAGTATGGTCACCTTTCTTGTATATGGGTTTTACAATAGCATTTTTAAGCAAGACTGGAAAGCAGCTTTCTGCAAATGACAAAGTTATTAAGAAGGTTATTACGTATGAAAGTTCCCTTGAGCATTCTTTAATTACTTGCGTAGCCAGACCATCGAACCCAACAGCTCTCGTGTTTTTGAGAGACATGATAATTCTATGAACATCTTCCTGACTATACGGTGTTAAGAAGAAACTGTTGCATATGGTACTCTGAAGTGTAGTGCGCAGTGGCCGATTTTACTGTCTGGTCATATATGTCCAGTAAGTATTAAATGTTTCTGATATATCGTGTGGCTTATCTATAATATTACTACCATTATGTATTTCATTTATAAAACATTTTTTTGCCTTTGAATCTTGTTTTATTATATCCCACGATGTTTTGCCGACATTTTTAGAATTCTAGATTAATTTTCTTACATCGTTTTTTATAGAAAGATCAATACATTGTTTTAAAACCGTGGCATATATTTGTATATATTTAGATTTTTTCTGGTTTTCATTTTATAAAAAATAAATCGCAACAACCGTTTTTTTTTTACAGCTAGCTCTCAACCCTTTAGTAATCCATTTACATCTTCCAACTTTAGTGGTTATTTTTCTTTTATATATGGGAAAGCACAATTTGTAAAATAAAAGAATAAGTTCATGAAATTCCCGATAAGCCATATTGATATTTGGTTGTTTGTATATATCGGCAAAAGAAAGGCTTGCTAAGCATTGTTTAAACTTCCATATAAGCTATAGTATTTTCTAAGCTATAGTTCCTTTTATATATATAATATACTAAAGGAACTTCTTTATTTTTTACTGGAATGATTAACATTTGGGCCGTGTTGTTGTCTGAAAGGTCTAAAGGCAAAACTTTGCTTGTAGCTGAATGCTTACTGACGGAACTACTCTTCACCCAGTTTCATTCGGAAAGTTCCTTAAAAGACATGCTATTCAAAACATTACAAATGGTTCAGTGAAACGGATTGGAAGAAAAAAAACCTCATTAGCTTATTCATTGACAACGCTAATTTACAAAGTATGATCTTCTAAGCCTTCATACCATCCTTTCAAATAATGCGCATGGGCTTCGTACGGAGTGACTGGTCACTTGAGGAAGTAATTCAAAATCTGTCTGTACCTAGTGGTTGTGTGGCAAGGCTCTTAAGGTGTGAATAATTAATTATAATATTCTTGAGGGTTCTATAGTGTGGAACCTAACTCAAAATGTTATTATGACATTCGATGGTCAAGTATTACCTCAACGCGTATTCATTTGTTATAACTCATTGCCAGTTGAACTATATACATACCGGACTGTACAATTTTATAATTGTTGCCGGTTTGCCATTAATAAATTATGTCCAGAATATGAGTGGCAAAAAATATTAAAAAATCTATGGCACAAAATTGCATTTCATATGGGGAAGCAGCAAAACTGTTTCCTCCTGTCAGCAAATCATATGCTAATGTAGTAAACACACCTCATGTATTCAATATAACACAAATTCACTCGTCTCCTCAAATAGGAAAACAATATTTTAAAATTGTCGTGCTCCGCCCAAAATAGGTAAATGTTCGATCAAGAAGCTCATCAATCAATAATTATAAACTTTAACACACACACACACACACACACACACATAGATAATTGCACCCTGACTCAGGACAAACAGACATGTTCATGCAGACAAATATGATCCCGCGACCTCTGGCCTGAAAAGCAAGCATTTTCAAACCACGCCAACAGGCCCATCAAAGAAAGAAAATCGTTTTAAAAAGAGAATCATTCGTCGAAAACATTTCAGAACTAATTTGAAATTGCATTAAGTGGTGATTACCTTACGGGTTTCTATTGTTTTAAACATTTGTAAACTACGCGGTCATTAGTTTATTGACAGACTGTACCTATAGTACCTAAGCGTCATACAAATGAGGTATATGTATGTGTAAGTTCTATACTAATGTTTTTTCATTAGTACCACATAAGTTGTCTGTTCCCTGTCTTATCTCTTTTGTTTACATGTCTATCGCAATAAGGCAGTCGTTTTTCACGATAATTCACACAATTACATACCTACACTACTAATCAATGTTCAATGTTGAACTAGAATGACGGTGACTCGAGATGGACAGCATGTCAACTGAAAAATGTTGCGTACGTGCTATTAACACTAATAAAAGACGTCGCGGTATGTATTTGTTACAAGACAAGACAATATGATGATAATATACTTTTGTTGCAGCATGGTTCTGTCAAAGCTACTCGTAGCTCGTAATAATATACATAGGTATTTAAAGGAAACCTTGGACTAGTTATTTGTAAACTGCCCTGCATACTGGTCTGGTCTTAGCGGCAGTGCATCTGCACTGCCGCTAAGACCTGTATTCTCATTCTTTTCACTACTTTGTCGCATTAGTAGGACAAACAGTTCTCCTAATCTACGCAGTTGGCCGAACGGGTACATTTTTTTACTTAATAAAATAATAAAATAAATATTTATTTTCTCTTCACAATAGTTGGTACAATTTTATAATAGTTACATGACGCTTACAATCTATGCATGACCTAACATTGTGAGAGATTGGTGCCTGAAGTAGGTTCGTTAAAACCTGTATCACAGGTCACCAAGGCCCTCCTGCAGCTAAAGTACACATAAAGAGGTAGCGGTCTGGTTAAGGTAAACAGAAAACAATATAACCATAATGAAAACAAGGTACTAATAATAACAAAAAAAAAAAAAAAGACTGTATAAATAATTTAGTTAGGCCAGATTGAGTTAATGTATGTGAGTGAGTGTGTATGTCTATGTGTATGTATGTGAGTGAGTGTGTGTGTCTGTGTAGATGTGTGAGTGAGTGTGTAGTTGTGTTATGAATAATGAGAGTGTGTAAGGGTTTGCGAGTAGAGAAATAGAATAGACTATCCGGAGTAGCAACGGAAGAGGTCAGATTACGGGAAACATCAGATTCTCAGTTTCATCGTAGTTCAGTGTTTTAAGATAGACCGAGACAGTAGATTTACAATTTGGTGCATTTAAGGGATAGATATTTAAAGAAGTATTTAACTTATTATAAAGGTATGGGCCTAAGAAGTTGAAGAATCTGTGTGCCAGTGATGTGTAATAAGGTTGGGTCGCACAGACCTTGCCCTTGCGACGCTTGTCCTTCATTCGTATTGGCTCATAAGGTGTTAATGAATGTTGTTTGAGAATGGTATGGAATATGAAGGACTTTCGAACCGTGAGGATATCCCAGTCTCTGTACAGCTCCGTAGTAGGGAATCGATATGGCAGTCCCGCACCCACCTTGAGGATCGCACGCTGTGCCCTTTCAACTTCAATTAGAAATGATTTGGCTGCACCACCCCAGCATGAGATACAATAGTCAGTGAGAGATTGGCATGTGGCATAGTAAACCATTTTTAAGATTCGTCGATCGGCAACGTGTCTTAAAGTTTTAAACATAAAAATTAATTTCCGCAATCGACCGACTAGATTGTTAATATGGTACTTGAAAGTTAGACACTGGTCCACTGTAATGCCGAGGTACTTTACGCAGTCCGACCGTTCAAGTGAAGTACATGAACATTGCGAGCGCGCATGCCCGCAAGTATGGGCCGTAATGGCAAAAGTAGGCGAAGGCAAGAGGTCAAGTCTGTGGGCATACGTAATGTATGTAGTTTTGTTTACGTTTAGGGTTAGAGAGTTATATTGGAGCCATTCACTGACGCTGTTTACACCAGTCTGGGCAAAGCTGAAAACCTCATCCCAGCTGCCTCCATAGAAGGAAAGTGCTGTGTCATCGGCGAAAGTGACAATTTTTCCATTTAGTAGTTGGATCTGGCAGAGGTCATTAATATACATAAGAAACAACGTGGGTCCGATGATGCTCCCCTGCGGAACGCCATATTCAATTGGCAGCTCCTTACTAATTCTCTGACCAATCTTGACACTCTGTCCTCTGTTGGAGAGGTAATTTGTCATAAGTTTGAGGGGAGTACCCCTTATACCATAGTGTTCTAATTTTTTTATCAGCAGTGGAATAGAGACCGTGTCGAAAGCCTTTGCTAAATCTAGGAAGACCGTTAGACATTTTGGTTTTTTGTCTATATTTGCAACGATCGAGTGTAAGAGATCGTGTACTGCGTCACTGGTGGAGTTGCCGCGACGAAAACCAAACTGATTGGTCGAGAGGATGTTGTTATTCTCTAAAAATGTAACCAGTCGGTTATTTATAAGGCGCTCTAATATCTTAGATAATGTAGGCAGAATGGAGATTGGTCGAAAGTTTTCGACACGGTCTCTCTCGCCACTCTTATGAATGGGTCTAATAAGTGCAACTTTAAATGCTGAAGGAAATATACCTGTTGTGAATGAAAGGTTGCATATATGTGTGATGGGAAAGCTGAGTATGTTTTGGTACCTTTTAATGATTTTGCTAGAGATTTGATCGATACCTGTGGTAGACTTATCTTTTAATCCCTGAATAGTACGAAGTACCTCTTCCTCGTCAATAGGTAGTAAAACAAGTGAATTAAGAGGCGATGGACTGATGAAGTTGGATTGGAGTGAATTTGATTGGACGGGCATAGTAATCTGCTCAGCAAGTTTACTCCCAATCTTAGCAAAATATTCATTGACGTCATTAATGCTCCTGTCTGGATTACCATTAGATATGAGGCAGAATGGTCTGTTTTTTTGTCTGTGCCGTTTATTTCCTTGACAATCTCCCACAACCGTTTTCCATCGTTCTTAGCCTTTTCGATCTCATTTTTCTCATAATTGCGTTTTGCTCTTTTTAGTAGATTAGCACAAAAATTCCGATAGCGCCTGTATGTAACCCTAGCTACCTCATTTGTGGGGTCACTTTTTACTTTTTTGTATAATCTGTCTCTATTTTTCATGACGCGCAATAAGCCCTCAGATACCCATGGTTTAATTATTCTTTTTCTGTTGGAAATTTTCACCACACTTGAGTTGTTTTTTATAGCTGATGATAGGGAGGATACAAGCAGATCAGTTGCGATATCAGGATCACTGCAGTCGCTAATGGAATGGAAGTTTATGTTTCTAACAGTTTCGTCTAGGCCGGGATAGTCAATTTTGTTCGTAGTTAGTTTGGAATACTTTCGGGGACTAGAGGTACTAAAGCTGACGGCGATACTCTCGTGGTCTGTAATAGAGGATGCAAAGACTAGACAGTTAGCAACACTATCTCTTTTAATTTTTAGCATTATGTGGTCAAGACATGTGCGGTTATGTGTTGGCAGGACGTGGCCAGGAAGTATGCCATGACTAGCGAGAACATTGAGATATTCATGAGCTCTCCTGTCGGGACTATTAGGGGTTATGTCTATATTCATATCACCACATAAAAAAATATTTTTATAATTACGTAGTCTGGAGAGCAATAGGTCCAATGAGCTAACAAAATTATTGGTATTTGACTGACTAGGAGGGCGGTAGATACCAATGACACATGTTTCATGATTTAATTTTAATAACAGACAGTTCGCATCCTCAATATTAGGTTCCTCATAAGCTATTACGTGTTCCTTATTATAGTAAATAATAACGCCTTCGTTCTGTGTCTTATGTGAACTTGAGGCAATGTAATTGTAGTTGTCTAATTTAGTTATTGGTCGGGCGGCTTGTAGCCAACACTCAGTTAATACTAGTATGTCCCAGACTATTTGTGATCTTTGAAGCAGTGTGATTAAATTGTTCATATTACAATTGATACTGCGGATGTTTTGGGATAGTATATTTATTCTATATTTACTTTTCACTATATAATCTTTGGCACTGTCTATGTCACATTGGATTGGCTTAGCAACTTGTAGATTATCTAGGTCGGAGCTTAAAGTATCAATATTATTTTGCATTTATTATTGTATCAAAATGTTATCGGCAAATAGCAAGCCACAGCAGTGTGACTTTTTTGGAAAATATTTAAAAAATAATGATGCCTCGACCCAGTACCTAGAAGTAGCTTGGAAGTGACTTAACAATGTAAACAGTAGCCAATGGAATGCATTATATATGTGAGATACTCGCTTGTTAGGGGTGTAATGACTGTGTTGTGTAGGGTGTGTGAGATATGTCAGTATAGGGTGAAAATGTAAGAGTGACAGCATAGCATGAGTGGTTCCGGCATAACAAGTAGTAAAACTTATGGAGCTATATAATAAATAAAAAACTAATCTACTGTAAAATACCTTTGGCATGACATATGCACGTAAATCGGAAAACAATAACGAAAAGATTCTAAAGTAGTAAACAATGACTCGTGCTAGTCATTTGACGAGATTTGTTAGACCGGTCTCATCATCAATACGTACGGGTGATGATTCTTCTTCCTTCTTCACAAAGACTTTGCCATAGGATGTCCAAGCTGCAACGAGTTTCTTGTCTTTAACATATTGCCGAGCAAGATAGAACACTCTTCTAATTTTACTCGTTAGATACTCTGATATATATATATTCTACATGGCTCGCCGGTTTGGGTAAAGAAGCTTGAGTCAAAAGGCGGTTTCTTAGAATCTCGACGTAATTTGTTGAATGTTTTGAATGATGAGATGACAGTTTCTTTACGCAGGGTCGAAGTAAAATCCACAACTATGGTTTCGGATTTAGTACGGTAAGTATTTCTGATCTCTGCCTCTTGAATAGGTGATGAAACTCCCAAAGCTGAGCTCATTTTCTGTATGAGCTCGACCAGAACTGCTTTGTTTTCATTTGCCTGTTTGGGCAGGTTGCGTATTTCAATGGAAGCAGAAGTAACATTTTTTTCGAGAGCGTCTACTTGTTTTTCTAGAATAGAAATACGATTTCTCTGTTGGTTGTTTTCAGCTTGCAATGTGCCAACTTTCTGCAATAATTCTTGATTTTGGGAAGATAACATCACAAAGGATTTTTGAAATTCTTGATTTTGAGTTACTAGAGCGACTAGGCTGTTGTTTATTAGTTCAAATTTTCGGTCTTGATTCAACTGGAGTTCGTTAAAGAACGATTTCAAGTCGGATAGGGATACTGGTTGCTCATCATCCTGATCCGTAGAACGTAATCGTTTTGTTCGTTGCGTTATGTTTGAGAGCGTAAAAGTGTCTTCCACACGCAGGTTTGATATGTCAGACTCGGAGCGTGACGCTGACGACGTATCAAGTATTTGAGCGGAGTTTGGTGGTGTTTTATACATCCTGTCTTTTTTTTTAAAACTATATATACGAAACCCTGAGCAGCAAAAAATAACAAAAACAAGAAAATGGAAGGAGTAAAAGTACCAATACCAATAAATGAATTTAGTCGCTTGACCAGGATTTGAACTGTCAACCTAAATATCACACGGCCGCTTGTTACGCCGCTCGACTATCAGCTGATACTTCTGTGTATCCAAATAGGGGTTGTATTCCAAGTGTAAAGTTTATCGCATCGCAGTTTGACCTTGAATGTTGTCGTCCGTCCTTTCACTTTTAGCACTGTGTCACATTAGTTTTAGAATGATTTGCACTTTTAGAATAGTTATTATCGTACTTTAATGGTTATAATTGTTTATGCACTGACTTTATTCTTGCACCAATTATTACTGTTAACGTTAGTAACAATATGTTGGCGATTTGTAGAAGATTTATGCACTCGGAACACTGTTTATCAATATTATTCTATGTTTTATGTAATAGTGTATTGTTTGTATAAATTTATTCGTTTCTGGGCGCTATCGCGATAAGTTCGCTTGGCTCGCTCGGCTCGTGCGTTGTATGGTCGCAGTTCTAATCTAACCCACTTTTTAGTAGCAAAGTACATTTCAGTTACGCCCAGGTAAAGATGTACAGACGCCAGCGCATCAAGCTACCCCAAGCTGTCAAATTTCTCCGATTGAAAGTGAACTTTATACTTTTGTCATAAAGTTGAAAATCTATGTGCTGGGGTCTGTACAATTGTTCGTCATACTTGGTGACGAAAGGGAATTAATTATAAATATTTTATTGCATTCCCAATCGTTCTACCAGTGGGCCAGACAGTGGTGGGACGAATAGGAATACACCCGCAGATGCATGTCACACATTTTAAATAGTTAAACTTAAAACGGATAACTTACATAAATACATTGCTTAGGAAATACGCGAAAGAAATTGTATAGTAAAATATGTTTATAGGCAGTTTGTAAACTGGTGTTCTAAAAGTTGTCCAGTTTTGTATGTAGGCCCTAAGTTTATTTATTTGGCTTTTTACTCGTACAGATATGTTCCAGGCTTACTAAGTACCCACTTCGCATTGGAGGTTCTGAAGGTATGAAACAATATTTTAAATTTTTATGTTAGGTATGTCTAAACATAATAACTCTTATAAAAAGATCTTTAAGACTGGTAACTCGAACCAATCATATTAAGAATAATGAACTGTTATGTCTATAAATAAGTATGTAAATAAGTTCTTAGAACCTAAAGTAAGACTAGCCGCACGCAATATACGAATAGTTACTATTCGTATATTGCGTAAACGATATTCTGTGAACGATTGCGCCCAACAAAGACCTTTTAGTGCTGTTAACACAAATGGATCGTATTCGCAGAGTCCCAGGGCGATGCACGCGCCCTGCGACTCTGCGAATACGATCCATTTGTGTTAACAGCACTAAAAGGTCTTTGTTGGGCGCAATAAAGTTTAATTATAACTATTTTATTTTATTATTAAGCATATACATTTTGTATTAATATTTTGTAAGTATCTTATAGGTAATATTAAACTTGGCCGCATAACAAGTTTATGGGTGTATATAAATTATAAAAAATAAATAAAAAGCTGTGCCAGTTAGAAATGTTTTATTTTAAACCAACTCAAAAGGCGCTAATACGGTTATTTAACAGGAATTTACATATTTTTGTTTAGGTCTGGGGTCGTAACGCTGAGAATATGGGGTCCCAGTGCTCGAACTCTATAGGCAGGTTTTAAGCGCTTGGTTGATACTTCCCGTGACCAGAGGGCTGGATTTTTCTTTGGCCAAATAATAATTCATCGTGGTAATACGGCCCGCCTTCTGGGCACGTTTGCCCATGGCGTCGATTTAGAGAAATACTTTTACGCCGTCTGTATTTTGTTATTAGTTATCAAGAATGACTGACTAAAAACGGTCCCAAAACACCAGAGAAATTACGTAACATACTTGAAAAATACACGTTTTTTATAATTTGACGTTTGCAGTTAGACGCTTTCACTTCCCCACCGGATTATAGAGGGGAGGGGCGCTAAAGCCATCTAGTTAGACTTACTAATATGGAAATGCATAAGAGGGCTGTGTTTTAACGACATTTTATGCAACTGCCGCTCTACGTTAATATGCGAAGACGCGGGCCACTTACCCGATTGAAAACATGTGAATACGAATTGAGAACCTCCTTGCCTTTTTGAAGTCGATAAAAAAATACAATTAATCAAATTGAAGTAAATCTTTGTTAATATTATGGACTTAAGAATCTAGACAACTTGGACCGTAATGGTGATCACACTCTTCTCTAGATTCACATATTAATCCGTTTCCTGGTTTTCCCGCTGGGTACGGTTCCTCGTCCACATAGTTTCCTCTGAAAAAATAAACGAGAATATAATAAATTGATTGATAATAAGCACAATGGTGCCCGAAGGGTACCGCGTCCTTAGGTTAAAGGCCCACGGTGGTACTATTCGGTAACGTCATTTAAGTAAGGTATGGCAAAGACAGCACGTTTTGTTCTATAAGCATATCAACCCGTAAGTCCACCACCCTATAGATTGCACTTGAGGTAATATACTATTTGAGTCTAGCTTGTGTGTGCTCAGGTAAGCTAACTATAAAGTAAAGGCCTAGGGACGGCATGGCAAGGGATTTACATTTTTAACAATGGACATTCAAACGTATCGATACAGATATACGGCATTAATTGCTACGCTTTAAAATGATGCCGCGGCATCGAAAGGGATTTTCATTGCACGGCATTAACAGACGAGCCACAGGCTCAGTAGCAGTAATGGTATCTTAACGGCTAGTGTGCGCTGACTCACTGCAAAATCCCTTGCCATGCCGTCCCGGTCTGCCTAGGCCTTAAGCTTATCAGAGAGTGATTCCAAAAGTGTTGCAAGCGCGCTAGGTTTTGCTGCGCAGTAGGTCGCTGTAACCACTAATCCTAGGTAGGTCGTAAGCTTGTTTTCCGATTTAGAAATATATAAAACTGAGAGAATGCGGTTGACATAATTCATAAATACCTGTGAAATCGATGGCGAATTAAGAGGAAGAAATAAAAGTGAAAAAACTGAAAATGTGACAGTGAATAGTGAAGGTAAACAGATACAATTGTTCTGTACACAGTGAGAAGTTAGCAGTGTACGCCGGGACTTTAGCTTTAGTTCTTGACCCACCGCTCGCCACAATACTACCTTATCTTTCTATCTATCTACCCATGTGCGGCTGGTTCTCTTTATGTAAAGGCATTAGCCCTTACATAAAGAGAAGAGTTTGTTGCTAAAGATATTTAAAGATTAATTTTGAGATACCGAGTTAGTAGCCAGTTCAAAAGGATCACAGCCAGACGTTTGACAATTTATGCGACAAATGCTTATATATTTATGGACACCATTATGGGGTTCGGACCCAGGCTGAAGGAGCCGCTGAAGTATAAAAGCCGGAATCCTACAAAGGGACTGGTATGGACAGTCTGTGCCTGTGCACGGAATCACAGGTTAGAAGCAAACTAGCTTACGTGAAGCTTTCTCTAGCTACGTAGGAAGCGTGCTCTTTTTCCTTTGCATTCTATAATGGCTTTAATTTTTGTGGCGGTTATATAATGAGTCAGGCTCTGTAAGTCTTCTGACTCTGGCTGTGTAATGCATATATGTTCACATGACATTCGAAACCACGTAGAATAATTTAATAAACCCAAACCCCAAAACTTACAACTTGTTCGGTTGGGAAACCGAATACGCGAGATCCCGGGCGTTAGGCCGATCAGCGAAAATCATGTAATTTTAAGTTTAGCATTAGGTAACGTTTACACGATGAGCCTACTCTTTGTGAGCTCAGAGAGCATGACGGCAGAGTATGTTTAGTATGTTTTATGGAGAGTAATCTTATACGGATATTGTGGCTATAACTAGCCACCACAAATGCTCGTCTTCTCAATTCTCGATACTAGCATGTTGACGGCTGTGTACTCACCTATAATAAAGAGAGAGAGAGAGTGAGTGGGGAAAGTCGCATGGAAGGGGCAAACGCAGAAGTTATATGACAGCGGCGGAAGGTAAGGTAAACTTACGTGCCAATTTTTATTCCATCAACTTATTGTTACTTCATTCCAATTCGCAAATCTTTTCTATTACACTTAGAAATTTATTTAAAGCATGTTACTCACTAAGAAAAGATATTTAGGGAAATACTTACGTGGGTCCATATTCGCAAACTACCAAAAAGTTCTTCCATCCATCAAAGTACTCCGATACAGCGCAACCAACATATTTAGTGTCACTCCAAACCATCTGAAAATTGAATATAAGTATAACACCAAAACAAATTATATTTCTCCTAAGTCGTTATTATTGTCCGTAGTAACTTTAAGATCTTTTTTCAAAGATTAATATTTACATTTGTAACTTGATAAAAATATCAACCTACACAGGTTGGTTTTTTCAATTTTTTTAGAAATTATAGGTATTTTGTTCATATTAAAAAAGGCTTAGTCAAAACAAAATGTTGATTTCCATAATTTTTCCGAGACAACTATCTATCTATAATTGTGCATAGTAGCTTTACTAGCTTCAACCGTGTGCTGTAGGAATAGTTTACCTGAGTGTAGTGTCCCGTTTTTGGTTGTCCCACTTCGTACCGACTATCTTTTATTGGTCCGAATGTGTAGTTCACATTTTCACTAAACCAAGACTCCAAGGCTGAGTCTATATTGAGCTTGGCGTGGCGATCGGAAGAAGATAACATAAATATATTTTCTCCAGTAGAAAATCTACCAGATGCTGGAAAATAAAGTCATTTTGATTAATCCCAGGGTCAGTCTGGCCAAACATCAAGGCCGGCGATATTGCTGGCAGCTGAATACAATATGTTTATGAAGAATTATGTAACGGTAAAATGAGGTGTATAGAAATGGGGACAATACTCATACATCAGTTAAATATTAGTCCCGTCCTTATTCACCCCGACATAAGGTACACAATTTTGTTTCAAAAATTATAATAAAAAATCCTGTTATTCATGTTATACTGTGACTTTTGAAACCACGTAAACCATGATAAAGACAAAAGTTACCTTATGACAGCTGCCGAAGTGCTCGTCGCCGTGGTTTCAAAAGTCAAAATTAGGTTAGAACAAGGCTGCTTAGCGGTTGTTGTAAGTTACTTACGGATTTCTCTATCTGGGTTGTGTGTAAATTCGTTTCTGGATGCCCATTCAGAGGCTTTATCCTCTAATTCTTCGTCCCATACCTGACAATAAAATAAATAAAGCGATTAGTTCAAATTCAAAATCCAACAATAAAATTCCTAAGTATATGATATTTTTGAGACTAAGTTTTCGAAAATAGCAGTGTCCATACAAACATTGCTCTACTAGAGAGAAATAGTAAAAAAATATATAATAGTTCTCTCCCATGAATTATGCTATATTCAGATCATTTTATTATTATGCTACATTCAATATCGCTAAATTCAGAATCCGTACAGGAATTGTTCATGAGCTTGGGAACAAGTTTTTGACTTTCTTGAATTACATATTTAATGGCTTAAGTCGAAACCCGAACCCTGAAAAGTCTGTTCCATTACGAGCGAGGAGAAAATGGAAAACTTGTGTTTCAATTGTTTTTATTCTCTTTCTTTAATTAAAAATACCTAGTAATAATATAACGAATGCTGTCTTTTGGTCATTCCAAATCCTAACCATGTTTCAAAAACACCTATACCTATTCGCAGTCGTGTTAATCCCTGAAACCGATGTGAATGTTATTCATATAGTTAATTATCATACCATGAGTTTCATTTGAGTTGCTGCTGGCTGCCCCAATACTTTTCCTTCACTTATTGCCTGCCGCCGTGCGTTATGTCCATCAACGAACTGCTTAATCTCATCACACGATAAATCTTTCACTGAAATAGAACATTCAAACATCAAGCTATTGTCATGATCCTGAAACTACCGTTTATATGCTACAGAGTCAACAGTTTTATCGATTATCCGGCCAATATAAGCAAAAATATACGTGCAACATAAATAAATTCCATTGTTTATTATGGCCTATCTGTATCAAGTTCACAAGTAGGAATATTGTTAGGACCTGCCAAATACAGAAAATTTAGAAAAGGTAAAGTATTCAAAATTGGTTCCAACTTCGAGAACAAGGGGAATCGACTCTACGTTACATATGAATAGGAATATTGCAGCCACCTCTGGACCGGGGCACCACAGTTTCAACTTCTTCCTTTTGATCGTATACAACGTCGTGCAGATCGAATGGTCGTTGACGACGGGGATCCCACTATTGGGCTTGATCCTCTTACCCTGAGGAGCGACGTGGCGTCTCTATGTGTCCTCTACCAGATTTATCACGGGGAGTGTTCAGAGGAATTGTTCGAGCTTATACCTGAAGACAAAGTACGCCACAGACCCTTTCGCCAAAAGTGGAAATTTCATCCTAATCACCTGGATGAATGGTCATCCACCACCGTGCGTTTCACAAGAAACTTTTTGCCGCGCACTACTGCTCTGGAATCAATTAGCTGCGCAGGTATTTCCGATCCGGTATGGCATGGCAACATTTAAGAAGCGAACTTATTCTTTTCTTAAAGGTGCCGGCCTTTAAGAAAATAATAAGTTCGCTTCTTAAATGTTGCCATGCCATACAGGATCGGAAATACCCTACACATATACCCTACCCTACCCGACAATACACTTCCGGTTCCTCTGATCTTGCGAGTGTCTATGGGCGGCGGTGATCACTTGCTCATTTGCCATCCTGTTTTATAAAAAAAAAGTGACCCAAGTCGAAATTCTACCAGTAATGAGGTGATTTACGGAACAGAGACGTCGTAGCTTACCTACTATGGGCCTCATAAAAAGGCTTAAAGTCACTCAACGATCAACAAAAATACTATGCTCAGAGATATAGAAGGATAGCCAAACTGAAGTGGCAGTGAGCCGGCGACATAGCTCGTAGAACCAACGGCCACTCGCTGGGGCAGAAAGGTTTTCTTGTAGTGACTACGAAGACAAATACGCAGCGCGGGAAGGCGCACAACAAGGTGGCCTGACGTTCTTGTTAGAGGTCGCTGGAAAAACGTTTTGTGTATGACCCAGATAGTAGTCACACAAGTAGGACAGTACTGCTAGTAGGACACACACAAAAGACACGGATATAGGCTGCTAAAATAAAACATTTATATTTTGGCTGAATAATTAATATTACTGAATATATAAATGAGCACTTACCCTCGCAGCTTACGTAAGCTAAACAAGCTAATAGAAGAAATACTTTCATGTCCATTTTGAATCAATTGCCGTGCCTAGGGTGCTTCTCGGGCAGCTAATGAGTCAAGATTTGATAACGAACCAGCACATATCACCTTATATATACCGCAGTAATTAATATCTAACGGAGTGACACGTAATACAATTACGGAGTAATCAATACAATTACGGTTCCGTACATTTCATTAGATAACTACATACAATAACCTACCTCAATGCAGGTTTTCTTAAACGTATACCAACAATATCCTGCTACATCTGTAAGGTTAGTAAAGTTATTCTGAAAAGAAATTCCTTATTCCGTTTGCAGGAGTTGCCAAGTATCTACATGTAAGGAAAAAGCGTTTTGCTCTCTTCATGCGTCTTTCTCTCTCTATTTCTATTATATACGTGCTTTGACTATGACTAAAAGAACGCGTGGAAATTTTGTTAAAACTTATTTGTTATTTGCTTTTTTTAATTTTAACTATTGATATTGTCGCATTACAAGTCACATTGCAGTTTTACAAAGATTTCGTACAAGAATTTCGTTACCAACGCACACGTGTTTTTAATTTAAAGAAAAAGCCTAATCTGGAGACAACAATAGCGCTATCATGTGCAACGTCTTCTATAACGTACTCACTTTTCTTTCCGGTCATGTCGCTAGTGGTCTCATAAATAAAAAGTGCTCCTGTGTTTGCGCACACATTTGTGCACCTTAATATGTCCCGCGTAGGTGTCTGGTATCCATTGAAACTGGCCGCCGTGGCCAAAATTAGTCCACTAGGACACTTTTCTAGTCAAGCTATATAGGTACACAGAGAGATTAGGATTGAGACTTCCCAAGTCACGATGGTCCGAGTTATTATTTCCAAACTAGATGATATATTTTCAGCATGTTCGTCAAAGACCTCAGTGCACGGTGGGTTCAAAATGCATTTCATAAGGAATTAAAGGAATCAGGTAGTTTATGCGTCAATTTTAATTATAAACCAAGATAATATATTTAGACTCGTTTTTCGAATTTAATATATATTATATTTATATAATAAACAATTAGATCTATATTTTTTTCATAATTTTGGCTTTAAGTATTTAAAAAGCGAGAAGATTTGCCATTGCAGCATTGGAAATTGAAGAATGTAGGTACTATTGGGCAGAATAAGTTTAAAAACTTGATGATTTCCTATAGTTTAGATAGCCAGAACATTAAACAACGAGTTGCAAACGAGTTTGTAATCTGTATTGCTGCATGGCTGACAGCAAAGAATATCACCACTCCATATCATCTCGTGAGGGGCGGGCGGCGTAAGAATCGGTCCAAAGTAATATCTCCCAGAGAACAGGCAGCAGCGTCTCTATGTGAACTATGACCATCGTACTGCGATCTGCAACACGTTGGCCAAGTGTCGCTTGGCGATCATATCGCCACGTTTGGCAGATGTTAGCGATTATGAAGTACTTTTAGGAAGGCCTTTGTTCAGCTATCGACGTCATTCGACTGACACGATGATAAATATGTACCTACCTTAGTTAGTAAGTGAATTTTTATTTTAGTGACAGATACCTACCTACCTTACAAATGGTAAACCTAAAATTCGTACCGTCTTGTGGTTTCAATACGTTTCATTATTCATACTACGTAATACAATTTTGTGTTAACTTACTCATTTCATTATAAATACTTTCAGTAAGTACTAGGAAGAAATATATATCTTCCCTTAATTCCTCACATTAAATTAAATTATTATTATATATATATATATATATATTAAATTAAATTAACATTCATTACTAAGTATTGAATGCGTGTATGTATCCCTAAAACGGTTCAATCGTTGATGGGAAATTAAACTAATAGGTTCAATTTAAATGTCATCTAAATCGCATTAAAAATCCGACCTATCACACTAACTCATTAAAACTAAACTGTTGTTAGTTGTATGTGAGGAAACGTTATGAAGAAGCACTCTTGATTCTAAAGCGTGCGTGATGCTGTTTTTAAAACTAGAACTGTTAAGGTTTTGAAATGTCATAATGTCGCCAGTGTCATGGTGTAGTTATGACATTTCAGGTAGTGCCTAAAAATTTGAATTAATGCCGCTGTAGTAAATTTACGAGTAAAAATCGGTTGCCCGCCTTCACATGACATTCAAAAAATTCATTTATTCACAGCAGATAGAATTATGAGTTTAAATTAAATCACATTGGGCTCCCTATAAACTATTTAGCCTACCTAAGGCATGTGCATATTCTTAATAATACGTAAGGGATTAAATAAAAAAACGAGTGTGCTTGTGTTAGTGTGTTATACACACTACTGAAATAATTTTTTTTAAGATCCATGCTACGGTGAACAACAGGTGTTCTGTATACTTATTTGGTGTCGAGAGCGTCCATAGGCTACGGTGATCGTTTACAATGTAAAACCATGTAAAAATGTATACTTTACAATTTTCACATACGCAATGTCGCTCTTTTATATTTTCAGTAACTTATATTTCCCTCTCAACATCCATTCGCCTCGCCTATCACCATCGATGTAAAATTTACAGCAAGTGAGATCGCCAGCACCATAAATTCTATGCCACGGGGTAAGTCCCCTGGACATGACGGACTCAGTATCGAACACCTCCGATACGCCGGACCACACTTACCTCGAGTTCTTGGTATGCTTTACGATGTCTGTATAAGCCATAGTTATAAGCCGGCTGGGATGATTATTCCGATACCTAATAAAAAAAATATTTAATAAATAAAAAACCCAACTGCGTAAATAATGAACCAAACTACGTACATAGACAAAGAACTGAAAAGAAAAAAACAAGCACATAGATGGCTGGTGGTCTAAAATTATATAATGTACTATTGAATGAATACTACTGAAGAAAATAAAATATATTCTAAGAATGGAACATAACAACTGAACAGTCGGGATCCATTGACAAATTAGATTGGCTGTCGACTAATGGATCCCGACTGTTCAGTTCTTTGTCTATGTACGTAGTTTGGTTCATTATTTACGCAGTTGGGTTTTTTATTTATTAAATATTTTTTTTATTTTGTACTTTTTAGTTATGAGTTCCTAGCTAGTTTCAAAAATAAGTTAACCACATTATATATTATAATTTTCATTCCTAATATTTATGTTTTTTCTTTTATATTTTTATCATTCATCATCTAGATTTAGTTATTAAATATTATTCATTCATTTATTTATTTCACTTAAAATAGAGTACAGTGGTGGTCTTACAATTAGGTTAGTCTCATCAACTTTACTCATAAACAGCATGCGAAATGTGTGTTGACACAAAGACCACAATTTTAGGTTTTTTGCTAATATCTTTAAAAAGGTGCGTTTTAGCAAAAAATATTCTAAGATAAAATTAAAGCTTACAAAATTCACTATAACTTTGATCTTATATACTTTTTCATATTTCCATTCGTTTATGAGCTACACGCTCCAGAAATATAGAAAATTTAAGTTATTCAGCGGAACTCTTACAGATGCCTTGAGAAGTTTAGGAGACCTGATATGCTTCTGGAGGGAGGTGTGCTGGATGGAGTGAAGGCCGTCATGGCGCACATACAATGGTCCTCATCGGGACTAAGTGCGGAAACCAAACCCACTAGCATATTAGTGGGAACAAGATCATGATGAGTTATTCAGCGTGATGACCATTACCAGATGCCTGAATTATCTCTAAATTTATTTTAACATAAGCTGGGAGTACCTCCACAAGGTAAGGGTGGTAACAGTAAGATATCGCGTTTTTTTGTAACAGCAGATAACTGAGCTTAGGCGGGAAAAACATCATGAAGATTGCTTTTCGCTCAATGCTCACTGTAGGAAACGCAACCTTACTGGCTAAAACTGAAAAATGACGATGAATGAATGAATGACAAAAAATGAGATGCAATAGCATGGATATGAACACATCCTCTTCTAACACTCATTTACCGGCTACGATACAACATCAGCAACGTTTAGAAGAAGCAAGGTGGGTTTCTGTAAATTGTATTTAAATTCGGAAATTATTCAGGAAGCAGCAAAGATCTTTTACAACCCAAGCTCCAGCCATAGTGATGTTGCAGAAGCTGGAAAGGTGTGCTTCCTGAAATGGTATGGGACACCAGCAAAAGTGACCCTTCTCAATGTAATTCTTCAAGAGGATTTTATCGCCCTTTTTGAAGAAGAGCACCACCACACCCCTGTGTCATGCTTGTGGCGTTTGACCGTCTAGTATCGTCATACTAGAAGGTAGAGGTAGAGTTAAATAACTTCTGAAGGGCCCGTAGGATTGGTGTACCACCCGCCTTCAGAAGCTCTGCCGTAACTCCATCATGACCAGGCGCCTTGTTGTTCTTAAGCTGTTCGAGAGCCATTCTAATCTCGCACAGGCTGACGTCCGGGATGTCGTCGGTAAGTGTTGGGTTAGTCGTGCTCTGGGATCTGAGGCACAACTATCGACAGGTGACTGGGCTTTCGTATACAGCTGTTCGTAGAACCTCTCGATGTCTCCAGCAACTCAGGTTTAGACGTGACGATTCTGCCATCCTCAGTCTTCAGCTTCGTCAGTTGGCTCTGTCCAACAGATAGTTCTCTTGCAAACACTTTAGAGCCTTTGTTCCGCTCAATAGCTTCTTTAATACAATTTGTATTAAATTGACGCGTGTCGCGAGTCAAAGACTTTAAGATCTGTCTGTTGAGCTGCCGGAATCTGGTAGCATCATCAGAGGATGTCAGAACCATTTTCCGTCTTTCGTCCATAAGCTGCAGGGTATAGTCAGAGATCTTTTTGGTTCTGTTTGTACAATGGGCCTTAGGACCCAGCCGTATGGACAGCTTCTACGAGCCTGTCGTGGTATGAGTCCACTTCCTCGCAATCTGCTAGGCATTCGAAACGGTTTTGGTTCCGGGTTTTGGATGTATGTCGACTGTCGACTATTTAAATGGTTTGTCGCGCCCTAATATTAACTCGTTTCCGTTCACCCCAGTCTCTTCTGAAGAGATCAAAAAAATAATCCTTTCCATTAAATCCAATGCAGTTGGTTGTGATAAGATCGGTCGTCGGATGATTATTCCTATCCTGGACTATCTCCTCCATGCAATTTCCTACATCATTAATTATTCCCTGGATACTGGATCTTTCCCCACCTTATGGCGTAAAGCTTTTCTCCATCCACTCCCTAAGTCCTCGAATCCCTCACTTGCTACTCATTACCGTCCTATCTCTATTCTTCCTTTCCTCTCCAAGGTACTTGAGTCCTGTGTCCATAAACAACTCTCCCGTTATATACTTAACAACCATCTCATAAGCCCGTTTCAATCTGGATTTAGACCAGGCCACAGTACCATCACCGCACTCCTTAAAGTTACTGGCGATATTAGGGCAGGTATGGAGGGTACCATGATTACCGTTATAGTTTTGATCGACTTTTCCAACGCCTTTAATACCGTCAGTCACGATATCCTATTATCTGTTCTCTCTCATCACATGGTCTCTGATGAAGCACTGGAATGGTTTTCCTCCTATCTTCGGGGGCGCCAGCAGTCGGTTAGCGTCGGTGAGTCCTCATCGAGCTAGCGGGACCTAGTTGCTGGTGTTCCACAAGGCGGTATACTCTCTCCTCTTTTATTTTCTATCTTCATAAATCTCATAACTCATCATCTTCAGTGTACGTATCATCTTTATGCCGATGATCTTCAACTATACGTTCAAACGCCAATCGACATACTCCCTGAGGCTATTTGTAAGATTAATCGAGACTTAGATGATTAAAACTTGGTCTGATAAGTTTGGGTTAGCCGTAAATCCGACAAAGTGCCAAGCCACAATAGTTGGGAGCTCGCGCTCAGTGTCAAAGGTGGATTTACGGGATCTTCCACCAATAGTGTATAATTTGTCGACTATTCCTATTAGCCAAAATGTCAGAAACCTGGGTTTATACATTGACACGACACTAAGCTGGCAAAAACAAATGGCGAATGTCAGTCAAAGAGTCACAGGCGTATTGCGTTGTCTCTATCGGCTTAAAAATTTCCTTCCAGGTAAAACCAAGGCAATGCTCGTGCAGGCCCTTATATTCCCTATAGTCGACTATGGTGATGTATGCTACTTTGACCTGAATGCAGATCACCTCAATAAACTCGACAGACTTCTGAATAACTGCATTCGATTCGTTTTCAATCTTCGTAAGTATGACCACATATCTTCCCACCGTTCCCAACTTAAGTGGTTACCGATACGGCAACGACGCACATTACGAGCACTTACCACCCTTTATTCTATATTAGACTCTTCTTCTACTCCATCTTACTTATCTTCCCACTTTCAATATCTCTTTACTAACCACAGTAAAAATCTTCGCTCTTCTCACAATCGTCTCCTTCAATGTCCAACTCACCGCTCTGACTTCCTTCACTCTTCTTTCTTTGTAGAATCTATTCTTCAGTGAAATGCATTACCTCTCGAAATCAGGATGGCCAAGAGTCACTTCTCACTTAAAAGAAAAGTTCGAGAGCATATCCTTCGGAAATTCTTAGCAGAAAACCCTCGATGATAAATTTATGATTACATGATCGGATTCAATAGTATAGTATAGTATTATATTATTATATAGTATAGTGTTATATAGTATAGTATCGTATGTATTGCATTGTATAGTATTTTATAATATTGTATATTCCTGTTTTTTTACTATTAATTTTAGCGTATGATATGTGCACCTACCATGCTCTCTCTGCACCACCCTAAGGTTGACTGGCAGAAAATGCCTAGGGCTTTAAGTCCGCCTTTGTACAATTTTTTTGTGCATAGAGTGATAAATAAATAAATGTAGATGGGTAAAGGTCGGAGCGTAGACTTTATCAGTCGGAACCTCTGGAGCTTGACATTTAGGTTCAATGAGCCTCTCACCAGTCGGTGATCGCTCCCGGTTTTAATCGTATTGATTACTGAGACGTCATTGAACATCTGTCTACTCGTCAACAAGATAAAGTCTATCTCGTTTTTTTTTACGATCGGGCTTACCCAGGTCCATTTGCGGTTTTCCGGCTTCTTGAAAGAGGAGTTCATCATAAAGAGTCCCTCCTTCTCCATGAAGTCGGTCAACATTTGGCCCCGGGATTCCGGTCTCCAGTTACAAATTGCCCCACTCTCAGCTCATTATCGACTCGTTTAACCAGCTTCGCGTTAAAGTCCCCCAGACCACAGTGAAATAAGAGTTCGAGGCTCTAGAAATATCCTCATACATGACCTCAACCTCATCGTCGAAGTCGGCGCGTAAACCTGTATGACCTTCAACGAATACCGCTAGGTAATTATGAGTATAAGGTAGGCAACCCTAGTCGACACACTCCCGATTTTCACTATGTTGTGGACGAGGGACTTGTGTACTATGAACCCAACACCACCTTGGGACAGTTGGTCGCCCTCCCGGAAATAGAGCAGATTCCCGGATTTCAGGATTATAGTGTCCTCCCCCTCTCTTCGAACTTCAGATAATCCTATTATGTCCCAATGTAACCTGCTCAATTGTTCCTCCAGTTCGATCATCTTCTCGTCGGTCCGCAGTGTGCGTGTGTTGTATGTTGCCAGGGCCAGAGGTCGTCGGTTTTGGTAACGCGGAATCTGCCGGGGATTCTTAGCACCCCCTGCCCTGCCGTAACCACGGCTGTTACCACGGCTGGGAATAGCAGGGCTGCCGGGGACTGGGGACCGCGGTTTAATTGTCTCCTTCATTTGAGGGGATCTGCCATAATAGCCACGATTGGCAAACGGGTTGGCAATCGCAGTAAGGTAGACATTGGTACTCATGAGAACGCTGCTGCCCATTCTCTGGTATATATTCCCTCAGGACGACTTCTACGTCCCCCCGCGGGATGAGAGGGGGTGGCGATATTCTCTAGGCCGTCACCACACAGCCACTAAGAGAGTAGCTAAATATAACTCCTGAAGCACATATCACCAAGTGCAGCAGAGGCTTGGGAATGAGCTGCTCCCTCAAGAGTGGGGGTGGAAAAATTTATAGTGATATCTTGGCGCCAAGAACAACAAAAGATTTACCGGCGCCCCAGCTTTTACTAAAAAAATATTTTGTCGCTGCACCAAGGATTGTAGCAGCAGCAAATGTGGATGTCGCAAAGCTATGCTGAAATTTTCTACTGCGTGCCTTCATTGCCAAGGAAAATGCTTCAACGGCGTGTCTTTTAGCGAGGAAGACGACGAGAATGACCATGAAGATGATTCAGAGCCCTCTCAGCAAGAACCACTTACCACTGAGGAAGGTGAGGAAGAAGATACCACAGAAAACGACCTTTTTCCAGGACCCTCACGACCTAAGAGAATAAAAATGTGAATCATTCACAGAATTGGACTTAGAAGCTAATATTTCAAAACATTTTTTGATTGCACTTTCACATTTCCAGAGCCTGTAGTTTGAAAACGGATGGGATATGGAAAAGTATCAAAGTTATAGAAAATTTTATAAGCTTTCATTTCATCGCGCCATTTTTGAAATTTTAGCGTAAAACCTAAAATTGAGGTCTTTGTCCCCCCCCCCTCCCCTTCCTCAAAGTAAAAGCAAACAAATATCGGGTATGACATTAATATAGAAAAGAAAAAGAGTCCATGCTTATTTACGAGATAGTCCGATTGGCAATATTTAATTAGAGTTCCACTTTCCAGAGTGGCATTTTTTTTACTGTTTTCTTTTTAATCTATATTTTTTAATCTGTGATATGATAATGAATAAATAAACATCCGGGCCAAATATCACGTAAATACAAGCAGCTCTTTAAGCTGAGAGATAAGTCATTGTTATTGTTATATGACTGCAAATTTCGCAATCTCGTGATTTCATTGAGAGATTTGATATCATGAGGATTGTTTAGTAGCTTGCGGTGGTACAGAGTACTAATAATTAAACCATCTAGTGAAGTTAAGTACTAAATCGTTTGAAGTTGGAGATGGGCGACCGTGTTAGACGTTAGATACTTTAGGTAGTCCAATATACCTAATAGATACTTTAGTATATGTCCATCAACACTCACACGCACAGTCATACGAAGTTTTCGTCTTTTCATCGTAAATTTCTACTGTTTTAAAACCTATATGTGAGAATAGTTTTTACGCAACTTTAAATCGATATAGCTCCTAAACGGCCGGTCAAATCGAAAAATGTTGAAGGAAAACTAAAAATGTTTTTTAAATACCTATTCAACGATACCCCACATGACATAGTTTGTTGACTTTAATTTTTTAAATTTTCACAATATGGCGTCCAGTAGTCGCCATATTGAATTTTCACTAACATCATGTCTTTAGTGACACTTTCCGGACTGAAAGGAATCGATTGACGTGCGAATCATTAAAATCGGTCCAGGCGTTTGGTCTGTATAGTGCTTCAAAGGAACATACATACATACATAGCCTGATAAACACATTACCCTTTGCGTCCCGCAGTCGGGTAAAAATAAAACAGGTGACCTTGCGGATAGCAATAACTATAGCTATATAATTGTGGCTACCGTGATCTCGAAAGTCTTTGATGGCGTGCTTAATACACATCTAAATAAGTGCTCTCCGATACATGGCAACAATATTTGGGTCCCGTCCAGGGTTGTTAACAGAGAGTGTGGTGTTGTGTCTTAAGCATGCTGTCTCTATCTCTAAGTACTATCAATCAATCATGTTTAAGGTTCTCATAAAAATCTGCATAACAACGTGAAACGGTATTAGATTAACTAATGACATCAAATCTTGAAATTTTCCTTTGTAAATGGGTATCTTATCAGCGTAAGCTTTCTTCAGTTGAGCATTTTTATAAGTTTTAGTTGTTCTGCTCGATCTGATGTTGACTGCTTTGTAGTTGTCATGTCTGTAAGAAGTCTGTCTATTGAAATTAAAGTAGCATTTTGCGATGTTTGATTTTATTGACATTTTTTTTCCATTAGCGAATGGCTCACATCTCCTTCGTTTTGTGTGTGGCCCACAACCATTAATTAATGAGTAATTCCTTTTATTTTTAAAGTTGACACTGCCCAAAGGTATGCAGCAATTATCAATTTGTTCTTGCCTTAACCATCAGAGATTTTAGAGTCAGAGGTGATTGTAACTGGTCCGGTTGCTCTCCTCCTGGTAACACGGGTATGCGACCCCGGCTTCTCGAGCCATCAATGCAGCGTCCCCTCGTTTCCGCAACATTGGTGTCCCCATCTTTTCCATACCTTTCCCGACTCGTGGTAGAGTCCACTACTGGATAGGATTTCCGGAACGCTAACGTAGCAGTCAAGGAATACCGACTAGTGATGGACTCGATCGGGTAGATACCACGACTCTACCTATTTCGGTCGAATAGCAGCAATGTGTTCCGGCTGAAGGGTAGAGATAGCCGTTCCTGCCTTCCCATATCCTACCCTTTGTGAGGGGTGAGGTTCGGGCGGCTCTCGAGGCGAGCAGTGAGTCAGGGACCCGATGGGCTCGTTGAACGTGGCAAGCTGACGCGGAGTTCAGGGAGACCCGGTGGGAATGGTTCCGTCGGCCACCTGCCGGACAGTAAATAAATAAATAAATAAAAAATAAAATAAAATAAAAAAGGTTTTTATTCACGTAGACTTTAAAAAAGCGCTTGTAAATAGTCAGAACATATAGATATTTAGGTACACGGATTGTAGGAAATAATTTACAAAAAGATTTATTTTTTAACAGTAACGATATTGAACTAACTTAAATTAAGTTATTGTCAAGGATCATGTGTAGGTCTAATTATCAAAATTTTTAATTTTAGCTATATTTTTACTACATATTGTCGAATGGTCCTGTCTATATTAAGGTACGAATTATATGTTATTATTATGGCGGACCTTGTGTTAATAACGACGGTCGCGCTTTAATGCTACCACCGGATCCAATGCGCCCCAACTGAGAAGACCCAGCGAAACAAATGCAGCGGGTGTCTCTACTACCTGTTTCAACACGGTCCAGTTGAGACGCTCCGGCGAAACATACTCAATGGGGCATATACACGAGATTTGGTCCACTTACTGAAATTATTTAGCAGGCAAATACAATATATGCTCGATCGGTTGTCTGATTAAGTATTTATTTTAGGTTTAATATACTAAAAAGAGAAAATAAAATCGTCATAATAAAAGTACAATTAATCATTTTGAGACACAACCAACAGTTCTGAAATTTGTAGAATATTTGAATAATACATAGTTTTATTACAGATAGTTCATGTAACATAAAAGATTACTCATGTCTATATGGCTATAAGATCCCCAGCGGACTATGTGCAGGTAGATGCCGACCGCCAAATGTCTTTATCGTCAATGTAATCCTTAGTAGTGTAGTAACCCTTAGCCATAAGTTCACGTTTAATGTGTGACTTAAACTTATTATCAGGTAGTTTAGTTATATGAATAGGGAGCTTGTTATAAAACTTTATACAATTTCCCATGAATGACTTATTAGTTTTGCTAACTCGAAAGGCTGGTATAGCTAGTTTGTCCTTATTTCTAGTATTGACATTGTGCAAGTCACTCCGTTTTTTATATTTATCTATATTTTTCCGTACAAACATTATATTCTGGTATATATATTCAGATGGAACAGTAAGTATATTTACCTCTTTAAAAACGCTTCGTAGAGACTCGCGACTGCCTAGATTATAAATAGCTCTGACTGCTCTTTTTTGTAATACGAAAATAGCACTTATGTCAGCTGCTGAGCCCCACAGCAGAATACCATAGGACATAATGCTATGGAAGTAAGCAAAATATACTAGTCTAGCAGTTGGTTCGTCTGACAATTGTCTGATTTTCCAAACAAATTTTTTTGAGTCCAGTGTTATTCCCAAAAATACGGTCGAAGGAACTAAATCTAAAACTTCCTCGTCAAGTGCAACCGTTGGTTTAATATGAGTCACATTCGGCAATGAGAATTTGATGCATTTGGTCTTTCCTGCATTCAAAAGAAGATTATTTGCCGAAAACCAATTTGATATGAGGCCGAGAGTTTTATAAGGTTCTATAAGATCCTTATCTTTCCTATTCACTTTAAATATGAGTGACGTATCATCAGCAAATAGAATTATGTCTGATACTTTCTCTACTAGATATGGGAGATCATTGATATAAACTAGAAATAAAAATGGACCCAAAATCGATCCTTGGGGCACCCCCATTTTGACAGAATATCGTGTTGAATTTACCCCGTCTATTGAAACCAGTTGTTCTCGACCCGATAAATAGCACATTACAAGATCAAGAGATCTGCCAAAAATTCCATAGTATTTTAGTTTCACAATGAGCGTATGGTGGTCTACGCAATCGAAAGCCTTAGAGAGATCGCAGAAAACTCCCATCGCATCCTGCGACCCCTCCCAAGCCTCCAACACAGACCTCATTAGTGTACACCCCGCATCCTGAGTAGAACGGCCCCTTGTAAACCCAAACTGCTTGTCATGCAATATCCCATTCACGTTAAAGAGCGACAACATCTGGCTGAGCATGAGCTTTTCAAATATTTTACTTAACGCTGGCAGTATAGAGATGGGTCGATAATTTGTGGCATTATTTGAACAACCTGATTTTAAAACAGGTACTACCTTACTGATTTTCATGAGGTCTGGAAAGACGCCATCACTGACACAGCAATTGAAGATGTTTGCAAGGATGGTAGCAATGTTTTGTATGACTGATTCAATTGCCATTACAGACAGTCCCCATAAATCCTCTGTGCCCTTTTTTTAATGCTCTTAAAAGCTTTTAAAATATCAGCATTTGCAACAAATCGAAAACTGAATTTGGGCACAATTGGCTTAATAGATTGTTTTAAAAAGATTTCAGCCACATCCGGTGACGATGGGAGGCACTTAGTAGTAACTAGAGGTATATTTGTAAAAAACTCGGCAAAAACGTTGGCAACGGTAAGTTTGTCTGAAACGAGTTCGTCATTAATATTTAGTTTTAGTAGGGGACCCGAACCTGGGTATATCCCGTCCAGGAGGCTATCCTGCCATCCGGCGAAAATCCCGTCATGTAGCCGTTGTGCCAGATTGTGAGAACGGAGTGGAACCCAGCGGTTGCATGCGGGGGGGGCATCAGGGGCCCTTCCGTGCTCCGTGTCAGTTTCTCACCATCTGACCACTGCCTTATCCGAAGCTCCGCCCCTTGCGCGTCCTGACCGCACTCCTGCCTTCGGGTCCCGCCGAGTCTGGCAATATGAGTTAGCAGATTGGGATGGACTGCGTGAGTTTTTTGCGTCCTACCCTTGGAAGCGGCTCTGCTTTTCCACCGAAGATCCTGACTGCATCACGGAGACGGTGCTACAGGGGATGGAACTTTTCATCCCTTGTGGCAAAATTCCCGTTGGCGGCCGCAGTCGCCCCTGGTTCAACAAAGCCAGTAGGGATGCCACGTGCCGCAAGCAGTCTGCATATCTGGTTTGGGATAAGGCCCGGAAAAATCAAGATCCGGAAGTCAAGGTGGTGAAGCGGAAGTTCAATGTCGCTTCTAGGTACTACAAGAGAGTTATTGCCAAGGCAAAGCAGAACATGGTGCCAGAGTTGGCGAGCGACTAGGAAAGTATCCCTCCGGGAGTCGCGCTTTCTGGGCGCTCGCCAAAGCTGCTCAACGCAACTTCTGCCAGTCCAATCTCCCACCATTGGCCCATAGTGCTAAGGAGAAGGCAGATATTCTTTGCCAAACCATTGCCTCAAACTCGACTTTGGACGATGCGGGTGCCATACCCCCTTTCATCGCACGGTGTGATTGCTCTCTGCCCGAAATCCGCATAACGCAACGTGCGGTTAGGCGGGAGCTTGAGCTCCTAGACGTCCATAAGTCAAGCGGACCGGACGGCATCCCTTCAGTGGTGCTAAAGACGTGCGCCCCTGAGTTGACCCCGGTTTTAACGTGCCTTTACCGTCTCTCTTACAGCGCTAAAAGGGTTCCATCTTCGTGGAAGGTAGCCAACGTCCACCCTATTCCCAAAAAGGGTGACCAGTCGGACCCTACGAACTACAGGCCTATAGCGGTAACATCCTTGCTGTCCAAGGTCATGGAGAGAGTCATCAACTCTAAGCTCCTACAATACCTAGAGAAGCACCAGCTGATAAGCGATCGTCAGCATGGCTTCCGTCCTGGTCGTTCAGCTCTGCTGATCTTCTAGTATATTTGACACACCGTTGGGCACAAACCTTGGAAAGCAAGGGTGAGGCTCTAGCTTGTAGCCTTGACATCGCCAAGGCATTCGATAGGGTCTGGCATAAGGCTATTCTATCGAAGCTACCACCATATGGAATCCCCGAGGGACTCTGCAGTTGGATCACCAGCTTTTTGGACGGTCGGAGCATTACAGTCGTAGCAGACGGTTCTTGCTCCGTCACCAAAACCATTAACGCTGGCGTACCACAAGGCTCGGTGCTCTCCCCTACGCTATTCATTCTGCATATCAATGACATGTTATCTATAGAAAACATGCATTGCTATGCGGATGACAGCACGGGTGATGCGCGGTATAGCGGCCACCAGAATGTCTCTCGGAGCTCGGTACAAGAGAAACGGTTGCAACTTGTGTCTGAAGTCGAAGGTTCTCTCGGTGGGGGCCTATAAATGGGGTGAAGAGAACCTAGTCATAAGACACAAGTGTGCACGTTCACTGCCGAGAAGGACCCATTTGTCGTAGCGCCCCGAATCAAATCCAAGATTGGGAATCCGAGAGTATTGGGATCCTCGGAATCGAAATTTCAAGCACCTGCCAATTTAGGGGTCATTTAGAGGACAAAGCTAAACTGGCAAGCAAGAAGTTGCGCGTCCTGAATAGAGCTAGGCGGTACTTCACTCCAAGACAGCGGCTTGCACTATATAAAGCACAAGTCTGCCCGCACATGGAGTATTACTCACATATCTGGGCAGGAGCCCCTAAATACCAGCTAGACCCACTTGACTCATCACCTGACGGCATCCAGAATGGTATGATGAATCATCATACTATGCTGGATGCCGTGTACAGGTTTAAAGAAGTCGGCCGTTATGACCCGCTTCCAGTGTACACTCGCATACCAAAACCTCTGCTGGTATGAGTTCACTGCATGCGCAGTTATGGAGTTACACTCGCGGTAGCACAATACCATTTCAAGACATTCTTGATTAGTATAACGTGGTCTAGGAGGCATTTTTAATAAAGGCGCGCGATATTCCCGTCGATGACCGCTCGGGCGGGGGGCGAGGGGTGACTGGCGAGCGCCGCGCGGTCGGGTAGCGCGTGCGACGAAGGGCGCAGTGCAGGTGAGGGTGCAAGCGCGCGGGAATGCGCAGTGACGACAAAGTGGCCGGTTCGCAGCTGTATCGTTTGACCGGCAACAGCTTTAAGTCTACAGAGTGGTTTTATGCCAATAAATCAATTCAATATGAAAAAAATATGACAAATTATCAATAATTTAACTTTACTATTTATTTATTCTTTATTGCACACAGAAATACATATTCATATAAGATATTCTAATATCTTATATGAATATGTATTTCTGTGTGCATGTACACAGGCGAGCTTAACTCAACTATGAGTTCTCTTCCAGCAAACCTTTGTCAGAGTGAGAGCTTATATGAGATGGGTTAGAAACAGTGCACAACAATTTGACTTAAGAATAATACAAAAATAAAGACAAAACAGAATTTACCAGTGGTAAATAAATATATACATAAACCTGCTTACTAATACAACATACTAAGTTACTTACGTAACTACAAACCTAATTATATAACATATATATATACATATATATAATAATAATAAACATATAATATATACATAAATATTAACTGCATGCCTGCTTAGTTAATTGAAAGAAGTGTTCTTTTGTTTTTCTCTCAAACACGTCAAGAGATGCTGTAGCGCGAATTGAATGTGGAAGGGCATTCCACAAACGCACTGCTTGAACTGTAAATGATCCGTCATACCGGCTTGAGGATTGAGAAGTCATTCGAAGTAGAAGTGAAGTGGTGGAACGGCAGATTTTTTCTCGCGGGACTAAATACTCAAAGCGTCACGGAGATATGCGGGAGCATTGGGGTTATGGAGGATAGAATGGAGGAATGATAGAATATGACAATCTCGACGTCTCCGAATAGATAGCCAATTTTTTTTTTTTTTTTTTTTATTTATTTATTGTAAGTATAAAAACACATAAAACAATACAAAAGTAGACCAAAAACCACGAAGGTTTGTCCGGAATACTAGGTACAAGTTCTATTTAAAACTAACGAAACAGATATTATAATGTAAAGTAAATAATAACTAACAACTTAATTTGATTAATAATGAGACAGTAGATAACAATCTTTTTTTTTACAATCTACCCGATTACAAAGTTCCTATTTATTAGTGAAGTACAATATACGACAGATAGATAATTCTACAGCGTGTTAACGAAGTGTACTTTTAGCGAACGTTTGATGTTTGTTTCTGTTATGTTGTTTTTAAAGATGGTTCTAAGCTATTGAGTAGGCGGGGAACTAGCACTGATTATTTGTAATTTTTTATTTGATTTTTGTCGTGTCTGAATATTATGAGATATTTCGTGTTGTATGTCAATGTTGAAAAATTGTTCTCTTAAAATGCAGTATAAGAATATTATATGAATTGGCAGTACATTGCAGTGTTTAAATAGCCCTATCTCATTGTCTCTAAGTTGTTCTCTGAGGGAGCTTGGTACAATGTTTTTTAGAATTCTAACCTGTAGTTTGAGTACGCAATTAAGGTGGGTTTTAAAGGTTCGTCCATAGCTGCTTAGACCATAGCCAATAATCGAGTCAGCAAGAGCGTTGTACAGCATGAGTCTTATCTTGAATGGTATTCTTTTTTTAATAATATATAAATTGGCTAAAAATGCCTTGAGTTTATCACATACGTGTATGATATGCGGCAGCCAATTGAATTTACTGTCGATAATTAGGCCTAGGTAGGTATGTTGACTAACAGCCTCGATTTCAGGACAGTTGCAGCCTCCACCAGTACCATGTAGACAAGAATGCTCATGGACTATTAATTTTCCATCAGTAAATTGATGTTTTATGAAAGGAGAGCGTATGTGGACCAATTTAGTTTTGTTGGCATTCATGACTGGGCCATTGTCATGACACCACTTGCTAATATTATTGAGGTCGGTTTGAATTTTTGACATAGCTACACTAGCGTCACGATCAGAGATTACCAGACATGTATCATCAGCGTACTGGTAGGAGTTGCAATGTCTGAGTACATTGTTCATGTCATTGACATAGGCTATAAAGTGTAGGGGGCCAGTCACTGATCCCTGGGGCGTCCCTTCACTGACAGAAACTAAGTTACTATTGACGTTACTAATATTAACACAATAAGATCTATTTTGTAGATAGTTTTCGCACCACTTAAGTAATGGGCCACGTACTCCAGTGTTGTTATGTTTATGTACGAGCTTTTGGTGGTTTAGAGTATCAAATGCACGCGAGAAATCAATGAAGAGTGCTAATACGTGTTCCCTAGAATTTAGGCGTGAGTTTATATGATCAGTAAATTTGGATAATAATGAAGTTGTACTTTTATTTGGTTGAAATCCAAATTGGTTTTTATCTATCACTTCATGGATTTTATAGAATTCATGTATTTGCTCACTGAATAATTTTTCAACGACTTTATTAATGGTAGGTAACAAGGTAATTGGCCGATAGTTTGACACATCGTCTCGTTTCCCTTTTTTATACACAGGACGTACATAACCTTGTTTAAGCTCATCTGGGCAGAGTGTTGCCTGTTACCTGTTGCCAAACTAGTATTTATAAGATTTGCAATAGCAATCGATATTTTGTCACTAATTTTTTTTATGTCCAAAACTTTCATACCGTCATGGCCAGGCGCTTTGAAATTACTGAGATTACTTATTATTTTATGAATTTTGGTAGAAGTTGCCTTTCTGGTGAACATACTAACCTCAGTGTAATTGTAGTAGTCATTTAATTTAAGTAGGGGCAGTTTACACATAGGTGTCATTGATTTCACAGAAGTTCTGAATTCGTGTGCAAATTTATTAGCTCAGTCCAAAGGTGAGAGATTATGATTGCTGAAGGCTTTCTGCAAAATTTGGTCTATTGACTGCCCTATTCTACCACAAATCGAATTAACCAATTGCCATAATTTCCTAGGATTACTGAAATTATTTCTAATACTGTTCTTAAAATATTTATTTCTATGAAATTCAATAACGCTATGAACTTTATTACGTGCTTTATTATATTGTAATCTTAGATATTTATTTGATTGATCAGACTTCCAAGCGCCAAATAGGCGGTCCCTATTATCACACAGGTTTAAGATATTTTTATTAATCCATGGATGTCTGAAACGTATTAGATTGTTTTTGGATCTACTCTGAAGTGATTTATTTTGAGCATTGTTAAAGTTAGATTAAATAAAGTTATGTATTTACTGAGGACAATCCATCCCATTTGTAAGGGACCAGTTGACCTCCCTGAGTTCCTTAATTAATATTCCACCATTACAACAAAAATATCTAGTTTTTTTTGGTGCACGCTGTATATTACTTGCACCGCTGCAAGCGAGCGCAGTGACGCGGTGGTCTGCTAGAACGGTGTCGACGGCCGCTGTGTGCGCATGTGTTGCCGTCAGTCTCACAAAAATGTGATCAATGCATGATTTAGTCACTCGGCCGCCTTTTGTATCAATTCGCGTGTAGTGTGAGATTCCACATACGAGACCACAATCAGAAAGCATATTTGTGTATGATTCCCTATATGAAGAGTGTGATTTGAGGTCTACGTTAACATCGCCAAGCATTATCAAATCTGTGGAGTTAAACTTATTCAATATGGAAGATAGTTCCGTGATAAACAACGATTTGTTTGTGGACGGAGGTCTATAGATTGCACATACAGTTAGTCGCGTGTTATTAGTGTCAACTAGTGTGCCTACGACGGTTTCGAACGTATGAGTTTTTAGTGTGATTGTGGTAAACTTATAATAGTTTCGTATGTAGACTATTAAGCCACCGCCCCTTTTGTTACGACGTAACTATGTGTGCATTGTATAGCCAGGTATTTTAAATAAGTGACTTATAGCATCAGATATTCCTGCCTCTGTGACCATAAGCACATCAGGAGGTAGGGTAGATGAATCTATCAGACATAGTAACTTAGGGAAATTTCTAATTAACGAGCGAATGTTGACATGCACACAAAGTAAATTAATTAAGTTATTAGTAGATACTAGGTTATTAACAAATGAATTAACTGAACAACAATTAATAATTTCTAAGACATTATTTGACATGATTTGTAAGTAATGAAAATGGGGTAGGTAGGTAAGTATAATCCAATAGTACTATTATGCAAGTTTAGTTATTATCAAGCGGTTCAATGTCCGATTCCGTACGGATAATGGATACGTTTTTCGAGTCTTCGTACTTCTTAGCATAAATTCTGCCTTCTTTACACCAGACGTACTTATATGTTTCACCTAAACGTTGTTTGGCGGCGTAAAGTAGTGTTTTGGTACGGTGTGTAAGTGCTGGTCTGACATATACACGGCTTTTAGCTTTGTCCGCTTGGATTTCTGGGAGGATATTACCCACAAGTATCTCCATGCCCTTCGCTGACGATACCCATTTATCACAGACATTTTTAGACTGTAGCTCGATAACAATAGGCCCTGGCTGATCTTTACGTCGGATAGAAACTCTCCGAGCACTGACCAGCTGCGTCGTATCAACTTTCAGCTTTTTTGCGACTTCTGTAGCGATGTTGACAATATTTTCATTAGCTGTTGCCGGCACGCCACATACTTCTAAGGTAGACGAAAGTAAGTTTTGTTCAATTTCTTGACATCTTTGCTCCATAGCCGAGATACGCAACTCCAAACTTTTGTTTTTATTGAGAAGTTCGGTATTTTTTTTCACCAGTGACATGATAGTAACAGCTTGTTCTTTGACGGTATCTTCAAGTTTACTTAGTTGATTATTCATGTAATCAACTGATGTTGTAAGACTCTCTAGCTCGTCTTTTACTACCTTTCTCATCTCATGCGTGATGTCACTTATGAGCTTTTTGGTATCTATGGCCATCATTTTCTCACTATCCCGGTCTTCTTTGTTATCGGAGTCCTCCGGTAGGAAGCAGGAGGATCGCTTGGACAGGTTGCGAATACATTCTCCACAGCTCCATTCCAGCCCTTCGGAGTTACGAAGCGCAGTTAGTTGTTTGTTATTTAACTTAGCACACGGTGTGGTAGCATGAACACACTTATTGCATCTACTACATTCGAGACCCGGTGATTTTTGTGTAATGTTCTTATTACAAGTTGAGCACTTTTTAACACCATTTTTTTTTTTTATTTCGGGGGTACTTAGTACTTTGCACACACGCTCTCTGTGCAGCGGTCTCAATAGAACTGATTTTCTCAATTCAACTGCGACCGAAACTCGGACACGTGGTCATACTTTCGGAGGCCGTAAATGAATCGGATACATAAATTCTGTAGACGTTCGAGCTTGTTGAGAAGTTCTTCATTTGCATCCAGGAAACAGACATCGGCATAGTCCAGAAGAGGAAGTAGAAGTGATTGAGCAAGTTAAATTTTAGTGCGAAAAGGCAGAACTTCTGAAGCCGTTTTAGAGACTGAAATGAACAGTATACTCTCCTGCTTACTTCTGCAACGTGTTCGCACCATGATAAGGTGCAGTCAATAAATATTCCAAGGTTTTTGGCACATTTGGAATAAGTAATGGGAACGTCATCGTAAATTACTGGAGGTGGACATATATGTACTATTGTGTTAAGCATATACTGGCCACCAATAATGAGAGCTTGTGACTTAGATGGGTTTACCAGAAGGCCAAAGCTTTTGGCCCAATCGCTAATGTTACCAAGATCACTATTGATGGCAGCTATGGCTAAACTAAAATCCTCCACTTTAAAGTGACGATAAAGCTGCAAGTCCTCTGCGTAAAGATGGTTATTAGAGATAATTTTGGTAATAGCAATGATAAATACCGAGAAGAGAAGAGGAGAGAGTATGCCACCTTGAGGAACACCTGCAGTAAGATTACACCACTCGGAGGTAGCCTCGTCGTGACGGACTGACTGCGAGCGCCCTCGAAGATAAGATTCAAACCACACAATTACTGAAGACGAGATATTTAGAGAGGATAGGATACCGAGAAGGATGTCAAAGTCAACTGAATTAAAAGCGCTGCTGAAATCCAGTAACACCATAACCGTTAGTGATTTCCGCTCTATGGCCAAACGGATGTCATCTGTTGTTTTGACCAGAGCTGTAGCAGTACTATGGCCAGGGCGGAAACCAGATTGGAAAGGGCTCAGCAGGCCTTTGGAAGAGAGATACCGAGAGAGTAGCTGGTTCACAATACTTTCAAGGACTTTGGATAGGATAGGAAGGATAGAAATTGGTCGGTACTGGGATAAGGAAGAAGGATTGGCTGATTTAGGAAGCGGTAAGATAAGGGCTTTTTTCCAAATAGAAGGGAAGGAACTTGTCTCCAGGGAGAAGTTAATAAGGTGAGTTATTATAGGAGCAAGTTCCTCTAGGATAAGGGAGATCATTTGTAGCTGGAGCCCGTCAACTCCTACAGCTTTGGTGGATATTGATCGGAAGGAATTTTTGATATCTCGTTCAGTAACTGCTGTAAAAGAGAAAGAAGTACAATCTGGCATTGAAAGGTTAGAGAGGTATCTAAGAGTTGAAGATTTGGTGGTGGCACTCAATGCGACTGGTGGCTGTGAAAAGTGAGTATTGAGGGCATTGAGATCGACAGCTGTAACACTGTCATTTTCACTTTTGCCAACACCAAGTGATTTTAGAAATTGCCATACTTTTGTAGTGCTGAGATTATTAATCGAGTTATGTATGTGGCGTCTTTTAGCATCTCGACACATACGACTGCAGCGATTTCGGAGCTTTTTATAGATGTCCCAATTTTTATTAGATGCAACCTTTCTATATCGTCTTTTGGCCTTGTCACCCTTAGACATAAGTTTTTTTATTTCATCTGAGAGCCATGGTGCAGGTACATGTTTAATCCTCACTTTTTTAATCGGAGCATGGCAATTATATAAATTTAAAATGAACTCAGTAAATATGGCAACTTTTGTGTCCAAGTCGTTACAGTTGAAAACCAGTCAATACTGCCCGCATCCTCCCTCAAACGGTCCAGGACAATATTTTTGAAGCTGCGTATGAAGAGAAATTGAGACTTACGTCGAGGGCAGCGAATTTTGTATGATAGATATACAAGATCATGATAGGAAAAGGAAGCAGGCAACTGGCCATGAGAAAATACTTTAGATAGGTCGGATACAATGATTAAATCTAAAAGAGAAGGAGAACTGTGAGGAGCATGATGTGTAGCTTCCAGTGGTAGGATGTGCATGTTGACCGAAGAAATCAGAGAAAGAAGCTTACGACTCCGTGCATCATCCTTAAGCAAACAGGTGTTAAAGTCTCCAAGGATTATTATGTTATCATATTGGGGCGCAAGATTTTCCAGTTTAGATTCGAAAGAAGAGAAGTAGTCGATATGGCATGATGGACTATAATACACCCCCAAAAGCATTTTCGAATGATTAACGGCAATCTCGATAAAAAGATTTTCGGCAAATTTTGAATAATCACTTGGGAGACTTGTCAACCACCTTATGCTTCAAATCCATGCGTAAATAGATAGCCACTCCACCACACCCCTTTCCAGTTCTATCATTGCGCACTAGCTTATAGCCAGGTATAGCATACTGTTTCGAAGGAAGTGCAGGTTTAAGAAATGTTTCAGAAACAAGAATAGCATGAATGAGGTCAGAGTCAAAAGATGACAGAAGGTCAGGGTAATGAGCGTGAATGCTTTGAGCATTTATATGTACCGCACTATTGTAATCTATAAACACAATACTATCTCCACAGTTGCGCGCGGAGCGGTGAGATAAGCGCACGCGTTAGTCTAACTGCTCTGTTTATAGCAATGTTGTCTTGTGTTATTTTTCGCAAATTACCCACTTAGTACAGTTTACTAAATTATGAGTGAAATTGTTAGCGATTGTATATCCAAGATGCACGAATTACCGAGTGATGATGTTGAAGGAGACGCTGAGATTATGGCGGAACAAATACAGTGTGAGATGAGGGAAGAAGAGATAAAAAGTCTTGTTAATCAGGATAAAGGAGTCGGAGAGGGAAGTAACAGTATAAAAAGAAAGGAGAGAAATGAAAGTGATAGTCGTGAAATGTATGAGGAAGATGATGGTGAAGGTTTTGTAACTGTAATAAGGAACACGAAGCGAATTGACCGCAGAGTTTCTAAAACTGACATTATTCAGAATCCGATTTTAGAAGAACTGAACAAAGGTATCAACAAATATCAAGTTTGCATCACCTCTAAAGAGGCGTTACCTAAACAGATAGCATTAGCCAAGCTGTTGCGAACTTATAACATTGGAAACATTATTAAAGTTAAGTACAAAAGTCAGTTTAGAGTTTTGATTTCGTTCGAGTCTCAAGAGGATCCTAATATTTTATTAAATTGCGAAGATATAGTTAAAAGGGGATTCAGTTGCAAAAACACATTAGAATCAAATTTATCGTATGGAGTAGTAAAGCAAATGGATCTAGATGCTGATCTAAGTGAATTGAAAGATACCTTGAAATGTGATTATGAAATTGTATGTCTAAAAAGATTAAAGAGATTATATTATGAGTATAAATGGGTAGAGAGTGAAGCAGTTCAGATATGTTTTAAGAGTTCGACCCTCCCAAGTTATGTTTATGGATATGGTTGTCGATTTAAGATCGAGCCTTTTAAGTTCCCAGTCACTCAGTGTTCGGGTTGCTGGAGGTATGGGCATTCAAAAAATTTTTGTCCGTCAAAGAAGATACTTTGTCCTAAATGTGGTCTGGAACATGCTAATTGTGACGTAAAAAATTACAAATGCTTGAACTGCAAAGGTCCGCATATGTCATTAGATAAATAGTCTTGTCCAATTTTTAAAAGAGAAAAAGAAATTCGAGAGATTATGAGCAGAGATAATTCTTCTTACAGGAGAGCATTGTTATTAACCATACAAAATAAAAGGTCCGAAATCGTGGATGATATACTAGGACTCAGGATATTTTGATAGCAGATCAGTTGAGTACGGGAGTTACGAGATCTTATGCAGATGTCTTGCAAATGGATACTTCTACTTATATTGAGCCAGATATTATCCAAGAGGAGTTTTTAGAATCAAGCGAAAGTGTTAGTGAGAAAAAGATATACACGAAAAATAAGAAGAGTAAAGAAAAGAAGCAAAGAAAAAAAAGAAGGGAAAAGGAGTAAGTCAGAATGTCGAGAATTTTCAGGAGCAAGTTCAGCATAATTAAACGGGACAAAAGTATGTAAGAAAGATAAATTTTAGTTTTAATATGTTATTTAAAAGACTTAAAGAAATCGGGTCATCTAGTGAAAAGTTGGAAGAGAAATTAAATTCCTGTTTTAAATTAATTTGTGAAGAAGTATATAAGTATGTGGTAGAGGTAGTTAAAAATGGAGAATTAATTAACAAGCTATTGTTTATGTTTAATAATGGCTAATGTTAAGAAACATTTTGTTATTAATATACTTCAGTGGAACTCGCAAAGCTTAAGACCAAAACTAACGGAATTTCAATCTCTTTTAATTCAGGAACAAATACATATTGCCATTATTTCTGAAACTTGGTTAAGAGAGAGTAGTTGTTTAAAGATTGAAACTTTGTTAAAATTTATTTGTTATTTGCTTTTTTAATATTTTAACTATTGATATTGTCTAGTGTTACATTGCAGTTTTACAAAGATTTCGTACAAGAATTTCGTTACCGACGCACACATGTTTTTAATTTAAAGTCAATGGCACGAGCTTAAAATCATATAACGCACATGTTATAACCAAGCGTGGCCGAATCTGTAATATGGAGACAACAATAGCGCTATCATGTGCAACGTCTTCTATAACATGGAGGTACTCACTTTTCTTTCCGGTCATGTCGCTAGTGGTCCCATAAAAAAGAAAGTGCCCCTGTGTTTGCGCACACACTTGTGCACCTTAATATGTCCCCTATAGATAGATATATCTTAAAGAAAATACAGGTACAATGGGCGGTCTTATCGCTTTGTAGCGATCTCTTCCAGACAACCGTTGGGTGGACAAGAAAAATTAAGATGGAAAAGGCGGTAGTTGTAAGTGTACTATCGTGTGTATTAAATGTTTAACGTTATTACATACATACATTACATGTGTACAAGCTTCATAAATATATACTTATATTTGTATAAATACTAATAATACTATACTATAATAATATACTATACATACTTAATATTATACATCTTTTTAATTAAGGAGTTATGCAGGAAGAGGTTACTAAAAGAAGTTAAGAGATAAGAAGAGAAGTGATAAAGATATTTAGAGCGATAAAAAGTGTTTTTTTAAAGAAACTTTGAAGGAGGCTAGGGTTTGTGCACGCCTAATTTCTACAGGAAGTAAATTCCATAGCTGAGCTGCTTGGACAGAAAACGAGTAATCAAAAAAATCTGTAGAGTGCACTGGGATATGTAGTTTTAAGTTCTCTGATGATCTCAAAGGCCTAGAATGTGTATCACAAACGAATTCAAACGTTGCTTAAGGTAAATGGGAGCTGTGGGATTAAACAAGATATTGTAAAGGAGACAAAGTATATGAGTATTACGGCGAAGGTGGATTGGTAACCACTCGAGTTTTTTTCCGGAAGTCAGAGACATGATCGTATTTGCGAAGTCCAAATAAAAATCTAATACAGAAGTTTTGGAGACGTTCGAGTTTATCAAGTTTGTCCTCTGTAAGGTCAAGATAACTGGCAGCAGCATAGTCAAGTATGGGGAAAAGAAGAGATTCAGCAAGAGCAATTTTGGTGGCGGTGGGGAGAAAATTACGCATTCTTCGTAAGGAACCTGCTGCCGCATATAATTTGCGACTAGTTTGTTCAAGTTGTGGACCCCACGAAAGCGTTTTATCAAAGTATATCCCCAGATTTCTCACATTATCACTAAATGGTATTAACGTATTATTGAATATAATCTGGGGGATTAGTGACCAGTCAACCTTGGTTATCATGCGTGAACTTCCCATGAGAATAACCTGGGTTTTAGATGGGTTCACTGTAAGACCATGCTCCGAACTACATTGGCTTATTCGACCTAAGTCACTATTAATGACACCCATTGCTTCACCAAGTCGTTCTATAGGTACCTGAGTATAAATTTGTAGATTATCTGCATAAAGGTGGTAGGAAGAAGTTAGATTAAAGGAAATACAGTTTATAAATATTGTGAAGAGTAATGGAGATAAAACGCCACCCTGTGGCACGCCTGCACTAGCATAGCACCACGAAGAATATAACTCTTCGATGCGAATACGTTGCCGACGACCAAACAGGTAACTACGAAACCAATCAATTGCCTTTGGAGATATGTTAAGAGAGCGTAATATGCCAAGCAGAATGTCAAAGTCCACGGTGTTGAATGCATTGCTAAAGTCTAGCAGCGCAAGCACCGTCAACTTACCACATTCCATGCCCAGTCGGATATCATCCGTAATATTGACCAGTGCTGTGGTTGTACTGTGGCCGGGACGGAAACCGGACTGCAATGGATTAAGGAGAGAATTCGTACATAGGAATGAACTCAATTGGAGATGGATAAGACGCTCCAGGACTTTAGAGAGGAAAGGTAAAATGGAGATGGGTCGATACTCAGAAAAGGAAGAAAGATTCGGTTTTTTAGTTAGAGGCGTAGTTTGCGCATTTTTCCAAGCAGAAGGAAATGTACCACTGGCAATTGAGTAATCTAGGATGTGAACAAGGAGAACTGGTAGGATCTCATCTAGTATGGGAAGGACCATATTACGACTGATACAATCACTTCCAATAGAATTGGATGTGATTGATAGTACGCTTTTCTTGACATCACAAGCAGAGAATTGATTAAAATTAAATTTTGAATAACTAGTTAGGGGTAGGAAGTGATGAAAGACGCTGCAGAGTATTATTTTTTGTGGTCCTATCAAAATTGGACGACGTTGAGAAATGAAGATTTAGTGACTCAATATCTAAATCTTTAGAAATGTTGTCTTGACGTGACTTCCCTATCCCCAAAGATCTCAAGTATCTCCAGACTTTTACTGGGTCTCCATTTTGGACAGATTTATGAATGTGTTGGCGTTGAGCATTCCTACACACCTTATTATAGTGATTCCTGACCGAATAATATTTTTGTTTACTTTTGTCTGAAGGACCAGATTTGTACCGAGACTTGGCTATTGCCTTCTTATCTAGCAATTTTCTTATATTTTCAGTGAGCCACGGAGCAGGCTTAATAGGCGCGTGGACGTCATATAGTTGAATTAATAATGTTTCAAGCATACACCTTATCATCGATAGAGTCGGAAGAAATAAGTGAACTCCAGTCAATAGCACTAGCGTCATTCCGTAAATTATTAGTGTTCATGCCACTAAAATTGCGCTGCAGAAGAAATTCAGGTTTTGCTTTAGGTGGACGAATTTTATAAGATAAGAAAAGAAGGTCATGATAAGAAAAAGAGTCCGCAGGGCATTGGCCATAATGAGTCACATGCCCCTTGGAAGAAACAATAACTAAGTCTAAAAGAGATGGTGTACAGTTTGGAAAATTATGCGTAGCATTAAGTGGCAATAGGGAAAGATTGTGTGATTGAATTATAGACTGAAGTGAAGAAGATCGTGAATCTGTTTTAAGTAGGCAACTACTTTGAAGGTGATAAAATAAATTTCGATGATCAAACATTTTGTATATTACTGATCTTTTCCCGGTACTTTCTTGACAGAGTAGTATATACTTTCATACTCCTATACATAGCAATTTCAAATACCTTGCTAATGACAGAAATAAGAGTTATTGGTCTGTAATTTTCAAGTATGGTCACCTTTCTTGTATATGGGTTTTACAATAGCATTTTTAAGCAAGACTGGAAGTGGAAAGTGGAAGCAAGAAGTGAAGAAGATCGTGAATCTGTTTTAAATAGGCAACTACTTTGAAGGTGATAAAATAAATTTCGATGATCAAACATTTTGTATATTACTGATCTTTTCCCGGTACTTTCTTGACAGAGTAGTATATACTTTCATACTCCTATACATAGCAATTTCAAATACCTTGCTAATGACAGAAATAAGAGTTATTGGTCTGTAATTTTCAAGTATGGTCACCTTTCTTGTATATGGGTTTTACAATAGCATTTTTAAGCAAGACTGGAAAGCAGCTTTCTGCAAATGACAAATTTATTAAGAAGGTTATTACGTATGAAAGTTCCCTTGAGCATTCTTTAATTACTTGCGTAGCCAGACCATCGAACCCAACAGCTCTCGTGTTTTTGAGAGACATGATAATTCTATGAACATCTTCCTGACTATACGGTGTTAAGAAGAAACTGTTGCATATGGTACTCTGAAGTGTAGTGCGCAGTGGCCGATTTTACTGTCTGGTCATATTTGTCCAGTAAGTATTAAATGTTTCTGATATATCGTGTGGCTTATCTATAATATTACTACCATTATGTATTTCATTTATAAAACATTTTTTTGCCTTTGAATCTTGTTTTATTATATCCCACGATGTTTTGCCGACATTTTTAGAATTCTAGATTAATTTTCTTACATCGTTTTTTATAGAAAGATCAATACATTGTTTTAAAACCGTGGCATATATTTGTATATATTTAGATTTTTTCTGGTTTTCATTTTATAAAAAATAAATCGCAACAACCGTTTTTTTTTTACAGCTAGCTCTCAACCCTTTAGTAATCCATTTACATCTTCCAACTTTAGTGGTTATTTTTCTTTTATATATGGGAAAGCACAATTTGTAAAATAAAAGAATAAGTTCATGAAATTCCCGATAAGCCATATTGATATTTGGTTGTTTGTATATATCGGCAAAAGAAAGGCTTGCTAAGCATTGTTTAAACTTCCATATAAGCTATAGTATTTTCTAAGCTATAGTTCCTTTTATATATATAATATACTAAAGGAACTTCTTTATTTTTTACTGGAATGATTAACATTTGGGCCGTGTTGTTGTCTGAAAGGTCTAAAGGCAAAACTTTGCTTATAGCTGAATGCTTACTGACGGAACTACTCTTCACCCAGTTTCATTCGGAAAGTTCCTTAAAAGACATGCTATTCAAAACATTACAAATGGTTCAGTGAAACGGATTGGAAGAAAAAAAACCTCATTAGCTTTCTCTTGATCTACTGATGCCAATGCATTCATTGACAACGCTAATTTACAAAGTATGATCTTAAAAGCCTTCATACCATCCTTTCAAATAATGCGCATGGGCTTCGTACGGAGTGACTGGTCACTTTAGGAAGTAATTCAAAATCTGTCTGTACCTAGTGGTTGTGTGGCAAGGCTCTTAAGGTGTGAATAATTAATTATAATATTCTTGAGGGTTCTATAGTGTGAAACCTAACTCAAAATGTTATTATGACATTCGATGGTCAAGTATTACCTCAACGCGTATTCATTTGTTATAACTCATTGCCAGTTGAACTATATACATACCGAACTGTACAATTTTATAATTGTTGCCGGTTTGCCATTAATAAATTATGTCCAGAATATGAGTGGCAAAAAATATTAAAAAATCTATGGCACAAAATTGCATTTCATATGGGGAAGCAGCAAAACTGTTTCCTCCTGTCAGCAAATCATATGCTAATGTAGTAAACACACCTCATGTATTCAATATAACACAAATTCACTCGTCTCCTCAAATAGGAAAACAATATTTTAAAATTGTCGTGCTCCGCCCAAAATAGGTAAATGTTCAATCAAGAAGCTCATCAATCAATAATTATAAACTTTAACACACACACACACACACACACACACACATAGATAATTACACCCTGACTCAGGACAAACAGACATGTTCATGCAGACAAATATGATCCCGCGACCTCTGGCCTGAAAAGCAAGCATTTTCAAACCACGCCAACAGGCCCATCAAAGAAAGAAAATCGTTTTAAAAAGAGAATCATTCGTCGAAAACATTTCAGAACTAATTTGAAATTGCATTAAGTGGTGATTACCTTACGAGTTTCTATTGTTTTAAACATTTGTAAACTACGCGGTCATTAGTTTATTGACAGACTGTACCTACAGTACCTAAGCGTCATACAAATGAGGTATATGTATGTGTAAGTTCTATACTAATGTTCTTCATTAGTACCACATAAGTTGTCTGTTCCCTGTCTTATCTCTTTTGTTTACATGTCTATCGCAATAAGGCAGTCGTTTTTCACGATAATTCACACAATTACATACCTACACTACTAATCAATGTTCAATGTTGAACTAGAATGACGGTGACTCGAGATGGACAGCATGTCAACTGAAAAATGTTGCGTACGTGCTATTAACACTAATAAAAGATGTCGTGGTATGTATTTGTTACAAGACAAGACATGATAATATACATTTGTTGCAGCATGGTTCTGTGAAAGCTACTCGTAGCTCGTAATAATATACATAGGTATTTAAAGGAAACTTTGGACTAGTAATTTGTAAACTGCCCTGCATACTGGTCTGGTCTTAGCGGCAGTGCAGATGCCTGTATTCCCATTCTTTTCACTACTTTGTCGCATTAGTAGGACAAACAGTTCTCCTAATCTACGCAGTGGGCCGAACGGGAACATTTTTTTACTTAATGTTTTATGTAATAGTATATTGTTTGTATAAATTTATTCGTTTCTGGGCGCTATCGCGGTAAGTTCGCTCGGCTCGTGCGTTGTATGGTCGCAGTTCTAATCTAACCCACTTTTTAGTAGCAAAGTACATTTTCAGTTACGCCCAGGTAAAGATGTACAGACGCCAGCGCATCAAGTTACCCCAAGCTGTCAAATTTCTCCCATTGAAAGTGAACTTTATACTTTTGTCATAAAGTTGAAAATCTATGTGCTGGGGTCTGTACAATAATTGTTCGTCATACTTGGTGACGAAAGGGAATTAATTATAAATATTTTATTGCATTCCCAATCGTTCTACCAGTGGGCCAGACAGTGGTGGGACGAATAGGAATACACCCGCAGATGCATGTCACACATTTTAAATAGTTAAACTTAAAACGGATAACTTACATAAATACATTGCTTAGGAAATACGCGAAAGAAATTGTATAGTAAAACATGTTTATAGGCAGTTTGTAAACTGGTGTTCTAAAAGTTGTCCAGTTTTGTATGAAGGCCCTAAGTTTATTTATTTGGCTTTTTACTCGTACAGATATGTTCCAGGCTTACTAAGTACCCACTTCGCATTGGAGGTTCTGAAGGTATGAAACAATATTTTAAATTTTTATGTTAGGTATGTCTAAACATAATAACTCTTATAAAAAGATCTTTAAGACTGGTAACTCGAACCAATCATATTAAGAATAATGAACTGTTATGTCTATAAATAAGTATGTAAATAAGTTCTTAGAACCTAAAGTAAGACTAGCCGCACGCAATATACGAATAGTTACTATTCGTATATTGCGTAAACGATATTCTGTGAACGATTGCGCCCAACAAAGACCTTTTAGTGCTGTTAACACAAATGGATCGTATTCGCAGAGTCCCAGGGCGATGCACGCGCCCTGCGACTCTGCGAATACGATCCATTTGTGTTAACAGCACTAAAAGGTCTTTGTTGGGCGCAATAAAGTTTAATTATAACTATTTTATTTTATTATTAAGCATATACATTTTGTATTAATATTTTGTAAGTCTCTTATAGGTAATATTAAACTTGGCCGCATAACAAGTTTATGGGTGTATATAAATTATAAAAAATAAATAAAAAGCTGTGCCAGTTAGAAATGTTTTATTTTAAACCAACTCAAAAGGCGCTAATACGGTTATTTAACAGGAACTTACATATTTTTGCTTAGGTCTGGGGTCGTAACGCTGAGAATATGGGGTCCCAGTGCTGGAAATCTATAGGCAGGTTTTAAGCGCTTGGTTGTCACTTCCCGTGACCAGAGGGCTGAACTTTTCTTTGGCCAAATAATAAGCTTAGCTATTCATCGTGGTAATACGGCCCGTCTTCTGGGCACGTTTGCCCATGGCGTCGATTCAGAATACTTTTACGCCGTCTGTATTTAGTTATTAGTTATCAAGAAAGAATGATTAAAAACGGTCCCAAAACACCAGAGAAATTACGTAACATACTTGAAAAATACACGTTTTTTTATTATTTGACGTTTGCAGTTAGACGCTTTCACTTCCTCACCGGATAATATAGAGGGGAGGGGCGCTAAAGCCATCTAGCGAACAATACTACACCTGCCGGGCACTTACTAATATGGAAATGCATAAGAGGGCTGTGTTTAAGGGACATTTTATGCAACTGTCGCTCTACGTCAATATGCGAAGATGCGGGCCACTTACCCGATTGAAAAAATGTGAATTCGAATTGAGAACCTCCTTGCCTTTTTGAAGTCGATAAAAAAAATACAATTGATCAAATTGAAGTAAATCTTTATTAATATTATGGACTTAAGAATCTAGACAACTTGGACCGTAATTGTGATCACACTCTTCCTTAGATTCACATATTAATCCGTTTCCTGGTTTTCCCGCTGGGTACGGTACCTTGTCAACATAGTTTCCTCTGAAAAAATAAACGAGAATATAATTAATTGATTGATAATAAGCACAATGGTGCCCGAAGGGTACCGCGTCCTAGACCGTGGGCCTTTAACCTAACTATTCAGTAACGTCATTTAAGTAAGGTATGGCCACGTTTTTGCTCTATAAGCAAATCAACCCGTAAGCCCACCAACCTATAGATTGAGGTAATACGAGATATGACTTGAGGTAATACTATTGTTGAGACATTTTTACTAACGGACATCAAAACGTATCGGTACAGAAATACGGCATTAATTGCTATACTTTAAAACGATGCCGCGGCATAGAAAGGGATTTTCATTGAACAGCATTAAAAGACGAGCCATATGCTCCCGTAGCGGGATTCTGTGGGATAGGTAATGGTATCTTAACGGCTAGTGTGCGCTGACTCACGGCAAAATCCCTTGCCATGCCGTCCCGGTCTGCGTAGGCCTTAAGGTTGCCTGAGCTTATCAGAGAGTGATTCCAAAAGTGTTGCAGGCGTCATAGGTTGCTGTAACCACTAATCCTAGGTAGGCCGTAAGCTTGTTTTCCGATTTAGAAATATATAAAACTGAGAGAATGCGGTTTACATAATTCATAAATACCTAAAATAACCTAACAGGCAAATTTCTTCTAAACGTCATTAAGTAGGAAACCCGGCAATATTAGCCTGATGCATGTGATTGACTTTATGGCATCGGTAAATGTTTCACTAAGCAGTTTATGAACTTCTAAGTTTGAAGCGGACTCTGTCTTGGCCGTTTTAAGTTCAATATTTTTACTTAATATTTTGGAATTTGGACTGCTCAGTCGAGTTGGATTCTACGATTGTGGTCTTTCTCGAAGTAACAGTTACCTAGTTGAATGGTCTGTCCGCTTATATACCCCTACATTTTTAAGGGTACATAAGCGGAATATCAAACCAGCAACGGTAAGTTTTAATTCCAGTGAAATCGATGGCGAATTAATAGGATGAAATAAAAGTGGAAAAGTGACAGTGAAAGTAAACAGATACAATTGTTCTGTACAGAGTGAGCAGTGTACGCCGGGTCTTTAGCTTTAGCAGTGCTCGTCACGGGGCCTCTGTAAATGCGCCACTTTTATTGGCGTTGAGTCCCGGCGGCTAGCACTCTGTTACATTTCAGAGTGCTAACCACCGGGACTCGACGCCAATAATATAATACTACCTTATCTTTCTATCTATCTACCCATGTGCGGCTGGTTCTCTTTATGTAAAAGCATTAGCCCTTACATAAAGAGAAGAGTTTGTTGCTAAAGATATTTAAATATTCATTTTGAGATTTTCAAAAGGATCACAGCCAGTCGTTTGACAATTTATGCGACAAATGCCTATATATTTATGGACACCATTATGGGGTTCGGACCCAGGCTGAAGGAGCCGCTGAAGTAAAAAGCCGGAATCCTACAAAGGGACTGGTATGGACTGTCTGTGCCTGTGCACGGAATCACAGGTTTGGGGCAAACTAGCTTACATGAAGCTTTCTCTAGCTACGTAGGAAGCGTAGTATAAAGTCAGAAGGGAGCCGAAGACTTGCTTTTTTCGTGCTCTTTTTCCTTTACATTCTATAATGGCTTTAATTTTTGGGGCGGTTATATAATGATTCAGGCTCTGTAAGTCTTCTGACTCTGGCTGTGTAATGCATATATGTTCACATGACATTCGAAACCACGTAGGATAATCTAATAAACCCAAACCCCAAAACTTAAAATTTGTTCGGTTGGGAAACCGAATACGCGAGAATAATTTTAAGTTTAGCATTAGGTAACGTTTACGCGATGAGCCTACTCTTTGTGAGTTCAGAGAGCATGACGGCAGAGTATGTTTAGTATGTTTTATGGAGAGTAATCTTAAACGGATATTGTGGCTATAACTAGCCACCACAAATGCTCGTCTTCTCAATTCTCGATACTAGCATGTAGACGGCTGTGTACTCACCTATAATAAAGAGAGAGAGATTGAGTGGGGAAAGTCGCATGGAAGGGGCAAACGCAGAAGGTATATGACAGCGGCGGAAGGTAAGGTAAACTTACGTGCCAATTTTTATTCCATCAACTTATTGTAACTTCATTCCAATTCGCAAATCTTTTCTATTAGACTTAGAAATTTATTTAAAGCATGTTACTCACTAAGAAAATATATTTAGGGAAATACTTACGTGGGTCCATATTCGCAAACTACCAAAAAGTTCTTCCATCCATCAAAGTACTCCGATACAGCGCAACCAACATATTTAGTGTCACTCCAAACCATCTGAAAATTGAATATAAGTATAACACCAAAACAAATTATATTTCTCCTAAGACGTTATTATTGTCCGTAGTAACTTTAAGATCTTTTTTCAAAGATTAATATTTACATTTGTAACTTGACAAAAATATCAACCTACACAGGTTGGTTTTTTCAATTTTTTTTAGCAATTATAGGTATTTTGTTTATATTAAAAATGGCTTAGTCAAAACAAAATGTTGATTTCCATAATTTTTCCGAGACAACTATCTATCTATAATTGAGCATAGTAGCTTTACTAGCTTCAACCGTGTGCTGTAGGAATAGTTTACCTGAGTGTAGTGTCCCGTTTTTGGTTGTCCCACTTCGTACCGACTATCTTTTATTGGTCCGAATGTGTAGTTCACATTTTCACTAAACCAAGACTCCAAGGCCGAGTCTATATTGAGCTTGGCGTGGCGATCGGAAGAAGAGAACATAAATATATTTTCTCCAGTAGAAAATCTACCAGATGCTGGAAAATAAAGTCATTTTGATTAATCCCAGGGTCAGTCTGGCCAAACATCAAGGCCGGCGATATTGCTGGCAGCTGAATACAATATGTTTATGAAGAATTATGTTACGGTAAAATAAGGTGTATAGAAATGGGGACAATACTCATACATCAGTTAAATATTAGTCCCGTCCTTATTCACCCCGACATAAGGTACACAATTTTGTTTCAATAATTATAATAAAAAAATCCTGTTATTCATGTTATACTGTGACTTTTGAAACCACGTAAACCATGATAAAGTGCTCGTCGCCGTGGTTTCAAAAGTCAAAATTAGGTTAGAACAAGGCTGCTTAGCGGTTGTTGTAAGTTACTTACGGATTTCTCTATCTGGGTTGTGTGTAAATTCGTTTCTGGATGCCCACTCAGAGGCTTTGTCCTCTAATTCTTCGTCCCATACCTGACAATAAAATAAATAAAGCGATTAGTTCAAAATCCAACAATAAAATTCCTAAGTATATGATATTTTTGAGACTAAGTTTTCTAAAAACTAAGTGTCCATACAAACATTGCTCTAGTAGAGAGAAATAGTAAACAAATATATAATATTTGTATTCTTTTTGTCATTTTTTAGTTCTCTCCCATTAATTATGCTATATTTAGATCATTTTATTATTATGCTACATTCAATATCCTAAATTCAGAATCCGTACGGGAATTGTCCATAAGCTTGAAAAGTCGAACCCGAAGAAAAACCCGAACCGTGAAAAGTCTATTCCATTACGAGCGAGGAGAAAATACCTAGTAATAATATAACGAATGCTATCTTTTGGTCAAAAGCCTAACCATGTTTCAAAAACACCTATATACGCAGTCGTTTTAATCCCTTAAACCGATGTGAATGTTATTCATATAGTTAATTATCATACCATGAGTTTCATTTGAGTTGCTGCTGGCTGCCCCAATACTTTTCCTTCACTTATTGCCTGCCGCCGTGCGTTATGTCCATCAACGAACTGCTTAATCTCATCACACGATAAATCTTTCACTGAAATAGAACATTCAAACATCAAGCTATTGTCAGGATCCTGAAACTACCGTTTATATGCTAAAGAGTCAACAGTTTTATCGATTATACGGCACTATAAGCAAAAATATACGTGCAACATAAATAAATTCCATTGTTTATTATAGACTATCTGTATCAAGTTCACAAGTAGTAATATTGTTAGGACCTGCCAAATACAGAAAATTTAGAAAAGGTAAAGTATTCAAAATTGGTTCCAACTTCGAGAACAAGGCCAATCGACTCTACGTTACATATGAATTGGAATATTGCAGCCACCTCTGGACCGGGGCACCACAGTTTCAACTTCTTCCTTTTGATCGTATACAACGTCTTGCAGATCGAATGGTCGTTGACGACGGGGATCCCACTATTGGGCTTGATCCTCTTACCCTGCGGAGCGACGTGGCGTCTCTATGTGTCCTCTACCAGATTTATCACGGGGAGTATTCAGAGGAATTGTTCGAGCTTATACCTGAAGACAAAGTACGCCACAGACCCTTTCGCCAAAAGTGGAAATTTCATCCTAATCACCTGGATGAATGGTCATCCACCACCGTGCGTTTCACAAGAAACTTTTTGCCGCGCACTACCGCTCTATGGAATCAATTAGCTGCGCAGGTATTTCCGATCCGGTATGGCATGGCAACATTTAAGAAGCGAACTTATTCTTTTCTTAAAGGTGCCGGCCTTTAAGAAAAGAATAAGTTCGCTTCTTAAATGTTGCCATGCCATACCGGATCGGAAATACCCTACACATATACCCCACCCTACCCTACAATACACTTGCGGTTCCTCTGATCTTGCGAGTGTCTATGGGCGGCGGTGATCACTTGCTCATTTGCCATCCGGTTTTATAAAAAAAAAGTGACCCAAGTCGAAATTCGACCAGTAATGAGGTGATTTACGGAACAGAGACGTCGTAGCTTACCTACTATGGGCCTCATAAAAAGGCTTAAAGTCACTCAACGATCAACAAAAATACTATGCTCAGAGATATAGAAGGATAGCCAAACTGAAGTGGCAGTGAGCCGGCGACATAGCTCGTAGAACCAACGGCCACTCGCTGGGGCAGAAAGGTTTTCTAGTAGTGACTACGAAGACAAATACGCAGCGTGGGAAGGCGCACAACAAGGTGGCCTGACGTTCTTGTTAGAGGTCGCTGGAAAAACGTTTTGTGTATGACCCAGATAGTAGTCACACAAGTAGGACAGTACTGCTAGTAGGACACACACAAAAGATACGGATATAGGCTGCTAAAATAAAACATTTATATTTTGGTTGAATAATTAATATTACTGAATATATAAATGAGCACTTACCCTCGCAGCTTACGTAAGCTAAACAAGCTAATAGAAGAAATACTTTCATGTCCATTTTGAATCAATTGCCGTGCCTAGGGTGCTTCTCGGGCAGCTAATGAGTCAAGATTTGATAACGAACCAGCACATATCGCCTTATATATACCACAGTAATTGATATCTAACGGAGTGACACGTAATACAATTACGGAGTAATCAATACAATTACGGTTCCGTACATTTTATTAGATAACTACATACAATAACCTACCTCAATGCAGGTTTTCTTAAACGTATACCAACAATATCCTGCTACATCTGTAAGGTTAGTAAAGTTATTCTGAAAAGAAATTCCTTATTCCGTTTGCAGGAGTTGCCAAGTATCTACATGTAAGGAAAAAGCGTTTTGCTCTCTTCATGCGTCTTTCTCTCTCTATTTCTATTATATACGTGCTTTGACTATGACTAAAAGAACGCGTGGAAATTTTGTTAAAACTTATTTGTTATTTGCTTTTTTTAATTTTAACTATTGATATTGTCGCATTACAAGTCACATTGCAGTTTTACAAAGATTTCGTACAAGAATTTCGTTACCAACGCACACGTGTTTTTAATTTAAAGAAAAAGCCTAATCTGGAGACAACAATAGCGCTATCATGTGCAACGTCTTCTATAACGTACTCACTTTTCTTTCCGGTCATGTCGCTAGTGGTCTCATAAATAAAAAGTGCCCCTGTGTTTGCGCACACATTTGTGCACCTTAATATGTCCCGCGTAGGTGTCTAGTATCCATTGAAACTGGCCGCCGTGGCCAAAATTAGTCCACTAGGACACTTTTCTAGTCAAGCTATATAGGTACACAGAGAGATTAGGATTGAGACTACCCAAATCACGATGGTCCGAGTTATTATTTCCAAACTAGATGATATATTTTCAGCATGTTTGTCAAAGACCTCGGTACACGGTGGGTTCAAAATGGATTTCATAAGGAATTAAAGGAATCAGGTAGTTTATGCGTCAATTTTAATTATAAACCAAGATAATATATTTAGACTCGTTTTTCGAATTAATATATATTATATTTATATAATAAACAATTAGATCTATATTTTTTTCATAATTTTGGCTTTAAGTATTTAAAAAGCGAGAAGATTTGCCATTGCAGCATTGGAAATTGAAGAATGTAGTTACTATTGGGCAGAATAAGTTTAAAAACTTGATGATTTCCTATCGTTTAGATAGCCAGAACATTAAACAACGAGTTGCAAACGAGTTTGTAATCTGTATTGCTGCATGGCTGACAGCAAAGAATATCACCACTCCATATCATCTCGTGAGGGGCGGGCGGCGTAAGAATCGGTCCAAAGTAATATCTCCCAGAGAACAGGCAGCAACGTCTCTCTGTGAACTATGACCATCGTACTGCGATCTGCAACACATTTGCCAAGTGTCGCTTAGCGATCGTGGCATATCGCCACGCTTGGCAGATGTTAGCCATTATGAAGTATCTACTGTTATAGGCCTTTGTTCAGCTATCGACGTCATTCGACTGACATGATGATAAATATGTACCCTGTTTACAGAACGCATACTAATATACAGAAGCTCTATCATTAGTTAGTAAGTGAATTTTTATTTTAGTGACACATACCTAGCTTACAAATGGTAAACCTAAAATTCGTACCGTCCTGTGGCACTATTTTGTGTTAACTTACTCATTTCATTATAAATACTTTCAGTAAGTACTAGGAAGAAATATATATCTTCCCTTAATTCCTCATATTAAATTAACATTCATTACTAAGTATTTAATGCGTGTATGTATCCCTAAAACGGTACAATCGTTGATGGGAAATTAAACTAATAGGTACAATTTAAATGTCATCTAAATCGCATTAAAAATCCGACCTATCACACTAACTCATTAAAACTAAACTGTTGTTAGTTGTATGTGAGGAAACATTATGAAGAAGCACTCTTTATTCTAAAGCGTGCGTGATGCTGTTTTTAAAACTAGAACTGCTAAGGTTTTGAAATGTCATAATGTCGCCAGTGTCATGGTGACGTTATGACATTTCAGGTAGTGCCTAAAAATTTTAATTAATACCTCTGTAGTTAATTTACGAGTAAAAATCGGTTGCCCGCATTCACATGACATTCAATGAATTCATTTATTCACAGCAGATAGAATTATGAGTTTAAATTAAACCACATTGGGTTCCCTATAAACTATTTAGCCTACCTAAGGCATGTGCATATTCTTAATAATACGTAAGGGATTAAATAAAAAAAACGAGTGTGCTTGTGTTAGTGTGTCTACTGAAGTCTTTTTTTAAGATCCATGCTACGGAGAACAACGGGTGGTCTGTATACTTATTTGGTGTCGAGAGCGTCCATAGGCTACGGTGATCGTTTACAATGTAAAAATGTTTACTTTACAATTTTCACATACGAAATGTCGCTCTTTTATATTTTCAGTAACTTATATTTCCCTCTCAACATCCATTCGCCTAAGCCATCACCATCACATCACCATCGATGTAAAAACAGCAAGTGAGATCGCCAGCACCATAAAATCTATGCCACGGGGTAAGTCCCCTGGACATGACGGACTCAGTATCGAACACCTCCGATACGCCGGACGACACTTACCTCTTGTTCTTGGTATGCTTTACGATTTCTGTATAAGCCATAGTTATAAGCCGGCTGGGATGATTATTCCGATACCTAAAATTAAAACAGGTGACCTTGCGGATAGCAATAATTATAGGCGTATCTCTTTGGCTACCGTGATCTCGAAAGTCTTTGACGGCGTGCTTAATACACATCTAAATAAGTGCTCTCCGATACATTACAACCAAATTTGGGTCCCGTCCAGGGTTGTCAACAGAGAGTGTGGTGTTGTGTCTCCTTCGAGCACTCGACGAGTTAGCAGCCCTTGAGAATGGTCCGTGGAGGACCGAAACACGTGTTGGGTATCGTACTGCCGCATGTAATTTGCTTTTTTATATTGTCCTTCTTGCATGTGCACATTTTTGCGGGCGGGAGGGCGGTGCAAATTGCATCCCGGCATGATTAAACTGACAATTAGCGGAATTAACACTACATATTGATTTTGTATTTTGAAGGTTATAACAACTAATTACCAATTATATGTTTTCACAAGTGAATACAAAAAAGCTTGTTTGTTTAATATGAGAAACAATAAGACAACGAAAATGAGATAGAGATATTATGCTTAACTATAAAATTACACTTGATAAAGCAACACAGTTATTGAACCAATACGAACCAATGTTTAGTAAGTGTACCTATGCTTGAATACATGGTGCTTAGTTGTGAATAAGTCAAGATCAGAAAAGGCAACCAACTTATTGTAACATTTAGCAGACCTAATAAAAAAGAGTTTTGTCTATAGTTTGTATTGCTGTAGGGGACGTTGAGAAATAGAAAAGGTACCCGGACTGATCTAGTAGGGGTGCGTAATTGTATCTTAGAGAGGAGGTGTGGGGAGTCAATTGAAGATTGTGCCAGCTTCACTAGATATGAGATATCTGATATAGTTCTTCGCTATATTGTGCTTTGCTATATTGTCTATGTGCTTTTCGTAAGTAAGTTTAGAGTCGTGGATCACACCTAAGTCTCTTATGTAATCTACCCGATTCAGTGGGTGATCGTTTAAGAAGTAACTATAAATTATCACTTTGGTTTTTCGTGTAAACGTCATTGAGTGACATTTAGATACATTGAGGTCTAAGTTGTTTTGCTGACAATAAATTTCAAGCCTTCCGAGGTCTTGTTGAAGCAGGCAACAGTCTTCACACGGATGTGGCACGGCTTGCCGAACTGGGAGTAGTCTGCGTCGTTGGCAGTGTCTGGGCTGGGCCTTCAGGTAGCGCCTTATAAAACTGAGGCGCTTTGGTTCCACAGCCTCCGTCGGGGTAGGGAACCTCCCAGCACGCGGATTCAGGTGTGAGGTGAGGCGGTCTCAGGTGGGCAAACCCTCAAATACCTCGGGCTGACGCTGGACAGTAGGTGGGCTTTTGACGCCCACTTTGACCAGCTGGTCCATAAGCTTGGGAGCTAGTTTTTGACTTTCTTGAATTACGTACTATATAATGGCTAAGTCGAAACCCGAACCCTGAAAAGTCTGTTCCATTACGAGCGAGGAGAAAATGGAAAACGTGTGTATCAATTGTTTTTATTCTCTTTCCTTTATTAATAATGCCTTTTTTTTTTCATAAGGCAGGGGGAATGCTAATGCATGCCACCCGCAAAAAGTGTCTGCGGGTGGGTATGTCGGACTCGCACCGACTAAACCTAACCTGCCGTGGACTTCTTCTGGTGCCTGATACGGGGAGCCCCGGGAACGCGGGTATGCTGCTCCGGTGCCCTTATTAATAATGCCTGCTGTATATATAACGAATGCTGTCTTTTGGTGATTCGAAAAGCCAAATCATGTTTCAAACAACACCACTATAAATGAGAGTAAAGCCTGTTCACCTACATAACCTTCATTCGCGATAGTTATCATACCATGAGTTGCCGCTGGCTGCCTGAAAACTTTTCCTTCACTTATTGCCTGCCGCCGTGCGTTATGTCCATCAACGAATTGCATAATCTCATCACACGATAAATCTTTCACTGAAATAGAACATTCAAACATCAAGCTATTGTCAGGATCCTTAAACTACCGTTTATACGCTAAAGAGTGTACAGTTTTAGTGATTATACGGCAGTTTATGTAAAACTATACGTGCAACACAAATAAAATCCATTTGTTTATTACTTACTAGCTTTTGCCCGCGACTTCGTTCGCGTGGAATAGTGACTTCCGGCAATAACGGCTTTAATGCCTTAAGTGACATATACATATCTTCAATTCAAACGCAGAGCTCATTATTTTGATTTTTGAAGATTTCCCTAGAATATCTTCCACATTTCATTTTTGAAGAGATCCCGCGAGATCGGGAACTATGTTGGTAAAACCAAAAATCTGCCTGAAGTCACTATTCCACGCGAACGAAGTCGCGGGCAAAAGCTAGTTTATCTATACTCCGTTAGAGCATTTTCTTTGTACTAAACGTTGTATTATATTATATTTTCATACCTTTTTACTATTTACAGTTCAGTACTGCATTGATTGGCGCTATTTTATTTTTTATTTTATATTTTGTAATAAAAGCTATCCTATGTCCTTTCTCAAGTTCCAAACTATGTCTGTACCAAATTTCACACAAATCGGTTCAGTAGTTTAGGCGTGAAGCAAAGACAGACAGACAGACAGACAGACAGACAGAAAGACAGAGAGACAGACAGACAGAGTTACTTTCGCATTTATAATATTAGTTTGGATAGACTATTTGTATCTATCAACCAACTTCACAAGTAGGAATATTGTTAGGACCTGCCAAGTTCAGGAATTTCAAACGAGGTTAAGTATTCAGAATTGGTTCCAACTTTCCAACGAGAAAAAGACCAATCGAATCTACACATGTATACATATGAATAGGGATATTACTGCCGCCTCTGGGCCGGGGCACCACAGTATCAACTTCTTCCTTTTGATCGTATACAACATCGTGCAGCTTGAATGGTCGTTGACGACGGGGATCCCACTATTTGGCTTGATCCTCTTACCCTGCGCAGAGACCCTGAAAGCTAAAATTATATTACATAGGTCCCAATTGATATCTGTAATGCATGGAATGAGTTTATTGATTCATTGTGCTATATCAATAACATTAAAATTCCACGGTAGTTACGTAATTATTGACGAACCTATCTGTGTTGAGATACAGTGATGCATCAGTCCAGGCTATTTCAGCATGCGTTTATCTTATGTCATATAATGGCAATATCAGCTCAGTCCATTTAGTTATGGCAAAAAGTCGTGTAGCTCCGTTGAAGGCGACAACAGTCCCTCGGTTAGAGCTATGCGGCGCACTACTTGCAACTAAACTTCTAAATAAAGTAAAAATTCTTTAAGACTAACAATAAATAGCTGTACATATTGGTGTGACTCGACAATTGTATTGGGATGGATAAAATCACCCAAACAACATTTATTGAAGCCTTATGTTTACAATAGGGTCAAGGAAATTATTGACATTTCTGCACCCACTGCGCGGCGTTATGTAGGGTACCCAGCTCTTTAAACCCAGCTGACGCGCAAGTTCCGCTTATTTAATAGATTTTTCACTATGGTGGAAAGGACCATCATTTTATTACAAGATGAGAGATCCTGGCCTAAACAACCCAATTATCCTAAAGACTCAGAATTCCCCGAAGTTAAAATACATTGTAACCTCAGCACAGCTCAAACAAATTACGTTACTTACATGTCAAACTTTATGCGTACCTACATATTAAACGATTTTCCAACTGGAATAAATTACATCGTATAATAGCCTACGTCTTACGATTTATTCATAATTATTATCATCCCAATAACAAGCATGTTGGTTTTTAAGTATTCAGGAACTGCATGCAGCACTTGTAGCTTTATGTAAGTTTTCTCAAAAAGAAACATTTATTAAGGAATATGAATGTTTAAAGTCAAATAAAATACTACCTATTAAAAATCTGCTTAATAAACTAAATCCATTTTTTTATAAAAATGATGCCTTGTTACGTGTAGGAGGCAGACTATCCAACTCATTTTATGATTAAGTATGATACGAAACTCGAAAAAATATTTTTTAATGGTTTACATAAACGAATATAAAGTATTTATCAATCAATCATGTTTAAGGTTCTCATAAAAATCTGCCTGCATAACAACGTGGAACGGTATTAGATTAACTAATTACATCAAATCTTGAAATATTCTTTGGTAAATGGGTATCTTATCAGCGTAAATGGATGGAACTCAATACAGTTTTTTAGGAGAGGTGTGGGACACGAAAGATCTTTTGGCGCGAACGACGGGTACGCGACACGATGCGACTGGCTGTGCGGTGCGCGGTACGCGGGCGGCATGGTAGCGCGGCGGGGCCGACCGAGGACGAAGCACAGCGGATTACCACAAGAGCGCACGGTTGGTGCGAATATTCAAATGTTCGTGGCGCGCGTATTCGAACGTTCGTGGCGCGAGTGTTTGAACGTTTTGAACGTTTGCCTTATATAAAGCAAATACCTTAAGTAGAAATGGTTCTTATTTCTACTTAAGGTATTTGCATTATCTATATATATAAAAATCAATGCCACTTTTCGTTGTAATGTTATAACTCAACAACGCCTGTACCGATTTGGATAATTTTGGTCTTGAATTATTCGTGGAAGTCCAGGGAAGGTTTGTACGTAGAGAAAATATATAAAAAAATTCTTGAAACAGTGTAAAATCAACATCTTTCTATACTCCCATATACAAACAATTTGTACTAATACTTAAAAGCCAATTTGAACCTTAATACCATAATGTAAAGTCCAAGTAGGTATTAGTGAAGAGATTTCGGGAAGGCAAAAAAATTAAAAAAAAATGTGAAGATAGTTCTGTCAAACACATTCAATGTCATCATATGTCAGAGTTTTGGCGCCAACGCGGAAAGGGACGCATCGAGACTATGTTTTATTTTCAAAAACTGGTTATTAAACTTTATATTAAAGTAAATTCGAGTTTTTATGTGTAAATATGGTGGATTTTTAGACATAACATCTTCGACAACGTACACAAGTGGAGGAAAGTGCGATATAGCCGTGAATTGTGATTTTCCGTGTTGAAACCAAAACTCCATAGAAGCCTCTAGTAAAGTCTCCATTGCTTTACTGAGGTGGGACTATGACTTGACTGTGACGGACGTGTCGGACATGACTGTGACGGACGTGACGGACATGACTGACTGACTTTAAAATATAAAATTAGAAATAATACAACTGAAGACGAGGCGGTATGGTCACAGACCTTACATGCCTACCCAAAGAGGGCAACAACAATAAAAAAAAAAAATCATCATATGTCATTTCATTTTAGCAGCGTTAATTATTGCTTTGTGTTTATATTTTTCAAAATATTGTTGAGTTTATTCAAATAATCGGTGAGTCTTGAATTAGTAGAGTAAAATTAAATTGTTTAATAGTGGATTATTGATATGATATTTTTATATATGAAGGTCAAATGCCACGAACCAGACTACCAAACATAGGCCAGCGAACGCGTAATGCAAATCAAGTGGAATTATTAAGACGATCTCAGACTGCAGATGAACGCGCACAAGCTAATGCATCGCAGCGTGAACGTAATGCACAGAATAGATCTGTTGACCCTGTACCTGTACTGAATCTTGCACGGCGATCACGAATACGTCGTGCTGTTTTGGCTGAAATGCTGCGTGCTGCTATTAATTACAACAGTCAGATTGATTACAGTATGTACGGATACATCGGAATGATGGACGCAATATTTCCACATTGTGATGCAGCTAACTCCCAAAAAAAAGTTATTAGAAAAAGTTATTGCCAAATTTGATTGAAGCTACAATCTTAACTGGTAAATCAAAAGGAGAAGTGTGTTTGATACCGCGAATCCCTATGATTACAACTGATATGCCATTTGAATTCAAAAGATTACAATATCCTGTGCGTTTATCATTTGCGATGTCCATAAACAAGGCCCAAGGGCAAACACTTCACGTTTGTGGTGTGATCTTGGAGGTATCATGTTTTTCACATGGCCAACTTTATGTTGCCTGTTCCAGAGTAGCCCAACTGTTTATTTATTCATGCTCAAAATGGAAAAACAAAAAATATTGTTTATCGAAATGTTTTAGACTAACCCATATAGACCCACCATAGAAAGAGTACCCAATTCTTTTTTATTTTTTAGTTTTTACTAGCTAGCAATTTAAAATATTATTTTATTTGAATAAATGAACTTAATAATATTTATTTTATTACCATGCCTTATACCTTATAGCGAAGCACGTACCGGGTTGCTAGTCTATTATAAAATTCTCGTGTCACAATGTTACTGCTGACCCGGGTCACCGTTGGTAAAAATACGACCAAGAGGACTCTTCTCCTGTGAGAAGCTCCTTGCTATACATAGCAAGCAATTAGGATCCACGACGTCCAAAAAGAAAAGAGTTATATATACTTAATATATTATGGAAAATCCTATACAACGCGATATCAGCGTATACTAGAAATTTATAGCTTGATATGTAGCCGTGTGTATGTACTAACAGGAAGTTTCCTTTATTCCTCATATTAAATGCACATTCATTACTATGTATTGAATAAGTACTTATAGGTATCTCTAAAACAGTCCAATCTTTGATGGAAAATAAACTAATAGGTAAAATTTAAATGTAATCTAAATCGGATCAAAAATCCGACCGAACTCACTAACTCATTATTTACTTACTAAGTATTGTTAGTTGTAAAGAAACATTATAAGGAAGCACTCGTGCTTCTAAAGCGTGCGTTTTTTCAAAACTAGGACCCCTAGGGTCTAGGGTTTTGATATGTCATAATTTCACAGGTGGCCCGCTATCACGTTTCAGTATTCACATTTTTTTGGCAGTGAATAGAATTTCGAGTATAAATTAAATCACATTAGGGTTCCTACAAAGAATTATGCAAAATCTGGCCCAGTCGGTATATAAATAAATTAATAGCAACCATAAATTAATGGATCACAGTGAATTGATTATCATTCGGTGCATGATGGTAGGTACCTACATCAAATTTATGTGAAAAAAAAACAAAAGGTAACGTTTCTTTCATAGTAAGGTCACTCAAACACGGCAACTATAATGCTCAGTGCTAGAGATGAAACTCAGCTCGTAACAATGTTTAGCTGGGCACTTGTGGAGTTGATTTTAATTGGTTAGGTAACCAGACCTTCGTGAACTTATAGCTTTGAGTGGAGTTTGATTTCTGTAACCTATGTAGCCACTAAAGTATAGTTATTTAATTGTAAGTTAAGAGGGACCAAATACTCAAAGCTTTAACGGAGATAGATCTATCTCCGTTAAGGTTCAGCCACTTCTCGTTTCCTCCGAATGCCTAAACACACTTGCCCTTATCTATCATTATGAAGAATAGTATAGAGAAAGGAAGGAGAATCTGACAACCTTGAGCCGCAGAAAGTGACTTCAACTTCAAAGGATCGGTTGAGTTTCAAGTAGTCTTTCAAGCATAAAGAGGGAAATGAGAAGAAACAATTTTGATTATAGCATATAAACACCGAGAAAAGTAAAAGGCCACCTGAGGTACTCCTGTAACTAGATCACATGACACCGACGAATTGTCTTCGCAGTGGACAGACTGTGAGCGCCTTCGGAGATAAGAGTTTAATCACACTTTTACTGAAGATATTTAGGGAAGATAGTCAGGATATCACAATCAACGGAGTTAAAAGCACTGCTGCTGGCCAATAAAACCATGACCGTAAGTAATTTCTGCTCCATGGCCAGTCGAAAATCATTAGTAATTTTTACTAAAGCAGTAACGGTGGTATGGCCCCGGCCATACCACCGTTTCCCCGGCGCTTTCGGAATTGGTAGGGACTCAGCAAGCTTTGTGAGGAGAGGTAGTGAGTTGCTGGTAAACAACAATCTCTAGTAGGTAGTTTGGACAGGAGCGAAAGGATGTATATGGGTCGGAAGCCATCGCAAATAGGTTTGGCAGGTTTAGGACGCGGTAAAACGAAGCGCTCGTTTTTGTATGAGTGATATGGTAACAAAATCCTCCCATGATAGGTGTTAACATTTGAAGTTGCTTTAGATGATGATAAGGATCGAATTGATTTTGTGATATCCCAATAAAATTTTAAATATTTTATTGCATTACCAATCTTTACACCGCACCAGTGGGACAGCCAGAGCGGTTGGTCCAATTGGAATATACCGGCAGATGGTTGTACATGTTTTAAATAGCTATACCTACCTACTTACAACGGATTACATACGAAAATGCGCGACAGAAATTATTGTATAAGTAGATAGCCTAACATGTTTATAGGCAATTTGCAAACTCGTGTTCTACAGATTGTCTAGTTTTGTAGGTATATAGGTTGAAATCCTTTATTTATAGCATTTTAAGTGTTGAACGTAAGCTACCTTAATCTGTTCCCCAATTGAAAGAGAACTTATGCTTTTGTGATAAAGTTGAAAATCTATAAAATAAATTTGACAGATTGGGGTAGCTGGATATGCTGGCGTCTGTACAAATATCCAGCAATTACAGCCCCTCAGGCTCTACTCGTCTTAAATTTGCTCGTCACTCTTACATAGACATATAATGTTCCAATTTTCGCTTATTACCCACACTGTATTAGTTAGAGGGTGGTATTGTACATTATTTTAAGTTTCTATGTTAGGACAACACTTCTGCATGAACGGTTTTGTACAAGGCTCAATAACGCTCCATGAATAAGTCCTTAGTCTTTTATCCATTTCTCATTACCTTATGAGCGCTTGGATCTTCAATTGGAACACCACGGTGCCTTAGCGCGAGTGGTTAAAGCACATAGCTGGATATACCATGGTTAGTTTCCCATACGGACTTATTCAGCGATCTTCTGAACTGATTCAAAATATTTCTGCTATACGTTCTTCGATAGCTCAAACATTGAGGATTTTTATTTTGACCTATTTTTGTATGAATTTTCTTTACAGAGGTTCCGACTAGTCATAAAATTTTAGGTACTCCTCACGCCAGCTAACGCCTTACGAGCGTCGTAGTCTTGCCTGCGCCCGTAGAAGGCTACGCGGCGCTGTCGATGCGGCACCACAACGCCAAGGCTGAGCAAATGCCTAACGCAGGATTACGCAGCGCTGGTGTCGTGTTAACGTGACGCCTGTCGAGAACAACCACTGGGAAATGGCAAGCTGGAAGGTTCAGCAGGGTGACGGAGTTGAGTCATCTAAAAAAACTTTGCGCTGAATACGCTCGGCGTGCTCTGGAGACACTTCGTCAGCGTCGCGTCACATGCGCGGGCACTGGCAACTGGCAAGACGATGCGATGACGATAGCGCCTTAGGAATCTACAGACCTATTTTCTGCTTTTAGGTTATTTATTTTACAGTTCGTCCACTATAATAATTAAATAAAAAAAAGTATTTGAATTTTACACTTTATTTCGATCATTTTTCACTAACAAGTATACTTATATTCTTCTTCAGGACATAATTCTATTGGAATAATTGTTCCACAGCATAAAAGAAATGTTTTATCATTTTACGGCACTATCATCATTGATTTTAATACAATAATTCTTAATATTATAAAAAAACACATGACCACTTTAAAACACGACTGCCAATAAAATTAAATATCTACTTATTTAACAATAATATTTTAATTCAAACCATAGGTTTTGGTTGGAATATTAATTTATGAATTTAGATGATTTATTTTCGTATAATCACACACGTGAAAATAACATTTTTTTTTGTTAGTCACATAATTATATAATTTGTTGATAAGTTGATTAGTATGTAGACAATTAATACCATTGGCATAGCTTGATGGGAGTAGGGGGCAGAGGGAAGGACGTCTCCCTATAGTGACAGTAATGTACATAATGCAATTGAAATGAAAGAAGACTAACTCGACTAAAAATAATTACTGCAGATACGATTACGAGAGGTGTTATTTTTTACAATTTCCAGGAAGTTCCGAAAATAACACGATACATTCAGACAGCCATTCCATTTTTGATATACTAAAGGTATAGCCTTAAATGCAAACTATTGTTTTTATTACTTGGGCATGTTGAATTAGATATACCTTTTATGAATACTATTTATACTTTTTCTTTCTCCGTTATAAGTTAACGAAAATCTTTACAATTTCTTTCATAAGTATTTAATTACCAATAAACATAAATTTCAGCATGTGTAATTATTTCAATATTTCTTTTACTCGAGCCAAGTGACTACATGCAGTTCAATTTTGTACTCTTTTGCTCAAAAAGGCATATTACAATAATCATGGCGTACTTCCTTCAAACTGAGCTTCTTAACTTACTTAGACTTTTGTAACAAACAAAAGTCGGTCTTCGTACTGATGACATAGTTTTCGAGCGTGCCATAGTATAATGCTATTAGGATTGATAGATCCTGAACGAATATCGCTAATGATTAAAAAATTTAAAGAAAGAATTTTCAATATAAAACATTTTTTTTGGTATTATTAAATATTTTTCCCGCAATTATGTTATGTTGCTTGGCTAATTACCCTTGAGCCGGAGGCCGCATTGTGGTAGTTATCCTAAGGCTGTCAGAAATCTAAATCAGGCGCTGTATGATCGATATATATTACAGATTATTTCAAATTTTAATTCTATAGAGGCGGTAGTCACATACAAATAAAATTGAGTGATAAAGTATACCTTTTAAAATCGTATCTCATTTTAAGAAGGTTTACTCGATCTTTGATAAAATCTTTGTATATTGTTAAGTGATAGTAATTATTACTGTTAATGCTGATGATATGACAGATTTAATTCAGTCCAAACTTCAAACATACTAGAGAAAAAAGACCAATGTTCTTAAGAAAATATTCTCTTCGGAGTCTTTTCTTCTTTTTCAGTTTGCACTTTAGTCTCCCTCCGGGACATGACATACATAACTAACACAATATTAACAATAGTTTTAACTTATAATCACACACATTGTTTCCATGCCACAGTTATACACACAATTTTAAAATTCTCATATTTATACTTTATATCCTATTTTTTTTTATGTAATCTTCATTACAAACTGATTACCTATAAGGTATACGTTACAATAATCCTTACCAAGAACATAGCCTTGGAAATTATTAAAATAAGATAATTGATGAATATAAAAAAATAATAAAAACAATGTGATGCAGATTAAATTTTTTCTTAATTACAAACTAACACAAAATCTTGTTATGAGTGTTTACATTGATTTAAGATCCATTAAATAATCAGTTGATAATGATATTTAATAACTGCTAGTACCAGAATTTGTTCAGTAAACCAGTTCTAAAAATATCATACACAAAAATAATCTCCAAAGATTCTATTTCAATCAGCTGTTACATACATAATACAATACAAAACCCGCATCAGTTTATACAAGTAACACTATTCTTTTCATCACCACCGTACACTACTGAATAAATTAATATCAATGTACTTTTAGGTATAACGGTAAAAACACTAACTTTGCATTAATAAATTAAAACTAAAATGTCATCAAATTGAATCCTACTTACACTTATTATTATAAAAAGTCTACAAATAAAATCATTTGTAGAGTAAAAAAATAAAAGGAAAATATTTTCCATTGTTTTGCCGAGTCGTAATATAGATGTTGCATTTTACGATTGCGCGTGACCCTTGGTTGTGCGGCTGTGTACATCGTTAGCGACGGTACTGAATCAATACATTCTGCCATACATATGCTAAAGAGCCGTTATAATTGAAAATGTGTCATGGTAAATTCTACTCTATGATGATGATGCCCTCCCGACCGAATTTCGGCCACGGCGGCCAGTCTTAATGGAGACTAGCCAATTGCGCAGGACATATTATAGTGCACAAGTGTGTGCGCAAACACAGGGCACTTTTTATTCCAGCACTCTCATGATCCGATGGGTCGCCTAGCGACACGACCGCGACCGGAAAGAGTTCAGGTACAGGACCGACGGCTTTACGTGCTCTCCGAGGCACGGGGGTGTAATACCGCCAACTTCCACACTTCGGGCTGATACTGAGGACTGTCTTTTTACGGAAAAATCCCAAAATCACTTTTTGTCCCGACCCGGGATTTGAACCCAGGACCTCATTATCTGCGGTTGAACACGCTGCCGCTAGACCAACGAGGCAGTCATTCTACACTATGAGACTGTATTGAAGTGATATTTACCTTAATATCGCATTGTTCTGTTACGCCAATCTAGTGATTGTACACACGGCTACACATCATGCTATACATATCCAATATAAGCTGACCTCTCATTGTATGGAAATCGTATACAACGCGAGATCAGCATATACTGGAAATGTATAGCTTGATATTTAGCCGTGTGTACAGTAGCATTCTCAACTGCGTGAAATAAAACATTCGAAATTGAGCTTTAAAGTCCCAGTGAAGTCTCTGTGAACACAAGTCATCTAGAACGATTTTACTACCAACTAAATTAACTTTTCATTCACAAGGACCTAACCGTCTTGTGATTTTTATACAATTAAATTATATTTTTAAACACTATTTGGGAGTGGCAATATAGTTGCCACCACATTTTGAACTCTCTTGATTTGTATTAAGATTCAATTTATTACCAATCAATGGCATACATCCTATGCTTAATATCTTTTAGTTGTTAGTAGATATTGACATTTCACCGTCGATATGTCAATTTGTGCATAGCCAGCGCTCTGGCAACGAACACTCAAAGGAAATATGTATACAGCAGGCCTTAGTCTACGCGCGCAGTCGTCAAGTGCAAGAGCGATACCAGAAACGAATCGAAGAATGATTGTGGAATCTGTTCTAATTGGTGCTGGGGCTATCTGTGCCACTTCCACTGTTTTCTGTGTTAGCTAGCACCATTTTCGTGTTTTTATTTGTTTTTTTTGCAGATTTACTCAAAGTTGCAACTTCTTTTAACAAATTCTGAATCTTTGAGTTCATGAGATTGAACTTGGTTTCGTTTAGACGGTCCTTGTTTTTCATTTCGTTGCGAAGATCTTGTGTGTTACTCATATGTTGAGCTTTTAACTCTGTGATCTGAAAAACCATAACATTTAATTTTATCAGACTTTTAATAATGGATTGCTACTATTAATATAAAGTAAATGTAATATATTATATATTCAGGGTTAATGGGTAAGACGACCTAGATCCTTTATGGGGTTATATTATCATTTCTAATTTAATTATAGAATACCATAAACTTGGCCGTCTTTAAAGTGTTTTATATAAAATGCCCATTTTTTTATTTGTCTGCTTTTGTTATAGTATGGTGGTTAACTTGTATTATTATTTTCATAAATACATTGGTCAAACTAAGTGGGTCACAGAACAGGATCGAAAGTAAAAAAAACCGGCCATGTGCGAGTCGGACTCGCCAATGAAGGGTTCCGCAGCAGTAAGTTTTCAGTTGATTAAATGAAAGGTAAATTGCGGTTTACGATTTATGACGCATTAAAAAAAACTTCTTACTAGATCTCATTCAAACCAATTTTCCTTGTTAGTTTACATGGTAATATACATCATATATTTTTTTTAGTTTTATAAAAAATTCTCTTATTTTAGAAGTTACAGGGGTGGACACTCATTTTTCCACTTTGGAAGTGTCTCACGCGCAAACTATTCAGTTTAAAAAAAATGATATTAGGAACCTCAATATCATTTTTGAAGACCTATCCATAGATACTCCACGATGAATGTGTACGATGAGAAAATTCTTTTTGAGTTTCACTTCTATGTATGGGGAACCCCCAAAATTATTATTCTTTTCCTATTGTTGTGTGAAAACCTTAATGCGGTTCACAAAATACATCTACTTACCAAGTTTCAAAGTACAGCTCTTATGGTTTCGGAAAAAAGTGGCTGCGACATACGGACGGACAGACAGACAGACATGACGAATCTATAAGGGTTCCGTTTTTTGCCATTTGACTACGGAACCCTAAAAAACCAATATTAAGTAATTCCTTTTTTTTTCACAAATATAAAAAAGTGTATGACACTTATGCTGCAGATGTGATTAAAAATATTATTATTTTATTTATTTATTATTATTTTATAGTCAAATTAGTCAGAAATTATGAAAACTATAACCCCATAAAGGATCTAGGTCGACTTACCCATTAACCTTGTATATCAGAGTTTCTTACAAGTCCACAGACTTAGGGGTCCATAGTATGGATATCAGGGAGTCCACATTAAGAAAGTTAACTTTTAACATATTGATTAGTTAAAATTAGTAAAATTGCGTAAATACAGCATTTCCCATTAAAGTCACTAACTGGTTAAATCAGGTAACGGCTTGTGCAGAGTTTTTTTAGAACAGATTCACGAAGAATCTTCTTTTAGGTGTTATTTCAACATCGTTTGAATTTTACCCATTTCACACTAGTGTGTAATTCTATATTAATTAATTTCTACATACTGAGTTCAAGTGTAATTTAAAATTTGCTAACCTGCTACCTATTTCATGCGACAATTAAGACAACACAACATGGTTGTAATATCAAAATTGAAAATTTTAGTTAGCACATAGATATTTTATAATGTCACCTAGATTAACGCATACAATATTTTGACCCAGAAAAAATGTTAAGTTCCTGTAGCATGAAAAAAAAATGAACTACAGAACTACCATCTTCCGGAATAAAAAGTATTGTAAGTTTAGAATACTAAACTCTACATGGACGGACCCGGGAAGAGTCTGGATCTAAAATTTTAAATATATTTTATTTTTATATCATATTTATTTCTCCTTTTATGGTATTCAATTTCATATATAGATATAGCCATAGCTGTAATTCTTTTATATTAAATTAAGTTTATACGTAATGATAAAATTTATTGTAAATCTAGTATAGGATTCCACGATACAGGCTTGCCCAGTGTGGATCCACAGGAAATTTGTAACTAATGTTTAATTTATTGCAAAATAAAGATTTATTGTTATTATTAAAATAAATAAATCTAAGCTTTGATAGTGTTAAAAATAACTATAAAAGAAAAAAAACCATTGCAATTGGAATAAGTAAATATAAAGTAATTTGAAAATGTTGTGTACTTATCAGTGTCAGTTGACAAATGAAAGCGTGTTAATTACCAAATAGGTATACATACCAGTTTATCTTTGGAAAGTAGTTCGCCATCCTTCTGCGACACTTTCTTCTGCAAGCTCGCTATCGTCTCCTTGAGCTGAGTCATAGCTACTACATGATCTGAACTGTTCGGGTCCAATTCACCTAGCAAAACATGTGCCATAGAATCAAATCTGTATACAACGTGTTATTTAAATAACTCAAAACCTTCAAATTGGTTGTTCAGAATTATAATTAGATCACCTTAAAATAAAAATCCACTTTATCTGATTTTTGTCACTATTACCAACATATCTTTTTTGTATTACTTAATAAAACCAGATTAGTATTGAACATGTTTTGTTAAATATTGAACATACAATTTAAGGTTTTGGTTTATTTAAATAAAACGTTGCACATTACAGTTAGTAGAGCAGAATTCAAAAATAATAATGGAATGTAAGAAAACAAAAACTGTTTAAAAAATAGTAAATATGTAAATGATTTAATGTCATTAATTCAAAATCTAAACAATATAGAATTATTATTTATAATAAGTGGCAAAAATATTAATAAGATTTTTAATAATTTATATGCAGTCAGTTGACTTTACCTCCATACACTTTTGTACGCATTAGGTGTCATTGACCCACTTGGTACACACGGCTACATATCAAGCTATACATTTCCAATATAAGCTGATCTCTCATTGTATAGAAATCCTATACAACGCGAGATCTGCTAATACTGGAAATGTATAGCTTTATATGTAGCAGTGTGTACAAGAGTTCTTTATAAGGAACAGCAGACCAGCTACAGTAGTCGTCTCGCGTCCATAATATCTGGGTTATCTAACACTAGCTGTGCCCCGCGGTTTTACCCGCGTTAATCTTTATAAATTATAGCCCATGTGTTAATCCAGGGTGTAAGCTAACTCCATACCAAATTTGACTGAAATCGCTCCAGCCGTTTAGACGTGAAGAAGTGACAAACATACACAGTCACACACTCACAAACTTTTGCCTTTATAATATTAGTGTGATAAGTGAGCTCAAATTGGGTTATGTTGTCGCTCATTATAGACACTTGGTATTACGTTGCTCTGCAAACGGCTTCACTTATGCTGCCGTACATATGCTAAAAAGCCGTAACGTAGTGAAATTTGCCACAAACTACTCTATACAAACGTAACAAAGTGACTTTCACTTTGATAAATGCTTTTCTGAACCGGCATTAAAGTGATTGGACGGCAGTATGTATAAAATACCCTACACCACTGCGTATCGAACACCTCCGCAAAGGCTTAAAAGCCGAAATAGCTTTGCCAAATGGAACACTCCGCTAACGACCGATACCTCAACAGCGAGATGTACCATCTGGTGAGCACAGGAATCATTGCTGGACCAGTTCGTCACATCCAGCCAGCCACATCAATTACCGTGGCCGATCTGGAAGTCCCTAAACAGACTCCGGACTCAGGTGGGCCGTAGCGAAGAAAACATGTCTAGGTGGGGACTGTCGAGCAACCCCAACATGGACTGTATTTGCGGAGCATCGGTCCAATCCATGGCCCATCTAACAGCTTGCCCAGCCTGCCCTGCCACATGTTCATGGCAGGATCTTAGGAATGCCACAAGCAGGCCAATCAGTGTGGCCACGTTCTGGGCCACAGAAATTTAACGAGTTTGCCATCTAACGCCATCAAACGCTAAGAACAAGAAGATCAAACAGTATCAATACCGAATTTGGGCTTGCATTGAAACAGTCTAAGTAATTAACATATATTCTTTTGTTCCAAGCTAGTTCCTCTTTGTATGGTCTTGTGGTTTATAAAATGCCCCTTAGCTCGGTGTGTCGCTTGACATGGCCATTCCGCGTAATAAGGATCAGTTATTTACTATGTCCCGGGTCTGCCACTTTCCCCTTTAAGAGAGCAGACCAACAGGAAGATAGCTTCTGAATTTTTGAATGTTTTTATTATTTAGAGATATTTAACTACTCTATTATTAGCATTGAACTAAACAATCATCAAAATACCTAGACTTTAACTAGAGAAAGATCTGTAAGTATAGAACGGTTGAAAGAGTATCCATGTAAATTACCTAATAATCAATCCAACTAAACATTCGTGTATTGTAAAACACCAACAACCTCGCAGGACTAAATAGCTAACACTATAAACAAAAACTTTAGTACTACAACTTTTTATAATATTTTTTTATTTATTTTCGTACAAAAGTAAGTATTATTTTAATTTCCCGCTTGTATGTTTATAAATCTCTAAGCGCATCACAAAGTTAACTTAAATATACGCATTTCGAGGGCGCGGGGAAGGAGTACAGCACTAGCGCCTTTGAACTTCACCCATTTCTCTAGTCATCCGTGTAAAATTATTTTTTATTTTGTGTACCGAGTTATATACGAACTCGTAGAACAAAAGTTGTTGCTTTAAGTCTTAGTTATCTAGTCTGCGAGCTTGTTGTTGTTTTACAAGTAAACCTGTACATACGGCTATATATTAAGTTATACATTTTCAGTATAAGCCGATCTCGCGTTGGATTCCCATACTGTGTACTGAGTGCTCAGCTTATATTGGAAATGTATAGCTTGATATGTAGCCGTGTGTACATGAATGTTTAGGGTTTATAAATAGTGAACATAATTTAAGGAGCGCTATCTACACATAAAAGTAAACAAATTCAAGAAAACAAGTTTGTGCAATACGAAAATTATTATTGTTTCCTCATACAAAATGCATCACCTGATCTATATCTATTCTATCTAACTTTTATTTACGTATTTTGCATATACATGTTTTTTAAAGTGTTTACTTTCACAGGCGCAGGCACATTAAGCTCCTTAGTGAACATAATTTAAGGAGCGCTATCTACACATAAAAGTAAACAAATTCAAGAAAACAAGTTTGTGCAATACGAAAATTATTATTGTTTCCTCATACAAAATGCATCACCTGATCTATATCTATTCTATCTAACTTTTATTTACGTATTTTGCATATACTTGTTTTTTAAAGTGTTTACTTTCACAGGCGCAGGCACATTAAGCTCCTTAAGTTAACTTCCACTATTTATTTTACACCTTCCATATATGGATATGACATAGAAACATTTATTTTTAATTTATTTCATGTCCGATAGCATACACGTGGAGACACATATGTATATCACATACCGCAAGGAATCACATTGCTTACCAATAAATTCACCACAATAATAAACAGACCGCATGGAGGACTAATTCTAAATATTTTGTTGCTTTAATTACTGTATTAAATTATGTTTATGTACTGCATTGTTAACTTGACAAGTACAAGTGCATGTAAATGCCCAAGTACTGAATAAATTTCATTAATACATTATAAAAAAAAATCATTATTGTATGAGGCTCTTGTCTAGTAGTGGACGTGAATTGGCTGACATGACTGATAAAAAAATAATATTAAACAAAAAGCGAAAAAATAAAATAAAAAGCGTCACCTACGTTTACCTTGCAGTGGATTCATCTTAGACTTCTTCTCCAATGGCTGAGAGTCATTCAAAGAGGAGTCACTTGTATTTATAGACTTCATCATGTCCGAATTGCGTTTCTCTTTGTGACTACCTTTGGATCTGTAATACAAACAGAGACATAAATTTCAATACCATAATTAAACAAAAACTGTACATTTTATACCCTGTGCGCTTTGCTACGGCAATATATGAAATTCATTTGAATGATAGTGGCGCCATCTATGTGGGATCATGAACAACACTTTGCTGAAGATCATCATATGATCAAATGCATATTTTACGATTATATATATCTGTACTCAACATCTTAACTTTCCCTCAGAAACACCATACGCGCACGGTAAGAGGTGGGTCTCAAAAGTTAATTTACCCATGGAGGTGTGTGGACTAACATTTTTTTTTATCACACGTAATATTATTCACACACGGTTATCTGATCCCAAACTAAGCAGAGCTTGTACTATGGAAACCAGATAACTGATACACTACATATACTATTTTTCTTTTGTAAATACATACTTATATAGATAATTTACACCCAGACTCAGGACAAACAGGCATGTTCATGCACACAAATATTTGTCCCGGACACTCCAACAGTTTGCCTGAAAGGACAGAGCATCCCCTAGCCCCCACCAACGTTTAAACGTTTATCTTTTGATATCTGCATTATGTTTAGGACTATTAGTTTATGAAGTCAGCTATTTAAAAACAAAGTATAATTCCTAACGAATTAGGAAATGGCCTAAAGAAGTGGCCAAATGTACAGCAATTCTTTCGAAATTGTGTGGGTATTATAATATTTATATGCATCAACTTACTTCAAGTGTGTTGAAACATCTATTTATTGATCATCAAAAATATGTAGTTACACAAAAAAAATGGATATTACGTACACTTCATTCTAAGTAATATTTAAATACTAAACACTAATCCTTTAGTGTAAAAGTAACCACCTTTACTAACAAAATTGTATTCATATTTCGAAATAACCCCAGCAAATTAAACAATTATTTTTCTTTAATTGGAAAGTATAATACCAAGTTGTTTAGCAATCTTATTAAAGACATTAATATGTTGACCATGTGATCTTAGAACATGGGCTGCTTATGTATGTTCCTTTCTTTACTAATATGCCCAATACTATAATGCTAATAAGACCTGTGATGAATACTAACTTGTGTGACCTGTGTTTATGTTTGTCGACAGATGAAAGATGTTGCTTAGTTCTGGCCAGTGCCCTTTTGAGCGATTGGGTGCAGAGCCAGCAGAGAAGTTTACCCTCCACCTAAAACAACAAATGTACATAAAAAATACACTCACCGACCAAACAAGAAATTTCATATACTACTTCAACGTAAAGCTAGCTACGAGGGGGCGTTTTTAAGTTCGCGGAATGGAGGGTAAGAAGTGTCAATAAAAATACAAAATTATTTTTCTTTTTCAATATATTCACCTGCTACCCTTATACATTTTTCAGATCTTTCAATTAGCTTATGTATACCTTCATAAAAAAATGTTTTGTCTTTGTCCGAAAAATAGGCTGAAACCGCGTCCTTCACTTCTTCATCAGTAGAAAATTTCTTCCCACGAAGTTCTTTTTTGAGTTTTGGAAAGAGGTAGTAATCACTGGGAGCCAGGTCTGGGCTGTAGGGTGGATGATCTAAAATATCGAAGCCCACGTTATGCAGGGCAGCCAAAGCAACACGGCTCTTGTGAACTGGCGCGTTGTCGTGTAGAAGAAGGACACCTTTGGTTAATTTTCCCCTCCTTTTTTCTTTAATGCTTTCTTTTAACCTCTCGAGGATGGAAGCGTAGTATTGTCCGGTTATAGAAACGCCTTTATCTTTATAATCGATCAACAGGATCCCTTCCGAATCCCAAAACACTGTTGCCATGATTTTTCCAGCCGATTGTGACACTTTAAACTTCTTGGGTGGTGGTGTGCCATTTTTGTGCCACTGCATAGAGTCCTGTTTCGACTCAGGTTCATAATGATGAACCCAAGTTTCATCTCCAGTAACAATTCGACTTAAAAGTCCATCCTTATCTTCGTTACAGAGGTCCAAAAACGTGCGAGAACACTGCACGCGGCGTTGTTATTGAGGCGGCCGCGGCGTGAGCATTCTTGGCACCCATCTTGCACTGACCTTTGTCATGCCAAGATGATCATGTAGAATTTTGAAAATTGTCGTATCCGATACTCCAACCATTTCTGCAAGCTGTTTCTTCTTTAGTCTGGCATCTTCCAATATAATTTTTTCGACTTTTTTAATGATTTCCGGAGTAGTCACCTCGGGCGACCGTCCGGGCCGAGGGTAGTCTTCAAGTGAGGTCCTGCCTTGTTTAAAGAGACTGTGCCGCTTGTAAACCATGGTTTTACCCGGGCAAGAGTCCCCGTAAACGGATTCCATCTCTTCCAGTATATTTTGAACTGACTTTCCTTGCTTGGTAAGGAACTTTATTACGGCACGGTACTCGGATTTTTTCCATAATTCACACTTTCTTCCCGATTGAGTTGTTTGCTTGACGATAGTTCAGAGACTAATGATCCAATTAAGATAAAACTTGGTATATATGATAAGTCGTGGCCATCCCGATAATGACCTATTATTATCCCCTCCCCCCCATTCCGCGAACTTAAAAACGCACCCTCGTAGCTCGGTAGCGTCAGCTAATAATTAAAATAGAGACAGGACGGAATTAATGAAGTCTAAAAGCTAGCGTAAGTCTATAGGAAGTCTTTTGTTCTACCTGCCAGAATCATTTTATCTTCAAATCTAAAAAAAATACTGGCAGGATATTGTTTGGAAAGTGACGAATTTAGAGAATCCAAATGATATTTAAGTTCATCTGAAAGTTCTATAATTCTTACTATAGCTATAAATTTGATATTTACGGTAACATAAAATGAATAATTACAGGCATGAAATCTTTTGTACAGGGACGAATAACGGGGGGTAAAAAAGTCATTGAAAATGTATACAAAAGTTTACATGCATGAAATATGGTATAAAGATAAAATAAATAAATAAAAATATTATTACACAGCGAATAAGATGGTCTAAGAAGATTAGCATTTTCTCTAAAAATCCAATGTTTTCATTGTAGTTCATGAATCGTTTTAGCTAAAAATGCAAAAAAAATAGGTACATACTCTTAAATAAGTTTTACAATATTTACAGATTAAGGTAATAAGTTACTAAATGTTACAGTATTTGATTGCAGGGGCATTAAATCTGTTACTGAGGTTTACAATATATAGAATTATCTATACATATAATAAAATCGTAGGAAAGTCAAAACTGTACATTGAATATTTTTTTTAAAGGATACTTGGGGCGTGATCTACAATGGATCAATGCCAAAAATATAGGTTTTAGAATTTTTGTCTGTTTGTCTATATGTATGTCCGGGCTAAACTCAAAAAGTACTGCATGGATTTACTTAAAATTTTGCATTAATATTACTAAGAGATCGGTTCAACATATAGGGTACATATTATCACGCACCTACGGGGGAGGAGCTGTGATAATTTATAAAGTTTAACGCGGGTAAAACCGCGGGGCACAGCTAGTAGTACATATATTAATATAATATATAATTATATTGGCCCAAGAACTAGTATTGTCACACAGAATATTCAAATTTGGACGTATGCTTCTTCTAATGCTTGATGGTAGGCAATTGGAGATCAGCATGGCGGCTTCTGTTGCGGATGGACCATGATGCACCGGTTCCAAAGCGTTTGGAGGAGATGGATGAATCTGTGGACACCGGACTCGCGTAGGTCATCATGGGTCGAACGCCCGTCTTGTAAATTCTCACTTTGTTCGCAAGGGATATTTTAGTGCTTGCATTCGGAGGCAGTGTAATCGACTAATAGCCTGATTTCGCACGGATCGCAGGTGCTTGCTGAAGTTTAAGTTCCGGTCAAGGATCACCCCCATATTTTTGGGTTTCCTTTTCCAAGGGATAGACTCGCCGAACATTCGGACGCGTTCGGTATAGGGTCTGAGGTTCAGGAATAGCACGGCTGTGGTTTTGGACGGGTTCACCACGATTCTCCAATTCCTGAAGCATTGGAGATTCCTGCAGACATCTGGAGTTGTTGGTGTATGATGGTCGGGCTCTTGCTGGACTAGGACAGAGCGATATCGAAGAGCGTTAATTGGGGATGGGGATGTCGCTGGTGTAGAGCCAGACCAGGAGCGTGGAAAGAACAGAACTTTGGGGAACTCTTGCCCGAATCGGACGGGGAGTGGAGTTAATTCCTTCGATGCGGTATCTAAACGTTAGTTGCAAAGGGAAGTCTCGTAGGATGTCTACGAGACGATCGGGCACGTCCTACGTCGAACAGCTAGACAAGACTTTGGCGAACGCTATAGCCACATCGAAATTTATGCTCCCGCATGGCTACGCTGGAGGGCCACTTTTACGAGTATGTGTTCGGCGATGCGGTCCATCTGGTGAACACAGCGTCTGGCTCGAAAGCCGAACTGCTCATCGGGGAGGAGATTGTAGGCGTTGGCGAACTCGTAGTTTCCCCATCGTACTTAGGACACTTATCGGGCGATAATTAGTCGGGTCGGTTGTATCCTTGCCGGGATTCGGGATAGCAATCACGGTGGCCTGCTTACACTGTTATGGGGAAATGCTATTGGACAGGGCCGCGTTGAAGATTGCGGCCAACAAGGTAAGTAAAGGCATTGAGAAATGCTTAAACACGCGATTGGTGATTTCGTCAGAACCAGGCGCTTTACGCGTGTGGTGACCCAAGATCAGAGTTCTCACAATCGTCGATTATTACTGGCTTAAGGGGCTCGTCATCGGTATAGACGCAGTCTTCCGCGCAGGCGGATTATACCCTGGGTGCCATTGTAATCGGGGGAAGTGGAATCCTTGCTTCCGCCTTTCCGACCGACCTTTGTATAGGTGTGTTGAAAGATAACAACCTGAGTCGATCAGCAGTTATCGACACAGAGGTGCCGAATGAAAATAACAACAAAAAATTGGTAACTTGGGCCAGCTGGTACATAAAAGTTGGCCACCCATTGAATATTTGTAAAGTCCCCCGCGATATAAGGATTTATTTCCCCAGTGCTGGCGTAGTCTTTTTGATGAGATTTCATTAGCGCCGCAGTCACGTATAGATGACAAACCAAAATGTGCCCAGTGCGCCATAGTCACCGAGTATGAATTCACACTGTCGCGTGCTGGGCAATGGTCACGACTATGTAGTGGTACCGTTTTGGTTTATTATTAATGATGATAATATTAAATAAATAACCGCCCAAATTCACAAAGTTAGCTGTTACACTCCGCCTGGTCTCGAAAAGTACATAAAACCACTGTTACAGCGTCTGATTTTGTGATCAATATTTTTTTTTTTTTATGTCAGAGGTAGACAAACGAGCAAGTGGGTCACCTGCTGGTAAGTGATCACCGCCGCCCATGGACACTCGCAACACCAGCGGAGTCGCGGGTGCGTTGCCGGCCTTTAAGAGTCAGCAAACAAGTGTTGCTGACCCTTCCCCCCATCCCGATGAGCTCTGGCGACCTTACTCACACTCAGAAACACAACATTAAATTATTAATGTTATTATTAAGGAATGTCTTCTGTAAGGTGGAGGTACTTCGCCAGTCGGGCTGCTCTTCGAGCGAATGAACGCTGTGCCCTACCTCCTTAATTATGAGAATAAGGGGTACATACAGCTATTCTCCGTTGTATTGAACATAATGATTCCAATTGACTGTTACAGGTGGTCAGTTATTAACTAATTTGTTTTAAGCTAAGCATGTATCAATAGAACAAAAGACGTTTATTGTCCAGTTCATTTTGTAACAGGATATATAAATATTATGAGTTGTTTCTAATAATTGGCTAACTGTTAAATAAGGAATAAACAGTATGTAGCATATAAAATAAAATGTTTGCTGTGTAGCAATACAGCCAATTAAGCATAATGAATAGAGGAACAAAAGACTGAGTTATTTTCCACTCCTTTCTAGGTCAAGTCATTGAACAGAACGGTGGGTTCAAAAAGCAGTTACATTTGGTAGTTTCATATGTACAATTGATTCCTTATTTGGTACTATGTACAGACGCCAGCACATCAAGCTGCCCCAACCTGTCAAATTTCCCCAATTGAAAGTGAACCTTATGCTTTTGTGATAAAGTTGAAAATCTATAAAAGAAATTTGACAGATTGAGGTAACTGGATGTGCTGGCGTCTGTACCAAAACAGATACGTTGATTAGTAGCATATTAGTTAGAAGTTCAGACTTCGATCCTAGCAGAAGAGAAATATTTGTGCTCCTGAATATGTCTACAGGTCGTGGTCTGGATGTTTTCTTTGTATTTCTTGTATATACATACATAAATGAATAAATCAATGAAAATGAAAAAAATATAAGTGCTTTTTAAAGTATACTTGAGTATTTTTTTTAACCACTAAATGTAACTTGCTTTCGTTAGTTAATAACCTAGTTTCGCCTCTAGCAAATAAGACTAGAGACTTACGCTTAGAGGCTTACGCCAGAGGGCACCCCTTTTGGGGGTTCGAGGCTCGAAGCCGAAATGATGTGGAGATACATGAGAGGGTCGAGTTTTAGGGACGTTTTGTGCAGCTAAAGCTCTAAGTTAAGATTTAATATATATATAATTTATTTTTTATAATAGATTTAATACAATATATTATTAAGAGTTAAGACAAAATGCAGACCGATTGTCCGATTCAGGATTGGAGAGGCAATTTTTCGATAAGAATACAAGCTAAGGGTTATGGAGGGTACTGGTGGTCGCGGCACATTCATCGTACTTTTTTGCTATATTAGAGGAGCACGAGAGTTTCTAATAAACTTCACTGGTTCAAGGTTAGTTGCGATATCGTCATCCAGACCGTTTAATCGTTCTTGGGACGACGGTGTGTACTTGGACGATGCATTCATGAGATACAGCCCGTTGACAGGCAGACGGAGAAAAGGCCGGCCAACAGAGACTCAGTAATAGGGTTATGGAACCCAAAAAGGAAAGAAGTGAATTGCACAGAATTCGTCCTCAACACTTAATGGCCACATAACCACTTTGTTTACCTTTTTGCTATCATCGTGGCGATCAAAGGCGCAGCGCTGTTTGCACTGCTCACATGTGACTGCAGGCCCATACTTGCGCTCAGAGTTAGCACACCGTTGGCATTTGTTACCTAATTTTAACAAAATGTGTTAGTATAATATTCATTTCAAATCAATCTCATGTACACCTAATTATATAAACGAAATACTGATCGCAGAAGGCACCCAAAGGTACTTTATGATATTAAATTTGTTAAAAAAAATTATCACAGGTCTTTAACGGACCATAGACTATTTTGGTTTATTTATGGTCATTCCGTTTGGGCCATTCGGAATAAAGGCCCTGTTACCTATTTATTTGGTGTTTTGGGGCCATTTGATTTGGGCCACTCAGACTAAATACCCAAGGTATCTTCAGGTTTCGTTAAATGCGTCTAGGCATGTATTGCCTGCTAGAAAAGAATGTATTTCAGAAGTCGGAAGGCGAGATTTCACTTTTTTATTGGGTTTCCATGTCTTAATAGAAGATCAAAAAAGAAGTTTCTGTAACTATTGTAAATTAATGATTCTATTTACATATAAGTTGTAATTTGACTTAAACCATATATTGATATGACATTTAGAGGAGTGTCCTCAGCCTTACTTAGATTGTGGCTAATTCAATTAAAAGAATTGTCCATATCATTTAAAATACCAGCTGTACTATCAATAAGTTCTCAGTTGTTTATTATGACTGTATTTACTTAGGCCCATTTCTAGAAACAAATATAAAAAACAGCCTTCTCTCTAGGTCCTGCATCACAAAAACATCATGACAATAAGTGACCCTAGCAGTTAACTAATAGAAATAAAACATTGTAGTTAAGGTTGATAGAGGTAAATTTATTTGTAAAACCTATAAGAGAGGTTAAGTTCGAAAATGTGCAAAGAATGTGTCACTAAAGATGTAAGACAGAGATTATACAGACCCATAAGCCTTTGATGACTCAGACTAGAATGGAATTTTGGTCTCCCATTTAGCTTTCTGATGATTACAACTAATTAAAGCAATAATTTTTGCAATATAATTAGACAAAACTTGAAGAGTTTAGAAGATTTTTAGTGTTGAAATTTTTTTGAAGTTGTTTAGTATTTAAAATTTCAAAAGTGTTTTGATCTATATTGATCATTTGGAAAACAGATTTGTTTTATTTATTATTAGGAGGATCTTGATATATTAAGTCAAACTAAACTTTGCCACTGTAAGTTATTGCCAATGCTAAGAAATTAAATATATTTAACTATTTATTCTTCAAATTTAATAATTTTTTGGTCAACATGGTTTGAAAAATTAAAACTAAGAGTTTGTACCTTAGGTATTATGTCAAAACTAAAAAAAAAGCTGTTTTTATCTCTAAAGGGTTTAAAAGTGATCTACCGCATACAATGCAAGCATAGCAGGGAAGAGCTGAGATGTTTAGTAAGGTAATACTAATTGCCATTCATACCATCTCAAATAAATAGTTTATATAGTTTAACCTTCTGACCACGAGTCATGTATAGAGATACATAATTACGATTGTAGTGTGTTGGACACATTCTGGTTAATCACTTATCCATAGATGACTGCAGTGGTCAAAAAATTAAGGGTAATACAGTCACTCCAACAATTACTTACCAATAAATGCAGCAATGATGTTGCAATATTCACAAGCTGTTGGTTTTCCATAAGCTTTCACATTAGCTTCACACTTCTTACAAATTGATGATGTGTTGGATTTGCTGAAAATAGGTTACAAAAGTCAGTACCTATCACCTCCACAAACATATTCAATGGTGTCCAAAACAAAGGCCAAATATAACAAGACAGCTAAAGATAAAAATTGGTTGATTGCGTCTCAGTAATTGCACAACTAACTATTGATTGGATGCCACTTGTGGACACAGTATGTGTTCAGGGTTCTATTTTTGCTACCCAAAAGTAGTCTGGGTTATTATTTTACTGTAAAGCTCGCTTATTTTTTTGTAAAGTACTCCATGACACAGAGATTATTTTTCAGAGTATGGAAGTCCTTTAAAAAAAAATAATTTACCATATTTACAATTTACACATTTCATTGTCACATTCCATAATTAAAAATCAATTAAGGTAATTGATTTAAATACTAACAATTTATGGTTGTAGGTTAATTACAGTAATTGATTAACTTACAATTAAATGTACTTGTAGAAATTGTGTAAAGACTATATAACAATGTTTTTTAAATTTAATAACTGTGATGTAAATGAAAGTTAGCATAACATAAACTTTACTCTAGCAAAGTTTAAACTTTAGTAAAGTTGGCGAGGCAAGGAACTATTATTTTATTTTTAATAAACATGTGAAAGTTTCCATGCTAACAACTCTGCTGGTTTTATTCCTCAAGTCAAAGAAAATATATTTTGAAATCACATGAAATGGGAAAAGTCAAGGCTCCTAGAAGATGGTGTTTTTTTGGCTTAATAACAGTCTTGCCATGACTCACTGAACATTTAATATTTTGCCACATCACTTTTGCTCTATAGTCATATCAGATTTGACAATTTTTTGATGTGCTTTGTGTGACTGATTTAGATTTAACACACACACAATTTACTCGCATGTTATATTAGATTTTATTTACTGTGCGGAAATGCCCTGTATTGTGTTATGGATTAAAATCTTGATATTACAATATAATGAACAGCAGGCTACAGAAGTATTGCTATTTTATGGGATTCTGCAATCATGGCATACCCATCATTGCAAAATTCCAGTAATACCTATGTATAATTCCTCCTCAAGTGTCTCTACTTTTTTACAGTTAAAAAATAACATGATATACTTAATCAATTACACAAATCTAATTTTTAATTGTCACAATTTTTTTACATTTCTTATTCTAATTATTTATAATGGCTCATTATCTATTAAATCTAAAGGAATACTAGCTTTTACATACTTATCTACCTGCTTTGTACTTTCCAGAAAAATCTTTTATAACCAGGACAAAAAGTATCTTAAAAATCCTTGAAAAAGTTCAGATGTACATTTAGATATGTATCCCCATTATTCTCCATATTATTATTTAAAAATAGTACTCTTTTAAGTTGATGTTCATTTATACAACCTTGTTTACCACTGTGCATTTCAAAAGAAACTTTTTATGGCACACTACCACTTGTGGATTCAATTAACGGCAGAGGTATTTCTAATTCCGTATGACATGGCAACCTTCAAGGAGTGACCCTAATCCTTTCTAAAGAGGCCTGTAATGCAGTAGCTACCCCTCTGGTTTTACAAGTGTCATTAGAAGCAGAGTGTTTGCATTACTAATAAATAAAATACCCTGAAATTCTGAGGTAAGTTAATTTATTTCATGTCATTCACCCTATATGGCACTGCCTTTGCCAACTACTGATAATAACACAACATTGTATTGAAAAGTTGTATGTTGACAATCATTACAGCAACTTCCATATGTCACTACAACAATAGAAAATTAATAAACCACTAAAGACTTAAATTATGACTAAGACAAGGAAAACATATGTAAAACTTAAGTAATAATGTCAAGTGGACCTTACACTAGGACTAATGAAAAATATACGTAGGTACATGCAATTTTTGAGATGTACGTATTGGCAAATGACACTGACCTTGTTTGTTGAAATTCGGAGCGACAGTAGGTACACTTGACGACGGGGAATGATCCGCGACATTCCTGAAATACACAATAACCGCGTCACACACTGACGTCAAAGTAAAAGTAAAATAAGGCGTACGTTACTGATTACAACTCCAAGACCAACACAATGATGCTAAAAACGATAACGATCTATGAAAGGTATTCCAATACGACGTTCGTTTATTATTTAGCAATATTTTACCTTACAAAGTTGCTCGCCAGTTGACAATTCCTCGAAAGGATGTCTTGAGAAACAACGGGAACAAGCAAAGAGTGGTGTAGATGCTGTATTACTCATGTTGAACAGAAACGAATTAATATTCACTAATGATGTTTAATAGCACAAAATTAAGTCAATTCAATTAAAACAATCAAAAACTCAAAACGCGTAAATTTTGAACAACTGATTCTATTGAAAAATGGCTTCCAATAAAATATGGCGACTTGACTTTTCTTTAATATCTGTCACATAGGGATGTCCCTAAATGAAACAGAATAAAAATTTTTTTTTTTTTTTTTTTTTTTTATGTTTTAGGCTCTGGCTTCTTCGGCCTTATGAGCCATCTCGTTGCTATTGATTCTTTTTTTAGACTTCATTTCCTATTGTATTGCTAAGGAATTTATAAATGTAATAATAAAGTCGCCGATCTTTAAGTAGTTCTTCCAAACGAGCTTGTAAAATTACTTGGTTATCCACAGATTGGATCTTGTCTATAAATATCAGGCGCTCTATGCCAAATTTTTGACAAGCAAAGATAATATGATTAATGTCACAAAAATGGTCCAGGCAATGTTCACAATGTGAATCTGGCAGAATCTTTAATCGATGTAGGTGAGCTGGGGTTTTATGGTGGCCAAATCGGAGTCTATTCAAAGTTACTATGAAAGATCGCGATTTTTCTCTTCTTCCCAATTTATAATACCAAGGCTGGGCGGGCGGAATCTTCTGGATTTCAGCATACCATTTAGCTTTCGTGTCAGTAATTTTCTTATAATAATGCAGCCAGAGGGACTTGCAAGATGAAGTCAGGAGTGCATGGAAGTCGGTGAAAGGCACCTTCATTATCAATGAGTGATCTATATCTACTGATCCATGGGCAGCTCTATCGGCCTTTTCATTTCCAGTAATTCCACAATGAGAAGGTATCCATTTGAGCATTACCTTTTTACCAGTTTCGTACATTTTATACAGTAATTCTTTGATATTATATATAATGTAACACAAATTATATTTACAAGAATTGTTATATATAGCTGTGAGAGCACTTTTTGAATCGGAAAAGATTATGGAATGTAAAATATCTTTTGCATTAATGTACAGCAAAGCTTGATATATAGCATAACATTCAGCTGTGAAAATGTTGCACATATTATTTATTTTAAAACATTGAGATAATTTCGTCTGAGGGTCATAAAATGCACTTGTTACACCATAATCAGACTTAGACCCATCAGTATATATTATATACAAATTTTTGCCCTCAGTATACTGGAACAAGTCACTTTGGCAAATGATTTCTGTGCTACACGTTAAAATTTCAGTATTTACAATAGAATTAAATAGAGTTTTATAAACAGGCCATGTTTTATCTTTGTAAAAACTATTTACAGTAATATTATTTACATGTGCTGCAATTCTTGGTAAACCTGGAGCTTGTCCAGATAAAAGTTGTTCACAACTTAAATAAGGGCCTGATGCCATCTGTAAAGCTTGCCCAGGGGCAATGCTATTCAACACCAATTGATTTTCAGAGGTTAATAACTTTAAACAAAACCTCTCTGCTATTTGTATACGCCTTAACATAAGTGGAGCTATGCAAGTTTCAGCTTCCATGGCTATAATTGGTGTTGAACATATAGCCCCTGTTATAATTCTCAAGGCTCTATTTTGAACTACATCCAATTTCCTGAGAACTGTTATATTGGCACCTAAATATGCCAAAGCACTATAATCAAAGTGGCTGCGAACAATACTTTTGTACAGCATTGACAATGTTTTGGGATCTGAACCCCAGTGTACTCCTGCTAAGGACCTTAAAATATTAAGCCCTTTTGCCGAATTTTTTATTATATAATTCACATGCAGTTGGAAGGTCAATTTTGGGTCTAAATAGACACCTAGAAACTTATGTTCCTGTGTCCAAGGTAATTCAGCACAGTTATATAACACTGGATTCAAACAAACATATGGTTTTTTGCTAAAAATCATTGCTGCACTCTTAGTAGGACTTATAGTAAGCTTAAGTTTATTAGAATAATAGTTATGCAGCTGATTCAAAGCAAGATTTAAATGGTTTATTGCAATATTTACATCTTTATTTACACAGTACAATACTAAATCATCAGCAAATTGCAAAAACTTAATCCTTAGATTCAGGTATGACAAAACCTGACAAGTGTATAGATTATAGAGAAGAGGAGATATGGTAGCCCCTTGCATGGTGCCTTTATATACATGTCTTGGGCCATGTAGAATATTATTAAATTTAACAAACATGGTACGGTTAAACAAACAATTAAAAATCCACTTGCAAACCTTTCCAGGGACACCAAGTTCACCGAGCACTGTTATCAACACAGAAGGATCTACATTATCGAAAGCTCCTTGGACATCAATAAAAGCGCAAACTGTGGATGAATGAGCATGGAAACCAGTTTGGATGTCAGAAATAAGTGATGTAAAGCTTTCAGTGGCACTATGGCCTTTGCGGAATCCAAATTGTTGAACAGGTAATATGTTATTTGATTCTGCAAAATAGTCTAATCTAGTTTTTAGCATAGACTCGAATAATTTACCTATACATGATGAAAGCGAAATAGGCCTGTAGGAATTGCAGTTATCAGTAGGTTTACCTTTTTTTATTATAGGAATAACACATTGTGTTTTCCATGAAGGAGGTATCGTACAAGAAGACCAAAGTAAATTAAAAATTTCTAAAAGTAATCTTTTGGCTGTAGAATGAAGATTGGATATCAGTTTATAAGTAAAATCATCTAAACCTGGAGTAGTGTCTTTTTTCCTGCTATTCAATACTGTAATGAATTCTAGCCAAGAAAATGGTTGTGTCATAAAAATTGCTTCAACTCTACCTGTTTTCTCAAAAATTATATTCAATGCAATGTTGTTGGTTTCTTTTTCAGATGGGGATTGCGGAGCATACTTATCCAGAAAATCAGGAATCCATTCATCATTTCTCGGAATATTTGAACCACCTACACGTTTAAATCGTCTAATATAGTTCCATATGACACTAACTGGTGTAGTTCTATTAAACGACTCACAGAGTGACCTCCAACCATTTGTTTTCTTTTCTTTGATTAACTTCTTCTTCCTTGCATTAAGCTTTTTATATTCAATATAATTTTCTAATGATGGGTTAGCTCTATAAAAATTCAATGCATTTATAGCAACTTTAACTACTTCCCTACATTCATCATCCCACCAAGGAACAGACTTTCTTTTTACATGATAAGTATCTCTGACAATTTTTGGGATACATTTATCTTTAAGTTTATTTAGGATTACACAAAAATCATCATAACATTTAAGTGGATTGTCATGTGATACCACAAAATTCTTAAAAAGTATTTCGCTTTCTTTTGACAGCTTTGACCAATCGCATTTTTTATATAGATATTTTTGAGTGGGTGGACCTATTTCATATTTTTCTACAGTTGTGTAGATGTCTGTAATGGTAGGATAATGATAACTGCCCATTGGATCATCATGAACCTTCCATTCACATAAGGGGGCAATAGTAGGGCTAGCACAAGTAACGTCAATGGCAGATTGACTATGATTAATTCTACCAACAGTAGTTGGAGAACCTGTGTTAATTATACATAGATCATATTCATCAAATATGTTATAAACCTCTGCTCCACGTGGATTTGTGCTAAGACAGCCAAAGGCTACATGATGGGCATTTAAATCACCAGCTAAGATTATCGGTTTCGGAAGACCATTTAACAATTGTTTCAATCTCCTGCCTCTAAAGATTCTGCCCTGTTTTGCAGGTGGACAATACGTACATAAAACCGTAAGGTTACCAATTTTAGTATGTAAAATAATTGCTACACTTTGCATAAACTCATAATAAGGTGTGTTCAGTACAGAGAACTTGAAGTGATTTTTAATTAAGATACCTACGCCACCACGACCGTGTGGTCCATGTTGATATAAAAAGTGATAATCAGGAATATGAAAGGATGAAGTGTTCTTTAACCATGTTTCATTCAGCAAACATATATCAATATCCTCATCATATAAATACTCTAATAATAGGGGTTTCTTATTAATAACGCCTTCTATATTAAATAGTGATAAACGAATAAAATGCTTATCCATTATTTAGTACATTAATTAATACTTCTTTAGAGTAATTTTATGATTGTCATTCCCAAGAGCAACCAAGGTGGAAACAAGTTTTTTCAAGATGTCTTCATTTTTTATTATACCGTCTACTAATTGTTGGCTTGAAATATTGTTCTCCTCCTTAGTTTTCCTAGGAACTGATTTAGGCTGTGGTGCTGCAGGTGGCGCTGCCGCCGCCTGCGCTACTTGTGGTGCCTGTGGTTTGCCAGTGGTGTTTGACTTGGTTTCATGAACCTTTCTTTGTTGCAATACGGGAAAGTGTTTGTCATAATTAATAGTATTATTTAAAGTAACATTAGCGTAAGTTCTAGTCTGTTTTTCCTGAATTTTACGTAATTTAATAGGACATTCTCTTGAAATGGCTAAATGCTGGCCTTGACAATTTACACATTTAATGATATCTGTGCTCTCACATTTGGAATAATGGTGCTCCTCTGAACATTTAGAGCATTTTTGGGTAGATTTACAAACCTTTGCCCCGTGGTTGAATTTAAAACATTTATAACATTGTAGCAGAGGTGCAACATATTCATGTACTCTATACCTATATATATCTAAATATACATAGTCAGGTATCTTATTTGCCAGAAAGGTAATGCTCACGGACGTGTAGGGTTTGATTCTACCATCCTCTTTCCTTGTGAATCGTCTCACTCCGATAATTTCGTAATGAGAGGATAACTTTTTAAAGAGTTCTTGATTAGTAATACTGATTGGTACAAACCTCAGCACTCCAATAATTTCTACGGCTCTCGCCGGAATATAAGCCTTCATTCCATGCTTTATGAAGAAGTCCTCATTATTTAAAAAATTGTTGGCGCAAATGGCCTGGGAAAAGTCCACACCCACCTTGGTAGCATTGACTCTTTTTATGTTTGCCACTCCTTTTACTTCATTCTTGAAAAGTGCTGCCAAGAGCAGCGGGTTAGCATTGCCTATATTTTGCTCTGCTTGAACATATTCCACATACACTGTATAAACTTGGGCCGAAATATTTTCGGGAAATGTCCGTTTATAACCCGGTTTTATGTACGGCTTATAAAAAGCTTCATCTAGTGCATTGTTTTCTTTAGATGATGATTTTCTGGGAGTTTTCCTTCCCTTGTCTGGGGGGTCATCAGCCCCCTCAGACATCTTGCTATTAACTAATTAACACTTAATAATCAGTTATAATTACTATTTACACTATTTATATACTGTTTATAGAGAATTTAAAAAATTTTATTTCACGAGTTTAAAAAACGCGCCAAATCGTTCGAAAGCCCGCCAAGGAATCAAAAATTTATTATTATAGACAGACATTGCCATAACAATTATTGTCAATTTGAAATTATACACAACGCAAAATGAAATTGTTAAAACTAGGTAAGTACCATATTCTTAATTGCACACAGAAACATACATGTAAGCTAAATATTACAATAAAGGCCCGTACAAAGGCGAGCTTAATTTATTTATGATTTTTCTTCCAACAAACCATTAGGACAGTGATATGTTATAAATTTATTAGGTGCCCGCGACTTCGTCTGCGTCAATTTTGAATGATGACCGATGTAACTACTTACTTCTAGCTTAATCTAAATAATATAACTTCCAAAATTTTAACCTAAAAATAACCCAACTAAGAAAGAAACTAAAGACTACTTAGCTAAGGATCCGATATAATCAACCAAAAAAATCATAGAATACAAATCAATTGTCTTTAAAGATAGCCAGTAAGGTAACTCCCATTAGATTAGGTTGCGACCAGGGCATTGATTAGTCTAAAATCACATTTTGTGAACGAAACCATAGCGCGATCTAAAACAATGATTACGCCATCTTCTAACAAAAATATAAACTTGTAAAGTGGTAAAATTAAGATGTGTGCATATTTTTGGGATTTAGGCGATCATCTATTGATTTAGTTTTGGGCTACCTTCTATTTCAAGCATTTATTTATTGTAACCGATATGCCAAATAAGTTCCGCGATCTGAAACGATATTAACGCCATCTGGTTACAAAATTGTGAAATTAAAATGCAGTAAAATTAAAATGATATTTTTTGGATGCGATCATCTCGACACCAACAATTTATACTGCGCTAACTCGAATTTTAGATAAAATCTTTTTTATCCCAATTTGATTAAAATGACAATTTTTAATCTACTATATAAAATTAAGTCGGGTTTTCCTTCCTGACGCTATAACTCCAGAAAACACGAACCGAATTCCACGGTTTTGCATTCGTTGGAAAGGTCTCGGGCTCCGTGAGGTTTATAGCAAAGAAAATTTATAAAATTTAACGCGGGTAACACCGCGGGGCACAGCTAGTTTGTTATAAAAAATATAAAAAAGAAGTTACAAATCTTATAAAACGCTAAATCTTTACTTAGACGACGACAACTACGATATTTTAAGCAACTTGGCATAAAAAACGATATTATGTATAATTCGAGTTGGCGTAAATTGATGGTGACGATCTATTGAATCAGTTTTGGATTACTTTTTGTAACAACAAATTATTCCCCGAATTTTGACTTAAAAACATGTGTTGCTTTATTTTTAACTGAAAAACCAAATACCAATTTTCATGAGTATAACTCAAAAAAACAACATATTTTCATACATACTTATATCCCCTACTTTAGTCGTCCTTAGGGGTGGAATTAATTTTTAACTGAAATGCCAAATAGCTATTATCATGCGTTTAACTTAAAACTTGTCACATTTTTCATACAAACTTACATCCGCAATTTTGCGCCCTTGGGGGTGGAATTTTCAGAAATCCTAGAATATACATTTTTAATTTTTAATTGCAAGGCCAAATACCAAAGCATATATAACATAAAAAATGACGGATTTTCATAAAATATTTCATCCCTTATTTTACTCCCTTAGGGGTGGTATTTTCAAAACCCTTCTTTAGTGGATGCCTACGTCATAGAAGGTACCTACTGTCAAAATTTCAAGTCTCTAACACCAGCCGTTTAGACTGTGCATCATCATAATTGATGTCAGTCAGCATAAACTTAACCCTATTTTGCGCCCTTGGGGGTGGAATTTCCAAAAATCCTGAAATTAATGTTTTATGTTTTTTAACAGAAAGGCCAAGTACTAATTTTCATGCGTTTAACTTCAAAAATATCGCATTTTTCATACAAACTTACATCCCCTATTTTATGACCTTCGGGGTGGAAATTTTAAAAATCCTGAAATACATATTTTTTATTTTTAACTAAACAGCCAAATGCTAATTTTCATGCGTTTAACTTAAAAATTGACAATTTTTTCCTACAAACTTACATCCCCTATTTTTCGCCCTTGGGGGTGTACTTTCCAAAAATCCTGAAACATATATTTTTTATTTTTAACTGCGAGGCCAAATATCAACTTTCATGCCTCTAACTTCAAAAATGGCAAAGTTTCATACTAACTTGGCACCCCCGTTTTACCCCCTTAGGGGAATTTGAATTTCGAAAAATCCTTCCTTATTCCTTGTCTACATTATAAAGAAAACATCTGTGCAAAATTTCAGCTTTCTAGGGCCAAGGGTTTGGGCTGGGCGTTGATGAGTCAGTCAGTCAGTCAGGACTTCTCTTTTTATTTATATAGATAGACAAGCATAATATGATAACGTAAGGTAACAGGCAAATATAGTAGTGTACAACAAAATATTATTATTGTACCTTCAATGAAAAAAATATTGACAAAATACACACAAATAAGTATTTACATACGATACCTTATATCTATTGAATAAATAATACATAAAACAAATATACAGCGGTATTGTTGTTGTCTGTCAAATACCACAGTGTCTCAAGTTGAAAGCCTTCGACCACCGTTCGTTGCCAGCGATGAAAATAGCTGACATAGCCCAAAGAATTGGCAAGCTGAAGTGGCAGTGGGTGGCACAGAGAAAAATGAAGATCAGCTAGTCCTTACTGACCAAAGATATTATAATATAACAAGATTGCGCACTTCAAGATTTAGTTCAAAGTAAAATGAACTCAAAGTCTTTACATTACAGTCCATTTCTCTTTGTAGTGTACCAATAGGAAAAAAACGGGCCACTTGAGAGGCTCAAGTTAAGGATTCTGTCCCTGTCTAACAGATGGCCAGCCTAAAAATAACTTACTTGAGGCATAAAATAGTAGAATTTTTGGTCAAACTCCTAGGATTATGTTTTCATATAACTATAATTAAATATTTTTTATTTATTTATCACGTACACAACGTTTTTTTTTAAATTTACTAAACCCAAATTAAATGTATTTAAAAAGCTATCAAAGAATAAGACGTAATTCTTTGATAGCTTTTTAAATACATTTAATTTGGGTTTAGTAAATTCAATAGCAGTATTTATAAGAAATGACGTTTACCACACTCAATTTGTAAACAAATATGGCGAATGTTTAGTTTGAAAATATTTATAGTATTGTGTTCCAATCCAGTTCCAATTTGGTTAAAATGGTTTTAACTTGTTGCGTGAAAGGGTGTAAAAGCGAGAGTCATCTGGGGAGTGGTATGTCTTTTCACAAGTAAGTGTTATCTTGTAATGTTTCTATATATTTTTGGCTAAGATCAGCAACAGGGTAACCATTCGTTACTTATTTAATGGTATTGTTTTTCTAGATTTCCCAAAATCGAGATATTAAAACAAAAATGGATGAATATAGTTCCCGGTAAAGTCACAAAATACGCGGTAGTTTGTGGCTTACATTTAAACAAGAAGATTTTGCAAGTGTTTCTGGTGCATTCAAGAAAAGGCTAAATATAGATGCTATATTATTGTTTTATTACATGATCTATGTTTATCGTCTAAGAAATCCTTATTTTTTGAAGTTATAGTTCTGCTGGCGCGATGGTGAAAAGTGATGAGAGTTCATTTTTACGATGCGCGCGCACACCGACACCAAAAAATTTAACAGCATGAAGTTAGTTCTAGGTGGTATGAAAATGTATGAGAGTGAATTTTAACGATGCGCGCGCATCGTAAAATAACAGCATGACGTTAGTTCTAGGTGGTATGAAAATTGATAACTATGTTCAAGTTGTATATTAAGAAGTATAACTTCTAACGCGTGTAGGTACATAAGTACACACAAGTTTTTTTTTTAATTTAAAATAATTGATTTAGTTTTTTATAAATAGACGATTTTAGAATATACTAAATTGTTTAGAGTTTACTTAATATTTATTAAACATAATCTGATATAGCAATTAACTGTTTTATTACAAATAACATTCACATTTGTTTCAGAGTTTTTGCACATTGAGACAAAATACTATTGCCACTAAGCGTACATACTCGAGATTGTTGCCTCTTACAACAAACGATTTTTCCAAACTGTCGTAAATACATTACGACAGTTTGGAAAAATCGTTTGTTGTAAGAGGATTAGGTATTTTCTTCCTACCTAATAATTGTCTATTTCACTATATCTAACACTAAAACGAGGCTACTCTTTCCTCGTGTCAGTGTTTGTTATGAGTAAACAGGTAAGAAATAGACAATTGCTACACTCTTATGAAAAACTAAAGATATAAAATGATCTCAGTTGTTTAGATTAAGCCATTTAGAAGATATTTTCAATTAAGGAACTGAGTATAGTACAATCCGTGGAATAATTTAAAAATCGGGCCTGTAGTTTATTAGAGTTACCTGATTTTCAGAATCTAATCTAAGAATAAAAATAAATAAGTAAATAAAACATATAATATACTTGAAAACTATTTGGATACATTACGAATATATAATATTTGGAAAGTCTTACTGCCTTTGTCCAAAGTATCTACCACTACTCACACTCACATTGTGCTATAAATAATTATATAATTTCCTAAACGTTTAAAAAATCTACAAATAGTCTTGGTATAATTTAATTTATATTGCTTGCAGAGAGGCATACAAAATAAAGAAAGTATAAGTAACGAAAACATCTCGAATACATATACCTAGGTATGCTGTGTGTGTGTGTGTAACTTTAAAAGCACTGCACCGGTAGTATGATTATACTTCAAAAGTAAGTTTATTCATTCTCATAAAAACAAAATTTTAAATTTGGCGCGTTAAAACATTCGCATATGTCCACGACGCATGGTCACTCTATTAGAAGGAGATGCCATCCAGTACAGCGACTTCTTGCTCGGGCCGTTTTTGCTCCCTCAGTGCGCAATCTTGTTATATTATAATATCTTTGTTACTGACAGATGAAAATGTGTTTGAAGCTTGACGATACATAATAGTAGGCTGGCAATTTGATTCGTATACGTGAATAGTATCTTTTAAATATTCTCGTCATTAATCATTCGAAACGAACTTTAAGATTGTATTTCCTCGTCAATACCTATATTAGTCTCAAAATAGTTAATCCAACCTAATTTTGATATGTGATTTGATGAAATAACCTGCTTATTTACATTTTTGATATGAAAATTAGGCTACTTATATAGATAAAGTTTCCAGGAGGTAAGCAAATAAAAAACAAAAAAACTTGTGTGTACTTATGTACACGCGTTAGAAGTTATACTTCTTAATATACAACTTGAACATAGTTATCAATTTTCATACCACCCAGAACTAACGCCATGCTGTTATTTTTACGATGCGCGCGCATCGTAAAAATTCACTCTCATACCACCTAGAACTAACTTCATGCTGTTAAATTTTTTGGTGTCGGTGTGCGCACGCATCGTAAAAATTCACTCTCATCATTTTTCTCCATCGCGCCAAAAGAAGTATAACTTCAATAATTTTGGTGCAAATAGTGTATACCAAGACCTTTCGATTAAATAATAGATTGAATAGTCAAAAGTCAGAGTCAAAAGTTTATTTGCGACTAAGTGTTGTACAGTCTTTATCTAATAATAATATTAGGTACAAATTTCGCTCTTAGTGGCCTTTTGCAGTCATTGCAAGTTTAATTATTAAAATTAGGAATAAATGACCTTTATCTCAATTACATTATTTGATTATATTTTTTTAGTGATATAAATATTAGTAATTAAAAGTTTGTCTCGATACTATAATTAACAATTGTCTAAATAATCTAAATATACGTCTAGAGCACAATTCAACATAAATTATAGGTACTAAAACTAAATCTAAAATAATAAAACTAAATCTAAAATAAATTAAATAGAATGTCAATTAAATTGTATTTTCTCATAGCACCAAGTAAAATGTCAAGATAATTTTGAAGCAAATATAGAATTTAAATTGATTCATACAATTTTATAGAGATAATTATATGGAATTAGGTAAGGCATTTTCTAAATATTCTTTGATTGAGTAAAAGCAGTTTTTGAATAAGAATGTTTTTAATTTTTTACGGTATGCTACACAATGGGTTTCATTTTTTATGTCAGGTGGTAATTTATTAAATATTTTTATATAGTGTGGGCTTTCATTTAGCATGTTTATTCTATATGGTGGAAGATATAGTCTTTTCTTGTGACGTGTGTTTCTCGTATGGGTTTCTTCGACTTTTGTAAATTTGTCCATGTTTTTATGAACAAAGAGGCATATGTCTTGGATGTATATTGATGGTAGAGTCAATATATTGTATTTGATAAAGTAAGGCTTACAGCTTTGAGTGTTGTCTATGTGACTTATGATTCTTACACACTTCTTCTGCATTATAAACAGCTGATTCGCCTCCACACTATTTCTGAATACTAATTTAATTTCGATTAATTAAATAACAGATGCTAATACGGTAGTTCCGAAGAAAAGAAATAAAATAAACGAATAATATTAATAAATGCAGTTTCTTAAGTGCTAGAAGGTCTAGAAGAAGAATGGATGCATCTTTATAGCCCCAATTCATAGTATTTTTTTTAAGATTTTTTTTCTGACCTGTACCCAAAATAATTGACAACTTTAAAATCTTTTAGCTTGAACTATTCATAATTTACATTTGGGTGTACTAAATAGTAACTACCGTCGGTTAGTGTGTGAAAACGAGAATGTAAATTTTTTTAGACTCCATAACATACTATGCACTAGAAAGGTAGATGGAAGTGCTTCCAACCAGACCTAGGTCTAGACCTAACTGCCCATTGCTAGGGAAAGTTAACTCAGGATTAATGCCATTATGGGAACAATGGTTACCGACAAACCTTTAAGGCTGTCGCTGTTCTGCTGTCGTTGTTCTGCTTTTCTGTCCTTTTTTTAAGACCTTTTCCTTTTAATAATTATTAAATCACTTAAATTAACTGGTTTTATTTATATTATAATGTAAATAAAACCAACTAATGTAACTGTACTGGTTTTGATCCAATAAACCAGGTGTTGCTCCTTTTTTTAAAAACAACGCCCGCAGTAGGGAATTTAATACCTGTGTCGCGGGGTACTTTACAAACATATAATAGACAGACACAAATTACGTCCTTCAAAGTACTGCATTCAATTGGATGGAGTCTGCACTAGTAGCTTTGGGGTTTCTACTATTTGGAGCTATTTCCTAACAGAAGGTATGGAATAAAGAAAAAATAGCGCGAAAATCTTACTTTCCTTCATTCCATTCTGTGTATTGACCTTCTAATCAAGTCAATATAAAAGCAGAAAATTGTTGCTATGAATGCTATTGTTTGAATACATTAAACACCGATTAATTAAGTCTCGAAAATCCGATCTGGGTGTTACAGTTTACAGTAAACTACATTTTCTGGAACAAATGGATTGATCGTGACCGTTTACTAATTTCTTTCTCTTATCCAAGTTACTTCCTCAAATCATTTAATCCGAATAACTGTTGAGTTGCAATCTAAAACTAAAAAACCGGCCAAGTGCGAGTCGGACTCGCCCATGAAGGGTTCCGCAGCAGCAAGTATTTCAGTTGATTAAATGAAAGGTAAATTGCGGTTTAAGATTTATGAAGCTTTAAAAAAAACTACCGACTAAATCTCGTTCAAACCAATTTTCGTTGTTAGTTTACATGGTAATGTACATGATACATTTTTTGTAGTTTTATTATTCTCTTATTTTAGAAGTTACAGGACACTCATTTTTCCATTTTGGAAGTGTCTCTCGCGCAAACTATTCAGTTTAGAAAAAAATTATATTAGGAACCTTAAAATCATTTTTGGAGACCTATCCATAGATACCCCACATGTATGGGTACGAAGACAATTTTTTTTTGTGTTTCTGTTCTCTGTGGGAACTGGGAACCCCCAAAATAACACTGTTTACCCTCCGAAGGGTAGAAAACGGATATTTGGGTTCCAGCGTACTTTGACCCACTTGTGAGATTACCCCTTGGATTTTCTACATGTGGTAGCCCTAAAACCCTACTTATGCCTACCCCCTCGGCGCGCATGCCCCCCCCCCCTTCCTAAGCGCTCGCACCGCTCTTGCGCCGGGCGATGTCATCGCTTCCTCGGTACTTTCTCACAGCCGGCAAGGCCTTAAAAGTATTAGTGGGTTAAGCTACGCTGGAACCCAAATATTCGTTTACTACCCTTCGGGGGGAAAACAGTGTTATTTGGGTGTCCGAGCTATGCTTGACCCACTTGTGAGATATGTTTATTCTCTGCCGGCGCTAGTTGACGTAATGTGATTGTCTCTGATTAGAGCCGTAATTGGTAAAAGGTAGTGTAAAAAAGAAATATTCTTTAAATGTACTCCTTTGTATTTGTTCAAAGTTTTCAACAAAATCACAACTCAAATAAAGAAATCTTACACATATTTTCTTCAGAAAACAAACCAAAATAAACTCTTATAATAATTAAATCAGCCTTAAGATCTCTCGAGATCATTGTAGAATATTAATTTTTATATTGTTGAGAATAATCTAGTTAAATTAGCATTATTAGAATCACTTGTTTTATGAGGCACCTCCTTAAAATAGTGCTTCAGAAATGTGTCTTTGCTTCTCCAATTTCCCCTTAGAAGTACTTCATCTTGTTTATATTATTATTTATCCACAGGTATTTACTGCAGCTCGATAACTCCCGGGTGAATCTCTAACATTAGCCTCTAATAATAAGGTCTTTATCCAACCTGCTATAACAGTCCGAGATGCCGCGTTGACTCTTCCCCTAGTTGTGATAAACAGACTACAAATCAATGTTTTATTTGCATTTCTTCGACATTGCGAGATCTCTGTGAGTTTTCCTATCTAATAAACGGGGTTGAGTTTAATGGGAGTATTTTTAAATAATTTCCAACCAGCTTGACGATAGGTTATAGAATCAGTTTTGGAACCAAATCTAGGCCCCAATACGGCATGATCATCGTGATTTTCTTAAAACTCTGGACTAATGTCCAAGAGGGTTAAATCATGTAGGTACTCTTCTACCAGAACACAATAGTAGAAGTACTGCAACATGTCGACTTATTTTAAATAAGCTTTCAATATTAATTGAATAATGTTGAAGATATTCAATAAGAACTCCTACGTTCCAAGTAGTTGGTTTTCTGGGTGGAACTTTAGTTAAAGCAATAGCTTTCATTAGCTGTTTGACAACCGGATGCCCAGAGAGAGCTTCTGACTTAATTGGATTCGCGAACGTAACGATTACTGATTTGTGAACTGCAATTGTTCCTGGAGCCAGTTTGACATCTTGATACAAATAGCAAATGAATTTCGCTACATCATCAGGACTTGGGTCATCCGTTGGGCATTTTCCTTTTGACCATGCACGCCATCTGTCCCATGCTGACTAAACGTCTTTAGGGTGGATTTGCGCCAGGAAGAATGTATTAGGGTTTTGTTATTTTCTTCTCATGAATCTATCAAATGGGCCCAGCCTGAACCTTCCAGACCTGCAAACACAACTTCTCGACTGCTGGAGGGGTTTCCTCGTCTGTAGGTCTATGAGGTGTTTGCGTAGATTCCATATTCTGAATGGGGGGTTCAAAGCTCTCTGTTTTAGTTTTGACTTCCAGAACGTTTTCTCCCATTTCGGTATCACCATGAGATATATACCGTCGTAGAATACGGGGTATGAGAGAGGGTGGTGGAAATACCCAACCGAGGTTATAGTGCCAAGGTTTGATGAAGGCATTTACAAAAATGCATGCAAGGTCTCGAACATCCTCGCTCACGTAACAATCTACCACTGCCGATCGAGAGCTTGCGAAGAGATCTATTGATGGAATGCCGAATTTCTTGAATATTATTTTTGTGTCATTTGTTTGGATAGGGTCCATTCTGGTATTTGACGTGTCCTCGAGATGCTGTCGGTCATTAGATTGTATCTTCCCGGGAGATATCGAGATATGAGGTGAATTTGGTATCGCTGAGTTATCTCGAGAATTTCCTTTGTCAATTGCAGTAGTTTTCGTGACTTGGTTCCTCCTTCCCTTGAAATGTACGCTGCAACAGATTTGTTGTCTGTTTGTGCTAATATAGTCTGACCGACGTGAATAGGAGCTTGTGCCTGGAGGACTTTTTTCAGTGTCCAGATTTCTTTTAGGTTGCTGCGCCATGTCAGTTGCTTGGAGGTCCAAATGCCGTCTAGTTTTGTGTCGTTCACTGTAGCTCCCCACCCAAGGTCTGATGCGTCCGTTGTTATAAAGACTGTTGGGTCTTTGTAATGAATAGGAGATGACAGATGAATGTGGTCTAGCCACCAGTGGAGTTCTTGATTTACGCTCATTGGTAGTGGGAATCTCCGATTTCTTAGGTCCTCTGAAAGTCGATTGCCTTCTATCTGGATTTCTCTGCAGTGAAGTCTTCCCAGAGGTACAATGAATGCAGCAAAGTTTATGTAGCCTAGAATAACTTTGGCTGAATGACAGGTCCACCAGTTCTTTTTTAACATGTTCTTTATTACTATGACAATTCTGGAAACTTTGTGATTTGGAAGGCTTTTAAGATTTTGTGTCGTGTTCCACACAATTCCTAAGTATTCTATCTTTCTTGTTGGTTTTAGAATTGACTTCTTCATATTGACGCACCAACCCAGGTTTACAAGAGTCTGTAGTACATGTTGAGTCTGTTTTTCTAGCGTTCGAGGATTTTTGTGCATTATCAAGAAGTCATCGAGATACACGATTATGCGAATGCCTTCCTTCCTGAAATTATTAGCTTACCAGTTAGATATATTTGCAAAAGTACATGGGACAGTAGGTAACCCAAAAGGTAAGCACGTCATTTCATTAATGGTGTTTTTATAAGCAAATGCTAAAAACCTACGGTGGGTTTCTAAAATAGGAATATGAAAATATGCTTGCGACAGATCAATTTTCGTCATGAAAACTGTTCCATTTAAACACAGCGGTATTTTAAAATGGTTCAGTAGGCGAAACTTCGGTGGATACAAATAATAATTGAGATTTCTTAAGTCAAAATGGGACGATAGGTGCCATCAGATTTCTGTCTTAAAAATATGGAGGATATGAAACCAGATTTACTGCAACACTTGCGTGCTGCACCTGAATCAATCATTTTATCGATTTCATATGACATTTTGTTTGAAAAAGTAGTTTTGAGGCCTGAATACAGCTTTTTGTTAAATCTAAATAATGGCGGACGGGATGTGAAGGGTATTCGATACCCTGATATAGTTTAAAGTATATTATTTGGTGCCCCTAGTATTTTCCAAATGTGTCGTTTTTCATTTACCTGTCCCGCTTGAAATTTAGTTTTTCTTACCATTTTTGTTTTGTTTAAAGGCGCCGCGCCTTGTAGGAAAACGTGACCTTTCAGGTTTTCTATAGGTTGCGTTCCTAAACCCATTACTCGCATGCGGTCTATCGCGGGTTTCTGTTGACGTCGTAACAGGAGGGCGTCTCGTCGTGACTCGACTTGTAGATGTAGTGGTAGAAGTGACCTTACGAAATTTCCCAGGAAAAAGCTTTGAGATGCCACCTTGTTCCTTTACAAATTCCGCTAGTTGAGGTTCGGCAAACAAGTGCTTTTCAGATGTGGGTATAGTGTGAAGTAATTCATTTAAGGTTTTATTAGCAGGCTTATATATATTTCGTCTCTGCTGAATTACTTCAGCTCGTTTACCACACGTGTATTGCAGAAGGGTATCCGAGATTTTACCGAATTCTGAATCCCTGGACAAGAAGTTTTTACTTATGTGTGTTTTTACTTGTGGAGTTGCAACTTCGTAAATCTTCGTGAAAACATCTCTCTGCTGCAGAAGCCCGTGTGTGTCAGCCCCGAGACATGCATCCATTTTTTCCAAGACGGTAACTAATTGCCAAGGTGGTGTAACCGTTGCAAAGTTACTATTTACTTTTAGTGATGTAAATACTGGTGTGCTTGAAAATTCTTCTGTACTTCTGCATATCTTATATTTTGCCAACCTTCACAATTAAATCTTTGACAATCTATGCCTTGCTTAACGAGGTTTTCATTAGCCTTTATTATTTTTGCCTCAGTTTCCTTGGTAACAGGAGTGAAATCCTCAAACTCTTCTTCGAGAGGCTCAGAGACTGCCCTGTTATCTGATTCTATGGCAATAGGCGGTACTATCCAGCAGCCGTTATCCTCTTGCACATCAGTATCGCTTGCAAACGATGCTATAGAATTTGTTTCTTGTGAGTGGGCAGGTGATTCAGGATTTTTCCGGTTTAGCGCCAGGACTACAGTTTCATTTGTTGTTTGCATCAGTTGGCAGAGTTTATTCATCATTTGGTTTTGATGGTCCATGAACTCTTTTTGAATGATCATATGTTTTTGACTCCTTAGAAACAGTAGGAGGATATAGGCTGTGGCTCCTTTTTGAGGCCCTTGCGCTGCTGGAGGAAGACGATTCTTCAGTAAGCCCCAAATTATCTACTTTTAACATTCTGGAGGCTTCATGGCGCGATATGAGTTGATCTTTGATCATTGTCACGGCTTAACCAAATTTGTTGTAGGCGTGAACTGGGTGAATCTTCGCCATTGTAGATAGTGGGGTGTAGATGAGCGCTAGACCTAGTGGCCAGCTTAATAAAATTCTTTTAATCAGTTTATAGCGGCGTTCACTGAGGTTTGTCTCCTCACTATGTGCTTTTGCCAACAAGGTCGTAGGAATAGCAAATCGCAGTCTGCATTCTACATCAGATGATATTGTTGTTCCAAAAAGGTCTTCATATGTGACCCTATTTACTACCCATTCCTTCCAATCATCCGGGAACAACTCATTCATTATTTTAATATTGTTATTGAAGAGTCTTTCTTGATTGGGAGGGGGAACCCAGTCAGCCAACTCGCCCATGGTGGTTTGAGATAACGCCATCTGGAATTATTATTTAGGTTAATTCCAACGTGTTGGTGTGTGCGCAACACGATTTTACTGCTGGTATAAAGACGCAGCTTAAGCAAAATAAAATAAATACTGCTATCGGCTATAGCAGGCGATATGGTAGCCGACGTTGGCTCTGGCAACCAACATCGGCTGCAACAGGCGACGTCTGCCGCTAGGCGCAGACGACATGTCGGTTGTGCGAACAGCCGCAATGTACCCGGCTGCATGCAAGGTACCCGACCTTAATTTCATATGTTCTTATTGGGGCTTTCCCAATATGAAATACCTTGCAATATAGTGAGTTTGCCGTCTTGAGAGCGGGCAATCACTTAGTAACTAACACAGGGCTTACCTGTGTTAAATTTCTAAGTAGGTTGTTAGGTAGGGGAAGACCGGGCAAAGCGAATACCCCGGGCATAGCGAATAGCCCCCACTACATCTAAACTATTCGTTTGACATCAACCACGGGCCCATAGAAACCTTCGGGCATCTTATCTCAGTGAGCGGCAAACACGTAAGCGAGAGGCCACGTCGCGCGGTGGCTGCAGAACGGCAAATTGTGGTTACGTAACATTATTTTCGAAATTTAAGGTAATTGTAATGTGTTATATTTTACGTGTTATTTGCTTATCACCCTTGAGAGTACTTATGTTTCATTACGTGTCTAAGTGCGCTAATAATATTTATTTAACAGAGTATAGAAAGCAATAGCTTTTGTGTAATTTGACTTAACTTTAGAAATGGCTGTATTGGGCAAAGTGAATAGGGCAAAGTGGATATGCTATTCACTTTGCCCGAGTTTATTATTGAGTTACAGTATAACAAAGCACATATTTTATTGCAGATGGTGAATAATTATAAAAAGAACTAATCAAGGGTCTTGAGAAAAACGCGTCATGCAGACCGCTATAAAGTCCGGAGAATCGGTGAAGGGTACAGTAGCAAAGTGGTAATGTTACTGAAAAACTTGGCAGATTCCGACCTGTTTTTAGTGAGGTTACCTAAATGATATATTCTGTGTATTTTGGTTTGCGGTGAAATATATATTGAAGAAGATGAGCAGTCAGTTGAAAATTGGATTCGATGTGGTGCCTGTCACAGCTGGTGTTACGAAACATGTACTGCTTTTGAAGGCATTGGTGATCATATTTCAAGTGACAACTGCCAGTAATAATCTTTAAGCTATTTCCTATAAACTAATGTTATGTTTATTTAAGTTTATTATATTTAATTAAAGTTAACTTTAGTTTTATGTGATAAGAAGGTATTTATTCACTTTGACCAAGTACCATATCCACTTTACCCGGGCATCAGGGCAAAGCGAATACTAGCACACCTTTTCGAATTCTTGTTTTAGTTCCTAATTGTAAGACATTTAAGGTTATTTGATTATAATATATGTAAAATCAATTAATAAAGACTGATTCGATACATTAATTGTGTTTCTATCACTTATACTTTTTATGATAAAGTCTTGAATATCTTAAGGTATCCACTTTGCCCGGTCTTCCCCTACTTACCTTTATTGTTCGTAAGAAACAGAAGTAATATTTTTCTACTACACTGTTTCTAGTGCTATGACTAGTATTAGTTATAAGTTATTAATATTATATCGAGAACCCAGTGGTTAAACAAACCTAACTTAGGCTTTAAGCCACTGATTGTATAAACAAATAATAAACTGTATGCGGCACGCCGCGCCGTGGCATGACATGGCCCTCTTGCTAAGCATAAAAAATACCATTACGTTTCAAAGACAATGCTACCATATTTTTATTAAATTAAATTGTTCGTGTATGGTGGTCATATTGCTATGGCTGGTTTGTTAAATTGACAGGTGGTTTTACCATAAAAGATGGCAACATTGGGTTGGATATTAGTCGAGGAGTTTTGGCGCCAACGCGGAAAAAGACGCATCGAGGCGATGTTTTATTTTCAAAAACTGGTGTAAATTCGAGTTTCTATGTGTAAATATGGTGGATTTTTAGACATAACATCTTCGAAAACGTACACAAGTGGAGGAAAGTGCGATATTGCCGTGAATTGTGATTTTCGGTGTTGTAACCAAAACTCCATAAAAGCCTCTAGTAAAGTCTCCACTGCTTTACTGGGGTTGGACAAGGACTATTTATGACTTGACTGTGACGGACTTTACTTGACAGTGACGGAAATAAATTATATAAAAATATATTTACTGAAGGCTCATAAGGCCAAAGAAGCCAGAGCCGTAAAACGGCATTAAAAAAAAAAAAAAATATTAGTCGAGGAAAGCGATGTTTTTCATCTGTGTTTTGTGTGTGTTTCTGAATGTTATTTTGTGATTTTGTGAATTATTCGAGCGTGCTTTCGTTATAAGTTTACATTTCAGTGCTGTATTTTGCCATAAAGATGACCTTACCAGCCTTTCCTTCCCAAGATTTGGCAAAACTAGTTCTCGGTATGTAGAGTATTTGGCGGGAACAATGTTATTCCTGTAACGGACGGGATGCAATGTTGGAGTTCTTTGTTATGTGTTTCAGGATACCTTGCTGAGGAGCAGCTTATGACTGCGTACGATGAGTTTTTACAAGCGAGCCCATACTTAGACGCGCTAAGGAATGAATATGACAGGATATTTATGACATCTCTGAAGAATATTCTGGCAGAATATAGGGCTGTTAAAATATATGGTAGGTGGCTAATGCTATCTAGTAATACTTTCTTGGATCCTAAGCCATTGAGAGTCTACTTATATCTCAAAATACAATATTTACATTCACATCTTTTGGTGATATGTCAATTACATAAAAGTTGTCTCCATAGATATTGCGTGTTGGTATTTATAGAAGTAGTGGTTCGTGGGGTAAGATGCTTGACAACTTTTGTTTGAACTAGTTTGTTTACATTATCACCATTATAAAATACGTTATATTTACCCATCAATACTATTATGTATGTTACTATTAATCTGGATCTACATGTGTAGTGGGTGGTTCAAAAATGGGTAGGACATTTTGTTTTTATTCATGCTGAGCGCTTTGAGATATGTTAAGGTTTTGAGGATTAACTTTCACATGTGTGAAGAGAAGAGTAGATTTATTTTACATAATCCGGGAGTTTTCCATAATTTATATATTTATCTGGTGGTAATTGAGATTATAGATAAACTATTGAGGTCATTGACTCTTAATATATATATTTATTAAATTAACAAGGTAATTAATTACATAGTGATGGCCCATTATAAATACATTGACATTTGATTCATGCAATTTTAATTATATCATCCTCAAATAACTTTCTAGAAGATTTGCATGGAAATAATGCTATAGCAATGAAAATAGGCATTATAAGGGATCCAACTAATATTGAATTTATTAGAGAGACCAAACTCAATCAGAAATGGGCTCAAAAATAATATAGAAAACAAAAATAATTGTTATTTTATTATTGCTGATAAAGTTTTTAGATAATAATCTAAAAACTGTATCAGCAATAATATATAATTATTTATAATTTAGGATAAATTGAGAATAATCTATCCCATTCAAATCTTAAATTCTCCTCTAAGATGTTAAAGATATTTGAAATCTACTATATATTCTTGCTGATTTTTTTTATTTATTTATTTATTAACCAACTTACATTAACGGTTAGACCAAACATACAAGTTATTAAGTTAATTGATTGGTTTTATCACACAGACTGGTAGTAAGCTAAGTAAACATAATCAATACAAGAGTACAGTTTACTAGAGTTGGTTACTTTTTAAGAAACTAAAAGGGTTTAGGACTTTTGTTTGATTTAAATACCAAAGGTAAATATTTTGTAATAATATGTTAACCCTCAAAACCTTAACACATCTCAAAGTGTTCAGCATGAATAAAAACAAAATGTCTAGACATCCAACCCATTGTTGAACCACCCACTACACATGTAGAGCCAGATTAATAGTAACACAAAAAGGTCTTTTGATATTAGTGGTTGAAGTCTCCTTTTAAGTGTTTAATAGTTAGTGCTAGGAGAGTTCGTTCTTCCATATTAAAAAAGAGTTTACATTTTATATTGGTGCTTGTATAATTTTAATTATATCATCCTCAAATAACTTTCTAGAAGTTTTGCATGGAAATATTGTTATAGCAAAGAAAATAGGCATTAAAGGGGATCCAACTAATATTGAATTTAATAGAGCAAACTCGATTAGAAATAGGCACCGCAATAGTATAAACAATGAAAAAAAAATTATATTTGGTTATATAGTTTTCAGATATAATAATCTAAAAACTGTATCAGCAATAATTATATAGTAGATTTAAAATATCTCTAAAATCTTAGAGAGGATAAATTGAAGATAATGTATCCTTTTCACACAAAATGACATTATGGAGCTTCTATGGCTCCTCTATAAGTGATGTTATTATGTTAGTATAGTGCATTCTTTATGTAACATGATTATTATGTACAATAGAATTAAGGTATATAAGATACTATCATATATTTTACTACAAATCTAAAGTGTTTGTCTTTATCAAATCACCACACCAAGTCTCTTCATTATAGATAAAAAATTATACCTGGATAAATGGCGTGCACTTTGTCCTTAAAAGCATCCAGCTCTTCAGATACTTGTAAAGTCCTAAAATAGTCAAGATGGTGCTGAATGTTGTGATTCAGCCCAGCTTAGATGAACTAGTTGTTTCAGCCCAGCCTAGATTTTACTAATATGTAGTAAATTATATCTAAAACTTTTAATTTCGATAAAGAGCAACACATTTTAAACAGGCTTGATAAATAAAAAGTTGGTCACCGCCCATATATAAAATATTTTCTTTTTCAGTGGAAATGTGTAAACCTTTGGCTCTCAGAAGAAGATTAGTACAATGTACCAATTTATTGGATGTAGTTAAGTGTCTTGTGTCATATGTGGATGTCAACAAATTACAAATACAGGATACCTCTCATGATAAAAACAGGTAATTTATCCCTCATCACTTTTCACTTTAATTATTCATAAATCTAACTTATAATTTTTTTTAAAGTTGGCTGATAAATATGTTAACTTTAATTTATTAAAGTCAACAAAGCCCACTATGCTGTGCTGCTGGGGACTTAATAAACATGATGCACTCTATCTACAGAGTGCATGAAATGTATATTTGTGATTTAATTTAATATCATGGGACATTATTCATACAGTGTTCTGATCCCAAACTAAGCAGAGCTTGTACTATGGAAACCAGATAACTGATATACTACATATGTATACATCTGTTCTTTTGTAAATACATACTTATATAGATAATTCCACCAGACTCAGGACAAACAGACATGTTCACGCAATCAAATATCTGTCATACAACTATATAATTTGTTATAGTACAATACTGAACAACTGTATGTAGGTCACAAGACAACTGACATAACTAGATAAACTATTTTCCCATTATTACAATATAATTTCTGAACTTAGTATACCAGTTAAATTATTAGTCAGGCAAACTTGGTGGTTTGTTCTTGATTAAAATGAGAATCATGCTAATATTACAATTTGTTTTGTAATGCAGTTTTAGTTTGTAACTTAAATTTAGATTTCTACACTATGATAATAATACTAAATTTGACTTAATTTCTCATTTTACCCTTATTATTTAAATTAAATTACCATGCATTATTTATTACAATATATAACAATTTTGAGGTTATATTATTACCTCTCTTCCAAGATTTTTTAAATCATACTCATTCAAGATCTTTTTGAGGCTTTATTGTATTATATTTGTTGCAACAATTTATAACTCATATGATACTTTCTGTATTTCAGTCAGGTGAATCAAAATTTAGTGGCAAATAAACAACAAATTGCATGTGAAGAATGCAACCTGTCTAATTCTGTGTGTTCTTGCAAAAACATGCAGAAAAATGGCTGTTCCTTAGCAAGCCAGACTGTGGCAGAAGCTACTCTTGATACTTCCGTGGAGACTACAGCTTTGGAAGATCTACCAGGTTAGTTTAGTGTATATAACTTTCTTAAAAAGATCTCCATATTTCACTGCTTGTTGTTAAAATATATAAAGGCAGCAACAATGATTTGTGATCAGTATAAAGAAGATAAGAATAATGATAGGCAGTCTTGTATCATAAGAGTCATGTTATTATAATAGTATTACTACATGTGTGGCTACTTTGGCATCTGTTTTGGTTCACATCCTGCACAGGAAAATATTTAATTGTTTTTCTGAGTCTCTGTGTGCGCTTTATATCTGTGAGCTACATGCTTTTTAACTCTTAGTCCAATAATGATATCATACTTAACACTTAAGTTTATATAAACACACTAAAAGTACTTAAACTAAATTATGTTGTAATACGAGCTAAAATCAATGAATTTTGAACATATCTTTTGATTGATTAAGATTTAAATCCCTTGGAATTCATTCCCTAGTGCAGGCAATGTCTTCCAAACCATGTTTTTTGGGTAATGTTTTTGAACTTATTATATATTGTGCTAAGCTCAAATGGCCAGAGAATGACTATGAAGAGATGTTTAAAATAATAATATGTTTGAACATGCCACCCTTAGTATGCAATGTTGCAAAATCATTTACTGCAGTCTATACTGTTGGTCCTAACAACTAACAGCTGCACCAATTTATTTTATTGATATTCACAAATTGTGAGAATAACAGATTAAGTTACATATTTTGATTGCATTCACTTGGTAAACCAATCGCCTGTTGGTACCCATTACAAGGTCTACTGATGGTAGTCGGATAGCCACTGTCCACTTGAATAATATACCCTGACTTTGTGTCTTAAAGTAGGTACTTACCTGTTAATCTGATAGTCCTGTATTATATCATTTCCACAAGTTAATCTTACATGCTGCTTAAAGATAAACTCCCCTCTTCCCTGCTATATTGCCTGTATGTGTAGAAAAGCTATAATTAAATAGATAGTTTGAAAAATGTATATTGGTGTCATCCTTTATCAACTGAAAATAAAAAGACGTATAGGTACCATAACTTTTAAAAATTACTTGTATACTTAGATAAGATTATAGGACATGTACTCTCAAATAGTACTATTGAGGTAATGCAAGACGGGCAAGGACAGGTTGGTAAATGCTTGCCATCCATGCCGCAGGTCATGGGTTTCATTCCCACCAAGGACAGATATTTGTGTGCATGAAAATGTCTGTTTGTCTTGAGTCTGGGTGTAATTATCTATATAAGTATGTATTTACAAAAGAAAAATAGTATATGTAATATATCAGTTATCTGGATTCCATAGTTCAAGCTCTGCTTAGTTTGGGATCAGATGTCCATGTGTGAACCCAGGATATTATTTATAGACCAGAAAAGCAAGATAAAACCATCATTAACACATCAATCTTTCTCCTAATTCTAATTTATTTAATAGCAATCTACATATCTGCTCATGGTTTTACAAATACCTGGTGAGTATTAATATTCAGGATGGTATATTTTTGTCCCATTCAATAGAATTTATTTATTTGGGATTGAGTGGATCACAACACAACTTGATACTATAGAAAAGATGAGTTTTATCTACTTTTATGTATTACAGGAAATCAAGATACTAATCGAAAAAAGAATATGAAAGTTCAAGAAACAGATACTACTGCTTCAGAAACCAACTTTAGTTTAAGTGAAATCTCAAAACAATCTAGTATAAATATTGGCCATGGATCTCTAGCTAGTAATACTCAAAATACCCAGTTAAAATCTAACGAGGGTTCACCACTCAGTCTTGTGTCAATTGTAAGTATGGAAAGTATTACAATGATGATATTGTTAATTAAAATTTTGTGTATAATTTATTTAGACCACCATGCTCCATGGCTAATGGTATAGAATATCGTGACGCCATCTCATCCTGTGGGGGTCGAATCGAAGTCGGCCCGTCGGAATCATCATCATCATCATCATATCAGCCGAAAAACGTCCACTGCTGGACAAAGGCCTCCCCCGAAGATCTCCACAATTGCCGGTCTTGCGCTATCCGCATCCAGCGATTTCCAGCGACCCGCACAAGATCATCGGTCCATCTTGTAGGGGGCCTGACCACGCTGCGTCTTCCGGTTCGTGGTCGCCACTCGAGAACCTTTCTGCCCCAGCGGCCGTCGGCTCTACGAGCTATGAGCCCTGCCCACTGCCACTTCAGCTCGGCAATTCTTACGGCTATATCGGTTACTTTGGTTCGCCTGCGGATCTCAACATTTCCGATTCGATCTCGCAGGGAAACTCCAAGTCTGGTGGTCTGTCCTAGGTAAATATAGTTCTCTACAACTTCGAGTGCAGAGTCTCCAACCTTAACTAAAGTGGGTGCAACATGGATGTTCGACATGATTTTCGTCTTATCCATGTTCATCTTCAGACCCACTTGTTGATTGACTCTGCTGAGGCCATCGAGCATTGTACCGAGGTCCTCAAGGGTCTCAGCCATTACTTCTATTTCGTCGGCAAATCGAAGGTGGGTTCTGGCCATTGACATTGATGCCAAAGCCTTTCCAGTCCAGAAGCTTGAAGACATCTTCCAATGCAGCGGTGAACAGTTTCGGAGATATAACATGTCCCTGTCTCACACCTCGCTGCAAGTGGATAGGTTTCGAGTTCTGGTCCTGCAGTTGCACTGACATAGTGGTGTTTTCGTACAAACACTTTAACACCTCGATATACCGGTAGTCAATTTGGCACCTTTGGAGAGACCTTAGTACGGCCCAAGTTTCGATCGAATCAAAGGCTTTCTCATAGTCCACAAACGCTAAGCATAATGGCTGGTTATACTCTTCGGTCTTCTGTATAACCTGCCGCAGCGTATGTATGTGCTCTATGGTACTAAAGTCTACGGAAACCGGCTTGTTCGGGAGGCTGGAAACCAAACCTGCGTGCGAGACAATTCGTAATGACCCTCGAAAATAACTTGTAAACATGGCTCAGCAGTGTAATGGGTCTGTAATTCTTCAAGAGTTCAGACAAGAGACAAGACAGTTCTCTTGCAAACACTTTAGAGCCTTTGTTCCGCTCAATGGCTTCTTTAATACAATTTGTATTAAATCTCAAAGACTTTGAGATCTGTCTGTTGAGCTGCCGGTAGGTATCGGGTAGCATCATCAGAGGATGTCAGAACCATTTTCCGTCTTTCGTCCAGAAGCTGCAGGGTATAGTTAGAGATCATTTTGGTTCTGTTTGTACGGTGGGCCTTGAAGACCTTAGACCCAGCCGTATGGGCAGCTTCTACGAGCCTGTCGTGGTATGAGTCCACTTCCTCGCAATCTGCTAGGCATTCGAAACGGTTTTGCAGTTCGAGCTGAAAGGGTTCAGGATTTTGGATGTGGATGGGTAAATTTTGGAGCGTAGACTTTATCAGTCGGGACCTCTGGAGCTTGACATTTAGGTTCAATGAGCCTCTCACCAGTCCGTGATCGCTCCCGGTTTTAACCGAATTGATCACTGAGACGTCATTGAACATCTGTCTACTCGTCGAAAAGATAAAGTCTATCTCGTTTTTTGTTTTACCATCGGGGCTTACCCTGGTCCATTTGCGGTTTTCCGGCTTCTTGAAAAAGGAGTTCATCATAAAGAGTCCCTCCTTCTCCATGAAGTCGGCCAACATTTGGCCCTGGGGATTCCGGTCTCCAGTTCCAAATTGCCCCACTCTCAGCTCATTCCCGAATCGTTTACCCAGCATCGCGTTAAAGTCCCCCATGACCACAGTGAAATAACAGTTCGAAGTATGTATGGCTCTAGAAATATCCTCATACATCACCTCAACCTCATCTTCGGAGTGCGTCGAAGTCGGCGCGTAAACCTGTATGACCTTCAACGAATACCGCTTGGTAATTCTGAGTATAAGGTACGCAACCCTAGTCGACACACTCTCGATTTTCACTATGTTGTGGATGAGGGACTTGTGGACTATGAACCCAACACCACCTTGGGACAGTTGGTCGCCCTCCCGGAAATAGAGCAGATTCCCGGATTTCAGGATTATCGTGTCCTCCCCCTCTCTTCGGACTTCAGATAATCCTATTATGTCCCAATGTAACCTGCTCAATTCTTCCTCCAGTTCGATCATCTTCTCGTCGGTCCGCAGTGTGCGTGTGTTGTATGTTGCCAGGGCTAGAGGTCGTCGGTTTTGGTAACGCGAAATCTGCCGGGGATTCTTAGCAACCCCTGCCCTGGCGTAACCACGGCTGTTACCACGGCTGGGAATAGCAGGCCTGCCGGGGACTGGGGGCCGCGGTTTATTTGTGTCCATCATTTGGGAGGATATGCCATAATCGCCACGCTTGGCAGACGGGTTGGCGATCGCAGTAAGGTAGACATTGGTACTCATGAGAACGCTGCTGCCCATTCTCTGGTATATATTCCCTCTACTAAATCTCCTCTAATTCTGTTACGTCATCAAAATGAATGATTTTCCTTCCAACGCATTCTAAGGGACATCTATAATTAGTTATATGTATGTTATGTCTAATATCGTAAAATATTTAAATTGAAAGATAGGTAATGTAAATATAATCTCCTTAAGTTACTTACTTAATTAAGAGACGTGTAAAGCCAAATCTAGATTACAATAGTGTTATTTATGAAGTAAAACCTTTTTACACACCCTTGACTTAAGCTGGTGAATGCGTGACGAGAGCGTTACGAAAAGTGTGGGAGATATAAGTTAGTGTAGATATAAAGAGAGAGAGAGTTACGTTTCGTATATTACTGTAGGGTCAAGAGAGAGATGCGAGTACTCATTTTGGTTGACTTTGTTATTAAAGAATTCAGCAGAACATCATCCTGTCATAGAATATGTTACATGTACTTACTTTCAACCAAAATGTTTGTTGTTTCAGGTGAAACCTACAGATACGCCAGAGTGCAGAGAAAAAATAGAAGAATTTAATAACATCTTAAACAAAGTATGTAATAAGGCGCATGTCGATACTCGGTTGTATACAATTGAATCAGAAAATGTTAATAAAAGAATGTCAAATCCGAATTCATTTCAAGACTTCGCTTCTGGAGTTGGTGGTACGAATTTAATATTTTCTTTTAATAATTATTATGTGATTGTTGAATAATCATTACTCATATATTTATATATGACTAGGTCATGAAAACCGGAATGTTCCTGTGCCAGATTCCAGCACATCAGAAAATTCATCACAGTGAGTATTTTTTATTTTAAACCATTTTATTGTATTAATAAATATTAGCTTAAGTAACAACGTTTATTCTAATTTCAGGTTTACAATTGTTAAGGATGTCAGTAATGCAATAAATGATCCAAAAACTGACAGTGACAGTTCAGGCATACAACCAAGCCATACTTATCCATATCCTAGAATAAAACCTAAACCAAATGATCCAAAAATTAAAATAATTTCTGACATAAAAGTCGACAGTCCGTTTACAACAATAAGTAATGCTACTTCAACACCATTGATGCAGACCATCGTTATAAACGGTACACCAGCTTATAGACATAATCTTCCTGTTGCTGCCAACAATTTTACTAAGGATGAAATAATGGCAATGCCCACAATTATAGTGGTAACAGCTTCAGGTATAATTCATTTTATTATTTATTTATTATTAGTACATACATATTTAAGCTGTCTTAAGCTCAATAAATTATGTCATTTTATGAGTTATTAACTTTCATTTCAGATCCATCTCAAAAGTTTACTCAATCTAAGCCTCTGTTGTCAAAAACATTGCGTCCAGCAACAACAACAACTGTGCAAACAACCAATTTATTTGACCCCCTTGTTATAGATGTCTCGAGGCCAGTTGCACCGAATAATATTAAAACTGATGATACAAAAAGTGCAATTAACCCTGAATTTGAGACAGGTTTGGTAAAAACGGTTGATATTACTAAGAACGCATCAGTTCCTAAAGATACTACCATTTCATCTTCAATTCAAACAAAAACTCCTCAAGTATTTCCGCCTATTCGGAAATCATCCTCCACGCCACGTAGGAATTCTCATATTAGAGTATTAGATTTCACGACGCCAAGAAGAATATTACATGAAACAGTCAATGAGTTACCTGAAGTACCTGAGCAAAGCAATGATAAAAAGACTGTCGAGATAGTTATTACTAGAAGTCCAGATGTAGTATATCCCTGTTCTGTTGAGGATAAAAACAATATTATCGATATGAACACAGTAACAGTACATAAGATACATACATGCCATATCAATAAATTAACAAAAGTAAATGATAATATAAGTCCTGTTATAAATCTAAAGAAGCATAATTGGGATGCTGACCTGAGAGCGTTAGCTATAGGTAATGGTAAAATGGACGCACCGCCTAAACAAAATAAACCTAGAGTAAGGAATTCAAAAAAGAAATCTATCGAAAAAAAATCAGAAAATCACAAAGAAAGTGATGAAACTGACACGAAAAAATCTCGTGCTAAAAGAAAAACATCGCCCAAAGCAAAACGTTCCAAAAAAAGACAAAACTTGGAAGAGGAGGAAGAATCTGTGAAAACTGTCGAAAGTAAAGTTACCGTTAAGCCAAACTTTAATATTGTACTTGGTAATCAAAAATGTACAGAACAAGAAAGTAAACCTGAAAATGGCAGTCATCAAAATAAGATCAAAAAAGAAGAAGTCCATGAAACGCCCGAGGCTGAAAGATTATCTTTGCAGAATGATATTGGTGCAAAATTAAATATTTCTGACTTTTTAGAAACTCCTTATAAACAAGCTCTCTACGATATACAAATGGAAACACCAAAATTTTTAGGATCCGTTTTGCCAGATGAACCAGTGTCTGATATAAAAATAATGAACATTCCCACGCCACGGTTTTTCGATACACCTAAGCCCACTCAGGCCACCCCTTCCTCTTATTCATCAAGGCCCACTGATTATTCAAGTGGAGGATCTTATTATAAACCCGAAGACCAAGATTATTTGCGAATAACTGACTTAGAGTGCCCAGTGACATCATCTAAAGATGAGTTAACTGTAAATCAAACAAAAGATTTAGAAGATGACGGCAAAAAGAATTCCAGGCCCGTGAGGAAATGCACGAAAAATGTTTCTTACTATAACAGCTCCAATGTAGGCAACAAAACAAAAGAGAAAGATTTTGATGATAGGATTGAAATTGAATCATTGTGTAGTGATATAGTTAGTGTAAATAGTTCATTTGAAAATAAAGATTTCGTTGTAAATACGCCCAGAGAAGCAAAAACCAAATCACATTTTAAAACTGTTACTAAAAAACGATCTGAGACTAGTAGAAAGAAGAAATCTCCAATGAAAAAAGATAAATCAAACACATTTATGAAAATAAAACCAAGGCGACCAACTCCTACAAAAGATAATACGAAGAAAAGGTCTAGAAGAAAAACTGATTCTTCTAAGATTGTTTCTCCAAAATTAAAATCTAAAAGAAAAGGAAATGGCAAAGAAAAGAATATTCATATAACTCCGCTTGTAGTGTCTGCTCCAACAAAATCGCGTAGAAAATCTTCGACCCCTAGAAAGCTTCATTGTACTAAAACATTTAATTCTGAAAGTTCAGGTCATAATTCTCCAGATAGCAATATACGTAGTTCTAAACCAAATACGCATGACTTAACAATGGCTTCTGCACAGGACTCTGACACCGAACAGTTAGCACTTCGATGGTCTGATGACGGTTCACAAGATTCAAAATCAGGCCAAACAAAAGTAAGTGAATGTGAAGATATATCAAAAATTCAGGAATACATTAAATTGTCTGCTCCTAAAACATACACTGCTGACTCTGATAACGCCAATTTACACGATGTATTGATGAGAAAAGGTTTTGACGCCGCAACGGCCAAAATCCTTGAACGGGATTTACTTGATACTCCCCCTGTATCTCATGAAGCAGCCCAGAATTCGCAAACAATTATTAAAATCACTCGACCATTAACGCAAGACGAAATTGTATTGGAAAAGAGTGTTGAAACAGATACAAGCACTGCTAATGAGTTACGAATAGTTCAGGATAATGATTCTGATGATGAGTTTGAACTATCTGTTTATCAATGCAATGAGGAATGCGATAACTATATAGTGTGTAATAATAGTGAGACCAAAGATATTTGTAAAGGATCGCCGACGAAATTAAAAGATAAGTTTAGTATGGAAGTATGTATAGATGACGGAGTGGCTATTAGATTAAGAGCAACAAGTTATAATACTTTATTTGATATTACACCGCAGAATGAAGAGGAATTGTCATACAGTTTTAGAGAAACAGAAGTTGCTGTTAGTTCAATATCAAATATCGAAAAGCTCTACACTCCGTTAAAAGACCATAGAGCTCAAGTTTATGAAATATTTGATTCGACGCTAACTAGTATAGATACCCCTTTGAAATTAAGTAGTCCTAAACATATAGAATATGAAACTACACAAATACAAATAGTTATTGAGGAGGAAAAAATAGAATGTAAGAATAAAGGTGAAACAAAGAAGAGAAAACGGTTACAGAGTAGTACTAGTTCTGAGGAGGCTCTCAATGAAAGTAAGAAAACAAAACCGGAAACTCTGAATTTATTGAATTCTACAAATATCCAAAATATGGATATCGAATCAGTATTGGACAAACTTCACGGGTAGGTGACGTCATCGTGACTGAACTTGCGGATAACAAGTGATATATATGGAACATTTTATAATTACGATGTATATTTATATGTGTTAGACACATACATTAATTGTACAGTTGATTATAAGCTATTTTTAAATTATAATTCAGTGCTAGACACAATATTTGACAATATTCTTAAAAAATATTTTATAGAACGAAGTTGTGTTATTTTGACCGCACATACCCTTGACCATGCGTGTTCTACAGATTTTATTTTATTTTATTGCTTTAGAAAACTTACAGCTAGAATACAAATGACACATAGAATAGAATATGAAGGCCTTTAAAATTAAAAGTTTTCACAGATATACAGTCGGAATAGATTGAATGTTTGAAGTGTGTAATCCAATAATTTTAAGTTACAATGTAGTAGGGTCCACGAAGCTAGAATGTAGCGATTAGATCGGGCAAATTCGCTAATTAATCAATTATGCAGCAAGATACGATTGAATGCGTCTAATTTGCCGGTTGGTTTGTTGATGTGAGCCGCATGCTATTCTTATAATATGCTTTTTAATTAGATTATGACACTGGCAATGTTACAAACCGTCAATTATTAATGCTAATTTGAGTCGTTCGCTCAAGGAGCGTAATCTGCGCCGCGCCGTTAATTTTTCATGGTGTACACGCATGCGCTATCTCTGATGCGTCATGCAATGGCATTACCTGAGAGTGTAATCACGACGTGTATTACTTTCACCAAAGTTTGCTGCTACCCTTCGCGTGTAACATTAAATAATTATATTTGCCAGTATATAATTTTAATATTTACTTTGGCTGAGAGTATAAGATAAATAGAAGTTCAGCGTCGCTGGCTGACTGACTTCTCAACGTCATCACCACCGAACTTAACCTTTCTAGGTCATAGCTTCATAAAAAGATGCATTATTCGTCTTAGGTTTTCCATTTTGTAGACCAGGAATGAGCCCGGAGTTTTCGAAACTATCACGGGATATAATAAATACGAGTTACGCTAAAATTGATGCAGACGGAGGGACAGTCACGGTCGTAGTTATACTATTATGTATAATGAACTCTACGATATACTATACGTGTTCAAATATTTTTTATACAACTAAGTGCAAAAGAGCTTTCCGCCTACCCGATGAAGTCTGAGTGTTCTATGGACGCTTGTAGCACCTGAGGCATTAATCGCGCGTTGCCGACTTCAGTAACTTTATTTAATGGCTTTTTTGGGGTACCCCGTGCTTTAGGGAAATCGTGGTAGAGGCGTTATAAAGGCAGGTTCATTCCACAGCGTACGTGGGAGGAGCTTACGATGAAACAGTACTGTACGATATTGTGGTATTTCCAGGATGAACGTACATTGATGACGAGTGAGGAAGTTGTCGTAGCGAAACTCAAATCACATTTTAAAAAAGTAGGAATCAGATCAAACAGCTTTTTTGAATATAGGCGTTGTAGACTGTAGAATACCTACTCACAAGGATCTTGATTAAAATTATGTACGTAAATTTGTTCCGTATTCCTATAACCCTTCAACAGGGATTATAAGTTTATCAAAAATATATTTGATTTCTCAAATGGTCACCCCATTTGAGAAATCAAATATATTTTTGATAAATTTGTGTTTTCAGGTATCAAAGCCAAAAATGGGTTTTTCGTCTATGAATCATCCGTCACGATGTCATCCATGAGTGTCCATGACGGAGATTAAACTAATATAAAATTAAATGCAGTTTTGAGTTTTGTATAGTCGCTCGTCTCTTAACATTGTGACCGCCACAGTCATGTTTATGTAAGTAGTTGTCAAACCAAACTGTCCCCAGTGCGGTACAAGTAGGTACATAATAACTCTATCTATAGGACTACTTTATAACGTGAGGGGTTCATAGCTAGATGCTCTCATCGATCCGTAAGTGACAACTAAGCTGTCGTGTGCCGTAATGTTTTGGATATAGAAGTGCATGACCTTAGATGTACTTCACTATAGCCAGACGTTCTCACCGTGATCGGCGAGGTTAAGGAACTAGGCTCGCGGTCTGTCCATAGATGGGTGACCACCAAAGTGGCATAAGTTTTGAGCGTCTCCGTGCTTCGTAGGGATTCATGATGAAACAACACTCGTTTAGCCATGTCAGAAGCCTATTGAGCGGTTTGAACAACTCGGACACTAGAGTAACCACTCCCCATACAATATGTACCTAAGTAAGTTTATACCGTTATTATTACAGTTTAAAGTAATACAACCGTCTTCCAACTTTTTTATAACAACCGATTTGAACATTATAATAGGAACAATATAGAAAAAATTCCCTATGGTATTATCAAAATCGGTTCAAAATCCGCGTATCATAACCGAAATAAAAACATTCTAGTTAACTTAAAACTACTTACGTAGTTAATTTCATCTTTTTTAAGTTTTTTGAAAACTATCCAAATATCGAGTAATTTTTTCCATAAAATGTTATGTTACATACTTATTGGAAATTTTCATACACTGAGGAATAGTTATGTTATAGTACATTACGCGAGGATAACATAAAACACTGAAATGGCGACAGTATAACGTGACATAACCTAGACCAAAATATACGGTAGTGTCGGTGGTTCGGTACCTACGGGGGTCCGGGAAGGGGTGTTTGGAAAGTGGGTCACGGATACAAGCTCCTGACACAAATAGCTACGTCGCATCTCGCCACGTGGCCTCGCGTTACCTCTCGAATGCTGTCGATGTTCTACCTCTTACCAAAGACAATATAACCAATACTATTTTACCAAGCTTTATATAATATGTAATATTAAATTAAGTTAAATAAAAAAAAAGTTTGGCACATAAATTAAACACCGTCGTCGAGCAGCGTTTGTCACTTGACGAAATTACACTTTTATTTCTGCAATATTTATTATGAATTAAATAAATTAAATAATATAATATGTAGGGACAATGTCACACAGATCATCCAAGCCCCAAACTAAGCAAAGCTTGTACTATGGGTACCAGGCGACGATATACATACTTATATAAATACTTAAATACATAGAAAACATCCATGACTCAGAAACAAATATTCGTGCTCATCACACAAATATTAGCACTTACCGGGATTCGAACCCAGGACCACCAGCTTCGTAGGCAGGAGCACTACCAACTAGGCTACGGTGACCGTCTATAGTAAGTAAGTAGATAAGTATAGACGCCAGCACATCAAGCTACTCCAATCTGTCAAATTTCCCCAACTAAAATTGAACCTTATTCTTTTGTGATAAAGTTGACAATCTATATAAGAAATTTTACAGATTGGGGTAGTTGGATTTGATGGCTTTGTACAATTTTAGAGGGTATTATTTCTTCAACTTAAGCCCTGGGCCAGACGTGCATTCCTTTACTATGGTACAGTCCCTAATTAAGCTACGGTGAATCCTGTTAGGTCGTCAAAATTTGTTATTTTCTTTTACCGAATCCTACGGTCAATGCTGGCGCCATCTATCTGTATCGCTAGGTAGTAACTAACTCTGCTTATAGTCAAAATTAATAAAGTCGCCCAAATTCAACTGTACTTAAATTTGGGTGGCGTTTTATTGTAATTATTTTGTAAGGCATATCTCGTTCCTATTGAAAAGAAATTAATTATCATTCTAGCCTACCAAGAGTTCTTACTGTGATTGAAAATCGAGTGTATAACTCAGAGGCTGTCGCCATGCTAGCTACGTAGTACCGCAACCGTGCACATTCAGAATACAAATAATAAAAACTCAAAATGATTCGTGGTTTCAAGTATTAGTTATTTTGGTAGACACGGCTACATATCAACCTATACATTTCCAATAAAAGCTGACCTCTCATTGGATGGAAATCCTATACAACAAGGGATCAGCTTATACTGGAAATGTATAGCTTGATATGTAGCCGTGTGTACCATAGATACTAAATCTTTCAAGACAATTTTTACAGTACCGACTTTACTGGACCGATTAATTCGGGAATAGGCACTATTACTTTTATCTAATTATTCTAATGATATTCCGGCGATATTCTTTTAACTTGTAGCATCCTATTAGTTCTGGATGCTTTCAGTGTTTCACAGGAATAAAGCGGTAAACGGGGTTCGCGGTGGTCGCGCGTCTTCTCTCTTCCAGCGAGTAGGTACGATATATCGGATTGTGTAAGTAAACTGTCACGAGAGTTTCTAAAACCCGTAGTAAACTCCAAATAAACTTTGTTTACCGATGACATTGTCATATCCATCGTTTTGACCTATACTGAACATTACAGATATAATTATGTAACTACTGGCAACCAGACAATTGATAAACATTACAAAACAGAACTAATAATCGTGTTCATCACACAAAGATTAACGAGCCTATTGGCGTGGTTGTCAAATGCTTGCTTTTCACGCCGGAGATCGGGGGTTCGATTCCCACCCAGGACAGGTACAAATACTTGTCCTGGTTGGGAATCGAACCCAACATCATGTCTCTTTGTCCTGGGTCTTTGAGTGAGTGTAATTATCTATATAAGTAATTACCTATCTATTTACAAAAGAAAAGTAGTATATGTAGTATATCAGTTATCTGGTTTCCATAGTATACAAGCTCTGTTTAGTTTGGGATCAGATGGCCGTGTGTAAATAATGTCTCGGGATATTATTATTATTATTTGTCCCGGGTGGGGATCAAACTCACGACCTCTAGCATAGTAGACAGAGACACTAACCACTAGACCCAACTGTTACAGTCCAGGCAAAAAAGCTGCTAGAATTGACAATGTATAAAACTAATGCATTTTTTGTATTTACCATAGACAAACACTTCAAGAAGCAATTACTAATACCTATACGTTTTGTATAAACTTTAAAATATAAGAGAAGAAAATGTGCGATATTATGGAACGAACCTATTGTGCGCATATATTTAATTTCTATGACAGTAATATGTGAGAGCAATAGTTGTAATATGAGTCATGCAAACCAGTTATGAAAAGCCTGAAAGTACAAACTTTGTCTTTCTTGTAGTTACATAATTATGTTTTCGTAAAACACAAAAATATAATTTTATTACCTAATGTCTAATATATATTTCCAAGAATGTTTGATATATTACTAATACTTAGGGAAGTTACCAAACTCCCTATCATTAAAATTTGTGTGTAAAAATCTAACATGCCCTAAAAGAGTGCATACATACCTACAAAGTCTATTTCTGATAAATTTTACAATAACAATGGTTTTAGAACACTGTTCGAACCCAACATAGTTCGGAGTGAAAAAAAGTATGCAGTAGGTACATACCTATTGTGGTACATATTTGGAAAGTATGGAAAACCTATCTTTAGTTCTAGCTATCTTTTGTTTCGACTTCAATTTTACGCCGTAAGAGAAAGCCGTTAAATAAGTTGTGCAAGGGAGGTGGTGTCGTGAATTTAGTGACGGCTAGTAATTCTGCAGGCAGTTCGGGTATAAATGATTGCGGGTGATTTTACACCACCCTCTCCCGAAACACCCCCGAGCCACCCAAAGTGCAGCGCCGCCGACGCGACGTCGCTACGGACAATCTGCGTGCTCTGCTTATTTTCACCCGTAATTCCTTTTGCGGAAATTGCCTTTATAAAGAACAGAGAATTTAGTTTTGGAGAAAAGTTCTACTGCAAGAAATATAAATGTGGTACCTATTGGACATCTCATCTCTATGATAGGTAAAATAACTAGATATATACCCGTTCATGCACTTTATAAAAGAATATTTCTAAACTGTATCGCTACCTTTATTGTAAGAAAACAGGCATAGTTCAAAACATGTAAACAAGACTATATTGACTAGATATGGTATTCAAATTAAAAAAGATATTGTTACGTCGCACGTTACTCGTTGGACTATCGAATTAATAATAGTATTTTATATGTACTTAATCAATTATTAAAGTGCATAATACAAAATAGTTGTTATAATTATAAGCAGTACCTAACTTTATTTTATATTCTGTAACGTTAAGTAATAATTCCTAAATCAATTATTTAAAAATATTAAGTAGAAGAAGTTTTGGGCCGAACACAATTAAAACACGAGCTGATTAGGCAATCAGACATACTAAACTACTTGCTTTGGAACTTAAGCACGGATTGGATCTTACTCTGATTTATTATTTAAAACGAACCTACAGTTAGACTTAAAACTAAAAGTTACTGTCGCCTAACATTGAATTAATACAAAGAAGTTGTAAGGTATTTATTTAGGTAAAATTACAGAATTTGCTCCTAAAAATAGATTAAATTAGAAACAGAAATTCAGATATTATTACTTACTTGTCTTCTAAAATAATTACATAATAAATGTCAGCGGCGTCAGAGTCTGACAAGTATTGTAAGTACTTATTGTTAATTTACTTTTAGGTATATAAGTTAAAAATTATGTAACGTCTTAGTGAAGAATAAATTTATATAACTGCGCATGGAGTACAATAGATTCAGCACGCAGTTCGCTCGCTTGCGAATTTAGATGTTTTGTACGATATAAAATTATTGTCAGTAGGTACTATCGAAGAATATGCAGCGGTATCTTTGTGAGATATAAGTATACTCAAGTTTTCACTTTTATATGTTTATGAGTCACCAGAAGAAATAGGAAAATCTGTTTTTCAAATCAGGAAAAGTCCACGAATATGGGCCCAGAAATCCTCTTCCTACTTAGATACAGTGTTATCTATTTGAACCGGTCAATCCTTTCACAGCACTAGTCCTTGAAGCCTTGTCAAAAATATGCTCAGAAATAACATTTCCCAAATAGTTCACTTGCCGTTGAAAGAAGAAGCATTTTTGTGGGGACAGCTTTAAATTGACAGCAATTAAATCATCTAAGCTGACAAGATTCTCCGAGAAGACCCGCTACCACATGCTCCGTTAATCCTTTCAAATTGTGCATTGCAAAGTCCAAAACGCAAAGTCTTGAACTGCCAAAATCCTTTTCTAGTTAAAAAAAGCGCTCTTGTTCTTTCACAGGGCGCTTTTTTAACTGGAAAGCCTCAACCTGCCAGTAGCCACTTTTGAGGCCTAATTTGTGTGTGAATCCAGTGTATCGTTGATTTTTGACAAAATATTTCTTTATAAACTCATTCAAGCGCCGCGCCGTTAGTCTACACAGCCTCTCTCCGATCTCCAATCGGACGAGAGGCTTCTTTTTACGCGTATTTACGTAAAGTGACAGTTGCATAAATGTTAAAAAAACAACTTACCCCCTCATGTATCTCCACCTCAACAACCGCCGTACTTAGTATGTAGTTTTTTAGTTCCTATATGGCTCGAGCCTACGCTCCGGTGAAGCAGTGAAAGACTACTTCACTATAGCGTAGAAGATAGGCTGCTAGGCTACCTGTAAACGTCATGTAAAAAAATAATCTGATTATCATGAAGAGTTCTATACGAACGGCACCATTACTGATAGCATCATTGATGCCATTTGCAACTATATAGCGCAGTATTATTTCTTTCAAAACGGGCATAGGTTCAATTATGAAGAAGATTGCATTTTTTTATAGTGTACTGCTACTCAAGGTTAAATAAAATAGATAAGTTCTATCTTATAAGTAAGCGAAGTTGCGAACTACGGGCTCAGAGCCAACTGGGTCGAGCTTTCTGTAATTTTCAGCAACTACTGCTAGTCTGGCAACAATCATTGCAGATGCAATACATATGCAATATGATTCATTTTTTCTGATTAACTTTTCATTGTGATTTAGGTACGTACTATGTTTTTGTTGTAACATTCCGATTGTATAGATTAGTAGGTAAGGTATACCTACTGTCCTATTGTAGGTAGTATACTGGTTAGTTGGCCTAGTGATTAGTGTCCCTGACTGCTAAGCCGTAAGGGAGGTAGTGGGTTCGATCCCCACCCAGGAAAAATCTTTGTTTGATGAGCACGACCATTTATTCTGCGTCTGGGTGTAATTTGTATGTAATAATATGTATATATTTAGAAATATACAAGTTTATATGTTATCTGCTCTCGTTGCTATTGTACAGGCTCTGCCTAGTTTGAGATCAGAAGACAGCCTTCTGATCTCAAACGTGTTAGTTGTCCCAAGATATTTATTTATAATTTTACTTATTTTGTTGTGTAGGCAAATTATGTGGCAGGCATCTGATCAGCATCTGATTAGTGGCCGTTGTCTTATGACTGTAACCGAGATCGATAGCTTAACATGCCCTCCGCACACGGGTACTACTTTGACGGTAGATTGAGCGAGTGCCAGTGCCTTCGTCAATCGTTTACCTGATCCGGGGAGGGCAACTATGGCTGTGAGCGATACTTATCCAGCTAGTGGTAGTAAATTCATAGGAGCTTGATCCAGCCATTTTGGCCAGTATGCAAGGCGACATCGTAAGTGCCAAGTATTACCTTAAGTGTGTCAATTGGTGGCTCGATGTGCGTGGCCCCCTACTTCCCACCCTTTTGGGTGGTAAAGCGTGGGGTAGGTCGTCGGATCGATACCCGACGTCTGGCCCACGACCTCGCCTTTCTTACCACCTTCCTAAATACTAATTACGTGCTTTGACACAGGCTGCACCGGCTCGTGCCGAATGAAAAGAGCTATGGATGGCGATGTGGGCGTTATTAACGTTACCGCGCTGTTTTGGTGTTTGTTTTGGTAACGTTGGAGATATGCTACGTGACGAATCTACTTTCATGTGCAACGGTAATACCTTAGTAACGGCATACAGGCGAATTTTTAAGGGATTTTATTTACCATATTTCGTGTAACTTTAGATTGGGAACTTGACATTTTTTTATTTGTAACGTTATTTATTATTAAGGAATAGTAAAAGAAATTGTAGTTGCTGTGACTTAGGTACCATACTGGCCCGTCACTTTGACATTATTCGAATATCCCTCGTCCAGCTATGCTCGAACAGCTAATCATACCATAATTTAACTGGCGTGTTGCAAAATATCTTTTTATATTAAACGAAATGTAACAAATGATTTATAATATTTTGATTCGTATTATGCTTGATCATCAAATATTAATTAATCGATACAAGTATTTTGTGGAACTCGATAAACATTAGTTCAAATACCGTAATAATTTACACATAGGAATATCACTAGATATTATGAACATCAGTTCCTTGCCTATTCATCAAATCGACCAATGTTGCAAAATTACCTGGAAATATGAATGTTTTACAAAACAGTTACTTATTTTACATATACAATAACGTACCTATAATGTATTAATAACTTTATATGCGTAATATAATACTAACCGTGGTTTTGATCGACGATTGCCAAATTATTTTATGTGATTAAACCGATTATATTTATTTAAATAATCAGACTGACCGGAAGTGCCATAATTGGGTAAGCGTTTTGAAAATATCGCTAAGAGAAGAATGGCGGCAGCTTCGCGCCAGACGCCATCGAAAGAAAGAGTTTGTAGAAGTTTTGAGCGCGGTTTCAGGAGTCCTATAGAAGATTTGGAATCGAGTGCGTTTCTGGTGTGATTAGAGTGGAGAATCTTCTGAATATTGGTAGTTGTACTTGTTAAGAGAGAAAATGTTGGAAGCGTCGTTTCGGGTTGGAAAGCTTTGAACACAGGTGAGACATTGTTACTCTTATATTTTAATGTGTTACAATATTACGAAGGCTCGGTAGTTTCAGTTGGGTCTAGAATGCTATAATAAATAAATTGTTGATGCTAACTATCCTATCCTAAATTCCTGAACTTACGCAGCGAGCTGCAACAGTATCTATATGGTCACTTTTCAGGCCGTTCAAATATTTGTTTGGCTATAAAGAGCTATTATGGTACTGTTTAAGAGTAGACTGTTTTGAGTCTAAAATTATCATTGCATCTACAACGTTTTTAAACTGGCGACGAATAAGCATGATCTAATATAGCCTGTTTCTCTCGCAAAATCAATAATCAAATAATTTAACAGTTGATATTCCTAGAGTATTTATTGGAATTTAGATTTGGAAACTACATAAGACGCTGTATTTCAGCTTTTTATCACTGCAAAACAAAATAATGTAACAGTTCAGAGACATCTCTTTTCAGCCAAACAACTGGCTTTACCTTTATTTCAGTGAATGCATAGGTACCTACTAGTATAAGATGATAGAAACCTCCGCACTAGAAAAATTAATACCTGTATCTTATGTACTTTACAAACGTATAATTGACGGACATAAAGTACACCCAGACCCAGAACAACTCATTGTGGGCCACAAATAGTTGCCCAGTAGTGGTGCGGGAATCGAACCTACTGTGCTACACGCACCGATCTACATAACATGCAAAAGTTTCATATGAAAAATCCTATGCTAACTAAATTTGTAGTATATGACATGTTTTAAAGGCTTTTGCATGATTACACGACTAAAGTGACTCTTAGTTTATTGACATTGTATAGAAGAATGCCTATGTACATTTTTAATCTGTGTACGAATCTTTGCTATCAACGCTCTCGAATCGTTAAATTGGCAAAGACAATAGCTTGAAATTTCCTTGATAGAAAGTAGTTATAAAGTAAGTTCTAATGCTTACAATTTTCCCATGTCTTTAAAATATTATTACATATTAGTTGGAATAATTATGTTTAAATTAAACTTAATTAGCTTAATTTATTTTACCAAATCAATAATTATAATCCGAACACTAATTTGCACAGCATCAATCTGACATTCTGCTCAGATCTCCAGTGGAGACATAATTACATCCCCCTGTATTATTATATCCCCCTTAATTTTTACGGTAGGCCTTAATGTTAAATTGTCATATATAGGTATCAAAACTTAATAAAGAGAATCTATTTAAAGATTCTAATAATATCCGGATTTTAGTGTAGAAATTTGTGTAGGTATGGACTTTTAAGAAGCGCACAGTTGCTTTTCTATGCCGGATAATATAAAGGAAACAAGATTAAAAATGTATTCTCTACACGTGGCCCATAATGCGATTTATCGGTGCAGGGGCATGTCGTGACTAAGGTACACTCTACGAAATATATGTACTTAGTACCTAGTTATACTTATATAGGTGTCATTGTGTACTTAAGGATTCCGTCTTTCGAAGTTAATGCTTTTACCTCCTTACTGTAACTACATAGAGTGCACGTGTGGCGTAATGGTTAAGATGTTCGCCTTCGTGTTTTGGGTTTGTGTACCATATAGGACTATTATTTGGGAGATTCACAGACAAAATAACGATATAATTATGGGTATAGTTGTTCTGAACATGAATGTTTCTATGTGTGAATTGCTTGTTTATAAAAGTCCCCCGCAATATAAGGATTAATTTCCCAAGTGGGAGCATTGTCCTTTAAATCCTATGCTGACGGTACATACACTTTGATTTTGACAGCATCCTCCTAATTGTCAGTATTTCGGGTGCAATATTGTCAAATACAATCATGTCAGATGTAGGTATCTGGGCGATCGAGCTCGGCTTGTTTCGCTAACAACTGTTAAAAAAACATCTCAGAACTATGTCCATAGTTCAAAATACAGTTTTCATGGGTTGTATTATACTGTGTTGTAAGACTCTGAATTGCCCAGCGAAGCAATAAAAGCCTCTTACGTAAACTGTTAACTCTAAAGATAACGAACAAAAAAATTTCTCATCTAATGTTGCACTTAGAATTTTGTAATTCGTATTAATAACTATTGTACTAATCCTCTAATTTACTTTTTTTGGGTTTTGTCTTTTTTTTAAAGACAACTTCCGCACTACGTAAATCTTCCATGTGTCGCGGGTTACTTTATAAATAAATAATTCGCTGACACATGATACATCCAGACTCAGAGCAACTACTTGTGGGTCACACAAATAGTTGTCCTGTGTGGGAATTGAACCATGACATGAAGTGGCGAGACAACTGTCTTAACCGCTGAATGAAAATATTTGCCAAGAAAAAATAACACATGAAAACCCTAATTTAATAGATAATAAAGCTACGGTCACAATATCACGTAAAGAAAAACTTCCTAAGACATTCGCATTAGCCAAATTATTTAATTACAAATAGTTGTCCAGGGCGGGAATCGAACCCGGGAGACGAAGTGGCAAGGCGACTAAGACAGTCGCCTTGCGGTTAATAACTTGCAAAATCTATAGTTTGGCGTAGTGTTTAAGACAAACACTACGCCAAACTATTAGCATTATATTTTATATTTTGCAAGTTATTAACCGAGGTAGGTAATATTTTTCAGATGTTTTTTTTTCTCAATTTTTGCATTCATTTTCTTGTTATACCTAACATTTGTCGTTAAATATGATAAAGACGATACTGAAATTCGATAAGTTATCTGACTATTAGTGACTATCCTGTAAGTATGTTGCATACTTACACTGTAACATGCAGCTGGCTATAGTAGAGATACAAGATAACGTTTTAAACCAAAATCAATAGGTACATACCTATGTAGCTACTAAATAAAATGGAGACGAAATTCATTACCATTATATGCAGCGGCAGTGCGGTTTCGTCCAGAAACTCGATGCATCTTTGGGTGTGAGCGAGACACTTGCCACCCCGTACTTTCGGCAGCCGTCCCCCACTGGGTGGGGGGTAATGGACGCACGAGGCTCCTCGGCTGCAGCGCCCGCTCTTTATACCGGCTTCCACGCGTGCACTTGCTCGTTTCTTTGACGTCCCTTTGTTGTGGATTCCAATTTTGGAATGTAGCGAATGTAGCCGATATTGGCTTTAATTTATATTCGGTTCGATGTTTGAATATCGTAGTTGTTGTTGTTGATATTGCCTTTCTATTCGTATTATTTAATGTTCAGACTGCCTAAATGGAAATTACTTTTGGTTGACTGGTAATTCTGTTTCCAATGTCTTCTGTAAGGATGTTATATCTTCTTAATTATAATTAAAGTATAAAGATTGAAAAAAATATGTGATGATGAAAATACTCAGACCGCGCGGACGGACTAATTATTTTTTTTTGTTACAGATCCATTGTTCTGTAACAAAAAAAAGTACATAAACATAGTCAAATTACTATGTTTATGTACTGCAATGTGAGCTTGACAAGTACAAGTGTATGTTAATACCCAAGTGTTGAATAAATATAATTATTTCATTTCATTTCAAGGTAGAAAAAACTAAAATTGAGTAAGAATCCTGACATATAAATCAATCACTTTATTATTATAGGAATAAATATTGTGATTAGCACCTCAAAAACAGCTCTAATGAATTTTGAGACTGGGGAACTCAACTCCCAAGCTCCTTCACTTCTTCGAATGTTGAGCATAGCCCGGATGCTCAGATACCTTCTAGTAATATTTTTGTATTAATGTATGTAAATGGTTTCCTGGGAACGGATCTAACGATTTCGCTAAAACAAATATCAATCTGTCAGTCTTTTTTTTTAGAAAAATTCGCTGTCTGACGCGGAGCTCTTTCGCCCAAGTAGCTCCTAGGACCTAAATGAATTTTCACAACTCCTTAATTTTATGAAGTAACTGCGTTTAGTAATTGTGTTATTAATTTTATTAATTGTTAATACCAAACAATTGCTTATATCACTAGTGGGGACGAGTATGTACCTACTGAGCTATTAATTTAAATTATTATCTTATATTTTTTTTAATAATTACTTATACTTTTACCAGTCGGCCGTGCTTCTAGCAATAAACCCGATGGATGGCACCTACACCCTCCCAAAGAGTTTTATTAAGGGAACTTGTTAATAAATAATCTGCCGGTGTCGATCTTTCGTAGTCTTAGTAGGGTGCTAGTTCGATCACCGCAGGATGATTAAAAATATCATCGTAACATCTAGTCTTCTTGCCTTTTCTCTTACCTCTGTCGCTTACTTACTCTATTACTTACTGCCTCGACGTGTCGGGAACTTTCACGCTCATTTCTCGCCCACTTATTAAACATTAAATGCCATCTTGTTTGTCAGCGTTAGCTAAGTTGCTATCGATTATACACATAATCGTAAAATACTTGTTTTCCTATTAGAATCTGCTAACAATTCTAAACATTTAATGAACATGATTAACTTAATATGTGAGCACGTACAAGTAACTCAATCATACAAAAACGGCTTATTAATATGAAATTTTTATAGAACATTTTTTATCCGTGAAGAAATAGGTTAGTCGGGTAATATCATTAAATTAACTTGTAATTTGGTATACATACAATACATGCTGTATAAAAAAAAAGTATCGTTATTTATTCCAAAGTCAACGCGGACGAAGTCACGGGCATAATCTAGTCTCCTACATGCTTTTTGAATTAATTTATAGCCGCATTATTTCTATATTAAACCGAATATAAGTTACAGAATATATATATATATTTTACATTGGATGCACGTTTTAACATGCAAATTTTCCGAGATGGGTGGGAGGCGTTTGCAACTGAAACTGAAACTTGCATTGCCACCCCGAAGGTCGTTCAAACTTCTAAGAAGAAATGAATCTGCTGCTGAAACACTTTCATTTAGTGTTTCGTTTTATGTGGATAATATTATGCACGAGAACTCTACCATTTTAGCTGTAATCACAAGAACTTTTTTATAAGATACTTAAGTTTTTTTTTTATATTACCAGATTTATACCAGAGCTTACGTTTGCATCACATATATCTATAACGGTACACAAAATAACAAATATATGATACATGTAGCAGTGAAACAATCACTTACAGTTACAAAAGAATGGAAATAATTAGACTTTATTTATATTATTTTTCTTTCGAGGAAACTTCAAGGTATTGGTCCCATTTTGGCGATACTGTAGTGAATATAAATAATATTATACAATAAATTTACTAATATATCATCAACGTGATCATAACAGCTGTAAAAAGCCCACTGCTGGACAAGTCTCCCCCGTAGATGATTCTCGGGGGATATGCCATAATCGCCACGCTTGGTACACGGAGAGACGCTGCTGCCCGTCCTCTGGTAGATGTTCCCTCGGGTCGACTTCTCTGCCCCCCACGGGATGAGATGGGGTGATGATATTCTCGCATTGACCGCCGTCACCACACAGTAGCTTAATAATATAAATACATTCACACCCACCATTATTTTTAAGCTAACTTCTTAACGCTTACAAATTATACCTCTAATGACGTAATACACTATTCTGAAACACGTTATTCAGGTAAAATAATTGCGAACCAACAAGCGCGAGAAGCAATGCTTGTATGTAAAATAAATAAGCTTAGTGCATAAAGCCGAAACTTGCACTAATTAGTAGTGCCAAATATTTACCACGAACAAACATTTTAATTATCGCTCCATGATGAGGTGGGCATGAAAGGGCACGTTGGGTGGGTGCACTATCGATCTCCTTTGAATTAGTGTGCGGATCGGTCGTCGTCTTTGTGTGTCGGCCGTCCTCGGGCCAAACAGACCAAAACAAGCGAGCCTCCCCATCGAGCCTCGCTGCCTCACCCGCTTGCGACCGCTTGTCGTGCCTTGTTCCCTGCAGCTAGTCTCGTGGTACGAGGTCGCTCCCAATTTATTTGATATGTGCCTGATAATAATTGTTGGGCTAAGGCTTCAACTTTATCCGAATTTCGATGGAATTTTGGTACGTGGTACCGGCATTACGAAGTATCGAACTGTTAAGGGTGTCAGTACTATCCGCTTAGCATAAATACCAATAACTAGATTTGCCCGTGATTTCGCCTGCGTCGATTTAGTTACCTTTGTTTATCCAACCATATAAAGTTTTTGGTATTTTTTTGCTATATTAGACAGGAAGCTTATCAGATTCATTAAAATATTTATTAAACTACATAGTCAGCAAAGATGCTTACGGCCCACTTGATAGAAAGCAGCCGTAACCTGTGGTGCTTGTAACATTCATGGTGGAGCTGTTTATAGATCAAAAGAACGCTATGCTCTACCTGTCTTAAACCTTATTTGATTTTAGAGCTAAGTCTATATACGTGATAACATATGAATATAAATGTTTTTTTTTGCAATGTCAAATTCAAAGGAATATTCCACACATAAATGTGAGGCTCATAATGCAGGTAGAAAAGTACAGACGCCAGTACATCCAGCTACCCCAATCTGTCAAATTTCTTTTATATATTTTCAACTTTATCACAAAAGCATAAGGTTCTCTTTCAATTGGGGAAATTTGACAGATTGGGTAGCTTGATGTGCTGGCGTCTGTACATAACTGAGTATTGGTACCCGTAATTGTGTCGTCTTTCGGTCTCACGTGTGCGCCACGTAGATACGTATCTATTTGTATAATTCGTCGCCGCTGCTGCACCGTACGACGTAGTTACACCAATTTAGTGTACAAACACCTACGTGAGCACTAGATCTGACAATAAGATTGTTTATAGTTATAATTTGTGTACGTTACCTTCATATGTAGTTATGTGGTACCTTATTATAGAGATATTTTGTTGGCTGTGAGACTTCGTACTTAAGGCTCAGTTCACCCATTTTTATCGTATATTGTCAATACTTTCCGTATAAGCCAGTATGTAGGTAGATACGGGAGAAAACAGAGTGAACAGAAAACTATCTGCGAGTTATGAAAGTTAAATAAAAATATTGCGGGCAAAATACAACCTTTAGAACAAAACTTAGACATTGTAATATGTTTTAATAATCTGTTATTTTTACAGATTGTTATGCTTTAATTTTTTTTTCAAGATAACTTGTGATTTTTGTAATTTCACATACATTATATTTTTTTAACAAGGTAAAAACTTCCTGAATATAACCTAATTTGGCTGTTAGCCCCATAATAGGCGTGAAATTTGCAAGCTTAGTTCCTCCTGAATATAATACTCATATAAATTATTTTTTACAATATTACATGATCGAGATAAGAGTGAGGCCCAGTTGCTGCATGCATAAGGCCTCGAACCGAGTCAGTGTTTTTTATATCTCATGGAACTTAACTTACATACATAAATATACATATAATATTCAACTACTTCAGGGCGTTATGGTTGTACCGAAAAGTCTTAAACCGTATAAAGTATCACTAAGTGAAAACTGAATTTACTTGTGGTGTCAGGCCCCTTAGTTAGCGATGCCGTGCTCGTTCGACTATGTCGCCCACGGCCACGCATGCCGCCGCGACTGAATATTATATACAGTTTTATAATTAATCAGAATCAATAGAAGTTATCAGATTTCAGCCTGTTACATTGTTTTTATAAGTGTAAATGAAAGTAATAACACTATTTTACACATATTTCATTTAATATTATAATAGTAATACGAATTGTATTGCCATCCAAGTTTATATTAATAAAAATTAATAATTCAAGCCTATTTATTGCTGCACATCGCAATAATCCAAACATTGCGAAAAGAGATCCAACACGCATAGTACGTCTACGTGAATAAAAACCTTTTTTATTTTATTTTATTTATTTAAAAAAATGCCATATTGCAGAACTACGCTACTCCAAAGAAATTCATTTCTTATGTGCATTAAAGTGTTTAACAATGTTCCCAAAGGTATCAGAGAACTACCATTATTTCGAATGAAGGTGTTGAAAGAATGGCTTGTACATAATGTATTTTATAATATTAAGGATTTTTTTAATATAAATATAATAATTAGGTACTGTATAGCATGTAATAGTGGTACCCAAATAATTAAACTAAGCTACTTTTTATGTAAACGGTTTTTTTTTATTTTTTGCATGTCATATTATTTTCGAATAAAATAATTTTGAATAAAAAAAAAAAGATTTTGAATTAGCGTTTATAGGCATTGCAATCTCGCCGGGTTCCAGCTAAAGAAATAGATCTCGCGAGAATTAAAAATCAGACTCGTGAATTTTTGAGATCTGGGTTTATTCGAGATAGGTATAATACGATACAATACAAAACTCTTTATTATACACCAGTAATAATAACTTAATTACTTAAACAGTTATTATATTATAAATTAGATACAAAGGGCGGTCTTTTCTTCTGCTGCAATTTCTTCCAGACAACCTTGGGATGGAAAATTGTAAGACATGAAAAAAAGGGTATTATAAAGGTTTAACGATCTACATAGAGAATTTTAAACCTTGAACTTATCGCATTAAGCGGTTTTTTCCAGATACCCTTGAATAATTTAATTCTTGCAAAATTATAACCAAAATAAATTGCGTGTTTCAGTATGTACCTATTTAATAATGAAAGAGCGTTGACTTCATTCAAATAGAAATGAAAAAGTATGTTTCAAAAAGTCAACACACAACCGAAAACCTTTACGTATAGCATTACCTAATATAGTTAAACCTCTATATTAAATAAACAAAGTACATAATAATTATGTAACGGAAAGATCCTTGCCACACAGCGTCCATCTATTGAATTAGTAAAGTCTGTCAAAGTGCATCGCCGAGGCACAAAGGTCGTTGCGTGGGAATACGGGGGTGGCGGGTGGTCCCCACCCCCATCCCCTGTCGGTCTCGTGGGCTTGCACCAACTAAGCTCCGGCTCCAGAAATTTGTTATGACGCATTGGGTTTTGTCTAATATAATTTTAATAAAGATAATGTTACAGATTTCAAGTTTAGGTGGCTTTACAAATAACCTCCCTAATTGCAGGCACCTTTTGTTGTTGGTGAAGTGAAAGTTATTGCGTAACCATAGTGAGGGTAAAAACATCTTAGAGTTTGCATAAAAAAAATATGTACCTCCTTCGTTGTTTTTTTGCTTTTATTCTGAAACACCACTACTCTGTGGAATCAATTACCTGTGGAGGTATTTCCGAACCGAAGGATCCTTTCTGAAGGAACGGCAACGTACTTGCAGCCTCTCTGGTGTTCCAGGTGTCCATGGGCGGCGGTGATTAGTGAAAACTTGATGAGCTTGCTCGTTGGCCTTGTTATTATATTACTAAAATGAACAGTTATTATTAAAATTTACAGACGCCAGCACATCAAGCTACCCCAATCTGACAAATTTCCCCAATTGAAAGTGAACCTTATATTTTTCTGATAAAGTTGAAAATCTATAAAATAAATTTGACAGATTGGGGTAGCTGGATGTTCTGGCGTCTGTACAAAAAAGATCGACATGTTTTTGGACAAAGAGGTAGGTTTTCGATACCATCGTATTGTTTATTGAAGGTACAAATTGTTATATCTGACTATCGTAGGTGTTGTGTAATTTGATTGATAGAAGAAACATTATCGTACTAAGTTTTGTCTCGTCGCATATCGATCACGATCAACCAGGTGCTATAGACACGTATCTTCTAAAAATATCCTGCCTAAGATTAGGTAATATTTAGATCTATTATAACTTTGTAAGAAATTAGTGTTCACCATCCAAATTAGTTTACAATCTTTGTAAGATATTTCATCACTTTTCATGGAATGCAAATTATTATGCAACATAATTCTATTGTAACTAAAATTGAGTCTAATCACTTCACACCAAACTCTATGATGGAAAGATATTTTTTATAGAATTGAAATTAGGTTTTAAAGAATTATTTCTGGTTCTTTTTTATTGTATTCTTATTTCTTAGGAGTTACATAATATAGTTATGTACAGACGCCAGCACATCCAGCTACCCCAATCTGTCAAATTTCTTTTATAGATTTTCAACTTTATCATATAAGTATAAGGTTCACTTTCAATAGGGGCTGGCGTCTATACTTACAAGTTTATCAACTGAACTTTATAGTATGTATGTGTAATATTATATATATACCTATATATGATATTATACATAAAGTTTACTTAAGAAGCTCCACTTTCCAAAATTGTTTTAATGCTTAAACACGCACAATCTGTTTCATAGAATCATAACTACAAGCTATAATTTTGAAGCATCATCGCAGTTGTTTCAACAATGCATGCACTAATGTAACCTTAGAAAAAATACTATTAGAAAAAGAGCGATAACCTTTGAATGACCTAACAAATTGTAATGGAACATACCAACTAATTGATTTTCATATGGAAAACTATGGTTAATCCGATGTGATAGGTAGCTTCGATGCCACAGGCACATAGACAACACACTATTTTAATGAGACAGATAAAAAATTAGGTAAACATAAATTCTTTCAGTTATTTTAGCACTATAATATAATAATAATATATCTTATCTTATACTATGATAGATTGATTAACGTAGGCTTTACGTATCAAAAGCTTTATAATTGTTTGAGCTCATTGGTAGATGCTCTCACCGGTCCGTAAGTGATCGGCGAGGTTAAGCAACTAGGCTCGCGGTCAGTCCATAGATGGGCGCCCGCCAAAGTGATTTAATATTTGAGCGTCTCCGTGTAGGTCGTCCCTGTTGTTGTCATTCACTAGACAGCAGTCGTTGAGCCATGTCAGAGGCCTACTGGGCGGCTTGAACAAAGCTGTCACTTGGGAAACCACTGCCCATACGATAAGTAAGTAGATATAAAGATAAAAACAATGAAGAGTTTATAATATTATTTTAAATATTGCATCTCGTGTTAGTGTTATCAGTAATGGCACTAGCAATTACACTAACTGTTTTACCTTTAAAACTTAAAAAATTCATCCTCCTTTCTCTGATAACATAATATGTAGTTCTCCAAACATGTCTGCGCGGGTTTTGATTAAACCTCCCTTAGAAAAATCAACTATCAATTTGAATAGAATACGAATGTGGAGCCGCAGTTCCATATTTCATATCTTCATTCTTTCCTTCCATATTCCATTTATGATAGTAATTATTTATTTTAGTGGAAGCGCATAAAAAGGTGGAGAGCGGTTGCGTTCAAAGCGCGTTGCGTGTGAACCGAGGGTGACGCATGCCCTGTAGTCTGAAGTCTAGACAATACCAGTGTAAGTAACAGATTATCGAAAAAATTGTGGTATGGTTCAGTACGGTCGGTACAAAAATACAAAAATATATGTGTGATAATGCATTATCACACATATATTTTACTAGCTATGCCCCGCAGTTTTACCCGCGTTAAACTTTATAAATTATAGCTTATGTGTTATTCGGATATATAAGCTATATTACTACAAAGTTTTTGTTTGAAGAAGTAACAAACATACACACTCACACACTTACAAACTTTCACCTTTATAATATTAGTGTGATACAACAAATTAGTAAGTCCAGTAGAATTGGCAAATAACGAAACGTATAACCGAAGTAACTTCATAATCAGCTTGTCTTGGCTTCTACGTCTCCCTTGGAGGACATTAATAAGTACTAATATAATGGATAATTAATTACTGTTCTTTTAATAAAATTCAGAAGTTTGTATTTTAGTAAAAAATCTAGTGAATAAGATGTAATTGAATATTTCGTTAACCTGCCTGAATCCTTACACGGCTCATCAGCTGAACCTTGAGCACCTTTTTTTTACTTGGTATATTATTCAAATAGATGAAGAATACGGCCCTTATTAATTTCTCTAGTATGTAAATAATCAGCTTCGTTTTTGTCTTTGCGCTAACAAATAATACACGAAAATAAAACTAGATATATGATGCGGCCCATTTCTAGCTTTCTCTCATAGGCTTAGCCAATTTTTGGAAAACTCTCAGGTATCCAGGTTTCTTCATGGTATGTTTCTACACTTTTTTAAGTACGAGACAATTGATTTGTAATTGGCACATGTATTCTAAAAGTCAGTGGTGCGGGCCTTGTGTTTGAGCTCGAGCCCATAGACTTCACAGTTCAACAGTGGTTATAACTACAAGGCTATTCTAAACACGACATATCAAATTGAATACTCAGAGAGAAATGTAATTTAAAAATATGGCGCGGTAGTATCACATTTAGAAAAAAATTAAGAAAATTTGTGAATGCATATTGTTCAGAATTCAAATTTAATTATCTGAGCGGTATGACATTTGCGACATGACGTCATTTACGCGTGGCCGTTAGTTTTCCGCTACCTGCAGTATATTTTTTAAGGTGGACCGTGCTTCTCCACTCGAACTATTAATAGCGGAATAAAAGCTACGAGACAACCCAAGAAAAGTATCGCCCTATAGGGCTCTAATTTTCTACACTATAGTCCGTGGTATTGGCCGCATCGAGCTTCGCAGTATAACATCAGTTTGCAATAAACCACCAGAACACTAACGTTTTTCGGGAGGCAGGCACTTCCACCCTCTCTTTATATTAATATAAGTGTACCTACTCCGCGCCTCATTGCACCCTGCAGCTGTTACTTGTTTACTGCATTAACACGAACCTCTAATTAATTGTTTATCAATACGTAATTGAGGTACTCTTGGGCGTTTATTTTGCTTGTTATCTAGCTTCAATGAGTTCTCTATACTATTCTTTCTAGGATAAATTTGTATTTGTGATGCATTCGTTTATAAGTAATTAATTATATCTTAAGTAAGTTTTTTGGAAGGATAGATCACGTATAAATTGAATAACTCATAAAAAGCCACCCAGCCACCGCGCGAATTTGAGCCGGTGTCGCACGTCCTAAGAATGACACGTCAGTACACGTTTCGAAGAAATAAATGCTATAGTTCACAAGACGTCATGAAACGGTATGTACATATACATATTTCAGTATGACGCCATTCTCTATCGTATTTTGTCACAATGACAACTTCCATAAACAATAACGGTTGTTAAATTCCATAAATATATTAGAAAGTCGGATTATTGACACCATTTATAACCCAAGGATGGACGGATTTTAACGATTTCTGATATTTTGAAATTCGTCGATTTTACACAATAATAATTTTATTGAAAAATAATTATAAACATAGTAAATGAATTGTAACGAAATTAAAAGATAAGAACAATATTGTCTTTGGATTATTTAAAAAGACATATAGAGGTTTCCGGTTGATTTGTTTGTTTTGTGCGATTGTTGTTAGTAAATCTTTTTGATCGACAATTATTATTAGCAATTCCGCGTCTAATTTTTCCCAACGAAGCCGTAATACAATTAGGCTAGGTAACATTGCGAATTAATCCACTGACGAAGAACGAGAAATCGCACGAGAAGAGCCAGGCGTTAGTGGGGGTGGCCCGATTTTGTGCTTCTCAAACTCAAAAGTAAAGAGAGGCAACCCGTGAAACCGTGATGAGAAATTGTCAAGCTTATCACACATATCAACAATGAAATAATCTTAGACGTGCAAGAAGATATGCTTCAAGTGATGATTTCAATCCAGCAGAGTTTCTATAATATATGATTGCATAATCGATTACAGCTCGTATCCTTTACTTCGCGCATTGAAGTTTACTTGAGAAACACCTGGATTGTGTTCCCTTAATGGCAAAGTGAAATTGCCATTAGTACAGAGTCGTCTCAGTTTTCCTAAAGGGTACAAAATTATTACAATAAAGTTAATATATCTTGATTGATGTCTTGTCTTGGTCTTGGCGAATCCTGAAGGCTGTACACAAGTAAACCCCCGACCCTTAAAGATCTTTTGTGGGTTGTCTGTTTCTCACTCGAATCTTCACCATCCGACAATTTATTGGGCGTTGATACTTTGAAATGAAAGTCGTAGATCAATTTGCATATCTATTTAGGCTATCATATTACACTTAATTACTACTTAATAAAAATACACTTTGACACATTTGATCAAACAACAAAATGCGAGAAAGTTTCTAGGCACTAGTTGCCCGCTCGGAACTTCAAAAAGAAGTAAGTGCTCGATCACGCTGTCACGCCTCGTAGAACGTACGAACTTCACACTTGCGTATCGTAGTAAGCCAATATTTCGTACAATTTTTTTTTAAGTCATAGGACGACAAACGAGCAACGACCTGATGTTAAGTGATCACCGACTCCCATGTACACCCGCAACACCAGAGGAGTCACGCGTGCGTTTCCGGCCTTTAAAAGAGTCAGCAAACAAGTGTTGCTGACCCTTCCCCCCACCCAGATGAGCTCTGGCGAACTTACTCACACGCGGAAACAACATTAAGGTATTAATGTTATTGTTAAGACCACCTTACAGAAGACATTCTTCTGTAAGGTGGAGATACTTCCCCAGTCGGGCTGCTCTTTGAGCGAATGAACGCTGTGCCCTACCTTCATCACTCCGCCGTATATCACACTTATATTATAAAGGTGAAAGTTTGTGAGTTTGTGAGTGTGTATGTTTGTTACTTCTTTACATCTAAATGGCTGGAGCGATTGTAATGAAATATGGTTTGGAGTTACCCTGGATTAACATGTAGGCTATAATTAATAAAGTTTAACGCGGATAAAACGGCGTGGCACATCTAGTACAAGATAAAGACGGGATAGTTTCACCATTTGTGACTCAAGAAATCAAAATACATAAATATTGGCTAAGCCGGGTTGATGTTTATGATCTTCCATTTGTTGAATCCGCCTCCGTCTGTAGCCAACTAGCAAAATATCTAATATCTCGGAAAAAATATTTTTAAAAGTTAAGTTAATGGTTAAACATGTTGCATGGACTAGTTCTTTAATATCAAGAAAACTTGTTGGCTGATTTAAATGTATTTTTTGTTCATCGGCCTCGAGACGATTTTGTCCATTTAAGTGAGTCTTTCGATGATATAGATTTAGAATTTTACACGGTAGGTGGCGCTGCGATGAGAATCTAGGTTTTATTTCTATTTTGAACGCAGTGCTACTTATGCCGGAATATAATACAAATATACATATCTATCTGTCTTGTATGTCATTTATATTTTGATTTGTCTATTATGTTTCTTATATAGTAGTAGTTTGTCATAGTTTATTCGTAGATTCTATCACCCAAAATTGGCGGTATATAAGAAATAGACCGACGAACAATTACAGTTGCAAATTACTCACATAGTACTGTGAGAAGATTTTATTCGTTGCTTAAATATACTAGTTTAATTGAAGCAATACACAACATAGGCTTAGATTGCTTTTATTTACAAAATTTTCTCTCATTGATTTTCAGTAGGGCGAAAAACTACTTAACACCGGTGTCAAATATAGTCGTTTAAGACACCATAAAAACATAGTACTACCTAAGGGTCTAAACAGACGGACCGCATTTCAACTGCAATCTAACTGCAAATTTGCAGTTCGGATGCAGTTTGAATGCAGTTGACACGACTGCAATAGAACTGCAAACCAACCGTGCGGTCCAATTGCAGTCGGCGTGCAGTCGTGTGAACTGCACACCGACTGCAATCGAACTGCACCACACCCACCAGAATCAGTCGTAGAAACAAGGTTAGAGTGAGCACACGCGTTGTCTGTCCGTAAATAAAATTAATATGTCGAGCAACAAGGTTGTAAGATTAAGATTTGACGAAGCTGGCGGTGGGTATGGTGAAGTTTGGATGCAGTTCGATTGCAGTCGGTGTGCAGTTCACACGATTGCACGCCGACTGCAATTGGACCGCACGGTTGGTTTGCAGTTCTATTGCAGTCGTGTCAACTGCATTCAAACTGCATCCGAACTGCAAATTTGCAGTTGGATTGCAGTTGAAATGCGGTCCGTCTGTTTAGACCCTAAGCTTAGTCGAAAATAATAAACTAAAATGCTTAATACAACATTTCACAAGACCTGAAAAAACCTTTAACTTTTATGTGGTACTTGTCTAAAACCATCACAGTTAAGCTAAGTACTTTTCAGATCAAAAACAGACTGCAATGGAAGCGGTGCATTCCTTTAGAAGTTTACGTCCTGATAGATATAAACGACGTCCAGACATACCTAACCTCCAAATTTGCAACAAATCAACATTTGTGTGGAGGTATAAAAACCACTGTAATTATGTAGGTCATTTATAATCACTTCGATTTTTGAAGATGATAATAAGAATAACTATATTATTGCGAACTACATGGTCATATTTTCAGCATCATTACACAGGTGCGATAGTGATTGTGTGGCCTGAAAAAACTGCGCATGTTACGTAACTCCCCGAATAAAAAGTGTTTGTGCACAAAAGAGTTCAGTGATCCCATTTTAGTTGAACACCTATTCCGTATTGGTGGTTATACGTAACATCGTCTGCTTAGTATTGTTGAGTTGACAGGGCAATGACGTTGTCGGTTCAGTGCAGCGGTTCGTGCAGCCCCCGCCACCACGTCTCACCCCCCTGGCCCCCTCTAGCCGACGGTCGACGCTCTCTAAAAGGAAAAAGGAAGCCAAAGGATAATCTATCACGCCGGCTCGACTCGATAAAAATGAACGATTAGAGCATACTCGCAATCGATGGTTTCAGAACACTAGTTACAAGTGGTCTATAATACTTATCATATACGCTTTGTCCCCAATTACGTAGCTGACTAGTGTGTAGGTACTCCCCCACAAGTACGAGTGTGTTACAATACCTCCCTCCAAGATTTCCATTTGCATAGTTACTGTTATCGAGATAAAAGTAAGAATCGTATTCTCTATTCACAGAGACTAAACAAAACCAAATTTCTTAGGGGGAATCTGGGACATAAGCGCAGTGTTAATACTTGAGCCATGTCGAAAAAGTTAGATGAGCAAATAGTTATATTGTTTAAATTACTACAAAATTTGACTACAAAATTGATAAATGCTTGCCTTTCGTGGGTCCTATTCCCATCCAGGACAGCTGATATTTGTGTGCATTAACATGTCTGTTTGTCCTTAGTCTGGGTATAATTTTGTATATGAGTATGTATTTACAAAATAAGTACTATATGTAGTATATCAGTTAACTGGTTTCCATAGTACAAGCTCTGCTTAGTTTGGGATCAGATGGCCGTGTGTGTCCCAGGGTATAATTTTTATTTTTAACTATACCAGTTAATGAGTAATCATAGAAAATATGTACACGCAGGTAACAAAAAAGTTAGTCATAAAGGCCAAACATATCAAGATATTTATTTGTAAAATTTATTTTTATTAAGATTAATAAATATGTGTTTATATTGATCTAGCTTGAAAAAAGTAATATCAGATAGTAGCATGCATTCGTATAACCTTAAGAGCTATCGGATATGATCAATAGTTTCTATACTTAATTCAAAATTCTAATGGACAGTGATCCTACTGTCCCGGGCTCCCCTGCAAGTATAACATATTAAAGAGGTGGCGATAATTTTAGTACTGCTGAAGCATTTTCATTAGACTATATTCCAAATTATATTCATAACAGGGACACAGTGAAGTACATTCCACTTTGACCTGCAGGTTGAGGTGTAAGTTCAGAAGGGTGCATGCGAATTCGGCGCCGGTGCGAGTTCAACGGCCGGGCGTAGTCTACGCCGTAGACCATTATTAGCTCCCGTGTGAACTGCGCCGATAAAGCCTCATCGAGCACTTGTCTTGTTTATTTTGTCGAGCCTCCTTTCGTGTCTTTGGAATAATTTGGCTATTGATTTTGTTATACTCCAACATTTCACGTTGAACGAACTCTTATGAATAACTGATACCTAGCATTTTGTTTCATAGACACGTGAAGAAGGGATTATAAATTTCAAACTTGTACTTTCCAACTCTTTCCTTACTTAGAACTGTTACACAAAGGTTCAAAAAAAGGCTGGTTATAATTTTGAAGCTGTGTATTGTGTATCTGTTTGACGCGCCTGTTGGCGTGGTTGATAAATGCTTGCATTTCACGCCGTAGGTCGTGGTTTCGATTCCCACCCAGGACAGATATTAGTGTGCATGAATATGAATGAAACATGAATATGCACACTAATATCATGTGTGCATATTCATATATGTGTGTTTGTCCTGAGCGTGGGTGTAATTATATGATCAGAAAAGTTTTATATGTAATATACCAGTTATTTGGTTTCGTTAGTACCAGCTCTGCTTAGTTTGGGATCAGATGGCAGTGTGTGAATAATGTTCCAGGATATTATTATTATTATTGTATAAATACTATGCACTGGATAAATAAATACCTATATTTTAGTAATTGTCCTGTGAAGGACGATCGAACAAAAGTAGGGTGCCAGGGTAGTAGCGAGACGACTATTTAAACCACCGTAGCCAATGGACGTTTGCGATATCCGAGACATAAATCGGGCCTTGCCACCTCATTACAGACTTTATTTTAGTTACAGTAGATTTTTAACACTCTACAGCAAAAGTGTTGTATTAATCGAGATTAACCACTTTGTCCATTTGTTTCCTAGAAATCCGTTTTCTCGTGGGCTATAGCAGTAGATAGATTTTCAAAGTAGTAAACATGTTTAATGAAATTGAGAACATAAAGTGCATACCTACTAGAACGTATAAGCGCAAAGACACCTGCGCTCCGCCCGACCTTCGCTCTAATACATCGTTCCCTCGGTAGCCGGAGACGCTAAGAAGTTAAACCACTTAAGCGGTCACCCATCCATGGCACTAACTGGGTTCAGGACTTCGTTTGCAAACCGGTGCCCTGTAAATGAGCTTTTCGTTTCTTATGTGAGAATGTTCATTCATACTATTTGCTAACCAGAATTTAAATAATTACATTACAAATTGGTTTACTACAGTTCGGTTATAAACCACAATTTGGTTTAGAACCAAAATAATAATGGACCAGCGGTTCGTGGCTGTTTTGTTTAATGAGGAGATATACAACATGTAATCAACGCACATCCTGAAAATAGTTTGTTCAGAATCGTTTACTGAATCGATTTATATCGCGGGTCTCAAACCATAGGGGCGTATATGCAAAAATGCGTTTTTTCGTTTTTGATGCAATTGAATTCTACTTTATGCACTAAATAACCAAAATTTTTCTTATAATTTAATACTTATTACTTTTTGTATAAATTGCAAAATATTATTTGCCGTAAGCTAGACAGTCTACAATTATTTTTAGGCCATATAGCCGTATAATAGACGTAAGAGCAATATTATTGCTTATTGAGGCAGTTTTGACGTGCCTTATAGACGTATGCACTTACGACTTTCAATTTTATTATGATCCTAGGAAATCCAGTCGGGCCATATAGACTTATGCACATACGACTGTTTGTTTTATTTTAACCTGAAATCATTGTGTCGAGCCATATAGACGTATGCGCATACGACCATCAATGTCTACATGATTTTGGGGATATTTAGTCATCACTGCGGACGTATGCACATACGTCTACATATTTTAGTATTGCTGTCTCAAGATTTCGTCATTACGCGGACGTATCGTCATGTCAACACGGACGGAAACACACACAGTCATTCTGCAGTGAGCTGCCATAGCGAGTAGATGTAATTTTAATGCGTGGAATAACTTTAGTGAATTTACTGTGAATAATGAAGCGTAGTGGCAATATCTTGCGTTTAGCACTAAACAGTGATGTGTTTATCAATAATGGTAAGTAATTTTGATTATACCTTTTACTGAATTGAAATGTCTTGTTTTAAAGTATAGGTACTGTTCATTTGAATAATTAGGATGTTGTTTCTTGTTTATATGATGAATTACTGTTGTTATTATAACAATAACGTAAATAATACTGATGTAGGTAGTTTTACGATCGTTTGTGTTCAACAGGCAGGTATCCTTAGCGCGAGTTGGTAGGTATGGTACATATTTGTAAAATGTTATATTGAATTAGAGTAGGTACCTATTACGTATAAATACTGACTGCGTGTGTTTTTGTTTATAGTCCTACTAATATTATAAACGTGAGAGTTTGTATGGATGGATTATTATTTATTTATTTATTCAACAGTTTTACAATTACATTTATATAATAAAGTTGGATGGTGATGGTGAGTTGATGGTGGTTGGTTGGTTGGTTGGTTGGATGGTGGATGGATGTTTGTTACTCTTTCACACAAAAACGGAATGGAACGGATTTGGGTGTAATTTGGCACATATAGGCGCAGCTAGTTTAAAATATAGTTTTTGTTAGAACTAGCTGCACCCCGCGTTTTCACCCGCATATTAAATTTCGATCCCGTGGGAATATCGGGATAAAAAAATCCATCCATCCATACAAACTTTCACGTTTATAATATTATATAGTAGGAAGGATGCTAACATTGCTAACTATATGACTGGCCAGAAAAAAATGGAAATAGTACCTACAGGTTATGATGACCTGTTTATTATTTGAATTTTACTTTCTCTCATGTTATATACCTCCTACCTTATGTGTACACAAACCCACAGGACTGTTGCATTCCGTGGTAGTTTCCGATACGCTGCTAGTAAAATTTGGAATGATCTGCCGCCACCTTTTCATACTTTGAAATCGGTCAACTCTTTCGGTATGCGCTATAAAAAATATTTACTATCACAACAAAAAAGTTAAATTTGATAATCTTAGGTTCTATCGTTCGTTATTAGTGTTAAGTAGTGTAATGTTATCAGTGAATTGTTTTTATTTAGATTATAAGATTACTTTTAGTTGCCTATCCTTAATATTATAATATGTTTTAAATCATTTATTTATTTTCTTTTTGCTTTGTTATGTTTTAATTTTAAGTTAAATTTTAATTTTTAATTTATTTTATATGTATATTTATATAACTTTCTTTCTATTTAATTTTCTATGCAATTGTGGCTTATATCAGCCTCTATCGGAAGATCAGCGCTGCAGTAATACACCTGTGTTGCCGTAGCTAATGCTGAGATAGGGGCCTTTTTTGACAACCAAATTTATTATTAAGTTAGCGATGTATGGTAAGATTTCTTTTTTTGTCAAAAATAAACATTTTTTCATTTCATTTCATTTTCATTTATATAAAATTACAGGGTCTCGGACTATGGACGACTACGAGGAGTTACCACTTCCAGTCGAAGAACCAATTCAAATATTACATTCATCGCCAGTGAATACATTCAGGGATTCACCTCTAACAGTTGAACAACAAGTGACAATAGTTGAAATGGAAAACTTAGGCTTTAGTAACAGTTTCTTCGACAATAGTACCAAAGATATTTCATTAAACTCACATTTGTCACCAATGTCAGTATTAATACCCAACGAAATACCTCTTGAAGAGCCAGAATATTCTTCAGTTCAAAGTAAACAAGAGCTTACACCACTTTTTACTCCAATCCAATCTGTGCAGCCATTGTCAAGCCCTAGCATAATAGAAACACCAACCACTACATCTAACATCAATAATGAAACATTACCAGAAACAGAGATAGACTTTGATGATGATGATTCTGTGGCAGACCCTAATTACGTTCCTTCAGATATTGAAAGTCAGCCATCCCCAATAACCCCAATTACACCATCATCTAATCAACCTCCTCCACTAAACAATTTGAATACCCCACAACAGGCTTTTGATATAGAAGATCCAGTATCAGTAAACTCCATTAGTGAAAGCTATCAAGAGGAGGTTGATTCCCCCTTGCCAAAAAGAAATAAAAGAAAGTTACCAGAACTGTGGAAAAAAAACCAAAGGAAATTTAAAAGAAACAGTGGCGCTGCATATACGTCGGCTCTAGGCAAGAATAAACCTGCAAAAGAGTGCAGCTATGAACCATGCAAATGTCAAAAACAATGTCATTTAAAATTTGACAGTGGAACAAGACAAAAGCTTTTTGATTCTTTCTGGGGCTTAGGGGGTCTTGACAGGCAAAGAGATTTTTTGTCCAAAAACGTAACTGTAACTGGAGCTGCAGGATCACGTGTTATAAACTCTAGAAGAAAGTTTACACTCCAGTACAGTTTTAAAGTAAATTTAGATACCGTTTTAGTTTGTCAGCCTTTTTTTTTGAAAACATTGCATATAAGCGACAAAATGGTCCGCACTGCTTTAGATAAAGCACGTAGAGGAGTTTGTGAAATTATATCTCCCGATAAACGAGGTCGACATGTACCATCAAATAAATATGACAATATAAAAATTCAATTCGCCAAAGATCATATTGATTTGTTTCCAGCAGTACCATCACACTGGTGTCGTAAAGATACAAAAAAAATATATTTGGAGCCTACATTAAATAGGGAAAAACTGTATCAATTATATAAAGAACATTGCATGGAGAATAACAACGTTCCTATCTGCAAGACTTCATACAAGGAATTAATTCTGGAAAAGAACATAGATTTTCACAAGCCTAGAAAAGACCAATGTTGGTGTCATAAGTTTGAGCAGTTATCCGAAGAAGAACAGAAAGAAAAACAGGCGGAGTATGAAGAACATTTTAATAGGAAAGAATATGCCAAAGAAGAAAAGAAGACTGATAAATTGAAGGCAATGGTTGACTCTACTCTTCTTGTCTGTACCTTTGATTTCGAAGCAGTGTTATATTGTCCATTAGTTTTGGGTAAACCTGTCTTTTATAAAAGGAAATTGGGCTGTATGAATTTCACAATACATAATGCAGTGAGCAAACAGGGCTACTGTTACTTTTGGCCAGAGTACGAGGGGAACAGAGGAGCAAATGAAGTCTCAACATGTTTGTATACTTATATCACCAAGCTTACCGATGTGGAACACCTGATTCTTTATTCTGATTGCTGCCCAGGACAAAATCGAAATTCAGTGGTTGCTACAATGCTAAGGTATGTAATGATGTCTCCAGAAAATAATGTGAAAATCATTGATTACAAGTTTCTCGAACCAGGTCACACCCACATGGAATGTGACAACATGCATTCTACAATAGAACGGGCTTCGGAATACGCCAAAATCTATATTCCCGAAGACTGGCTAAATGTGATACGATTGGCACGGAAAGACAATCCATACATTGTTGAGGTGTTAGACCATTCAAAATTTAAAGACTTTAAGGCAATGCGAGGTATCTCTATTGGTAACACAATAAAAGCCACGGATGGAACGATTTTAAAATGGGCTAATGTCAGATGGATACAGGTGAGGAAAGATGTTCCCGATTCGCTTTTCTTCAAATTTGATTACTGGGAAGAATTTAAGGAGGTAAGGTTTACCAGAAAAGTAACGCGGTTAGACATTTCCTCTTCTATGGATACAAATCTGTACTCAGAACCACTTCCACTAAAACAAGTCAAATATAAAGACCTCATGGCAATGTGTAAGGATGGAACTATTCCAAAGAATTACCACAGCTATTACGAAAATTTGCCTGTAGTAGAAAACGAAAATTCAGAGACAGGAGCTACAAATGACGACGACGACTTAACCCTTGCTGCAACAAGAGCATCTTATATACGACGTCGACCTAGGAACAAAAAGTAATTAAGGACAGTTTAAATATCTACAGCAAGGTTTGCTTTCTAATACACGCTATATACATTACTTGTGCAATGTTTCCTCTGCTCTTATTATTTTTTTATCTTTTATTTTGTTTTTTATTGTTTTAGAGAATTTATTCTCCTTGGTTTTTATGACTGTTTCTTTTAAAAATTTGATTTTTCTTTATAAAATTTTATTATTCTGTGTAAAAGCCTTTTTAAGTTTCAAATAATTATGTTCATAAGATTACAGTTTTATTTTGTTTCTTGTAATGTGCCTTGAGCTCAATTTTAAATGTTTGTGATTTTAAGTCATTTAAAATAATTACGTCAAGATTTATGAATAAATTTTATTTTTATTAATCTTATTTTTCTTTTCACACAGAAAACATTGTGTTATTACTACCATTTGGTTTTTTTTCTAGATTGTAGAACAAAACTGGTTTATACCTCTACATTAAATTCAAACACCTCTCAATATAAATGACAAGCCAGACAGGCGTATGAATTTTGAAAATCGCGCAAATAACGTTAATTTTGATGAGTTCTCATTCCTAAATTGCAATATTTTGAGCCACCAACTAGGTAAAAATAAATAAAGGTATAAATATTAATAATTTAAGGAGAAGGGTTTTACGTCCATAAATTCCATGCATTTTTGGGGAACTTTGACGGAGTTTTACCGTATATTCGTCATGGCAAATAGACGTATCAGCTAAAAACAAGTGTAATAGAGGGAATACCTTAAAATCAAGCATTCTATATTAACTGCAGTGTAAATATATAGCTACATGTAAAAAAACAACAAGCTGGCTCAATCACAAGAAAAGTTATTACGTTTTTTGTCTCTCCTGAAAAGTAGGGGTTTTGTGGATACGCCCCTATGGTTTGAGACCCGCGATATCATTTTTAATACAGGTAATTTTTTGTTCCAGAAATAATAAAAACTTGAAATTATTGTCATATTAAACCCTGTTCAGTCAAAACAAATTGAAATGGACCGTAAGTCAAAGTAATAAGACTTTATAATCGCAGTTTTATTAGTATTCATACAAATTCCATCGTTCAATACAAAATAAAGAAAAATTAACTTTATTCTTAGAAACTAATATAGTAAATAACAAAGCATATACATGTTAAATTAAAAATTCAGTGTATGTATTATGATTACAATATAATATTCGAATTGGGGTGTCTGAGGGTGTGCGTTAATTACGTTACATGTTGTATAGAAAGTAGAAAAAAATAATAGCTTGCACATGATTTGAAAAATTATGTTTTCCTACTGATATCAAATCTTCTAAGTTAAATCGGTTGGCGTGTTTGGTACATACTTGCCTTTCATGCCGCAGGTTGTGAGTTAGATTCCCACCCAGGACTGACATTTGTGTGCATGAACATGTCTGTTTGCCCTGAGTCTGGGTGTCATTATCTATTTAAGTATGTATTTACAAGAAAGAAAAGTAGTATATCAGTTATTTGGTTTCCATAGTACAAGATCTGCTTAGTTTGGGATCAAATGTCCCAGTATATTATTATTATTTGGTCTAGTTCTAGTCTCGTATAATTTTTCGACTATCACCATCACCTTTAAATATAGAGAGATTCGAGATTCTATGGAAGGTGGCTATTCAAATTAAATTACATTAAACTAACAGGTTACGAATATAACTTAGGTATATCCATAGGGACTTCAACCCCTTCGTAAGGGATAAGATTTATTTTGTACGTATGTTAATTCTGATTCTTTTTGTTTGATACGTTATGAACTTAAAATAACATAGACATGGTTCTTTCTTAAAAGTGTTTCTTAGATTTTCCTGCCAGATTTTTAAAGTTAAGTTATTATATTTTATTAATTATGCGACATGCGATTAAATAGTTCAATCATGAATATAGTTTTACCATGAATTAAAATTAAAAAAATGTACGATTTGTACAATTGAAACTTAAAACAGAATAAAATTATAAAATTCTAATTATTCCCAAGATCACTGGTAAAACTTGTAAAACAAAAGATTTTAATATATATGGACCAATAACCGATCATTAAGATATTAAACGCTTATATTTTTAGTAATATATATCGTAAGTAGGTTTAAGTGAGTGAAACATAGTACGTGATTACCATTTTTAATTATTAATAAAATATAAATAGTCTTTATTCAGAACCACATTAGGTAACGACCTACAAGCAACATTTATTAAGTACCTACCTACTCGTATTTTCTTTGCAATCTATGATACCTAGCATTTCTGCGAATTTAGTTGCATATACCTGCCTACCTACTATATCAAATCATATTACAAGTATACAATTAGAAAACATAGGTTTTTTCTTAGCAAAGTAATTTAACCGCTTCAGTCAATGGCCCAACCTCCAAAGCACGTTCAGTATTCTCTTGAAAACATTTTAATAAAAAATAAAATCTAAATTTCAAACTATACAATAAATTCTATTCAAAGAATGTATTGGAACACCCGCGGCTACCAGCTCTCAGTAAAGTTTCATTAAATTAAATAGGTATACTTTTTAATCAGCGGTATTGTATTTTTTCAACATTTGTAGAGCCTAAGGCAAATAAACTAACACGCACCTCCAGCTACAATGAAACTAAAAACTTGTAGATGCCTCAAATCTGAAAGTCAAATAAAAAGGCCTTTTTATATAAAGTGTTTATGATCATGATTGGCATTTGGTATAGAAAATGAATAACAAAATAGAGTCTTACAAAAACTGACATTATATTTTATAAATACTTATAGTTAAAATACATATAAATTAGAAATATTTTTCACGTCTATGTAAATAGTTGACATATTTTTTTTTTGGATTGGTAACCTTATATATAGATTCATGATAGCACTGACTTAAATCGCAGTGGTTTTCTATTCCAAGGACGTGATGTCAGTATATTCATATCGAGACTCACAAAGCTAGGTGCCCTCACTGGTTCGTAAACACCCAAAAGTTACGTTAGTAGAGTGACCGCTGTCGGAGCTTCTCCGCCCTTGGGTGGCCACGTAACATAGTTCGAGCCATGTCTTAGGCTTAATAGAACTGTAAGACAAAGGCGAGCAAAACTAAAGTCATGATTCATTAGTTTAACTTTAATTTAATAACAAAGATACAACTATATCGTATATTGATACTATGACTGTACGAACCAATAATTAGACTGCACGTGTGGTTAACGTAGACTCCTCGCTACTACCTCAGCCCTCTTATGTTCCTGGTTCGATCCCTACAAAAGACAACGATTAGGTGTGCGGTGTGTATCTCCATAAATTGCCTGTTTTTTTTAAGTCTCCGCGATACTGTGATTGATTACTAAAGCGCAGGCGTTGATTGTCCTTATAAGAAATCATACAATATTTTTTTTGGTTGTAACAGGTATTAAATAAACTATCTAGAAATTTAGACGAATTTAAATTACATACGAACATTGATATGTTCAGACTATGATGCACTGGATGGTTGGTTACCCTTTCAAGCGGGTTGTTCCTTTCTTTAACTGACCGACATAGCATATAAGGGATGCGTAATGTGTCTATACCATGTAGCTAAAAAGTGTTAAATTAATTCTTGTTTTGGACTATATTACTATATATACTAACTATGTTACAAGAAGAGATGTTAGCGTTACTGTTGTCGAAAAGATTTAGCAATTTACCGTCGAGGACAATAGTTTAACGCAAGCCGCTGTGTCAACAAGATTTCCGGGGACTGGAATTGACCGCCTGGAACTACTGATAAGAGTGCGTTATATGTAGAACAAATAAACAATTGTGTAATATTTAGATTACATTACACAATTTTTTCCACCAATTGGTGGAAAACGTCTGGATAAACCTGCATAGTAATAATAATCCGATAAGCATTCTAAAGCCAGAGTGCTTGAGAACCCTCCATTCCTAGTCGTTGTATATCTATTGCCAAATTGAAGTAGTATCAGATATATTAATTTAATTTAATTTAATTAATAAAGTAGTCCCTTTAAAAGTGCACAACGCGCGATCCTCTCTTTCAATGGAAATTAATTCCCAAGATATGCTTTAGGGAATTCATTGCACTCACGCAGTAAGCTAAATAAACATAAACTTTCTTTTGTATTTTTAAACGGTATGCTTTAGAAGAACATTTACACTTCCGTTCTATAGGTGGGGAAATGTAAACATATCGACTTCTAGCACTTTTGAGTAATGAAATATCAGAATATTGGCCATTTGATCATATGATAGACGGATACAGTGATGACATTTGGAAAACACAATGAGTCTAACCTACCACCCTAACCCTTTTGGTATTGAGAGAAAGAAATGATACTGAGTCAGATTGATATTTCGTCTTAAATTCAGTATTTTTTCTTGCTGCCATTTTTCGAAATACTATTGCACATATGTTACATATTCGTTCTTTGATTACGCTAGGAACTTAGTCCTTGTCTTAATACCATCTCTTTTGGTGATTGCCCTTACCATTTGTGGCTAGTTACCAAAATAAATTAGGCGATTGCCATATCTCGAAACTTATGGAGAACGAGTAATTTAAGGCAAGGCTTAGTGTCAATTTCTTCTGACTAATTGTTAATTTCGTTGTAAAAGTAGTCTTATGATCACAGGGACTCGGATGCATCAAAAACTATAAAAAAAAGAAATTGTCGTCTGTCACTGAGCGTAAAGTAAACTTAGGGTTAGGTCTAATTTTAATGTTACATTTGAATGGTAACAAATAGATATGAACAAATATGTATGCTGTCTAAAAGAACGTTATCAAAATATACCTTACAGAGCGAAAACGTCCATCTTATAAATTGGAAAAATAAAATCATTTTTAATCTTGACCGTGGCTTGCAGAAGTTAATAATTAAATGAAAAATTCACATGGAAAAACATAACAAAATGGGAAATTTCCGAAAAACATTTTGAAAAAAAGAACGAGGTTTGGTAATCTGTACAATTAAAACGCAAATAAATAAGTTTTTGCCTTCAATCAATACCATATTACCATACACAGCAATACATTTTATTTACTTATTAAAATACTAATCGAAGTTAAAATGTAAGTAGGTACAGTCACATTTTTTATTTACTTTATGTATTTTAACTTAAATTAAACCCACATAATTAATGAACACCGACAAATATGTTACGCCATTTTCAACCTTGTGTCAATAGAAAAAAATATCGTAGTATCGTATCTACTCCGCCTTAACTCTAACTCAGAAGGTACACATAATACCAACAGATGACAAGTCACCCAGCAACTTTATTACGTAGGCATTAAGGGTGATTATCGCACTGCTTGTGTATCCTTCGATAATACGTCGACTGTATATATAGTCATTTTCTTTTCAGAGCTAGCGACTGAAATAACTTGTCGTGTTATTTTAAAGGGAAATTGATTGCAAGATCTACTACAGTATTTGCACAGGCTTCACGTAATGCATAAATTAAAAAGTCGTTGCGCTTGTCTATGTTTTTAGGAGTCTGGGATCACTAAGCAACGTCTGCTATTGTAATGTGTATTAGCCTCGTATCAATTATTGGCTTCAGAAACAACTAATAAAATTCAGCATGCGACGCGCATTATAGCTGAGCGCCGCGTTCAGTAAATCAAATATTTAAAACGGTGCACGGAACCTTTCTCGTGTCTGTCTGTCATAGAAATTTTCGGAAACTATTTATTTAATATTATTGGAAGACTTACAGCTATATAATAGTCACGAAGACGGCAATGATATATACAACTACAAAAACCCAATTATTATATTATTAACATTTGAAGATTTTCGTATCTTCGTATACTGTCGGCCTACTGTGAAAACTGCTTAGAAATCTAAAAATAGCTTTTCTAAAATCGTAATTTATTATACTTTTTTGTGCCCTATCTATTTACAAAAATGTGCCCTATATAGGGGGGATTCCTGGGCAAAACCTGAATAATAAAAAGTAGTGCTGGAAGTGAATTCTCGGGATACGGCCGTTTACTTGTACAATATTATCATATACTTTTCCCATAGTCTTATACATATAGGTAATGACTTTTCCATTATTTTTGGAATCATTCTGTTCCTGAACAAATCTGTAGAAACATACAACGTTAAAACATGTAAGATAATTTTGTCTAGAAAACGGAGCTGGACAAATTTTTAAATCATTTCTCACTTAATGCCTTTACAAAGCCCGAAATCTCTCGAGTTTAAATGCTTCAGACGCTTATTAAGAAATTTCCCCACGTTTTAATGTTCAGTTCCTCTAAAGGAAAAACAATACCCTTATAGGATCATTACGTTATCCGTCTGTCAGTCTATCTTTCTGGCTGTCTGTCTGCAAGTACCATTTTTCTCTTCAGAAACCCGTAGAGTAATAAAGTTGAAATTAATATCACATACTCAGGTCGCCACTCCAAGAAGCTGTGCAAAAAATTTTATTTCCAAAACGCAAGCAAGGAATACACCACATATTTTCATATTTACAAGGGAATCAAAACTAAACCTTTGTCCTAGAATTATAAAATTTATCAAGAATAAATGCCATATAGCACCAGTGGAAGTAAAAAAATTAAAATCGTCGAAAACCTTGCCAACTTCCAATATTTCTGAGGAGGAATAGAAGATAGTATAAAGAGGAACCTACACATATATATATATATATATATATATATATATATATATATACTCGGTACCTATGCCAGTTTGACGCGCACTTAAACGGCTAATATCATTGGATTTGAGGATCGCTCATGCTGTACGAGGTCTGCCACTCTTGCGGTCTTCGAAGCTCGAATCTTCACTAAATCTTCAAACATCTCCTCCCGGTTTTGCCGGTAACCACAGTCCCATAACCGCAAATTTATCTTACATTTGAATGGAAAGCAGAGTGTAGAAATTAGTAGTATTGTGGACAAAAATGCACATTGCTGGACATTCTGTCATTAACGCCATTAAACAACTTACATCATTATATCTCTTTTCAACTTCGAGCATTTAGACAAAGAAGACTTTTCATACGAGCTATATTGAAATTACTGTAACATATTTGACACTAGCTGTGCCCCGCGGTTTTACCGGCGTTAAACTTTATAAATTATAGCCTATGTGCTAATCCAGGGAGTCAGCTAACTCCATACCAAATTTTATTATAATCGCTCAAGCCGTTTAGACATGATGAAGTAACAAACATACACACTCACACCGTCACAAACTTTCGCATTTATAATATGATTAGCGTGATACAAATAATTTAATTAATATCATTCTGTGTATAATGAATGCTATAACTAAATACGTTGAGCTTCTAATCTTAACTTGAAAATAGATGTAATATCATATATTTTTATAAACACGACCAAAAAATTCACGTTTGTTGTATGGGAGCCCCCTCAAATATTTATTTTATTTTTTAGTATTTGTTGTTATAGCGGCAACAGAAATACATTATATGTGAAAATTTCAACTGTCTGACTATCACGGTTCATGAGATACAGCCTGGTGACAGACGGACAGACAGACAGCGAAGTCTTAGTAATAGGGTCCCGTTTTACCCTTTGGGTACGGAACCCTAAAAACGTCCCCAATTTTACCACAAAAAGGGCAAAAATAATTTTTTTTCAAGAGCAGTAGGTATAAGTAACATTTTTATGCTGTAAAAAGAAAGTTTGTATGAAAATTCTCTAATATTGGTGACATTGGGGAATGTTCATGCAAACTTTCTTTTATTCCATCCCTAGGAGCTTAAATTGCCAAAATTGATATTCTTCGTCATAAAGTCTGGTCCACAGTAAAAATTGGTTGATTTGGCTTCAAAGTTATGTAACAGTGCAATAAAAACAAATCACTACTTTTTAATCGACTACAAAATGGAAGAAGGTTCTTAATTACATTTGATTGACTGACCTGAGGCATGAAACCAATTTCTAATCCGATTTATCATTTTATAAATTGGATCATCTTACAATCCGTGCGAGATAGTCAAATTGTAAAAACTACAAAACCAACAAAAAAGCATAAACAATTCTTAGTATAGGTACGCTGAATTATATTTGGATTTGGTGCGAATAATTGGGTATATTTTTACTCAACTACTGAGTAAAATTTAGAATATAGCTGAAATGATTTTATATTTTGCTTTTGATAAGTGACTGTTTCGTTTTTTGTTTGACGTTATATTTAAATCAAAACAAAAACCGTTTTCAAAAACCGAACACTGTATTAAACGAAAAATTCCGATGTACAGACGCCTGCACATCAAGTTACCCCAATCTCTCAAATTTACCTAATTAAAACTGAACCTTATGCATTTGTGATAAAGTTGAAAATCTCTAAAATAAATTTGACAGATTGGAGTAGCTGGATGTGCTAGCGTCTGTACCTTACAATTCTGCGTACTATTTACAAATTTCTTCAGAAAAACAATGCACCCGATTCTATTGCTAAACCAACTATACTAATCTTAATATCACTGCTTTTATCTTTCACATCGTTCTTATGAATAGAACAGATCATGTCTAGTTATGTCGATTTAGTTTTGGCGCGACATACTGAAGAAAAAAATAATCGACATTTTAAAACCTGTCAACCAATTATGCGCCCAGCGCAGCGAGTGTTATAAACCGCTTTAGTAGTTTGACAGATCTATTTATGCCCTGTTCTGTTCATACGAATCGTATTGGAGAAATATTCAATTACATTTAAATTAGTTTAGTGGTTTAAACACCCAGAATCACCAGGTACATTATCGGATTATAGGGGGACACTAAAATATCTCAGATTTGCTGCTCTTGGTGCTGCCAAAGCCATATTTACACTATTGCCACCGCATCAATAGGCTTTAGTATCTCTACTTATGACCCCTGGCCAATGCTCAACATTAGGAACATTAAGTGAGGTAGGGCAGTGTATTTCAATTCTACGGGAACTTCAATTAAGGCTACTTACTAAGCAGATAAAGCCATGGGTGACTGTGGTTAATGTGTAACTCGACGTCCATAAAATAAGACCCAAAATTCTTAAATCAAGGGTGATTCTATGAAGACTGCCTGAAAGCTGTCGAAAATGTTCTTGATGGTAACCCGCATGTGACCAGCATGGTGGACTATACATATCTAGGCCCTCTTATTAAGAGGACTTAGCTCTTATTGTGATAGTTGGCCCGCGTCCTGCAGTAGGACAGTAATTGGCTGCATTATATCTCCCGTTAAATGTTAATTGAATTAAATAACTTGGTGGTTGGTTGGGTTTGGCTAAGAAGTGACTTATATGTCAAAGAATAAACTTGAGATAATAAATTTTCTTTTGCTGTCTAATAGATAATCCAGCTTTCCAGCCAATATTTACATTTTACTTTTGTGAGCTGGTATCGCGCTTTCACTTTTTTTTTCGCAGGATGGCTTGTTACGGTTTGTGCTGGGTGGTATACCACGGATTATGAACAGCTTATCTGAGGAAGAACCTCTGCTGACAACGGTGCAGGTAATTCCAGCATTACTCTTTTACTATTGCGTTTCTTAGTTAGTTCGCCAGTATTAATCAGGAAGGAGAATATAATCGAAATCTCGAGAGTCGTACCAAGCTACATATTCTACGGTAACTGTTTACCAACAAGTAAGACGTATCCATGTTTTTTATAACATTTATAAATAATAAATAAAAATAAATATTGTTTATTTTCACACAAAACAAATAATTTAAAAAGTTGTAGTTCCCAAACTAAGTAAACTTGTATCTTGAGAATCAGGGCACTCTCCTTAACGTACTAAATTAACTTAAACAGGTAAAACTGAATACACACTAAATAAAAGAATTTACAAAAATATTAAAAAGAGAAAAAATATAACAAAAAATTTAGTAGTATTAAACAGGTAACTTGGTGTCAATTTCGTTAACACAAGTAAAGTAAATATATTTTTTAAATAAATATTAATAGAACTTGATCTCAGAGTAAATACTACTACCTAATTAATGCAGTTGTCTAAAAAATACCAGTAGGTATAATTAATTACGTGATAAGCTCATCATTCTGACAACTAGAAAAAAATCCAATGTGTTTCAATTAACCGAAGGCAGTATTACAATAATAGTGTAACAAAAATCCCCAAAAAAAAACATGTCTAGCGAACGAACACAGTCTTAATGGCATCGGAAATAATACCAGTTTGATTAATTTACACTTAGACTTAGACGCCGAATAACAAACTTGTTTTTATATACTTTCGGAGTTTTTGTCAAGTTTTATATTAATTGAAAACGGTATCAAGCACAAATATAAATAAATGAAGTAAAAACTATACGGTTCTGTGTAACAAGGCAACTTCATAGATGCCACTTTTTTTAATAATGTTTAGTTAGACAGGTAAGCTAGCTAAACTTGTTTAACGATAATGTGATCTCTAACTACAACTTACGGTATTTTGTCAACTTTGAGCAGTAGATAATATTAATTATATCTGATTTCCATAGTACAAGCTCTGCTTAGTTTGGGATCAGATGGCCGTGTTTAAATAATTTGCCAGGATATAATAATAATAATAATATCCTGGGACATTATTTTACACGAGGCCACCTGATCCCAAACAAAGCAGAGCTTGTACTATGGTAAACAGATAACTGGTATTTAGTGTTTACTAAATACACTACTTTTCTTTTGTAAACATATATTTATATAGATAATTACACCCAGACTCAGGACAAACAAACATGTTCGTGCACACAAATATCTGTTCTGGGTGGGAATCGAATAGATAGATAGAATAGATAACTACAATATAATGATAATAATAATATTATTATTATATTGTAGTTGAAAAAGTTGTATATGTAGTATAACAGCTACCTGGTTTCCACAGCACAAGCTCTGTCTAGTTTGGAATCAGATGGCAGTGTGTAAATAATGTCCCAGGATATTATTACTATTACATAAATCACCAATTAGATTACCTGATTTGGTGACATGTTATTTGGCAATGGAAACAAACAAATCATCATCATCATATTAGCCGAAAGACCTCCACTGCTGGACGAAGGCCCCCACAAGTCTTGTGCTGCCCGCATCCAGCGGCTTCCCGCGATCCTTGCAAGATCGTCGGTCTGCTCACGCTACGTTTTCCGGTTCGTGGAACCTTTCTGCCCCAGCGGCCGTCGGTTCTACGAGCTATGTGATCCGCACACCACCACTTCAGTTTGGCAAAGAGAAACCTCTATTATTTTGAAGGTTGGTTATAATTCGTGGTAACGTATAATTTTCCCGAAATTTGGGAATTAAAAGCCAATTCGCTAAAATATTATTTAAATAGAAAATAGTATATATGTACGGAGGCCAGCACATCAAGCTACCAAATATGTCAAATTTCAAGTTGAAAGTGAACCTTATGATTTTATGATAAAGTTCTATCAATCTATAAAAGAAATTTGATAGATTGGGGTAGCTAGATGTGCTGGCGTCTCTACCTAAATCTGAGGTACCAACGGGAAACTCGAAATTTATTTACGTTTCCATACATTATTTTATGTTTATCGTATCTAATTGCTGACTCATTAACAATTTAATAAATTATTATTATTAATTTCTGACCGCATATTATATTTAGTCTTTTGTTTAAAAATAGTTTTATCCACTTATATAGATATATTTAAAGTTTCTCACCCGTTTAATATAAGCTGTTCAACGATACTCAAACAAATTAATATAAGTGCAGAAATAGAAAGTTTAGCCAAAATTGGGTTCACGCCAAGTATATACTTAACAAGTAGCGTAAATGTAATAAAGGACAGAAAATTGGCTGTAATAATAATAGGTGGGATCTACTTACGCGTACTGCATAGAAACACCGACGTGTCGCAGGCTGCTCGGCGTAAGGCGTTATCTGCGTGGAGAGATCCGCCACTTCTCGTTATCTTCAGCACCCGCTGAATATTGTAAAGCCGAGAACTTTGCTAAATTCGTAGTAATTACGGTTAAACCTCCAACGTTTTAAAATCCAAAGAAAATGTTCCTACAGCAAGGAGAATGTCTTAAAATGTAAAACTAAAGGACAACATTTCTGAGAACATAGACGAGTTTTAACAAACTTGAACCTGTTGTAAAAAAACAGTTCCCGAGTTATGTTTTAACTACACATCTCACTCTCCAAATATAAATACAGCCAAAGATACTTGAACATGAACGTTATGATTTTAGGTTTTAGGTAGACCGGAACAATTTTTTTTGACAATCCCCGCACTAAGGAATCTAATCCCTGGGTACTCTACAAACATATAATAGACGGACACAAATTACATCTAGAATCAGAACAACTATTTATGGGTCACACAAATAGATTTCCGGCGCGGGACTCGAACCCGCGACACGAACTAGCGAGGCGACTGTCTTAGCCACTGCGCCACACGTGTAATTAATACTTTTCTACAGGTCATTTATGTAATTGACAACGCTGCTAATAACCAATTTGCAGTGTGGATAATTCTGTTTTTTTTTTATATAACCAAGTTGGCATATACAAGAATGCCGGCCCATCTGACGTTTAACTGTTACCGTTTATTAATCGGCGTCACGAATACGCTGCAGACCCTTCCCATTTCTCTAATGACCTCTGGCAACCTTACTAGCATAGGACTAAATCATCAAAATAACATTAATTGTTACATACAGTTTACTGTAAGGTTCCCGCCTAGTAGAGTGAAAGTCACTATTCCTTACCAAATAAGATCCTGATAAACAAAAAAATTAACTACTATAAAATCTATTTTGGTGTTGTTGGCAAATGCTTGCTTTTCACGCCGGAGGTCGTTGGTTCGATTCCCACTCAGGACTGATATTTGTGTGAATGAACATGTCTGTTTAACCTGAGTCTGGGTGTAATTATCTAGGCATGTATGCTATTATCTAAGTATGATTTACAAAAGAAAAGAAGTGTATGTAGTATATCAGTTATCTGGTTTCCAAAGTACAAGCTATGCTTACTTTGGGATCAGATGGCCGTCAGTAAATTATTTCCGGATATTATTATTATTATTTATGGTTTTCTTCACGAAAGTTTTTAGTTGCAATTGACGATTCACAAACATAAAATGATTATATGAATTTATAGCTTTCAAAACGTTTATTTGGAGGATATTCCAACGGTTTGCTAAAGTTAAATGTACGTTTCGACCGCATCTGTAATAATTCTCCAACGGATCATTTCTCCCAGTCGTAACAGAGTTTCGGTGCACAATTTATCTCAAAATATCCCTATGTAAAACTGTCCAGGTCATCCTTCTGCAAATATCCAGCAAGTCACAACGATAATCATAAACTTGGGACACACGAATAGTTTTATGAACCACAAACGTCATGGTTTGAATTAAAATATTTTATATCTCTCATAACTGCAATAATTTCTGATGCATAACAATCGTCTGGGAATTTCACGCGGAGGCACATTGTTATTGGTTTATTATTATTTAATTGTTTGTAAGAGTCAAGTCTTCAGTTAAGAAAAGATCTTGTGAATGTCAAATGGAAAACATGTCTTACCCCTTACAGATTACCCTCGAGTCTTCCTATTACAAGGGCTTGACCCAAAACAAAGTATGGCGAAAATTATAAAATTATTTGAGTTGGTATTGGCCATCGAAAGCGCATGTTAACCAAACGCTATAATGTTACCGTTTGGTTAACATGCACTTTCGATGGCGGGATTATATACCGTCAACCTTTTTCAGTCAAAACTTTTTAATTTGCAAATTTTATCTAATTTTTGGTACAATTGCATGTGATGGCCCTAGTGCGCGAGTGCGTGTAAGTATCTCCGTTTGTATAGAAAACACGCACAGTCCTACACACAGAAAATACATCTACGCGCGTTCATGCAGATCACGCGCCTACAAGTGGAGAAACTTGTACCCCCGTGCGTGGGTGCGGGGCGAGACGCAAGGTATGGCACGCAAAGTACCGCAGTGCCGTGCGTGATTTTGGAAGGGCTTCACGATTTCTATTAATTTGACTGTACAAAATCCAAATAGTAAGTATAACTGCAGCATTCTGAATGAGTTCCACACTAATAAACATTTTAAATATCAAAACTGACGCCATTCTCTGCACTGCACTATAAACACAGCGAACATATTTGAATGAAATGAGACAGAGCCGCCGTGAATCCACGAAATGCACTTGTACGTGCGTGAGTGCGTTAAAACCCGCACGATGACGCAGATCAGCACGCCTGAAGTACGCGCGTAGGTGCATCGACACGCAAAATGCAGCGTGGTGCGTGGCAGTGTACCAATCCCCTTAGGAATACCCTTATGACATCGAGTGACGTCCACTTATGGACAAAAGCCTCACACAGCAGAAATAACCTGCTATAATGTAATTAATTGTTATCTTTATTATGAATGATCCCTATCAATGCATATGCTATTGAACCATCTGTCATATGTACTGAATGATAGCTCAACGGGTATTGTGGCGACAATCTTGAACACTTTGTAAGATGGATTATGTTGCATTTTGGATAATTACTCCTTGGTTAGAATTGTAATTATTATCATTTATAATTCCTTATCGTAAACGTATACAGCGATAACGGTATTATACATAAACCATTTATCTTCGCACATCTATAACGTGATCTCCTAAAGGCCGCGATTGAATTTTATCTAAGCCGGTACATATTGTATATATATGAGACAATGTAGAATCGATTCCCAGCCAGGACAGGTATTTGTGTGTATGAACACAAATACCTGTCCTGTGTCTGGGTGTATTATTATTATTATACAATCGGAAGACATTGGAAACATCGAATGAATAATGTGAGCATAATTTTAATAGTAAAATAGCGAAAACACTAATAAATTAACCAATAAGTCAAACAATAAATGAAAACTAAGTGCGAACGAACGTGGATTTTTTGCTAAATTTTTGGCGTCAATTGTCTTAAAACAATAAATCCAAAAACACACGTTTCGTTTTCATTCAGTCATTTAATTTATAAGTTTTATTAATATTGGCGTGGTTGCAAAAGAACAAATTTGTTCAAAATGTATATATTTTATATATGACCTTATTGGTTCTTCAGATTTCGACTATGAAAGCTTGGAATTTGCTTAGTACAATTGCATTATTGCATTTTACATTGTACATGTTGGTTTTTTATTATTTTTTAAGGTTTTTATTATTAGAGAATAATTACCTAAAACTCTGTAGATATCACCCTTATTTTGATATTTCCTCCTACTTTTAATTTAACGACTAGTTGGATAATCGAGTTTCCATGGAACTTCGCTGACATGATATTCCGTGACCGGGCTGGACTAACATGGTGCCGTCACATGGAAAAGAATTTTATTGCCCACCCCTTACTTCCACGCAAAAGAAACAAGCGTTCAAATGCTAGTAATCAAATAAATATATTACTAAAATTAGCACTGAAAAGGCAGAATTATGGTTTCCAAAAGCCCTCTGTAATTTTGATCGAACTTGTTTACATATTATTTATATATCTACTCCCCAAAAAACGGTACAGTAACAGAACATGTTTACATATTCAATTTTATGACAATCGTGACCTGAAAATGTTATCTTCGAGTATTTTTGACCACGAATAAGTTTAGTCTCATATCAGCTAAAGCTGAGCTGACGTCCACTGCTGGACAAAGCCTCCCCCACCAAGGATCTCCACAATGGCCGGTCTAGGGCTGCCTGCATCCAGCAGCTTCCCGCGACACTATTAAATTTAATTTAAGATTGTAATTTTATTTCATCGTTGGATTACGGAGTCTGTGTGGGTCTTATTATTGTAAACTAGTGTATGCCCAAACGCAGGTGTACTACCTATTCCTCATTTTCAAGATGGTGTGAGGTCAGTTGCAGAACTGACGGTTTTAAACGCAAATTGATAAAGTAGTAAATCCATCAGTTCCATCTGGGTTAATACGTTTTCCTGTCACGGCTTACCAGCAGCTGTGACCGTTTTATAATAATAAAAAACCGGCCAAGTGCGAGTCGGACTCGCACATGAAGGGTTCCGTAGCAGCAAGTATATCAGTTGATTAAATGAAAGCAAATTGCGGTTTATGACGTATTAAAAAAAACTGCTCGCTAGATCTCGTTCAAACCAATTTTCGTTGTTAGTTTCTATGGTAATGTACATCATATATATTTTTTTAGTCTTATCATTCTCTTATTTTAGAAGTTACAGGGGGGGGGGGGGACATTCATTTTACCACTTTGGAAGTGTCTCTCGCGCAAACTATTCAGTTTAGAAAAAAATTATATTAGAAACCTCAATATCATTTTGAAGACCTATCTATAGACACCACACATGTAGGGGGTACGATGAAAAAAATTTTTAAAGTTTCAGTTCTCTGTATGGCGACCCCCCAAAATAATTGTTCTTTTTCTATTTTTGTGTAAAAATCTTAATTCGGTTCACAGAATACATCTACTTACCAAGTTTCAGTAGTACAACTCTTATAGTTTCGGAAAAAAGTGGCTGTGACATACGGACGGACAGACAGACATGACGAATCTATAAGGGTTCCGTTTTTTGCCATTTGACTACGGAACCCTAAAAAAATCAAATAAAGGTGTTTCTTTAAATATTAGCAGAGATAAAACATCATGAAAACGATATCATAAATATCATACTTTATCTGTACGAGTAGGTCCAGTTATTTGAATAATTGTTCTTCTCTCACCGGTGCGTTAGCGAGGTTAAGCAACTAGGCTCGCAGTCAACCCATAGATTCCCCCAAAGTGGTTTAATTACTGAGCACGTTAAGCTTTCGGTCCCCATTAGGCCACAGTAGTTAAGCATTGTCGGAGGCCTACTGGGCAGCTTGAAAAACTCTGAAACCAGGGTAACCACTGCCCACACGGTAAGTAATTAGGGACGTAATTATATTCATTTAAGTCTATTTAAACCTGATACTTAAACATAACTCATTGAGCCTTTGCTGTGTGGTGACGGCATAGAATATCATCACCCCATCTCAGCCCGTGGGGGGTGTAAAAATCGACCGAGGAAATACCTACCAGAGAACGGGCAGCAGTGTTTTACTGTGAACTATGACCATCAAACTGCGACCGCCAATCCGACTGCCGAGCGTGGCGATTATGGCATCATATCCCCTATTCTTTGGGGAGGCATGTGTCATGATGAACTCTTTAAATTAAATTCATGCCAAAAACACGTATTATGTTGAGACATTCATTTATTCGTCACCTTCATTCATTTTCACGCATTGTTTCTTTTAATGTTACTCATTAGATATGTATTGGCGCCTTAATAATTTTTGTGAGAGCAGTTTGGGGCCAGTTCCCTAGAAACTGGCCTTTTGACAATTACTACTTTTCTTTTTAATATATATCATCATCAGGCTGATATCGCCCACTTCTGGACATAGGCCTGCCCTAAAAGTTTCTATAATTTTGCCTTTAGACGGGTTTAACTTAGTCAGCGCGCTTGGCATGAAGTTGGTTACCACAAACAGGTAGTAGTTAGTACACAGGCGCCTTTTACTCTTTATCATCATCAGCCTGATATCGCCCACTTCTGGACATAGGCCTGCCCTAAAAGTTTCTATAATATTGCCTTTGTAGGGGCTTGCCTTAGTCACCGCGCTTGTTATGCGATGCGAGTTGGTGATTGCAGTTAGGAGGTAGTTATGAAATGAAATGAAATGAAATATTTATTCAGCACTTGGGTATTAACATACACTTGTACTTGTCAAGGTCACAATGCAGTACATAAACAAAGTGGATAGTAAAAAGTTACAAAAAAAAAATTAATCTGTCAGTCCGTGCGGTTTGTTTTATCGCATATATTTTCTGAAATCCTTAAATAAATAACAATGTACTAATCTATTATTTTGAAATTTAGTTCTACTATATTAAAATTAAAGAATTGAAGACTAAAGCAAAATACGAAATTCTAAGTGAGGGTGTGATCACATGCACGGGATCACCGATCACGCATTAATGGGCCAAAGCGATCCTCGCCGCTGAGGAACCTACCCTAGCTAACCTGCGGCTTTCTCTAGCTGCCTAGGTGGACGACCCGGAGAAGAAAGCCACAAAGAAACTCCGGGCTTGCTTTTTTCGTCTTCTTTTGCTTTCAGTTTACGATTTTTATTTTTTAAATGTCATGTATTTTACTTACATTGTGATTGGTTGTTAGTACACTGCTGCCCGACTACCTGGTGTATGCCTTAGTCGCCTTTTACGACACTCACCAGATGATATGGGGTGGCCTTATTATTGTTTCTGGGCCGGAAACCACACGGCCAATCTATATAGTTAGTATTTAATTTAAGAGGCCTATTACAGTCCACTAGCGCCGCCAATCGAAAAAATGTCATAACTCGTAAATAGAATCAAAAATACAAAATATGTTCTATTATTACCGTGGAAAAGGCAATAACGTAATTGTATAACACCTTATCACCACTTGAAATATAGCTGTTTAGCTAAATCGTGCATTCAAAACATAAACGGCCGTTTTTGTTACAAATGCATGATTTAGCTAAACAGCTATATTTCAAGTGTTGACAATGTGTTATAAAATTACGTTATTGCCTTTTCTACAGTAATAATAGACCACATTTCGTATTTTTGATTCTATTTACGAGTTATGACATTTTTTCGATTGGTGGCGCTAGTGGACTGTAAAAGGCCCCTTAATGGTAACTTACATAAAACATCTCCCTTATCGTGTAGGAAGCTGGTGCCTACATGTGACTAATTACATAGCAACGTTTGAACGGATCTATTCCTGTGTGCTCTCACAAATGTAATTAAACGGGGATGCTGTCGTGCGCGGTCCAGTGAGAGTTGTGCGTATGTAGGTACAGACGACGCCTCATCGGTGTATAAACTTGCTCAACAAAAACAGCACTTACTTCCTACAAACTACAGATAACATTTATCGTATACGAAAAGTGTCATTAAATTTAAATTGGGAATTTATTTGGAATGGATTATTGGACAAAGTTCTCCATTACGTCATACTCAACCGATAGTACTGCTATCGAACACGACCTGGGAAAGGTTATAGGATTGATAGCTATATATACATACGTGCACTCCCAGTCACGGGCATCTACGTCGATATTTAGGTGTGTGTACCGACGGCCGTGAGTGTGAGAAAGAAAAGTGGCGTAAGTTTGAAAGAAAAGAGAGTGAGAAAAGTGAAGTTTGACCGAAGCTATACTATTAGGTAGCATTTCGTCTAGCGCTACTTTTCACAATTGCCCTCACTGTAGTGTCACTCGAAAATTCGTAGAGTGGAGGATACTTACGTCAAAACAAATTGTTAACATTGTAGATTATATTATTATTGTTTAAATTAGGTAATTTATTATATAGTACTGTATAAGAATGGAATAACATTTAAAAAAAATATTTAACCCATTTATATTAAGCCCATCTCTAGTAATTAAATGATATGTTTATTGAGTAGGTATCTTATGTCATCATCATTACTGTATCATTACTGTTCACGCCATACGTAGTTCATCATCAGCTGCTATAAAAGTTTGATATCCTTAAGCTTACCGTTATACTTCTGTTAAATAATTAAGGTTTCTGCGCAAAGTTAAAAAAAACTTGAATTCCTGTACAGTTGTCTTCGCGGCCGAAGATTTCCGCCGATTAAGATTTTACTTCAGACTTTTCATATGCGATGGTCAGACAAGATTGACTTACTTACTGAATTAGCTATAAAATATGAGAAGCAATTTCCTATCAAGACTAAAAATAAGAGCATGTATTGTTACGTATTTAATTCAGCCTTAGCGGTTTTTAATTAGTTCACTAAAAACATAAATTAAGCTTCTTACGGCTTACATTGCGCCTGAAAGTAGGTTGCAGTTCCTCGACACCTTTGCTTTGCTTGGCTTTAAGTGATGAGAACCTGACTCCTGCTTGCCGTCATTCACAGGTAAGACGTGAGTTACTTGACTGACGTACCTGGAGTACCTAGGTGAGCAAGTTGCTGGCGGGGTCTTAGCTGAACGTATTCATGGGATTGTTTGGTAGCCGAGGCATGCTTCTCTGCTAGTCAGCAAATCAGAGTCAACAGCAGCGAATGTTCTTTCAAGCAAGGGTACCTACACTTACAACACCGTAATGTTTATTACCCCGAATGGTTGCCAAGCATTATTCTTGCTAGAAAAATGCTAGTATCACTGTTTAGTCGAAGCCAGGACTTGGACCGTCGCAGTTCCATTACCAATCTGTATATAGGTTAAACCCCTAAGCGCGAGGCAACTGCATTAGTTAGAAAACAGTGTCTAAGCCATGTCAGAGACCTATAGCGGCTTGGAACAACTTTTACTGAAATAACCATCACGAAAAAATTATTTAAAAGAATTTTGTCTGTCTGCAGGTGATTCAACCGTTTGACTGACGAAAGTTATTATTGGTAGCCCAAAGTTGTAAGCAATACGTAAGTTTTAATCGCATATAAATAGAGTCGGTAACTGTGCAGTACAGTTCTATAAGCGATTTGCATTGTGTAAGCTTCTACTTTGCGGCCACTTTACTTACACACTTGTTCCTTTTGCATTAGGCTTGTAATCGTTCATAGGCGGCGTTCACAACCAAGCATTTTATTATTATTGTTGTAAATTATCAGTGTGAATTATTTATTTTAACTTACTATTCTACTATTAATCTATATTAATGATAGTTAAAATAGGTAATGAATAGGTCAAAACAGTCTAGTGGTTAGACCGTTGAACCGCGTAGAGTCAGTGTTCTCAAGTTCAAACCTAAGAACAATGACCTTTAAAATTCATGTGCGTATTGGAAATGAATTATCTCGAACTTAAAACGGTGAAGAAAAAATGTTCTTGATGGAATGTGAAGTCTGCCGATACCCCGCTTGGGGTAAGCCCCGTGCCCTGCTGTGGGACAGCCCATTGTCCCATCAGTATTTATATATGAAGTACGGGTATAATATTAATAATAATAAGTACACTTTGATGCGTAAATAATTTTCAATTCAGAAAAATAAAGAACAGTTATGTTAATGCAATAGGCGGCCTTATCGCTAAAAGCGATCTCTTCCAGGCAAACAGATTTAATTTTTTAAGGATTAAATTTTAAAAACGTATTTTATTTACTTCTTTCCATATTCTTTTTAGGCATTAAGTATTTTTGTAAGACATTTTTTTAACGATGAATATTATTTATTAATTTTCAAATATATTTGGCAGTGAATTTGAGATGCCATAATCTATAAATAATTTGGAACTGAGTGGCAAACTAAAAATAAAACGTATTATATTATTTTTAATATGAGGAACGAGTAAATCAACTTGTATAGGCATTTATATAAATTAGACCACCCATGGCATAAATCATTAGTATTCATCAATACGAAATATACATTTGATTCACTTTTTACAGACTACCATTTCTATTCTGGTAAAAAATTATCAATATCTATAGACTGAGACCAAAAAACCAATAGATAGTGAGTAATATAGTTATGCTACTGAACATAAATTATTGTGATTATCTCGTTTATGTTCATTGTAATTTAAGAGCAATTCTCGTATCGATGGCTTATCTTCAATTTCTTACATTTTTTAATATTGGCACCCTCCCACTGTTTTACTAGTGTCTGTAGTTATATCCTGACTATTTAAAGCGTTGTAAATTATACTGTGTGGCTCATCATGTCAGCCGAATGTAGTCTAGTACTGGTCAAAGGCCTCTCCAAAAAAATGTATTGCAAGAAGGTTTGTATATTATTATCATTTATTGGGGACACATGGACACATCATATCACCACGCTTAGCAGAGTGGTTGGCGATTTCAGTATGATGGTTAATTCCATGGTGGAGATCTTTTAGTAAAGAATTAACCAACTGACACAATGCACACAGACATTTACAGACTCCTAACCCGAAACAAACACAAACGCGTAAGTAATGCGCGCGCGTCATATTTTGGCGTGAAACTAATGGCGGGGCAAATACCTTAAAATTCAATAATTATAAATTATAATATAGATATAAAGTTATCAAGATAATTTATTATACAGTCGATTTGAGGAATATGGCCAGCTGTATTACCATGAGGTCTAACTGCGATTCAGGTATTTTGATTACCTACATCTTCGAAAGGAGATGACGATGGAAATATTAAAAGTTTGCTTGACGTTGAATCATAGTAAGATCACAAGGAAGGCTTGATGAGTGATATAATCCAAAATTTTGGTAATTTTTAACGTTACATTTACTGGTACTAACATACATTTATGGTAGTGAATTTATAATGTAAGTAATTTATTGGCAGGTTTGAAGGTATGTAATGGCCATGTTTGGCGTTCGGCCCGGCTTCTCTTAGAGATGTACTGATGCGAATCTTGCCAATACATATCTAATGTATGTGTGTAATAAACGTCTTTATTAGAGGGTACTGGCAACAACGGTTGAGCCCATTGTGCCAATATTCATTTGATAAACGACATGAGATAGACATTTGGTCTACAATACCCATAGTTTAATATAGTTTGAGAGCAAAACTTATGGTATGAGAAATTTAAATAGCACAATCTTCATTTAAAACTTAAGAAGCTGCAATGTTGCCGTACACGAAAACTGTGTATCAGCTACTTTACTAGCTATTCTACAAGTCCGGGAATACATTGTTCTACTCCACGCCTTTGGCTTGCCTTCGGTAACACAATATTTTAGTCGATCCCAACCTCCAATGAGAAGTTTATAAACAGGATTCACGTTACGTATTTAGTTCAGTATAAGTAATAGCCGGAAGACGCATCGTGGGCAGGCCCCCTACAAGGACTGACGATCTTCCTAGGGTCACGGGAAGCCGCTGGATGCGGGCAGCACAAGACCGGCTATTGTGGAGATCATCGGGGGAGGCCATCGATCGGCGGATGTAATGAAGTAAGAGCATGCCAATCTTTCGATTGCTTCAGGTGATCTCGTTCAGGGCAAATGCGCCTCACACGAACAACGAAGGAATAAAAAAACAGGCAGTCGAATTGACAACCTTGTTTGTTTTAAAAGGTAGGTTAAGGCTACTTCATTCCATAACGTGAAATATCCGTTACAGGTGTCATTAAACTGTACATTAGTCGAGCTGCGACAATGGATTCACTTGCACTACCGTAACCACGAAAAACATATTGACCTCGACACTATTACGCACATGCGTAATAGACACTGCGGGCGATTCTAAATTTTTCACCACTAAGCTAAATGAAATGTCATTATTACATCTCTTAGGCGTGTGGTTTCGTGAATAGCAGGGCCATCCCACACTATCACGTGGGTGTCGTAAAAGGTGATTAAGGGATACACCAGGTAGTCGGGCAGCAGCGCCACCTGTGTACCAGCAACCACCTAACTGCAGTCGTCAAGTCGCATGTCAAGCGCGGTGACTACGTCAAATCCCTCTAAATAGCAACGTTATAAAAACCTTTAGCTGAGGCCTTGGTAGTAGTCAGTAATCAGGCTGGTGATGATGATGATGACATCTCTTTCTATTGCAGCTCGTATGGAAAGTATATCGGGAACAGTTTGGCTAGCGGGAAGAAATGACATACGACAACTGCACGATAAGACGTATTTTCCAGACTGGGGCGCCAGTGAGCATACTGGCGCGTCTATACAAAAATATATTCAATACCCACATTCTACAAATATATGACAAAAATAAAACAAAAACAGAATATATTTTAAAATCTCCAGCGAATATAACTACTTATCTGGACTGTATAATTGGTCGACAAGTTGTATCGTGTCACTTGCTTTCCACCGGTGTTACGCTTCCTGTTAAAAAAAAACGACATTACAAAGAGATATAAACTTAGTTTTGATGGTAAGTACTACTTAAAATTGGGGCCACTATCAAGGTCGAAGTTTAACGACTAACTTGAGATTGCCTGTACTTAATACTCAAGTGATTTACCGATCAAACATTGCAAATTATTACTCTCGTGTGAAATAGCCCTTATAGATTCTACAATCAATAATAAGGGAATTACACGCACGCTCTACAACGCTATTTGTTTTTAGCCGTCTGTGATCGAATGTTTAGGAACCCGGAACTTATTACATATTACATAAAATTACCATGGGAATATACTGAAAACATTAGTCTGTGGTGAACAGTTTCATGTAAAATACAATCTAAGGGAGTGATGAGTCTGAATTATTATTATTAGATATTTCTACTCGGAAATATAAGAATATAAAAATATATCAGTCATGTGAACATTTACGTTCATAGCGTTTTCACTCTGGCTTAACCCATTGAATTATTTACGATAAGCTAGAAAATCAATCAAAATATGTAGAAATGTAGCAACAATAGTCATAGTCATATATATTTACGGTCACCGTAGCCTAGTTGGTAGTGCTCATGCCTACGAAGCTGGTGGTCCTGGGTTCGAATCCCGGTAAGTGCAAATATTTGTGTGATGAGCACGAATATTTGTTTCAGAGTCATGGATGTTTTCTATGTATTTAAGTATTTATCTATGTATATAAGTATGTATATCGTCGCCTGGTACCCATAATACAAGCTTTGCTTAGTTTGGGGCTAGGATGATCTGTGTGACATTGTCCCTAGATATTTTATTCAGTAAAAGTTTTAATTTTTTCAGTCATTACATATTCCTTGCCATGCCGTGCTCTATGTGGCAGCTTCTGAGAAACACAGCCAAAAAACTCTTACTCATTCCCAAGCAGTTTTATTATTAACTAGCTGTGCCCGCGACTTCGTCCGCGTGTTAATTAGTTTATTTCGTATTTCTTGTAAAATAAAAGACTTTTTCTAAAATTAAAGTAGCCTAAGTTACTCCTTATTACATCAGCTACCTGCCAATAAAAGTCCCGTCAAAATCGGTCCAGCCATTTCAGAGATTAGCCGGAACAAACAGACAGACAGACAGACAAAAATTGTAAAAAATGTCATTTTGGTGTATGTACCGTATATATATTCATATTAATGTATTAAATCCGGTTATTTCAATATTACAAACAGACACTCCAATTTTATTTATTTGTATGTATAGATGTATAGATATAGTCAGAAACTTTGTAATATGCCTTGCTACACAATTTGGATTTATATTTGTTTTAAATTTGTTGATTGACAGTTTTCTGACGTCAGTAGGAAGTTTGTTGTAGAAGGGTATACACTGCCCAATAAAACAGTTACTTTTTATGGAGACGACTAACTTGTGCAACAAGTTTATGCTTATTTCGAGTATTTAAATAATATTATACATTTCCCAATGTGTACAATTGACAAGATATCAGTGAATACACTTTGACCTTGAATACATTTTTACTATGTGTAGACGTACTCTTACTCAATTCACAAAAATACAAATTATACGCTACCTACTTCATTCGTTTCCAATATCTTTCTCTTTTTACAAAATTGTTAAACTTTTTCATTACTGTTTTAATTTCACATACATCTTAAAGTTGTCTGTAAGATCCTTGGGCTCCCCCCACCAGGCGCTAAGAGAAGTTCACGGCAGGTTAAGTTTAGTCGGTGCGAGTCCGACATACCCACTTGCAGACGCTTTTTGCGGGGGGCATGCGTAGGCATTCCCCCTGCCTTAAAAAGAAACGGTTGTCCTTAAGAAAAAGTGGTATGGCCACCCTTTGTTCATTATTATGCTTTTATTTTAATCATCTTTTGTAATCTTTTTGGTGTACAACAAGAGTATATTTTTGTATTTTGGCAGTAAAGCCGGTGATCATAGTTTAACCGAAATGCACGTCGAAGGTTCGATTCCCATCCAGGACAGAAATTAGTGTGCATGAACATGTCTGTTTGTCCTGAGTCTGGGTGTAATTATCTACATAAGTATGAATTTACAAAAGAATACTGTATGTAGTATTTCAGTTATCTGGTTTCCATAGTACAAGCTCTGTTTAGTTTGGGATCGGATGGTCGTGATTGAATAATGTCCCAGGATATTATTATTATACACTTATTTACATATTTATCTCTATGGAACATAGATCGCGCTCAATACGAATATATATTGGGCGCTCTACAGAACGCAGAGAGAAGCTCTGGCTAATGGAAGTGGCTTTCCATAATAACCTTTAAAATATAATAAAAATTGTGGTAAAATTGCGGTAGGGTAAAAAATTGACGATTTTAAACAACATGTATAAACAACAAATATAATATTTTAACGGAATAAATGAATTTTGGTAAGATTTGTTTAAACCGATTAATTGTTGCGAGTGTCAAGCGATCACCAGCCGCCCATGGGGCGGCTGGTGATCGCTTGTCATGAGGCGACCCATTTGCTCGTTTATCGCCCTACGACATAAAAACCGGTTGTTTTACTTGACCTTTCGACAAAATATTGAGAATTAACTGTATTTTTAAGGACATGTTACGCGCAAGGACGAATGTATGGCAAGCAATAAATTATGCAGTGATATGTGAGTAGAGGAAGGCCAACAAAGATGGTCGTATAGGATGTATTACAATAAGAATATTGCTGGGTAGAGCGTGATCAATAAAATAGCATTAAGAAGAGAGAAAGGAAAAAGTTGAGTTGCGCAAATCCCGAATGATTAGGATTAATGACAGAATTATTATAATTAATCCCACTAAAGTTCCACTTACTACAATTTCTGTACCCTTAGATCAACAAGCACACAATGATAAGGCTCCAAGAATTCATGCTCAGACACGTCTCGGGGAAAGACTAAATTGTCGTGAGACCCGCAACTAATTTAATCGCAATGAAAATATAGACGTCTAGTCAAAATAAATTAACCTAAAACTTATTTTGACTCGAATACTTTTACTTAACTAAAACTTTTTGTTACTAATTTAATCAAAATATATTTAAATAACAGTGGATGTAAAAGTTGATATATATATATAGGTTTTTCTATAATATGTGATCCTTATATATAATATTTCAAGAATCCAAAAAAAAATGGTTCTACACACAATTATTAAATCTTTCCGAAGTACCCTCCACCAGAGTCTACACAAAGTTTTATGCGTGTAAACCAATTCTGAAAGCATTTTTTCCAGCCATCTTTTATAGCTCGCTCGAAAGCCGATAAAAACTGTATTCTTTTCAATTGATTTTAAGAGCAGACTGCGGACCCCCGTTTTCAGCCGATTGTTGCTCACTGCCTCTAAAACTTCTGGCAAACATTTCGTGGTATTCCGGAATTGACACCAGATACCCACTTACAGTGAAATAACCAGAAATCAAAATTCTGGCTGCGCTTCTAGATCTCTTCACATTTGTAGTTGTTGGTTCATTGTGAACCAGCCACACTGTTGACTGGCGCTTTGTTACTAGATCGTATTAGTAAAGCCAAGGCTCGTCACCTGTGACGATATCATAAATACGCCGAGATGAGCCAGTTCTTTCTTTATAGTCGTCCAGAGGGTGAGATACTGTAAACTTTGGTAGCGATCGGATCAACAGATTATTTTTGAATATTTGGTAATTTAGTGTTATATTTTCCGTACTAAAAGTAGCACAACGGAACAGTAGGTAATGCTAATGAAACCAGGAACGTTGGTCACGTAATAATCCTACTGCGAACATTTGTGAGTACCTATGGATTTATAAATGTATAATTATGATTTTAATGGAACTTTGTAGTAATATAGCTTATATATCCGAATAACCATATGCTATAATTTATAAAGTTTTACGCGGGTAAAACCACGGGCCACAACTAGTTAAAATAAAACTTAGTTAATTACAGAGTAATAGCAACCTTCCAGAAAAGCTTCTTAATTTACCTATAAATTTGTTTCGATTATAGGAATAGATGGGGAGTTACATATTTTTAACCGCTTGAATAGGAAAGCCATGCATAGCTACATTTAATTTCAACCGTTACCGTACCGACCGTAGTAGGTACGTATATGATACCCTGATTGGTTTAGTGTACGTCAGTACAAACTTAAGTCAATGCTTCGAGAGATTTCGTATAGATATGATCTATAACTCATGATTGATTGACCTCATTTTGAACTCTATTAAGTTGTAATAAAAGCGAAAACCAATGAATTATGAACATAAGCAAGTAACGGTTAATGCTTAAACAAAAAAAAAACTATAATTTCTAAAAAAATCGTGGTGGCAAGGAGTAATGAAATAATTTGATAGATACTATAAATAATATCGGAAAATTCTGTAAAACAAAGGGCTAATTGAATTATATCATACTGTTTTGTTAATGTTTTAAACCACTTAAAAGGTACGTCTATTTACCCGGTAGTAAAAATACTAGAGCCAAGAAGGTCCTTTCCGGTATAAGGCATCCTTCGGTTGGACAGTGACATGAAAGCTAAAATTAACAATAACTTAAATTATTTGTGTGTGTCAAACTTAGTTATATAGCTTATATATCCAAATAACATACCCGCGTTTTAACATTATACATTATAGCCTATGTATAATGTTAAAACGCGGGTTAAACCGTGGGGCATAGCTAGTAATATAATTAGTTGTAAATTGTTATCGTTAGTTTATGAAATTGTAAACATAAAGAACTTTTAGAATTATTATCATGGCCCAAATTTATCATTACAAAATCTTATAGGACAGCGGAAAACATAAAAAGGAACGACTTCAATATACATAACAATAATAATATCCTGGGACACTATTCACACACGTCCATCTGATCCCAAACTAAGTAGAGCTTGTGCTACTATATATTACTAGTTTTCTTTTGGAAATACATATTTATAAATGTAGATAATTACACCAACAGGACAAACAAACATAATCAAGCACACAAATATCTGTTCTAGGTGGGAATTGAACCCACGACCTGCTGCGTGAAAGCGTTTACCAACCACGTCAACCGGCCCGTCAAGATCGTCATAAGAACTTTTTACATAACAACCATGATCAACCAGTTGAACTATGGTAACTAATTCCGAAAACCTTTTATAAACACTGCTAATAAAATGTATAACCAGTCATCTCACTTTAAATATATGCTGCATAATATTTCCTCAATATTCCGCACAATCTGCAATATTTATAGGATACGAAGTAAACTATCACGATCGAATTAATAAGGACCTTCAACTGCGGAGTTAGAAGTTTCCGGTACAGGAGTAGCGTGACCTTTAAAACTGAATACCTAGTCTCTGCACTTGCATAGAAAGTATTATTGGGAATTATGCTAGTAACTTGTTTTTTTCACTTTCAAATAGTAGGTACATTACCTTATTGACTGCCTCGATGGTCTAGCGGTAGCGTGTTCACCCGCAGAGAACGAGGTCCTGGGTTCAAATCCCAGGTCGGGCCAAAAAGTGATTTTGGGACTTTTCTGTAAAAAGAAAAAATTCTCAGCATCAGCCCGAAGTCTGGGAGTTGGCGGTATTATACCCCCGTGCCTCGGAGAGCACGTAAAGCCGTACGTCCTGTACCTGACCTCTTTCCGGTCGTGTCGCATAGGCATCCCATCGGATCATGAGAGTGATGGAGTAGAAAGTGTTCCTGTGTTTGCGCACACACTTAAGCACTATAATATGTCCCGCGCAGATGGCTAATCTCTGTTGAGACTGGCCGCCGTCGCTGAAATTCGGCTAGGAGGACATTATATTACCTTATTACATTAGTGGTAAAATCAGTTTAAGACCCACTTTTAGTTAATATAAGTAGTGTTTATAAGTTTTTGTTTTAAGAATATTGTAAGTGTTGTATGCACCTGTAAAGGCAAATCACACAAGACTAGTAGTTAAAAATGGATATACATTCTTAAGTTGCATTGTGAAATGTCGCTGGTGTATCGTTTTTAAATAAATAAATAAACAGTATATATATATTTTTAATAATTCTCCTTTAAAGCTAATAAATAAAAATCAGGGACTCCTCCGCTTTTTATTATTATATTTTTGAACTCAAGAATATATTCGATATCGCCACCGATGATGACGCCGACGATGTAAACGCCGACGCGGCGACGTCGATAAAAAAAACTCCGGTAACTGTCGTCAGAAGATATTACAAACTGGGTCTGTTTATGTGATGTGAGTAAAATCGTGTTAATATTAAAATACCTGTTGGCATGGTTGGCAAATGCTTGCTTTTCACGCCGGAGGTCGTGGGTCGATTCCCACCAAGGACAGATATTTGTGTGCATGAACATATCCGTTTGTCCTGAGTCTGGGTGTACTTATCTATATAAGAATGTATTTACGAAAACGTAGTATTATCTGGTTTCCATAGCTCTGCTTGGGAACAGATGGCCGTGTGTAAATAATGTCCGAGGATGTTATTATTATGATTAACAAAGCTGTCGATGGTTCTTTAAAAAAATGTGTAAATTACAAAACGAATAGAAATCAAAAATGTTGTTGTTTTTTTATACAACCCACTAGTAAACATAGTAATGCTCTTTGACTGATCTGTTGGTGTAGTATGTTCGTTCCCCACTTAGGACAAAACTTTGTATAATGAGCCCGATTATTAGCATTCGACTTCCAGACAGCCTTAAGTTGGACTATATAATATAATACGAGCTGTATTAGTATATTAAATAGTTAGGGTAATTATTATACGTCTCTAGTCAATATAATCCAAGGTAATCGCCGTCCAGTTAAAGGATTGCAGCAGTTGATAGCAACATATCGCTATGTTCATAAAGCTAATAGGTTCCCACAGCTGACAAGCTAGTAAAGGAATGTTAGCTCTACAGGAATCCTTTTTCAAATAATTAATGCGATAAAATAGTGGTGCGCGCAGATCGGGCGCGTGACGAGCGCGCGCGCGCGGTCACGACGCATGCGCGCAAAACGACCATAGAGGCCGCACGCGCGACCCCACCCCTACCAATGTAATCCACTGATATTTTGTTTACTAAATTCTACATTTCTGTTGGAAAATAGAAGGCTTCTTGCATGTTATCTGTATAAATAAAACAAAAGTAGTGAAACTAACTATTAAGATTTACATTGCCCTGCTTGGTGGTAATGTCGAAAATATCTGTATACAAATAGTTAAGTAGTAGTGGTTGGTAAATGATTACCTTTCACGCCGCAGGTGATGGGTTCGATTCCCACCCAGGACAAATATTTGTGTGCATGAACATATTGAACATGTCTGTTTGTCCTGAGTCTGGGTGTAATTATCCATATAAGTACGTATTTGCAAAAAACAAGTATTAGATATGTGTGTGGGAATTGAGGAATCGAGAAATTAAACTTCGTAGTTGTACTCATAAAATTACTTCTTATTTATTTCTTTTAATATTGTAATATACAGATTGCGTCTTGCTCAACTTTTTCTCCTTACCCAAAGAACTGTCACACACCATAGACTCACCATATCCCCGCTGTTACCATAGCTAAAATATCTATGATCGACATTGATTAAATAAAGCTGCACATGCATAAATAAAGCCTTTTGATCCTACATATGTAATATATCAGTTATCTGGTTTCCATAGTACAAGCTCTGTTTAGTTTGGTATCATACGGCCGTGTGTGATGTCCCAGGATAAAAACTATTAAGTAAAAAAATACCTGTGCAAGGAATTATAATAGTTTTAATAAGGTATGGTCGTATAACTGAGTTTGTTTCGCTGGGTCTTCTCAGTTGGGGCGCATTGGATCCGGTGGTAGCATTAAAGCGCGACCGTCGTTATTAACACAAGGTCCGTCATAATAATAATACCTTTAATATAGACAGAACCATTCGACAATATGTAGTAAAAAAAAATAGACTTAAACTAGATAATTAAACATAATCTCTTGACAATAACTTGATACGAGCTAGCTAAATATCATTTCTGTAATAAAATAAATTTTATAAATGTTTTCATACAAGATGTACCTAAATATCTATGTTACTAGAAATAATATCTAATGTATACAACTATATTACTACAAACATGTTCTGACTATTTACAAGCGCTTTTTTAAAGTCTACGTGAATAAAAACCTTTTTTATTTATTTTATTTTTATTTATTTAGCTCTATGGTCTTATTTATTCGTAAGCATTTTTAAAAGAAAGCATAAGTTAACTATCAAAGGAACAATGTTCTTAAATAAAATAAAGTGAGTATAACTATCGTATATCTACTATAGGTCCCTATTCTATTAAATCAGGACGCTGCCCTGACTATGCATGCATCTTTTACGTACGAGCGCTTTTTGTGATTCATGCTATGCAAAGTTATTCCAGATTTGAGTCAGAAACAAGTAAAATAGGGCTCTCACTTGAGACTTGAAACTGCACTTAAGAAGTATTATAATATGCGTATAAAAAGTTTGAAAGCTTGATGCTTTTTAATATTGATAACTGGTTTGAGGTTTGATACAGCATAACTTCACAGCTCGTGGTATAAAACCTAGTATGCTTGATGGTATAACCCTCAGAGCATTAAATACTATATCTGTGGTAGAACCTTATGATCCACTACCTTTGGCTACTACTTTGTGGCGATTTGATAAGCTGAGTTTATGCAGAACACATTTTTCTATCTGTACCAAACTAAGTAAAATAAAAAATTAAACAATAGAAAACTTGTGCATTAAATTTGCACGAGTTTTGATGAATAAAGTTTATAAAAAAAAAGGATGAAAATTAGTTTAAAAATTGTAGTTTAAATTTAGTTTTAGTTTAGCAACTAACTAGGTTCCTTATCAAATTGTAGCCCAGCTATTTAGCTTCCTTTAAAAACTATACTCCCATACAACAAACGTGATTTTTATGCCATTTTTGTAGATAATGGTACCAATTTAACCTATGTTTAGTCTTATTATTTTTTTAAACATGTGAGGAAAAGACGCAAATTTGTCCTTATATTTTTTATGAGTAAGGAGCACAATAACATATTACTAATAGTAACAATAACAACCGTAATGATTAGGGGCTAGTTTCTATACTACTAGCATACAGTTCACGTAATGTTAAAGGGTTACCGTAGCCTATGAGAGTTGCCACACGTCACGTCACTCGTGTGTTTCGAGGCTTCCAACAGCGTGACTGGGGAAGTTCCTTAAGGTATTCATAGACTCGGATGCTCATAGAGCGGAAAACACGCTGTCTCTCTCATTAATGTTGCTACTGTTTAGCAGTATCCAATGGTCTTTAGTAGAGTTCCTAGAGCCAAAGCTGTTCGCGGAAGCTCCACCTACTATTTCTAATCGCATCGCAAACAAGTATAAATCCCTGGTTCTATGGCCTCGTGTCAGTCATTCATTAGCAGTGTACAAGAGTACACATTCATTCATAAAGTACGCATTATAAGAATGTGACTGCGAGGCCGGTTCCCCACAGCTGGCAGGTCGGCGGCTCAAACGAAGGCTGCTATTCGAACGTCAGTCGCGGTAACTAATGCCGCATGCTGTCTGTTATAGGCCTTCCTGACGACTGTGCGTGAACACGTGCCGCTTCTAATGAACACTTACTTTGAACATATCAAAATGTGTATGCACATTTGAAATGTAAAAAAGTTAAGATAAGAACTCTTTTGAAATAGGAAAATTTGAATTTGAATTTTAAAAATAAAGTGTTTTGGTCATCTTTTAAGACTTAGCGTGTTCAACCCCAAATAATGAGGTCGATATCCTAAGTCAGAAAAAAAGTCACTTTGAGACTTTTCTGTAAATATTTCGAGGCACCCCCTGTGCCTCAGAAACTACAAAAATTCGTTGGTCTTGTACCTACCTGACCTCCTACCGGTCGCATTGGATCATGTCAGTGATGGAATAGAAATGTCCCCTGTGTTTGTACACACTTGTGCACGATAATTTGTCCCTGAGTCTAGTCTCTGAGACTGGCCCTTATGTCCGAAATTATACCAGGAGGATATACTGACTGCTGTGTGGTGACGGCGACAAATATCAGAGTCAGAATATCATCACCCCATCTCATCCCGTGGGGGGCGTAGAAGTCGACCCGAGGGAATATCTACCAGAGGAAGGGCAGCAGCTTCCTTCTGATTACTATGACCATCTTACTGCGATCGCCAACCCGCCTGCCAAGCGTGGCGATTATGGCATATCCCCCCAAGACGATTCTTGAGGGAGGCTTGTCCAGCAGTGGACTTATTTAGCTGTAATGATGATATACTGACAGTGGAGCAACCATAAGGAGGGCTATCTACGAATGAAAGTGAACAATTTAATACAATCTGTGTGTGAAATAAATAGAAACTCATACAAAATGCATCAGCTGATCGTTATTCTTTTATGGTAAGGTAATAAAAAATAAAACTACAATAAAAAAGGTTTTAAATTCACGTAGACTTTAAAAAAGCGTTACATGCGCTTTTTCAAAGTCTACGTGAATATAACTAGACAGAACATGTTCCGTTTTCTTGGGTCACATAATTAATTATGCCATAAAACGCATCAATAAGGCCAGAGAAGTTATAGGCACGTTACCAACAAAAGATGAATATTCCGAAGCCTAAACCCAATTAGTATCAGAAATCATATGCCTCGGCACATGTGTATGACGTTGTTCTGAGAGAAGGTGGTGACACTTGACAATGCAATTCAATTCACATCCCAGCCCGTGGTCGCATTCAGGATGAGATTTTTGCCCACCGGTCATTCTCGCGTGCCAAACTCCAATAAAACCGCATTCTTTTGTAAATTCGTTACAAAACAGTCAGTCGAATCTCGAATACTCACCCCGTAATTGCTCAAACCTAATTAAATTTACATACACATTTTGTGCACTTAAATGCTTCACAATTAGTCACAATTAATTATACAAATGAGCGCGTTCTTATCGCAGCATTATCGAGGCACCTTCTGAACAAGTAACATGATCAGCTGAGGCTTTCTATATGTGAAATGAAAAGCTTTACTCACGCCCCGTCACACCGCTTCGCATTAATTACGGAACAAATTATACGTTCTTTATCACCATTCTTTTTTTTAATAACAGGCATTGTTGTCCATTCGTGCCAAGAAACGATTCTTTTCAGCCAGTGACTGATTTAATTCGATTTCCTCACGACTCGCGACTGATGTACGGGAGAACGTCTTCATCACTCTGACTCCAGACAGTTTTTTTAATTCTTTCTCAGTAACTTAAAATGCCTTGTTTGGATTTGCCGGTTGCGTTATATTATATGTATTTTATAATTATATGTTCATAATATTTTTAATTGTTATACATAATTCAAGCTAAACAATAAACGTAGATACAATAAGGTTTATAGTACTTTTATGTGTAATAAAATACATATTTTTAAGGTCTTTAATTCCTTTATGTACCATAAACGAATTAAAAGCATTATTAAAAAAAGTTCACTGCAAGGCCACGCCATAGAGAGAGCCTTTCGAGTTCGAACCTCTACTCTGAGCGATTACAGAACTCACGTTAATATACGAAGACGAGCAACTTATTCAATTGAAGATTGAGGACGTAATATTATCAATACGATACTCAAATGGCAGCGTATTCGATAGTAGATATTGAAGTACTGGGTTCAAATTGCGGGACAAGCCAAAAAGTATTATTGCGATTTTTCTGACAAAGAAAACACCTTGTAGCAGCCCGGAAGTTAAAATAATATTATATTATATATATTTCAGATTGGGGATTTTTTGGGCGATAAATGTTAAAATTTGTAGGTGAACCAAACTAACCGTTACTTTGGTTCGATCCCACAAGGACAACCCGAGCACTCTCCATTGCTCTTTGGGTGAAGTTGAATTTTCTTATGAGACCCATAGGTTTATCAGTACCGACCCCAATAAAGTGATCGACGACCGACGATCTTACAAGGTTCGCAGGAAGTCGCTAAATAAGGTTCTCTATCCCGTGGTCATTATGAAAAATCCTAGTAGTTTGATTTTACAAAGTTACTTCGTGTCAATTTTTTTTTTAATTTCTAGGGTTTCAGCTGTGCGTTGATGAGTCAGTCAGTGGGTGACTCAGGACTTTATAATATGTGTACTTCATAGTCGTGGCTTGCTCAAGATATGCACAATAAATATGCACCTGTACCGTGTCGACTACCTCACGTGTCCACACGCTCTTTTTTCACTAAACGGTCTAAATACGAAAGTATAGGTGTTAGTGGCAACATTTAGTTGAATTTTAATATTAATATAATCTTAGTTGATGCTTAACATTCGATGTAAGTGGAAAAATATTCAAGTCTCGTCGGCAACCGACGACGGCTAAAGTGACAGGTGGACTTGTTCGCGGCCATTCTGTCTTCATAGCAAATACTCATTACGTTACATAGAAAGCAATTTATTACTATTACGATATACAGCGACACTACTTTTAAGGACAACTTTGTTAGTAAAATGTATGTTTATTGTATAATTATTAGTAAAGGAACACATTTATTCAGGGTTGCCTGTTTATATTTGCTGCACGTACTTTTTATTACAATTGTTTTATCAATTTGTCTCGTCAAAAGACTCGTATCACATAGCTCTCATTAAGTGGCCAAAGGTCTATTTGTATGGCCCATAAATGGTTGTTCTATGTGATACAGGGATTTAATTACCTAATAAAGTTATGTTTAAAAAAAAACAAATAACACTAATGTACGAATCGACTAGTACTTTAGGCTGTCAATAAACAAACATGTTTATTGTCTATGGATAACCATCTACCACAGAGAAAAACGTACATAGCAAACATATTGAAGCGCATAAATATGTATGAGTTAAATTTTTCAGACATTTTTACTATCCAGCGTTAAACAAAAAGTTTTTATTCACGTAGACTTTAAAAAGCGCTTGTAAATAGTCAGAATATGTTTGTAGAAATATAGTTAAGTATAATTATTTATAGGTACATTTTTTTATTATTTGCTAAGATAAATATACATATAACAAACTAAAAAACAGAATTATAGTACCACTTGAGCCTCTCGGGATAGTATGTGATACCTTACAAGTCATTCTGGGTATATACACAGGTACATTCATAATATATTAAATTTATACAAAAATAAAGGTAAATATCCCAAAAAGAAAACAAACTAATTAAATTACAATAGTCCATCCATGATATTCTTAAATAGGATATGCTAATTATAACAAACGGATATACATATATAGTGTAAGGGACTGGCACTGGTAATTATAAAAATAACTGGTTCAGATATAATGCAATATAATATTTTCTCTTTACATAGCCAACTGCCATAAACAAAACGCAACTATTAAAAAGGTCAAAAATAGAAGAAATATAAATGAGTATTATCAAAAGAGGTGCGTTGCGCACATATAGAGATACATTTACGTTGAAATCCAAAGTGAAAAACCGACCAAGTGCGAGCCGGACTCGCGTACGATCGGTTCCGTATCATTATCGATAAAAACGTGCAAAAAATTTCACGTTTGTTGTATGGGAGCCCCCTTAAATATTTATTTCATTTTGTTTTTGAGTATTTGTTGTTATAGCAGCAACAGAAATACATTATGTGTGAAGATTTCAACTGTCTAACAATCACGGTTCATGAGGTACAGCCTGTTGACAGACGGACAGACAGCGAAGTCTTAGTAATAGGGTCCCGTTTTACCATTTGGGTACGGAACCCTAAAAAATACTAATCACTTGCGACCCTATTATAACGTATATATAAAGATACGTTATAATATATACGACCGATATTATAACGTATCTTTTAATATAACAATCCAGAAATAGGTAATGCATTTCCATTAAAAAGCATATGTGCGGAGAAATAGTCTCGTCTATCATACTTTATTAGTATAGAAAATTAAATAAATTGCGATAGCGTCTCCATTGGACACAGACAGATTGCTAATTAACTAGTAAATAGTGTTCAAAACGCTAATTTTGTTTACTTCCAATGGTGATAGAAGCGGTGTTTAAGCTAGGTGCACTTAACTAAATGAGTGTATGAACGCACCTGGGAGGCACCTGCATCTTGATTAGTGATTGCACTTAGCTCCTTTTGCTTGACATGCTGGATTAATACTAGTATATCAGCAAATGTGAGGTTTTAATTAATTAAATGACTATGAAAGGTTTACTTGAGCGGCTTCTGTGAAACGATTATTATATCTTGTGTCATTTTTAGATGGACTTTAATAACAGTTATTAAAACGACCCACTTTACAAAGCTATAACTTTTACACTTGACGCGATTTATCGATAATTTGCTGTTATTATTTATCGTTTGTTTTGTTGGCCTAGCGAAAAAAATTTAAGAGTTCTCTAGCGAGCAGAAATCTTAGTTACGAAATGCTTCCCAGAAATTCCTAACTAGGAATTTTCTATGCTACACCTCCGTGCGTTCGAAAACTATTTCGAGTTTTGTATTTGCCGTTTCATCAGATTTGGGGGGTGGGGGGGGGGTCTCTCACCTCCCCACACTTCACCACCACAGTAAGTACCTGTGTTATTATCCCACGTACGTGTGAAACCTACAAAGATCACATTTAGCCGTTGAGACTGTCATAGCCCAAATCCCATACCTAATCTTGGGAAATGGCTGCCGTTTTGAATTATTTATTTTATTGACCAATATGTTTTACTATCTTTATGGTAACCAAATGATTTACCAAATTAAACTATAATTCAAAAAATAACTCAGGCTACATTTCCGTGGTCAGAATTACCATGGAAATTTGTAAAAAAATAATTACCTGGGAATAATTGTTGCCCATCCCATCCCACCTTTGCATGATCCTGTGATCTGGGATAATTACACCCAGACTCAGGACAAACAGACATGGCAATGCAAACAAATTATATCTGTCTTTCGTGCTGCTATTACTGTTATGGGTGAAATGAATCTGCTTTCACTACGGCTTTCAATGCATCGTTATTGACTTTCGTCTCCGGTCGGCTACGGGATTCATTGTAGAGATCAAAATATCCAGAACGGAAAAGACTAAATCCAACAATTCACTTGCGTTTACTTGTGGTACCTTGTCCACACGCTGTTTGATATATCATCCCATCTGGGCTGCATTGGTGTCCCAAAGGAACTAGTGTTGAACATAAATTAAAATAATGGACCGTTTCTATTTTTACATGGTCACAGATATAGCGATATCGAAGTAAAATTAAAAAGGGAGAAACAAATTAAGAAATGATATTTGAAAAATAAAAACAATATAGAATTCTAAGTAGATTATAAAATATTATTGGTACTTCACTTAGCTAGTATTTGAAACATTAAAATAATCACATTTTCAGTTTCACTATATATCTCATCAAACAAAGTGTCACAATCGATTTTTTTATATATTGATTTTATTTTAATATTTCTGTTTAGATTTACATTACATTAGTAGATGATTTCAGGTTTTTATATGAGTAATCACAAACTATATTGAAAATAGCTTTCCCGTTACCATCGCAGTGCTTATGGCGATAGCGGCAATAAAACTCTGCTACGTAGATAACTCGTATTATTTTCGAGGCCCCAGATTGTTGTTCGCAGTAATCACTCGATCATAGTGCGTTGGACAATAATAAACGATGCAATCCCGTTCAATCAGATATCGACAACATTTTCATTTTCGTAAGTATAGGTACTACTGAAAAATGCTATTGTAAACATTAGGAGTTAACTTCTTATTATTAACTTTTATAGTGAAGTATTAGCGACAATGCAACGAACAGATAATAAAAACAGCGTATCTATGGTTTAGATGAGAACATGAAAAGTATTGTACAGACGGCATCACACCCAGCTACCCCAATCTGTCAAATTTCTTTTGATAGATTTTCAACTTTATCATATAAGCTTAAAATTCACTTTCAATTGGGGAAATTTTGACAGATTGGGTTGGCTTGATGTGCTGGCGTCTGTACTAACTGTAGCTAATTATTAAGAAAACCTGTCAAGTGTGAGTCGTGCTTGCTCACGAACGGTTTAGTACCATACTGCAATCACGATGTACTTGTACTGTGCATTCATCGAGAAAAATTAAATAATCACGTTTCTTGTATTTGTTGTAATAGCGGGAATAGAAATAAACTCTCTGATTATGATTGTTTGGCTATTACGGGTCATAAGATATCACCCACTGACAGAGAGACGGATGGACGGGCATAGAGACAGCGGAGGCTTATTAATAGGCTTTTGATGGCACCCTTTGGGTTCGACTAAAAACTAACCGAATTGGTTCCTATAATTTGTGGTAGCTCCATCTATTTCTGGAAGGGTGCCCAGCGTTTCCAGCAATACATGCAGCTACCATAGTTTACTTTCTCGTGTGGATGTCAGAGATATCTTTTTCTTCCGTAGAGACTGCGGTCTAATGATTCCAGTGGTAATATTTAATTGGCGTTATATTATTATAACAGGGAAAATGCTTACAAATTTAGCGGATATGTTTCAATTCCTTGAAATAACGAACAAAATCTCTGTCTGCACTACCCTAAGGTTGACTAGTAGAAAATGCCTTTGGCATTAAGTTCGCATATGTAAATTCCCATTACCTAATAATAATTAACGAAAGCTCGAGTTGTAGATGTAAGCATATTTACAATTGGTAAGACTTGAACACTGACCCCTTTCAGGTATAAAATTGAGTTCAAAGCTGTGCTTAATTTTACACTAGTTTTTTATAGTCCGTTGAAGCAGTGTAAGCCTCTAAGGCTAACGGTAAACGATAATTAAAAACAATTTTCCAGAAATCTTTAATTAACTGGAAATTGTCAAAATGATGACGTAACTAGTGTCCATAGATGTTACGTTTCAAAATGTTGTTGACCACTGCTTGTTCTGATTACTGTCATCAAGGAACCTAGTTCGTCATTTGGACATCTATCTATAGAACTAGGTAAGATAGATCGGCCGTTTCCTAAATGATGCTTATTTTTATTTAGCTGGTACCACAATAGAAGATTGTATGAAATAAATATAAGCAAAGATGACATAATACAATACTTACTATACCAATTTGCACGAGTGGCTCCGTGGTTCGGGTAATTGCCTCGCTAGTACAGCAGTGTCCTCGTGTTTCCGTTTCGATGCCCCAATAACTATTAGTGTGACCCATACAATTTGGTTCTGAGGTGTGCTAATTTCCCTATTGTAGTTGTATTTTTGTAGAATAATATCACTATGTTTACAAGTTCTTCGATTTTTTTAATGCCATTCCAGGATGAATGGCAGAACAACTACAAGCGGGTTACGTAAGTAGTTATTCTGGGTGGGGATTGAACCCGAATCATAACCCCCTGTGTTTGCGTACACACCTGTGCACTATAAAATGTCCTGCGCAGTTGGCCTAATCTCCATTGAGACTGACCGCCGTGATCAAAATTCAGTTTCGAGGACATTATTATTTGAGACAAATGTTATGTGTGGCGCAGCGGCTAAGACAGTCGAGTCACTGCTTCGTGTCGTGGGTTCGAGTCCCTTGCCGGACAACTATTTGTTTGACCCATAAATAGTTGTTCTGAGTCTGGATGTACTTTGTGTCCGTCTATTATATGTTTGTAAAGTACCCCGCGACACAGTGATTAGATTCCCTAGTGCGGGCTAGTCTTTTAAAAAACAATAAATAAATACATTAATAAAAGGCAAAAGAGTTGTGCAAAAATCGTGACAAATGGAAATCCGTTGTCTCTGCCTACCCCTCTGGGAAACAGGCGTGTGTCTATGTATGTATTAATAAAAGCTTATAAGAATTTAATACAGGTTCAATATTGTCGTCTAAAATTGAACGCTAAGCGGAAACACGCTGTGGTCGTGCTAAAACAAACTCGGCCCGGAGCGGTGGGTGTGGCAGTGCGATGGCAAGGCACGCGCCGATCTCCTAGATTATTTTGCTATAGCCATCGATGCTCGTGAAACGTGTAACTACTATGTAGTACATTGTAACTGTCTTTGGAAAATTTAACTTCGATACTGGAAATTTCATTTTAATTTAATAGAATTGAATATTTATTTATTTAAGTAACTTTGACTCTTATAGGTTAGTAGGACTCTTATAGGAGTAGACCATGCCTAACCTACGCTTGTCAAACGTGGAAGTACACATCCAAAGTCAAAAACAAAATTATTACCTGCCAACGCGGAATAGAACGGAGCATGCTAAATATTAAAAAAGTACAAAAAATTAACCACTCCAAAATCAGAGAAATGACCAAAGTCAAGGATGCTCTAATCTACGCCAAAAGACTTAAATGGAAGTGGGCGGGTCACGTAGCGAGGCTACAGGACGAGAGGTGGACTAGCAGGGTTACAAAGTGGAAGGGCCCATACGGCAAGCGTCTCAAAGGCAGACCACACACAAGATGGGCAGACGAGATAACGAAAATAGCAGACCCCTGCTGGTCGCAACTAGCTCAAGATAGAGACCACTGGAATTCTTTAGAGGAGGCCTTCACCTTCGCCTAAGGAGGGGTTCTTGCATAAGATTTTTTTTTTAGTTTTACCATATTTACCTAAAAGTTATAATATTTTATTCATTTTTTACTTCTTAATTCCTAAAGTCTGTAACATTTACTTGCGAGAAATATAAGGCTTTTTATTTTATTTTTTTATTTATTTTATACAACCTTAGACTTACTTATACATAGCTATATTAGTAACATACATTATTTTTTATTTATTTTATTTGGTTCACCAACAATTGTTTACACTGGTACAATCAAATCAAATTTTTTTTTAAATGTGTTACATATTTTGTTTTGTAAAATGAGCGCACAGTGTTCGCCAACAAACTGTCATGCAGTTAGGCGATATCATTTAATATGTATCTAAATGTATCACATTTGTTATAAATAAATTAAAAAAAAAAAAAAAATGAAATAGAAGTAACTTATCGGAATAAAGTGTAACAATCACTGAAGGTAAACTCAGCATGCACACAAAATGTTGTCGTTACTTACTAGCTAAAAATTATAAATAGAAAAGACTATATTAAACTTAGTGTATTTAATTACCTGAGCTAAAAAAAATAAACTAAGTAATACCAGAGTGGGTAATATGAAGTCTTCATTCACCCACTCAGTGAGATAATGCAGGGCCTAGAAAGTCAGTGTTCGGGGAGGTACTTGCAAAAACTGGCTTTCAATTTGCTTAAGCTGTCATAATGTATGATCACTGCAACTGTTCACAACCCTGCAAAACCTCGCATATGGAGAATTTAACATACATTATAACCCTGCAACCGTCATCCCTGCGACAAGCCATGGGAGACGGCCCAGCAACGACTTATGTAAGTGCACTCAAACCTACTTGCAATCATGTTTAGGATACTGTTAGAGCTGGTCCGCACCCTATACACATTTTTTTAAGACAACGCTCGCTTCAGGCCATGGGAAACGGCCCAGCAACGACTTATGTAGGTGCAGTCCAACCTACTTGCAATCATGTTCAGGATACTGTTAGAGCTGGTCCGCACCCTATGCACATTTTTTAAGACAACGCCCGCACTATGCTATCTAATCCCCGTATCGCGGCGAACTTTACAAACATATACGAGTAATAGACGGATACAAATTACATCCAGACTCAGAACAAGTATTTATGGTTCACACAAGTAGTTGTCCGGTGCGGGAATCGAACTAGGGACACGAAGCTGCGAGGCGACAGTCTTAGCCGCTGTGCGTCAGTGTTAATTGTGAATTCACTTTTTGACATGCTATTGTGGCCTGGAGAATATTGAAAACTATTTCTTGAAGATGTAATTTTTATGCGGTAGGTAACAAAGTGAAGGATTATGATTTTTGCTAATAAATTACATGTTTATTGTGTGTTTCTTTGTTTGGTCCGAACGTCTTATCTTTTGCTCGTTCTACGTGAATATTGAGGCGTTATAGCTCATAGCTAACTAAACATTAATGTTTATAAATATCTTTAAGTTTCATAACTTTTGTTTTACGAATGTAAACCTACAATTAAGTTATAATATAACAGACAAAGTACACGTTTGTAGTCGGAAGCTTTTGTTTTTAGATTCTATATTATTTTGGCCTCTGACTACTCGTATAAATGTTAACTGCGATAGTTGTATTTTGTTTTTAAATATTTCATGGGTCGGTTAATGTATTTTAACTCCATTGCTTTCGCTTTTAACTTTAGAGGATCGATACAGTGTAATTCTCAATGGATTACGGTCCCAGGACCTTTCTTTTATCTTTGATAAAGTGTTATGTTATGAATAAAATTTTGAAAGTAACTACTCCTTTCCACGTTACCTTGAAATTACCGACTATTATACCGTGAAATTAAGACTGGAATGGAATGGATTAAAAATAACTATCTTATATAAGCCCTCTATCTGACGTAACGAACCTTTTATCCCGTGCAGGGCGTAAAAGTCGTCCGGACGGATTATTTACTAGAGAACGGGCATCAGCGTTTCTCTGTGAACTTGGAACATCGTACTGCGTCTGCCAAGCGTGGCGATTATGGCATTACCCTCCCAATTCCCACATTGGAATTGTGTACATAACATTTCCACCATGGGGATCTTTTGCGGTGGTCAACAGTAGACATCATTCGGCTGACATGATGATATCTTAATATAATATAATAATATATAGGGACAATGTCACACAGATCATCCTAGCCCCAAACTAAGCAAAGCTTGTACTATGGATACCAGGCGACGATATACATACTTATATAGATAAATAAATACTTAAATACATAGATAACATCCATGACTCAGAAACAAATATTGGTGCTCATCACACAAATATTTACACTTACCGGGATTCGAACCTAGGACCACCAGCTTCGTAGGCAGGAGCACTACCAACTAGGCTGCGGTGACCGTCTTCTTAATGTAATCTCAGTGTAAAATGATGGTTCCTTGACCACTGTAGACTATATTGTTGACTACACGTGTGGTACAGCGGTTAAGACAGTCACCTCGCTCGCCACTTGGTGTCCCGAGTTCGATTTCTGCAGGTTAATATTTATGTGACCCATAAATAGTTGTTCTGAGATTTTGTGTCTTAATTATATGTGTGTTAAGTAACCTGCGATACAGGGAATAATTTACCGGTGCGGACGTTGCTCGTTCTCTTAACAGAATAAAACTGTAGATTAACACTAATTATAATCCTACTAGGTATAGGCAATTGAACAGAGACGTGGTCGCTCACTATGGGCCTTATCAGGTGGCTCAAGGTCACTCAAAGAGCAATGGAAAGGGCTATGCTTGGAGTTTCCCTGCGAGATCGAATCAGAAATGCTGAGATCCGCAGGCGAACCAAAGTAGCCGACATGGCCCAAAGAATTGCCAAACTGAAGTGGCAGTGGGCAGGGAACATAGCTCGTAGAACTGACGGCCGTTGGGGCAGAAAGGTTCTCGAGTGGCGACCACGAACCGGTAGACGCAGCGTGGGCAGGCCTCCTACACGGTGGACCGACGATCTTGTGCGGGTCGCGGGAAACCGCTGGATGCGGGCAGCGCAGGACCGGCTATTGTGGAGATCCTTGGGGAAGGCCTTTGTCCAGCAGTGGACGTCTTTCGGCTGATATGATGAGGTATAGGCCAGTGAGAAGTTTGTTTTTGTAGTCGCAAAACTGTTTTTATAGTTTTCTTAGTGATACTCATAGCTCTAACTGCCTCATAGATCAACTAATTGTAGCAGAATGGTACACACATAATAAACGCAACAATGGTTGTAGTAGTCGCTTCGCTGTTTAAACGCTAACGACTTTTATGGCCTGCATGCATATCTTTTAAACAACGTTATAATGAAGCTTTATTTTATTCATTTTAAAAATGTTACTAGAGTTCTATAGCATTTTTGAACGATTATAAAAAGAATCATCCATTCGACTGAGTGTTGAGAGAGTGTTTTGTGTTTGGTTTTTGTTGCGCTCGTTGTTCGTAAGCCGATTTTGATCATTCTTTTTTTATACAATAGGAAATGCTTTCCGGATGTGTTGTATCTACGTTTATTTGCCTTAAATAGGGTAGGTATTATGTTTCTAAATGATAGATCATGAACTTTTTTTTAGGATTCCGTACCCAAAGGGTAAAACGAGACCCAATTACTAAGAGTCTGCTGTCTGTCTGTCTGTCTGTCTGTCTGCCATCAGGCTGTATCTCATGAATCATGATAGTAAGTTGAAATTTTCACAGATGATGAATTATTGGTGCCCCTATAACAAATACAAAAAAACTGAATAAAAAAAATATTTAAAATTTTCCATACAATAAAACTAATTAATTGCTCATTTTTGCTCAATATTGATAACGGCAACATGTATACGTTTTAAATATTCACCTAATATTTAGTTATACACTGTAAAAATTAATAATTAAAATAAAATTAAACAAATATTGGGCACCCATACAACAAACGTGAAACAAAAACAACAACGTTTTTATAGATAATGGTACGGAACCCTTCGTGCGCGTGTCGGTCTCGCACTTGGCCGGTTTTTTTACATGTCGTTTACTGCATCAGATACATTTATTTTTTCAACGGAGAATATAGCAAAATGTAACTACAACCGAAGCAGCATGCGCCAGAAGGCCCTTTGAAGTACAATCCGCATCCCAGGATGGTTACGGATGAGACATGAGAGGGACAGTTTTTAGGAACGTTTAGTGCAACTGCTGCTCTACATTTATACGTGAAACGATTGAGAAACTGCGAGAACATTCTACAAATAAAAATATATTTAGTTCCTGCAAGACGAGCCTGCGTGCTTAGTGCAGAAATCATTGCTGAAAGTAACATGTACCTACTTAAAATTTTGTGAAGGAAATATATATGATGAAAAAAAAGCGCTGTGTAAGTTCCATTAATCAGTATATATTCCTAGTTATTTACCTAGCCGTATCGAATCCTATTTAAAATTCTCAATGATAAACATTTTTTTTTAATGTTCAATGGGTTTGCTCTTGACCACGATCTCACCTGATGGTAAGTGAAGATGTGGTCCAAGGTGGACCGCGCGTACCCATAAGATGGCTGTTCACTCTAACCTTGAATAAACCCATGTTATATGAGTCTGGAAACACGTCGTTTGGGAGGTTGTTAACATATTAACATATTTTAAGTTTGTACTATTATCACATTTAAATTTCGGTAACCCTATTTAAACATTAATTTCAATTGTAAACGTGAGCTAATGTTGATTTCCTTGTAACCCAAGAGAAGAGAACAATGCTAAATATCAAGTACTTCTCCTACAGTAGTTAGAAAACCTGAAAATAAATGTTATTAAGTTAACAAAGCAAGCAAATAAGAGGATTAAATCGGCGTTTAAATGGCCACTACAAATAGGAGCGACCAGGCAACTAATTGGACGAAATGGCGTAAAAGAGTTTATAAGCTGGTAACATTTGTTTAGGTCCAACAGTATGACTGCACGGATGATTTAAACTTAAGATGACTGTTTATATACAATTTATTTTTTGGGAAACTATTCCCTCTTATGTAGTTATTGGTATTTGATAGGTACACTTTATAATACAAGTCAGTTATCGTTGCATTATATAAAGACAAACTTTAAATTACTGTTATTTATATCACTAAAAAAATTGAATTATATAATCAAATAACGTAATTGAGATAAAGGACATTTATTCCCAATTTTAATCATTAAACTTGCAATGCCTGCAAAAGGCCACTAAGAGCGAAATTAGAACCTAATATTATTATTAGATAAGGTCTGTACAACACTTAGTCGCAAATAAACTTATGACTTTGACTTTGACTTTGACATTTTCTTTCGCCAAACCTTTCACAAAACCGAATTCAACTATACTTCTAGACAACCGATTGGAACGAAATTTGAATTGCAAAAAGACGAATTCCATTTCCATTCACATTAAAAAGTATGATCATAAGGTACACAAAAAAAGGAATAATCAAGTAAAATACACATAAAAAAAACATGCATATATCTTTTCTCCGTTGTTGCCTGCAACGCAGAAACGGTTTGTATATTATATAAACTAACTTTTACAATATGTTACTGGTAGCCCCAAATTAAACCAAGCCTGTATCTGGGGCTTAAAAATATTTAACTTAACATATCTAATATAATAACACTAGTTATTCTTAACTTAGTTAATACAATTGATACATTAAACCTTATTTTTGTTCAAAATTCGGCGAATGTCCATACTACCACTAGGTATAATTTAATACATATAAAGTAATATAAAAAAATTTAATCACGGACATAAAAATTAAAACAGTAATTTTATATGGCAAGAATTAGGTAACACTCTCTTAACAGTCTAATCTCGTGCCATACATTGAATTAGACTAGTTTAACACATTTATAATATGATAGAGCATATCATGAAATAAGTTGCCAGAGGAAAATAGCAGTTAACATTCTATAAGATCGTGGTTATATTTGAGTCATAAATAGTCGTTTATAAGGCTTCGTTGAATGTCGTGCGTGGGACGTCTTATGTGGGCCTAGGGCTCGCGTGCCGCCCTCTCCGCCCTTTGCGCTATCGCCCATCTATGCTCATGCGCATTATATCGACATAAAATATCACTTGTATGTGTATAATGTAGTAAATAGGTTATTCGGAACATCACTATTTTGAATATATCTAAAACATCACTTTGACAACATCACATTTTGAATATTTCTTAATGGTTGAAAGATTATACCTTATCTTCTTATCTTATCTTTGTTGGGGTGTACTTGCGTACAGCACTTCGACCCTTCAGGATCCGTTACTAATCTATAGTAAGACAGCGTGTCAATAGGTGTTACACAAATTAATTATAACCTGAATTTATGGAACTATTATATATCGATATGCCTCTACCGGAAGAAAAATATACATATTTATAGATAATCTATTATTTTACGTATATATTAAACGTTGTGTGTCATTCGAAAACAATGGAATATGGAAATTATTTCAACTGCTACGATCCTCAAGTCTTCTTTACATATTTTTTTTTATTAATTGGTTATGGAGTAGAAGCCGTGACGTATCTGATGTTGATTTTGTTTTTTCTTGTGTCAAGTTACACATTGGCATCTGATTCTGAACTAGGTATTATTAAAAAAAGTAGTAGTAAGAGAATTTATTTATGGAAAGATAATTGAATATCTTTAAAACATAGCGAAATATAGCTCAAAATCAGATTACATATGTAAAAATAATAACATATATTTAAAGAATTTTATTCATTGTTTAATATAATCATGTACTATATCATAGCTAGATGCTCTCTTCGGCCTGTAAATGATTGGCGAGATTAAGCACCTAGGCTCGCGGTCAGTCCATAGACGGGTGACCACTAAAGTGATTTAATTTCTGAGCGTCTCCGTGCTTCGGAGGGTACATTAATTTGTCGGTCTCGGTTGTAGTCATTACACAATAGTCGTTAAGTCATCTCAGAGGCCTACTGGGCGGCTTGTACCACTCTGACACTAAGCTTCGACTGCCCATACTATAAGTAAGTAGCAACATGTAGTGGACTAATACAGTATACATCATATAGATAGTGACGTTTTAAATGGAAAAAAACACTCATTTCAAAACCAAGTTAAAAATTTTAAATAATTTTAAACCTTAAGTTGCTTCTACTACAATCTACTGAATTATTAGGCTCACTAAACCTGACCAATAAAAACAATACTTTATATTATAGATCAAAATGTATGTGCAGTGCAAATACGTGAATAATACTTCTTGAAATATAATAACGCACGTTACTCTTTTCTCCTACAGCCCACACTTATGAAAGCGTAATGTTAATAGATATGCATCTCTGTAAATTAAATAAATATTATTATATTTGGGCCTGAGGCGCATTGGCCGGCCGTAATTTTGTTGCGCAGACGCAACTCGATAAGCTATCCTAACTACCGAGTGGTGGGCTTATTAATTTATTTTATTTACTACCGCGGCTTTGCGAATAAATTATGTAAGTATTTATGGTCGGTATCATTTATTTATTTGTATATATTAACGTTGTAATAGCGCAGCCTGATGTATTTAGTAGGTGAGGTAGACAAGCCGACATCGGATCCGAAGCCGAGAAGAACACGATAACTGGAGTAGTTTATAAAGGTCAGCAGTTTCGGTAAAGCAGAATCATCATGTTGTCCATATGGTCTGGGTTACGTAACAAAGAGCAAGTCCAATATGAAGATAGGTTTCCACTCCCTATAAACTATTATCTTAAGCAGCTTGTTAAGTACGATAGAACTGTATAAGAGAAAACGCAAAGTTTATACTGTCGGTAATATCAGGGTAAAGGGAAGAAGAAGAAGAAGTACACTTTATTGCATAAAAATATAAACAGTACAATATGCGTAGAACATTATTTTGCAATTGGCGGCCTTATCACTAAAAGCGATCTCTTCCATTCAACCTATATGCGTTGGATATTGGTAGCCAAATTTGTGCCTGATCTAAGCTAATGATATAATTTTACTGTACATTAGAAAATAATTTAACAAGGACTATTCATGTCGTAATTCGTATAGTATTATTTCCACTATCGAATCGACAAGCAGTCATACGGCCCAGCTGATATTAAGCAGTTATTTGATTAAAGTGTAAGAATGCTCTACCTCTCTTAATCTACCATTGCTCTCGTTTAGCGATATGATGCGTTACTAGAGCTTAATCCTTAGGAGGTAGAATATGACTCCAACATTATTTAACGGACCTATCAAACTACGAAGATAATATTACGAATTGAAGTCGTCTTATTGTACCTGTTATTTGTTGTAATTTATCACAGTACCATAGTTGGCAAACACTCGCATAAAATCGAATGCAAATACGTCATGTTCGGTGACAAAATTTTGAACGAGTCACTTGCTGAAAAGTGAAAGAAATAATATCAAGTTATCGTGGCTCCAACTACCGACTCCATCTCACATCAAGCCAGTGGTTAACGATATAGTAAGCTATTGTATCGTCTTGTGCATGCACCAAAATGTATTGTCAAAGTATCGTGTCATAAAGCGTCTCCCATAGACGAAACTTGCTACAGTTAAGTATGGATATAGCTAGGCCGCTTGATCCTGCGCAGGGTGTGCGGGCCTGTCACGATTCACGCAGCGCGGACGCAGCTCGCGCTATTTGTTTTATATCCGAGACATATCGGTAGAGGCACCCACGTTGCACGCCGTGCGTGATACAAACGAGAGAACTTAGTGGTTCCCTTATTTATGTGTAACGATTTATTGTATTTCCACTTCCTAACAATGTGGTGAAATTACTATGAAGCTAAGGTTTCCTATATGGAAATACAAATGGTATTTTTATTTATGGATTAACTCTTGATACCAACTTATGCTTCCAAACTTCCTAACCAACCATGTGAGTTGTACGATCGTATATAAAACAGAGTGTTTATGTAATCGTCTATAAACCTTATTACATATTGTTATTCACAAATTATTTAAAGTACCAAGAACTTTGATTTCAACTCATTACATTCCAGATAAATGCGCATACATAACATGTTACATACTATTGTATGTGAATTAATTTGGAATACAATGTGTTTAATACAATTTTAGTTTTTCCGCTTAGTTTTAGTTATGTAAATCGTAAATTCCAATTCAGTAGTAGTATATAATTATGGTTTCAGATTTTTACAGGACAAGGAAAGGCTGCACGTGCGGCGGCGCAGCAGTTTGGACAGTCGTGTCTACACTTTGTGTCCCGGGTTGATTTCCAGCGCAATACAAATATTTGTGTGACCCATAAATAGTTGTTCTGAGTCTAGATGTACCTTGTATCTATCAGTTATATGTTTGTAAAGTACCCTGCAACATAGGTATTCATTTACCTGATTATATGATACTAAAGCATTGATTTGTAATGTCGCTTGTAAAGAATCCAATACAATAACAATACACAACCAACAAAATATTATTGGCTTGCATCGCACGTGCCCTCGACGCTGCTTGATTTAATGTTTTTATCAAAACTCTTCCTTTGAATGAACAAAACTACAGTGTTATTGAAGAATATGAAGATAAAATATATTTTGCATGTATTTAGAAAGATCTTGAAGCTTGAGTGATACAACCAAGAAGTTAAGTGCATCATCAGTGAATAGGTCGTAATGTAGGAGCGGCTAAAGCGAGTTGAGTAGACGTCTAAAGTGTAGATTTTTTCGTTTAGCTTAGAGCTAGACTTGTTGTGAGCATCTCACGCGCTATTACGTTCGCGGTCAGGGCCGGATTTAGGAAGTACAATAAAATAATATCGAATATAGATTCCGAAATTGTATTAGCTATCGTAGATTTTATTATTCTACTTCTTCCTCCGTTAATTGTGTTTAAAAACATTTAACTTAACAACAAAATCAACTGAGGATGGAGTAGTAAACCTTGAACCATAACCTTTTCAAACATACCCTTTTGTATTCAGTTCTGTGCCTGGGCCCATCGGTCTTCACTGCATTTTTCATATTTCACGCCTCGATGCAAACATGACATTTAAGTGAAATCGGTCTTCCTGACTTTAAATACGAAATACCTCAGCTAAACTTCCCTGCGTTCATTTCTCCCACATTGACTTTTCGGTTATATGAAGCTCATATTTAATACGTTACTTGATTAATATATTTAGTTAAATTTGCTAATTCCTGAAATGAGTTTTCGTAACTGTGCTGTGGTGGGACCACAAATAATTTACTCCACCGATACAAATTGTAAGCCCCTTGTATTAAGTTCTGAGCACGGCCCTGTACGCGGGTTGGTCGTGAGTGCGCTTTGCATATTTCAAGAACGCCATGATGCGTACACTACAGTTAAGTGAAATGGATCGGCATTTATGACGTTAACTGCGAAATAACTGAGCTAAGCTTTCCTGCGCTCATCTTTCCCACGTTGAGTTTTCGCGCGGTTCTCTGAAACTCATCTTTGTTGCGGTACTTTATTAATATATTTCATTTGAAATGCTAATTTCTGTAATGTGTTTTCATAACTGTGGTTGCACTACAAGTAACCTACTCCACCGATACAATCTGTGGCGCTGAGATGTAAGTATATGTGCTATGTTTACAACTTGATGGTGAATAAGCTTTTGCTACTGAGTGTGCAACACAGTTATTATCAAACAACTCGGAATGGTTGTGCACTGATAGTTTTCTTAAAAATTTGGGTAGTTTTTTTTATATTGTTGAAAATGTCATGTCATACTACACAAAGGTAGTATGACATGACACTTTGACTTATGACACTCACTACTACCTTTGTGTAGTATGTCATGTCACATAGGTATATGTTTAATTTGTAGTAATAGTGATTATGTCAATGTTGTTCAAGTCACCCAGTAAGCCTCTGAAATATGTTGACGACAATTGTCTTTTTTTATGTTGAATGGGTTTTCGCTGGACCACGATCTCACCTGATGGTAAGTGAAGATGTGGTCGAAGATGGACCGCGCGTACCCATAAGATGCCTGTTCACTCTGGTATTGAATCAACCCATGTTGTATGAGTCTGGAAACATGTCGTTCGGGAGGGTGTTCCACTGCTTAGCCGTGCAGCCGTCTAGTGATGACTCTGGCATAGAGACGTTCAAAAATGAAACAACTAGCGACAGCTTAATGCGGTAATGAATAACCTTAATAATCTTATCTATCGTTAAATGAGAGAGGGCATCCGCGTTTGAGTGACCTTAAGTATAAAATGAGACGTGAAAAGACTAAAGGATAGTATAATATTATTTATAATTTCCATATAAAAAACAACACGATAAGGGTTATACACGACTACAAAATAACTAAAAGCTAAAAGCAGCAATTTCGTTTAATTAACCAAACCAATTATAAGCCATAAACAATGGTTCTGTATAAGGAGTATTCTGAATAAATATCTGTGTTGTATGTACCAAGTTTTGTTGTATAGAGTCGTCTAGCGTTGGTTTGTGAATTGTGCCAGTGCGAGCCGAGTGCACGCTTGACCTGCGTAATTGTGTGCTGAGCCGAGCCTATAATCCCTTACTACTCTGGGAACTTTTTTATACTATACGACACGGTATTCACTACTATTGTTTACCATTATGATTATATGAGCAAATTTCATAACAACATATTATTGTAAATAATTAAATGAAAAACAAATGTGATGCTGAAATTTGTTTTTTATTTAATTAGTATTTGTGAGCAAGGTTAGATGTCTGCCGCGGGGAAATCTTAAGCTGTTGGTCGTCAGAATAATTTACTAGAATATCTATGCTAGTTGTTACAGCTAGTCAGAAGCCTAATTGTATCTGTTACTGAATCTAACTCTTTTATCTACTGGTAGTAGTATATAAATTACAATACTTTTAGCGTTTTTGAATCCTTGAAGCAAAATGTAGTGCGCATGACAAATCCAAGATCTTCAGGTGCTTCCTTTGTAATGCTATCAATCGAAGAGTAATTTAGAATCATAAGATCCTGAGATCACGCATCTTATGCCATTTTTTTTCTATATAATAGGATGGCAAACGAGCAAGTGGGTCACCTGATGGTAAGTGATCACCGCCGCCCATGGACACTCGCAACACCTGAGAAGCTGCAAGTGCGTTGCCGGCCTTTAAGTAAAGAAAAGGCTCGCTTCTTGAAGGTTGCCATTTTGGTATCATTTGACCCTTTGCCAATAACTGGGTAAAATATCTGTATTACTTCTGGTGTAAGTGACAACAGAGCACTTCACATCTTCAGTTTTTAGATCTAATTTATTTTGCAGTAAGCAATCAAGACGAGATAAATCAGCTGGAAGTGCTTGAACAACTGCTTGTTGAGCTATATTAGACATGATACTTTGTTTACGAAACTACTTACCATTAAATTACTGGCCTCTTTATTAACATTAAATATATTGAGAAGGCCTAAGTAAATTTTTATCCACTGATACGGCGTTAATTGATTGATGGTGTTATTACTGAGCCGTGTGATCGTTTACATGTCAATTTCTTAATCATTTGTTACTAAGACTTAGAATATAATAAAGGTTAATGTATATTTATTTTATATATTAACTACCTGCGACCTGTCCCCGCATAGGTACCTTTTGTACCTATCCTGTGGGCAGTAGTTTCTCTAAAGTCTAGAGTTGTTAAAGCTCCCAAATAGGCATCTGATATGACTTAACGACTGTTGTCTAATGATAACAGCCGAGGCCGACAGCTTAACGAGCTTTCTGAAGTACGAAGACGTCCAGAAATTAACCCACATTTGCCGTCACGTTGTAAAATTCTGTATTTGTATTGTATTGTATGCCTAAATGCTTGCCTAGAATACTAAGAATGTCTAGTAGGTAATTATGTTATTTAGACCTATTGATTGAAAAAACAGGATGCATGTTTTTTTCCTGCAAACCAATAAATAAATTGAAAATTATAAGCTTAGCTAAGTCAAAATGGTATCAAACCGTATCAAATAGCCAATTCGTTTGTAACTAAATGACGATTTCTAATAAGAATATCTTAGTTTTTGTTGCCGTTTTTATACATCTAATCACTTTGGGGACAACATTTACAAAAACATCAACAAAAAATCAGTTCCATGCTTGAAAATATAGTTAGCGTACGCCTACAGGCCGCTTGTATTTCAAGGGTTCCTCTATAGAACAAAAAGTGATATTATTTTAATATGAAAATGCGATAGTTCCTACCAGCAGAACCGGCAGTTGCTCTTTTCTTTCGAACCATGATTGCTTGTAGATGGAACCTAGTCTTAGAAATTGTATAAAGGAGCCTTGTTAACAGGTAAATAGTCTTTTAAGCATTTCGAGGCCCCAGAACATCTTGGGACAACGGACGGATGCTAATAGCTTAAAGTGACACTGCAAAAAACATATCACGACGCAATTGTATCACAGTCTAGACTAGTAACACTATAAGTATACGTATAGTACCTATATACCAATTGTCACAGAATTGAAGCGCCATGCGCTAGCGCATACAATTGCAAGTCACCTTCTAATATTGCGATGGAAAACATTGTGTGTCTCACTTCAACGCAAAAAGTTGTATCTAAAAGTAAATTCGAGGTAAGAAAATTTTACCCGATTTAATGTTTCAAAGTACATTAAATCTAAATCAAAAACCGCAATAGAATACTATATTTTTCCACAGTCTTATCATGGAACGAAAACCTTATTGTAAAAGTCAAAAATTCTATCAGGTACTAGAATTGTAGACATTTGGTGGAATTAAAGATTCGCCTAGGGTATATATGTTAACGTAGGGTTTACGTAATTTAATGAAAACATATAGGCGTTTTTCTATATGCATATATGTATATTTTGATCTCCATAGCCACTTCCATCATCTATTATCCCGGCATATACAGACGCCAGCACATCCAGCTACCCCAATCAGTGAAATTTCTTTTATAGATTTTAAACTATATGACAAAAGTATAAGGTTCACTTTCAATTGGGGAAATCTGACAGATTGGTGTAGTTTGATGTGCTGGCGTCTGTACCTATTAGTTTCCCGGCATGTACTTACCGTGTGCAATGTTTGTCAGTGCCTGCTTAGTGATTTTACGAATATATTCAAGTTTGTGTAAAAAAATCGATGGTGCATCACGCATACAATGCCGGATATTGTAAATGTCTTTTCACTGAGATCTTGCCTATTAGTGGTCGGGCAAAAACGTGCGGAAGTCTGTGCCGACTAATTGGGGTATATTGAGACCGCAACGGTGCACCATCCTATCAATAGTTCAGGTTTTGTGCGCTGTTACCTTTATTTAATTTGCTGAAATCGATGACCCGGTGGTTAATTTAATAATTGGCGGTCGGAGTAGCGGATAGCAAAAAGCGAAGATATTTATGTTGATCGTATTCTAGTCGTCTAGTTTATAGTACGCAAGTGATGTTTTATGTCTTACTGAAAGAAAGTTGCCGGGAAAATGAGATTTGTTCACCAACTTTATTGCAAAAATATTAATTACCACATTTGATGCAAAAATATTCATTATAATCAGTACAAATACACATTTGCCATTATTCAAAAGCATGCAAAACTACGGTGGAGTCGCCAGTAATTAGATTTTCAATTAATTTAACACAGAGTCGTATTGAGTTGGGTTTGTTCTAACATACATACATATAAAACTACATGTCAAAAAAAACTGTACAAAATATCCTTGACAATGATATATGTGTATGATTTGTACTGTAGTATAACATGTCAAATTATGATAATTTTACATTACCAACTTATTAACGTTATTCCGATTAACATATCTATGTGTTGATGTGATTTCAGCACATTTCTAAAATGATAAGAGTAAGGGCGTTAATGTGATTGAGAAACACCGCTGGCCCCAAGATGTTCTTGAGTGGCGACCACGAACTGATGGACGCAGCATCGGCAGGCTCTAGACAAGGTAGACGGAAGATCTTGTGAGGGTTGCTGGAAGTCGCAGGATGCGGATAGCGAAAATCCGGCAATTTTAGAGATATTGGGAGAGACTTTTATTCCAGCAGTAGTATTTAACAACAGTCTTTCGGCTGATATGGTGATGATCTAATCTGAACTATGATTATAAAAGAAATAAATGCTTTTTTAAATTTTTCTTTGTAATTGACAAATACAAAAAAAGACTTAACTGAATAAAAAAGTCCCATGTACTACCTGTCTCTTCTTCATTTATTTTACTTATGTTATTTCTGTGTGTACAAATCTATTAAAAAAAAAAAGAAGTCTTTCACTCATAAATGGTTACATTATCAGCAAGTGATATGGGGTGTATTTTATCTTCAAAATCACTACTTTGATGTAAGTCAGATTTTTTTTAACATTAACCGTATTTCATGTTTATAGTAGGGACATGATTTATGTCACAAATAGCATAAAGGTGGACACAATAAAAACAAAACTACCATGCTTACAATTTATCTATGTAACAACAATCACGAAGAGTATCGTGTATTATACTTGGATTGGAGACGCAGGAGTTACGATTAGTGACTGGACAGAGTAATTAAATTGCCGTAAGTATATAAAATCTTAAGACCAATAGGACATGTACCGTGGTATATTACCAACACTGAAGTACATCAACACCTGTCAGTGAAAACAGCGAAGGAGGAAATCCGAGATACATCAGAGAGATATAAGGAGCGGCTAATAAATCATCCCAATCAATTAGCACGCCAGTTAACAACCCAGAACCATGTGAGACGACTGAAGCGCCACAACATCCTAGAGCTACAAGATAGACATTAGCTCTAGGCCCCAATGATGAGTAGTGTCTCTCACTGGAGAGCATACTCGACATGATAAACATTATGACACGCCATCGACTCATAGTCTACTGACTGATTGCCGATATAAGAAGAACAAAAAAAAGTATATAAAAGAAAGAAAACGAAACTTACTTATTAGTATAATGAGACTTATTCGCTTGACGTATATTTTATTACAATTGATCTATTGAACAATTCATTGCATCGATCAACATCTCAATAATTTATAAGCATCCGAAAAATATATTTTCGTAAAGTAGATACAGCATAGAGACTTTCTTTGTAAAGTATAAATGATGTGACAGGTGACACAGAAAATAAAACAAAGACCGTCATTATAACACGGGTGCTAACACTGCCATAATGAACAAAAACGCACTTAAAATTACAGTCAAAGTAGCGCAAAGGCTGGTTTGAAGCGTTCATCGCACGCAGCTTGGCGCGTTAATTTTTCACGAAGCTTACTCGTGCTATTGTAAAGTGTTGAAATGGCTATTGTTTCCTTCACAATGGGCCCACAATGGCCCAGTATCTCTCAAAAGGCCGCGAGCTCCCGACCTAGGTCTCCTGTATCTTGCTTACTAAAGTATCGTGAAGCTTTTGCCGTAACAGCTCCAATAAATTGAACTTTTGTATAGGTATAGAGAATGTCTTTATGTTTTGAAAGAGAAGTAGTTCATTACTGGTTAACTTAGCCTTTGGGAAAAAAAGTAATAATTAGAATTGTCCCACTATTTTTGGCCGATTGAAGATTGTTACTTATTCATCTCACCCTGGGTAAAAACTTGTATCCAAGGGATTTAAAGTTCTAGATACTAGTACTCTCACAGCACTGAGTGTACACGCGCCACAACCTTCTACATACACTAAGATTTGCTCTAAGATCGACCCATCTGGGGTATATGTGCAGTATTATTTTTCTCGTGTGGGCAGTGCCTTATATCAAAATTGCTTAAGCCTCCCAGTAGGCATCAGACTAGGGATGGTCTACGAACTAACATAAAAGGGTTTTTACAATTGTGGTCAAGCTGCGCAAAACGTACGTGTCGAATGGAAGTCGGGTTTCTGTCTTAAAGCCTTTCCATCACACACAACAAAGTTTTATGGATGGCGCCTACTTACGAATTGCAGCACGTCTGGGCACATGGTACTATGCTCGATACCGCTCCCAGTATGGATCTGCCGTAGGGCAGTGTTCTCCATGAATTATCATGCTGCAAAAGTACTGGGCATTTCCGCCACCACACCAGCCCTAAACAGTATTATCCACCAGGTTTGTAACGTCTATAGTATATATAATAGAATGGATTGAGCATGTCGGTGGCAAAAAAGTCAACTAGACGATTCTTTGATACGACTTACATGGACACCCTTGCACCGGCAGCGGATTTGTGCGGATCCAGTAGCGAGTCTCCAAATATACCACACCACATAGCGATTACTGTGGGAACGATTATCTTAAATGTGTATAAAAAATATTACAGCGCCTGTTTGAGGCAATTTGACGAGGAAATGCTGGTCTGTAAACTGAAAATATAGACTAAAAATAGCTGCAAGCTTAACTTTATTAAATTTGATATTCTCACATTAGTAAGCATGTATATCTTAGAAATAAGTAAGTTTGTTTGAAACCATTTATCACTATTACCCCTGGTTAGAGAACTACGACCACAAAAACGCAATCGGCGCTCCCAGAATAAACTAGCCTTACCTAGCTCAAAGTTAGCTTTATTCCATTCGGGACCATTTGCAATGTGCGTTAAAAACTATAATATAATTCCAGACTATATTAAGGAAATAGAATACGAAAATAAATTCAAAACCGAACTTAGGAAACATCTAACCAGGAAATGTTACTATGATATAGAAGAAATCTTTAAAGATAAAAATTATAAATAACTATAGAAGTAAAGTAACTTGTGTAAGAATTATTAAGGACAATTTAAATATAATTTAAAATATAATTCATTGTAAAATTAAAACTAATTAAACTTGACATGTAATAATTATTGCTGTTAAAAATTATAATTAAAGTTATAAATTGTGTAATAATGATGTTGACATACATCTTGTCAACATCATTATTACACAATAAATTATATGAAATGAGTTTGATTATTGTATCATTTTTATATATATTTTTATATATATATATATATATATATATTAGGTCTTTACCTATGAAATTGCCGTTCTGCAGTACTGGCCATTTCAAATCAAAATAATTTTTGTTTGGCTAAGAATTCTAATTTCAAATTAATTTTATTTTAAAAACATGGATTCTTTTTTCCAAAAGTAGTCATTTCTTTATTGATTAGTGTTACATTTCCATCGCATTTCAATCTTTTTCGTCATCATGGATACGTTAAAAATTCGAGTAATTATGGACTATGAGTACCGTCGTGGCAGCAACGCGGCACAAGCGGCACGCAACATCAACGACGTTTACGGAGCTAACACTACAAACCAACGCACCACCTGTTATTGGTTTGCTCGCTTCCGTTCTGGAAATTTCGACCTGAAAAATGAACCTCGCGGTCGTCCGAAGACTTTGGTCGACAATGACGAATTAAAGGCGGTTGTGGAAGCTGGTGATACACAATCTACGGCTGAATTAGCAGCAGCTTTCGACGTTAGCGTCAAAACAATATTGGTCCATTTGCGTCAAATTGGCAAGGTAAAAAAGCTTGACAAATGGGTGCCCCACGAACTCAATGATCGCCAGCGCGAAGTACGCGTCGAGACGTGCCTTGCACTGCTCAACAGACACACAAATGAAGGAATTTTGAACCGCATTGTTACCTGCGATGAAAAATGGATTCTGTTTGATAACCGCAAGCGCTCAGCAAGTTGGTTGGATCCTGGTTCAGCACCTAAACAATGCCCTAAACGAAAACTTACCCCTAGAAAAGTGATGGTCACTGTTTGGTGGTCTAGCGCCGGTGTGATTCATCACAGCTTCTTACCAAACGGGGTGAGCATTACTGCAGATGTGTACTGTGAAGAACTGAGCACAATGATGGAGAAGCTGGCGCATCTCCAACCAGCATTGGTCAATCGCTCGTCTCCGCTGCTCCTGCACGACAACGCGCGACCTCATACTGCACAGCAGACGGTCTCCAAGTTGCAAGAACTGGGGTTGGAAGCTCTCCGTCATCCGCCCTACTCACCAGACCTTGCGCCTACAGACTACTACTTTTTCCAGAATTTGGATAACTTCTTGGCGGGAAAAAAATTCAATACCCGAGAGGCAGTACAAAATGCCTTTGAAGAATTTGTTGCCTCCCGTCCAGCTGATTTCTTTAAGAAGGGCATCAATAAACTGCCACTGCGATGGCAAAGATGCATTGATTGCATGGGTGATTACTTCGATTAATACAAATAAAAAAATTCATGAAAAAAATTCGTTTAAATTTTTTCATACAAAACGGCAATTTCATAGGTAAAGACCTATTATATATATATATATATATATTGTGTGTAATGTAAGTGTATTGTGTGTGTGTGTAATGTACTTGCTACACCCTGTAAGGGCATAGCAAGTACATTATTAACAACTAAGAAACTAGGGCTAATAATTTATTACATTGTTATATATATATATATATATATATATATATATATATATATATATATATATATATATATATATATATATATATATATATATATGTTAGTTGTTAATAATGTACTTGCTATGCCCTTACAGGGTTTCACGTTGATACCAAAATATATGTAAACAACTCATCATCATCATCATAAACAACTATGTACACATGAATGCCATAAAACAAATATGATTATATAATTTTCATAATTTTATATTTCTTACATTTTTTATTCAATTATTTTTATTAATATCATCGGAACTCACAACTGTTACTACCAAGAAAAGTGTGAAATCATATATTTTTTATTCAGAACTTTTTTCTTCATAACATTCTACATATTATCATATTGCTTTAATTAATAAATATATATAATACTGTCTATTTTCTAATAAAGATTAGTTTCTGTCACCGTTCTAACCTAACCTACTTGTCTGGTAGTGTGACGACCTTCTTGGTTGCACACCTTCGTTCGTCCAATCGTTTTAAAAAGAAATAATTTAAAAGAAATCGTTTGAAAATAGTTCAAAACGAAAACAAAATTCTTTCCTAACAGTCAGTCTACGACAGAACTCTATAGGCTAGAGTGCCCTGTGACCTGTTATAGTAAAAGTACCCAAACTTACCCAAAATTACCCAAACTTCAGTATATTATTTCCAATATTTAAATGATCCCGAAGACGTCTGGAGTAGCAGAACGTCATATGGTGGACGCGCCGGGTATATTGAGAAGTATACCCTGAAGAACGTGAGAAGAATCGAGGATATCACGAGAAGTATTTTTTTCCCTAAATAATTTCAGATGGAGCAATTCGATGGGGAGACGGCTGACGTTAACGATTTTTTTAGGCAATTCGCAGTAATTGCCGCAATCAACAAATACGATGAAGATGCAAAAAAACTCATCTTAGGGGCATATCTACAGGGGCCCGCTTTATCATTTTATAAAAATATTTTTTCTCAGTGTGATTCATTTGCTGATCTGCAGAAGAAGATCACCGACGAATTTGACGGGCAAAGCAGTCCACTCGCCGACTTCTTTGAAAGGCGACAAGGCTACAATGAAGACCCAGTTACCTATTTTTATTCCTTAGATGAACGATGACATTACAACTGGGAGAGGAGCATCGCAGCGTCAGCCACACCCAAACGTGTAGAGGCGGTTGATGTTCTACGAGGGACGAATCAACCGCCATCGAGAGAAGAAATCCCTCAGAAGGGTGAGTTTGTCCCCTTCATAAATATTAAGTGTAAAGATAACCCATTTCTGGCCCTGATTGATTCAGGAGCATCCGTGTCCGTCGTGGAAAAAAACGTCGCAGAGAAACTAGGCGAAACGCCGCAGTTTTCCAGTGCACGAATAAAATCGATAAATAGCGCGCAATTGGAGGTGAAAGGGGAAATTAAATTGAACATTATTATAGAGAATGTTGTGTTTAATCATAGTTTTTATGTTGTGGATAAGATTTCGTCATAGGAAAATTTTGTCATAGGACAAGATTTCCTTTTTGCTCACAATGTAATGTTAGATTTCGGAAAAAATTGACTTGTGACTGATAAGATGACGTGTAATTTTGTAAAAAAAGAAAAGTGTATACTAATAAATAATTCATTAGAACTACACTCAGACGAACAAATCTTATCAAAGAATGATTATTTGTATTTTTGTCAAAAAACCGCGGCTACAGATAAACTCCTATGCGAAGTGAGTATAGGAAATTTAGAAAATAAAGTTCAATTTAATTTATTTAACAAGCTACCAATAACAGAACATAGCGATTTAAATAATTTATTATCGAGTTACCGCTCATGTTTCTCATTTAATAGGAACGAATCAGGGAAATGTAAGGTCATGGAAGCCAAAATAGATACCGTTGACGATATCCCAGTACATCGAGCGCCTTACAGAGTATCCCGTGAACAACACAAAATAATATCCGACCAAGTCGACCAAATGTAAAAAAATGGAATAATTAGAGAATCCAGAAGTCCATACGCATCACTAGTAGTACTCGTAAAGAAACCAGATGGCACATGGCGATTTTGTGTTGACTATCGTAAATTAAACAAAAAAGTAGTCACTGACTCTTATCCCTTGCCTATTATTGACGATTTGATCGCACAATTAAATGGTGCAAAATATTTTGCGGATCTAGATTTAAATTCGTGATATTGGCAATTAAAAATCGCTGAATCTGATCGACACAAAACAGCTTTTGTTACACCATCAGGTTTTTTCGAATGGAATGTTTTACCGTTTGGACTGAGAACGTCGGGAGCTATCTTCCAGCGAACCATGGATAAGGTTCTAGCAGGTGTGAAATACAAAAACGTAATCGTGTATATAGATAATATTATAGTGTATGGTAAAGATTACCGCGAGTTCCGGGAAGCTTTGAATCAAGTGTTATTGCGATTAAAAAACGCAAATTTAACTCTAAATCCTTCTAAATGTAGTTTTGGATACCAACAAATAACTGTCCTAGGTCACACAATATCAGGCGAAGGGATCTTGCCTGACGAAAAAAGGTGGAATCCATTAAAATCGGTAAAAATACCCAAAAATACAAAAGAATTAAAATCTATCTTAGGTTTATTCTCATACTATAGAAAATTTATAGATAAATTTCCGGAAACGACTGTACCTCTAAACACATTATTAAAAAAGTACTAAATTTCAATGGACCGACGCACAACAAAAATCGTTCGACGAATTAATGATGAAAATACAGACGCCACCGTTGTTGAAACATTTCGAAAATAATGAAAATTTACAAACAAGACTCTACGTAGATGCAAGTGATTATGCAATAGGATCTTGCCTCATGCAAGGATCCCAAGAAATGTTCCCAGTGTGTTTTGCGTCCAGGAAGCTATCAGATGCCGAGAAAAAATATTCTATTACAGAAAAAGAATGTTTGGCTCTCGTATGGGCAATAAACCATTTTCGTCACTACCCGTGGGGCATGAGGCTCCAAGTGGTGACGGACCACAAAGCCCTTTGCTGGTTAAAGGAGAGAAAAGATACATCCGGAAGATTGGCAAGATGGGCACTGGCCATACAAGCCCATGAATTTGATATAGTATACTGTTCTGGGAGGCAGAATGTTATCGCAGACTTCCTGAGCAGAAACCCACTAGGAGAAGGTGAAGAAGATAAAGAAATGGAAGATGGTCTTCAGTTATGCGCTATAGAAGCAAACCAGTTAGCAGAAGGTCAAGAAAATGACGAGTTTTGCCAACAAAAAAAGGAGGCAGTTTTGAAAAATTTTCGGACTTCCGATGATAGGATTTAAAAAGTTATCTAAGAAAAAGCGCACCCATAGCGGTATATGGATGACCATTTTGCTAAAAACAACGGACATCTCAAAATAACAAGTTATGACTGGAAATATCCTTAATTCACCAGAGCTTTCGCCAACTGATTTAGATTTAATATTTAAAATATGAACTTTTAGGATTATAATTCAAATATTCAAATTCGTTTAGGTGGTGAAATGGATTTTATAACCGAGGCCGAGGACTAATAAAAGATTTTATCGCTTCCTGTCCCCAGGATTTTTATAGCAGAGTCATCAAAGGACCTTCTCTAAAATGGAAAAAAAGACATCGACAATAATGAACCCTAATACGAGTAAATAAATACATAAGTAATATATTTGTACTACATAAACGGCAATTCCTTATAATTGTTACAAGAGTTCTTCGCGGTCCCGAAAAGCTCCTGGCGTTGTTTATATTAGAAACAATATTTAGGAGTATTTGTGTACTTAGTATTTAACGAGATCAGATTTAAAAATTAAGTTTAGTCACGTATTTCCCGCACTTATTGGAAAATTCCATAACACCAACAAGAAATTCCGTAGTGATTGTGACGGGCAATCTACATTGTGTTGAACATCTGCTTGGTATGTCAATAATTGGAGCCAACTGCTGTATGATCTCCATACATATAATAAATCTGTAGAAAATTCCTTGTAGTACATTGAAAATAATTCAAAAATAGCCAGCGTGTTTAAGAGCTACCAGCCATGTAAATGGGTTCAATTGGTTATCCACCAATAGAACACATTTACAACATGTTTGGAATTTTTGTCTGCTTATCTGTATGTCTCTGGACGCATCACGTAAAAAGTACGAAACCAATGTAGATAACTTTTGTAAAAAAATTATACACAACTTGAAGTATTATTCAGTTTTTGGTTCATCCCAATCGATTCAGTCTATCAAGAGATATTATATTTTAAAGTGCTCAAGAAGAAAAATAACACGCTTTTCAGTTACTTGAAGAACTACTATTGATAGTTGACTTCCATATTCGATAGATGTCGTTGTGCATATGACGTTATTAACAATCTCGAAATATGAAAAAGGCCACAAAATACCTTTATTGGGACTGGGAAACGAACCCCGAAGGTGACAATATGTTTCACAACCATGTACCATCCAAGTCCTTAGGTGTTCAAGGCAGTCAAATAAAGTCTGATCGTGATCACCCGTTAGCCGTTGCACCTGTTGGGCGTCGTCCCAGGAACGTCTAAAAAACCCGGATGATGATATCACAATTTCAAAGAATAAGTTACGGTTATTAGAGACAATTTAAATTACATAAATTATTCTAAGAGACAGACCAACTGGCAAGAACAAAAGGTTTCCGACTACTTGTTTTATAAACCGATGCGACGCACATATTTATTCAGATTCCAGGCTTTCATGACGTCAGATTACATTGTAACAGCATTCCGTAATGCATTTAGTGAAATTTCAAAGCAGGTGAAACAGAATATCCGCATGCACGTTCCTTTTACGTCATATCGCCATTAAGCTCTGTGGAATAGTGGAATCGATCAATTATTTTTCACCCGTTCGGTAAAAAGACGCTAGAGAGGGCCGCAACCGAACGTTCGGATATTAAACGCCCGCTCGACGTAGAAAGATGGAGCCGTGGAGGCAACGGGTGATCCCTTTGACGGAGTACGCGATCACTCTGTGTCCTTATCACAACTCCAATTTCGATTCGAAAATGATGTGTTAGAGTCATCTATCGGTGATAGCTTATTTGATTTAGGATTAAGGAATAGCTTTTTGAATTATCTCGTTACATACTCGTAAGTTTTTTTGACATTAAGTTTAAGTTGACTGTTCTTTTTGTAGAGTGGAGCAGCTGTCGTGCTCCACACTGCAAAAACAACAGTCAAACAATGATATCTGCTTAATTTTATCACGTTTTTCGCTATACAGTGCGTGCGTGTATCATATGTATTCTATATATTTTTTCTCAGTCTGGTTATATTAATCCAGTATACCCAGGTTGAGAACAACTATAATACACAAATAGTTGTCCTGAGCGGTATTCAAACTCGGGTCACGAAGTGGCGAGGCGAATGTGTCACCACTGCGCAACATAGGCAGTCAATTTACTATTCACTACTTAAGTGTATTTTTGTTTAAAGAATGATACATTTTTGACTATTTGCCTACTTAGGCGATTGACACACTGCCCCGCATGATGCAGCGTAATGCGTGAGTGCGTGTTCTAACGTTGCTTGTAAGTATGTCCGTCTGTATAGAAAACACGCACAGTCTAACACACTGAAAATGCATCCACGCGCGTTAATGCAGATGCATGTTCTGCAAGTGGAACTGTGTGTGTGCCAATCGGCTTACAGTGATACTGCAGGGTCTCTTCTCAAAATTGTAGTATACTTAGGTTTCTTCATGATATATTTCTTCGCCTTTTTAAGTACGAGATATTTATACGCACGAGAATTCGGAAAGTCTGATTTGAATTTGAGACCACTGGCCCCACAGTACAAAGGTTTAACCACTAAGTGCTAGACTATCTCCTACTTCTACTTGTACATATACCTACATAATATTATGACTGCCTCGTTGGTTAGCGGTAGCGTGTACGACCGTAGATAATGAGGTCCTGGGTTCAAATCCCGGGTCGCGCCATAAAGTGAAGTTGGGATTTTTACGTAAAAAGAAATTTCTCAGTATCGACCCGAAGCCTGGATGTTGGCGGAATAACACCCCCGTGCCTCGGAGAGCACGTAAAGCCGTCGGTCCTGTGCCTGACTTGTTTCCTGTCGTGACGCTAGTCGTCCCATCGGATCATGAGAGTGATGGAATAGAAAGTGCCCCTGTGTTTACGCACACACTTGTCCACTATAATATGTCCTGCGCAATTGGCTAGTCTCTATTGAGACTGGCCAAAATTCGGCCGGCAGGACATTTAAAGGATATATTAAACTTAAAATGAACTGTTTAAAAATGTCCATATACTTCTATATTTTGTTTCTAAGTAATAAATATCAATGTTATGAATATTATATGATAGGAATACAATAATGGCTCATTGTTCAAATGTCCGGTACGTAATATTATAGGCACTTATGGGGGAAATCCTAGTATCATGATGTCAGTCAAATAAATTGCGTGGGCGACCGACCTTCACTCGGTTTGTTCGTGACGACTTTTAATGACGGATGATAGAGAGAGCGATCCATGTTATGCCTATGATCCTCAAATGGACTTAATCATAAAACTATTGTTTTCGTGGATAGACTAGCCTAGTATATACAGATGAACATCTTTGTGAACAGACAAGGAAAGTCATTTAGATGTTCTATCATCATCATCATATCAGCCCAAAGACGTCCACTGCTGGACAAAGGCCCCCCCCAAAGATCTCCAAAATTGCCGGTCTTGCGCTATTCGCATGCAGCAGTTTCGAGTGCTACCTAGATAATACAAAAATGGTTTGCAAAATTTTATGAAGGCTACCGTTCGAATCATGTTAGATTAATCATACAATACAATACAAAACTATTTACAACAGAATTAAAAAAAAAGAAACAATTAGGTATTATAATTATGTACAGACGCTACCTCAATCTGTCAAATTTCCCCAATTGAAAGTGAACCTTATGCTTTTGTGATAAGTTGAAAATCTTTAAAATAAATTTGACTGATTGGGTAGCTGGATGTGCTGGCGTCTGTACAAAGGGCGGTCTTATCGCTAGTTGTAATTTCTTTCCAGACAACCTTGGGATGGACAAAAACTAGTGAGGATGAAAAATGGATAGGATAAAGGTGTAAAAATTATATTAAAAGAATAATAAGGACACAAAAATATGAATTTAAAATAATAATAATATTTTTTTTTTTTATAATTTATGGACAATGTCACACAGATCATCCTAGCCCCAAACTAAGCAAAGCTTGTACTATGGGTTCCAGGCGACGATATACATACTTATATAGATAGATAAATACTTATATACTGTATAGAAAACATCCATGACTCAGAAACAAATATTCGTGCTCATCACACAAATATTTGCATTTACCGGGATTCGAACCCAGGACCCCCAGCTTCGTAGGCAGGAGCACTACCAACTAGGCTACGGTGAAAATTTTGGTGAGGTATTGTAGAAATATTGTAGGTGCTTCTACAATATGTAGGTACATATACAAATGCCTATTCTAAAATTACTAATATATAATACATGCAATACATATAAATATATATGCTATAAAATATAATTACATAAATCATCATGTCAGCCAAATGACGTCCACCGCTGTACAAGAGCTAGGTGGATAATTGCCAACCGTGGCGATTATTATGCAAATTTAATAGGAGGCTTTTGTCCAGCAGTGGACTAAATACGGGTTGGCGATATTCCAAAATATTCAAAATAATCTAATATAAAAAATTCTCGTGTCACAGTTTTCGTTGCCATACTCCTCCGAAACGGCTTAACCGATTTAGATGAAATTTTTTGTGCTTTTCCGGTATCTATGAGAATCGGCCAATATCTATTTTTCATCCCCCTAAATGTTAGAGGTAGTCCACCCCTAATTTTTTTTTTTTTTGACAAAATTTCTAATTTCTATTTTTTTATGATACAACATACAAAAATACATACAATCCCCAATTTTCACCCTTCTACGATCAACCCTTATTTTTTAATAGCCATTTTAGTAATTTAATCAGTTTTCTCCTCCGGTCGAAAACTGATAAATCGTCATTTAATTAGTTATCCCCGCCAGATGTCTACAGGTGTCACTTCTGACCCAGTAAACAGCATAGAGTAGGGATGAGAACAAAGCCGGTCTCATTTCTTTCTCACTCCCTACACAGTTGTCGGCCATCATTATTGTTTATGCATCAAGTGTAGTAGTAACGTTAACAATTATTATTTTGCTATCTCAGTGTAACTCTCATATTAACTTTTAATCATTCCTATTATATCAATAATAATTAAATTATCAATTTTGAGTGTATTTTGCACGATTAGATATATAAATCAATTACTGTTCGTTAGTCTCGCTAAAACTCGAGAACGGCTGAACGGATTTATCTTATCTTGGTCTTGAAATGTTCGTGGAAGTCTAGGGAAGGTTTAAAAGGTGAGAAAAATTCGAATAATTGCCGGGAAAACCCAAAAACAGACATTTTATTTTTCCCAAATAAATAAAATATTAAATAAAATTATAAATAAAATATGTAGAGTCAATTGGAACTTTATTGCTATTCAATAAAGTTCATTTATAGATTGAGGCAGTACGAAGTGTGCCGGGTCAGCTAGTAATATATATATTTTTCCCTATTTCTTATACCACTTGAGGTAGGTTAATAGGAAACTACAATTTATCATAATCGTCATATCAGCCGAAAGTCGACCACAATGCCTCCCCCAAGGATTCCGACAATGGCCGGTTTTCTGATGCCGTCTTAAGTCATATAGAATAACTTATTCAATTTACTTTTTCTCCAATGAAAAAATTAAAATAAATAGCTAAGTTCAGCTTTGGGGCTAGGTCCCCAAAGCTGAACTTAGCTATTTATTTTAATTTTTGTTGAAAATTTGTTTATCCCAGCAGTGTTTGACATTTTTCGTTCGATTTGCTAGATTCCATTTCTTTATATTCGATAACATGGTTGACCTATAACTAGACTAGCCGGTAACATGGTTTGCGAAAGCGAAACGTGCCAGAATTAAATTATTTCTATTCGGCGCCAGGAACATGTTTACGATGAAGATGCCATCACATCTTCAGCCTGAAATCCACTTCTGCACATAGGCCTCCCCAAAAGGTTTCTATTACGTTGCCATTTGGAGGGGTTTGCCTTAGTTACCGTGCTTGGCATGCGAGTTGGCGACTGCAGTTTGGTGGTACACAGGTGGCGCTGCTGCCCTACTACCTGCTGTAACCCTTACTCGCCTTTTACGACACTCACGGGATGATATGAGGAGGCGCTGTTATTATTTCTTGATCGGAAACCACACGGCTCATGCCATTAGTGAAAAGTAATTTAGTTTTGGCATGTTCGGCAAACTATCAGATCAGAAGTCACATTATCAGCCAAATAGGTTGTCAAAAAGTTAGGGTATGTATTTCTTTGTAACGTTTTTTCGGTGAAACGTGCTGTCGCAAATTAATGCTATCGGCTAATGCATTTTCCTACTACCGTTCATACCGTTCGTGCTCTCTATGTACAATTGTATCGCAGGAGGGTGATTTAATGTACCGTACAGGACTCCATTTCAGTCGCTAGTGGTTTAGGTAGGTAGATAGATATCGTATTCGTCATTAATATACCTGTGACTCCCACATGTAGCAGGAATACAGAATTTTCCTAAAGGAGAACCCACGCTCCTTACTTTCCTAGCCACACGCTAATCACATAACGTCGGTAGGACCGCTAAGTCGACTAAAAATATTTGCTACGCCATTATAGTCCTCATTTCGTCCTGACCGTAATAACAGAGCCGTATTGCAGTCACTACGGTAGTCAAAATTGTATGTATAGTATAGTGTATAGTATAGTGTATAATGTGTGTTTACATCTAATCCAACTTTTTATCCAATTTTTGCATTGACATGCAGGACTGTAGTGTGCAGTCCTACATGTCAATGTATGATTTGATTACCATAGCTGAGACTGCAATACGGCTTTGTTGTTACAGTCAGGACGAAATGAGGACCATAATGGCGTAGCAAACATTTTAAGGCGACTTAGCGGTCTCACCGACGTTATTTTATTAGGATGGTAAAACAATAGGTACCTTTATGATACTTTAAAAATAATTGTAACACCACCATATCACCCGTCCCTATAAATAGTGAAGATTATACATTTTCCTATTGCCTGCATATTCATCGTGCTTGTTGCAAAGTCTCAAATACATCAATCATTTTCAAATTTCCCAAAAACAGCACCGTGTTTTGTTCATAAAAGTGGCTTCCACGGTGGCTAACAGCTAAAACATAACATCTAATCTACATTACTAGCATGAAAAACTTTTGCAACATACAGTGGACTTCGCGTCAGCGATACCCTGATACGTTTAACGTATCAGTGTATTTCTTACGTAGGCAGTACGGCAGAGTACGTAGTGCAAGGGATCCGTGCCTTTTACAGTATGTACTAGGCACCATTTTATACCCGCAAAATGATTCCGTTAGTGGATATAACAGACAAACACCGACTAAACTTGCTCTGCCGTGAACTTCTCTTGGCGCCTCAATGCCCCGGGAACACTATGGGTATGCTGTTTCGAGGCCTACCAGTCAGGCACAGCATCTATTCCACAATTAAATCACTGTCTTCTCGGAGTTGCTGCTTCGACACCTCTTTCGTCTACGAGCGGGATTGCCTCACTCCCCATTGCGCTCAGTTCTCCTTCTTGACCATTAATGCCTCGCCAGTTACCTGTCACCGTCAAACGCACGACAGCTACCAGGCACGCACCATATTTGTGTAATATTTAGTAGTGTGTTGTAGCACCAGTAGTATCTATCAGTTGATAATGTTGGATAATAGTCGTACATCGTAAGAGTTTCTAAAATGATGGACACGAAGAACATGCCGGTTCAGTACAACTATATATGGGTCATTTAAATATGTAGTTGGAATGACCAAAGCGACTAACTTAACCCCTGCGCCCCACGTGCAGTTAATCAATGTAATTTTAAGATTAGAATGTATTTCACGTTCTGGTTTGGATCGATGCGTTCACTTGCTTTCTTGGTTAACTTCACATGAGCATCCGGTATTAGAACTATTGAGGTTTTATCAGACAAACAAGTAGACCTCAAGAATATACATCGATAAGAATAAATTTCCTGCAGTAATTCATGAAGATAAATTGCCATAAGTAAGGATTTCTGATATTATATAACTGGTACTGACAGAATATTTAATAGAATTACTTGCTGATATATTTATTAAACTTGGTATTCGAAGTTTCTTTAACTAACCGCAATCTACAGCAATTACGGACTTCATTAATCTAGGTTCTTATAATCCTACTACCTACTAATATTATAAAGGTGAAAGTTTGTGAGTGTGTGATTGTGTGAGTGTGTATGTTTGTTACTTCTTCAAGTCTAAACGGCTGGAGTGATTTTAATAAAATTTGGTATGGAGTTAGCTGACATCCTGGATTAACACATAGGCTATAATTTATAAAGTTTAATGCGGGTAAACCCGCAGGGCACAGCTAGTTCGGCTTTAATTAAATATAAAAAGACCTTATTAGCCAGTTTTCTTGGTTATTTAAAATAGTTTTTTTAATTTGCGCCTATCGACACTGGAATTAATATGCATGTATTATGATTAAAGCTTTAGGATAGGAATATCTGTTTCCAACTTGAGCAAGTCTCAATTCCCCCTGCCTATTGTATTATATTTGCGTTGATTCTAAAGCATAAAATTAATATTAATTCATTAAACTAACATCATTAAAATTTTATAGATACTAAACCATTTTTACAGCTGGGAAAAAGCCAAGATATCGTGTTTAGCAGTTACAGAAAAAATGTGGATTCAATTAAGTGGCTTTCCATGAACAACTAGGTACAGACGCCAGCACATCAAGCAACCCCAATCGGTCCAATTTCCCCAATTGAAAGTGAACCTTATGCTTTAGTGATGAAGTTGATAATCTATAAAAAAAATACAGTTGGGGGTAGCTGCAATAACGATACTTCTGCATAATCTTTATTTTAGACGAGAACGATTTGAAATTTGTACAAAATCAGCTATAACGTTTTACATATTTTTTCTAGCAATTTATAATAATAATAATTTATTAAATAAAACCATAACACCAAATATTACAATAACAGGTGGAACGATAATAGCTGCAGTAGTGTTTCCACTGTGTTGCAGTTACTATTGCCTTCTTCCAAAAAACAATGAGTGCGAATTACAAACTGGTTAATTCAATATTAATGTAAATTACTAAAGATAAAACAAAAATAAAGCATTACAATTAAAATTAATATAAGTAAAGCTAATTAATAATCAAACAATTTAAAACGATTCAATTAATGTTAAATTATAAGATAAAATAAAATAATAACCTTATATTAAAATAAAATTAGTACTATTAAAAAGCTAAGCTAGAGCTGTTCTTTGTGATACAGGTTGGAATATTCTGTCGGATCTGCGTTTTTTGATTGAATGTGATTATTTAAAGAAAAATAATAATTTTCTCGCTATTTGATTATTAATCAAATTGCCAGAAAAAAAAAGTAAAATGTTATAGCTGATTTTGTACTAGATACATTTCAAATAGCTCTCCTCTGAAGTAACGATTATTCAGAAATAAATTTACTCTACGGATAGGTCGAAATAAGTCATATTAATAACGATGGCGATGTGTCGAAACAAGATAGAAACATTTTAAGTATTTACACTCGCAAAAGTATTTGCAACACGTATCATTTGAAATATAATGCTCGTTAAAAGTGGGGAGAAGTTCCACACCGGTGCAGCCAGCCTAGGTAGGCACTGAGAGACGACTAGGTATTCAGTGGGCTTGGTCTCAGCTCCCATTAGTACCGGTCGTCGGCCGGCGACGTTGATCGATGTGGCGCCCTGGCGCCCCACGCTTCAGATGCACCCCGACTTATGCGTTAGCTTTTATACTAGATACTTTAAAGAAAATGCAATTAATCGCCCACACTAATTGCAATACTTTGCTGTTTGCTTGTAGTTATTTAGTATTGGCTTTTAGTTTTGATGTTGTAATTAGCGTTGAGTAAATATAATTTAGATTGGTCTGTAACTTTTTGTGTATGGCCAGATCTTTGAAGTTTTAATCATAGTTTTTAATCATCACTGTTTAATATGTACTTTCAGGGAAGATAACAGCGGTAGGATTCCAAATAAAGTTTCTTAGAACACTGAAACAAATGGCTGTGTTTTACTTAGTACTAAGTAGAATTTTTCAGGAAATGTGAAAATATATCGCGAACGATTTAAGACAAGAATTTTAAACCCCAAGAATCAAAAGAAGTGATGAGTTTTCGACGCTATAATAAATATGTCAATCATTGTCGGACCTCGTCGCTTCGTGCCGCGGGTTCGAGTCCCGCGCCGGACAACTATTTGTGTGACCGATAAATAGTTGTTCTGAGACTGGATGTTATTTGTGTCCGTATATTATATGTTTGTAAAGTACCCCGCGACACAGGGATTACATTCGCTATTGCGGACGTTGTAATTAAAAAAAAAAAAAGAAGAAAGAATTGTGTAATTTTATCGGCCTGTTTACGCTCAGTTAGTCTGGCGGAAGTAGTTATTCTACGTTTATTTTATGAATATTTAGTATCCCAAATATCCATCAAAATACGACCCGGAATATTCGCGACACTAACAAAATCATGGAGTAATATGGAATGCCACTTAATTAGTTTGAATTAGTCACTTTTTTCACTATAATATTCGGCTTCGGGGAGCTATTTGTGGCGACACTGTATAATTGGTGAAATCGTCATCAATTTAATGTTTAGCTTATCACCTTTTTAACAGCATTTAATTCAAGCAAGAACCTATGTAAATAACCAACATGTCATAATTAGCTTAACCCTCCACATTTCGGTGGGCTATCAACCCACAAAGAAAGTTGGGCGGCTGTCGGAGTTCGGTGAAGTTGTTTGTAACGTCTGAGGGCGGGGGGAAGTGGGGGCGGGCGGCGAGGTGGGTGAACAAAGCCTTCCGTGAAAGCCTTCGGACGTTGATAGATGCGATAAGCTCGGATGCAAGTAAGCTGCATACATTTCTTGCTACAGTTTCTCGCTAAAGCATAATCATTTCCGTTTTTAAAAGATTGTCTAATTAAAAATTAGTGTAACATATTATAAAAAATATTATTTCGAAGTGGGTGTCTAAGAGAGGAATAGGAGAATATGAATGTAGGTTTTTTTGCTCACTGAGCCACTTGATGAATAAGTGCCTTTACTTTACAGAGTAAATACAGTTATGATAACTTAATTTTGTGTTTTTGTGTGTGACTATCGCTAGCTACGAGTATGTATAGAGTTCATCGGAGAAGTAGATAGGCTCAACAACGCATGCTTGTTGCCAGACTTAGTTGGTAAAATATCTGGAAAAACAATTATAATGAGCTGGGTTTAGTTTTATTGATACTGCCATCTGGCCATCTGATTTCAAACTAAGCAGTGCGTGTACTATGGAAACCAGGTAACTGATATATTACATATACTACTTTTCTTTTGTAACTACATGCTTATATAGATAATTACACTCAGACTCAGGACAAACATACATTTTCATGCACACAAATATCTGTCCTGGGTGGTAATCGAACCCACAACCTGCAGCGTGAAAGGCAATGTATTTGTCATCCACGCCAATTTTAGAGGAATATATAATGAAGTAAAAGCCATATTTAATCACTTATTAATTAAAAATATATAATTATGAGTATATTTTTGAGGTTTAAAATGCTCCACTTCCTTACTACGTAGCTACGTAACTACAAGTTGTTCCTATTGATTAAGTATGCAATAATATATAATAATGCGGTGAGATCTGTTGTTGTCAGTCTGTCAAACTCACTAGACATGCTACCCCTTATACACGAGGATGGGTCAACTTGAGCAATGTTTTCTTTATTTGTTCAAACGTAAGATTTCTATTGTGTCTGGAACGAATCACGCAAACGTATTAGAAGGAAAGCGGCAGTGACTACTGCCTTTGGATTTGGGCATAAGTAATGTTAGCAGTTATCCTACTAATATTATAAATGCGAAAGTTTGTCTGTGTGTGAGTGTGTATGTTTGTTACTTCTTCACATCCAAATAGCTGGAGTGATTTTAATAAAATTTGGTATGGAGTTAGCTTACACCCTGCATTAACACATGGGCTATGTATAATTTATAAAGTTTAATGCGGGTAAAATCGCGGGGCACAGCTTGTTCGTAATTAAACATAATAATTTGTTTTATCACAATTTTGGCAAATTAATTATTTTTAGGACATTAAAAATATACATTGTATAGTTTTTCAAAAATACAGTGCCGTAGCTCAGAAAACAAGTGAAAGTCTATAATTATTTACGTTCATCCATAAAAAAGTTACTAAAAGCTCGTCTCAACAAATGCAAAATATTTTTATGATTCTATTTAATAGCTGTTGCTATATTATCAGTTCACTAAAAAGATTAAATCAATAATAATAAATAAATATTCGGGCCATATCACACATCATCAACATCATATCAGCCGGAAGACGTCCACGACTGGACAAAAGTCTCCCCAAGGATGTCGTTCCTTGTGCTACCCGCATCCAGACAAGTAAACATGTTTATGAACTCAAATATTTGTGTTGTGCGAATACCGAACCCGCCACCTCTGGATCAAAAGGCAGGCTCACTACCAATTGACTCATGCTGGAATATCAGATCAGAGATTCATTATTTATATGATATCTACATTTATTGGAAGCCATTCATATTCCGTAAGTCATATTTGCCAATCACAAGTTTGTAGGAGGATGTGACACAGAAATTGAAATGATGCCAAATAAGCTGCTCACTAGGGCTGCACATTTTTACTGTAACATAGTTCTGGTTGACGCCACGTTCGATCAGATTTACTGTCTTACGCTATGCGTTTGATATTAGTCTTGTCAGGTGATAAGTATAGTCACAGTCTAAAGTAATAATGTTTATGAATAAACTGGTGTTTATTCTACTAATTTAAAATAAATCTTAATCAAGTATTACATCACGCACGCAATAAAATAAAATTATTGCTTAGCGGATGGGCAAAGATTATTTTATCCTTTTTAGCGCTCTTAACGAAAGTCTTGTTTAAAAAATAACTTTTTTACTTTAATTATTATTTAATTATATACTTAAAATGTATTAGTATTAAGATATAAATATTTATTTTTGTACTTTTAACCTAAGAGACTAAAGCAAAGGCCCTCAAAAAAATAAGTAAAAATGTTTCTAAATAAAGCGACCATATCCTCGAGTGATTGCATTCCATCAGATAGGCAGTAATATTGTTTATTAATAATTTTATTTGCCGTTGTTTTGTAATGTGTGAATATAATATACATATAATAGTTCTTTCTTAAACCATTTTGTTACAAAACTCTAAAAACTTCGTATGTCTTATACACACCATAAGATTGACGCTAGGAAATTGCTACAGTAATTTACAATTCACCTAATCTCCAAAGTAGTCTGGTTAAATGTTACAAAATTCATGTGCATCATAATGTAAAACCCGAGGAGCTACTAGGCACGAAAACACGGCTGTTCTGCGGCAGAGCGTCGTAAATGCATTTTCTTATAATTCAGAAGCGTCACGTAGTCTACGTAGCCTGCCCCGGGCGCAACCCGGCTATACAAGGACGCTAGCGAATTTGCAGTTTCCTTTTTATTTCACACCCGAACCTATAAAGGAGAAGAAGGGATAAGAAGATTGGATTGAATTGAATTAATTTACGACTTGTATATTTCGACATTAAGGATTATTTACTTTTTTTTATAGAATATCAAGGGAAACGAGCAAGCTTGTCACTGATTTCCACCGCCCATGGATGCAAGTGCGTTTTCAGCGTTTAAAAAATGAAGATTTAGAATAAAAAATTAAGTTGCACACATTATATATAAAAAAGTGTAATAACAATGTCTGCGTTTTAGTAGCAAATCTCAGCTTTGGATACGTTTATTATTATATTTAAATGGAACATTGTAAGAGTGAAGTCTAAATAAGATTGTTCGTTTCAAGAGCACAAATTCATGGTAATTAGTATCAGTTTTCTGAAAAAAGCTCCATTGAAATAAAATTAAAATATTTTTATGTGCACAAATGCATTGGATGTTAATTTTATAACAAAAATTAAAGCGATAAGTAGTTTTAGGGTTCCGTAGCCAAATGGCAAAAAACGGAACCCTTATACATTTGTCATGTCTGTCTGTCTCTCCGTCCGTATGTCACAGCCACTTTTTTACGAAACTATAATTGCTGTACTGTTGAAACTTGGTAAGTAGATGTATTCTGTGAACCGCATTAAGATATTCACTCAAAAATAGAAAAAGAACAATAATTTTGGGGGGTCCCCATACATAGAACTGAAACTCATTTTCTTTCATCGTACCCATACATGTGTTGTATCTATGGATAGGTCTTCAAAAATGATATTGAGGTTTCTAATATAATTTTTTTCTAAACTGAATAGTTTGCGCGAGAGACACTTCCAAAGTGGTAAAATGAGTCCCCCCCTGTAACTTCTAAAATAAGAGAATTATAAAACTAAAAAAAAACATATGATGTACATTAGCATGCAAAATAACAACGAAAATTGGTTTGGACGAGACTAGTTTTTATTATTACGTCTTAAATCGTAAACCGGAATTTACCTTTCATTTAATCACCTGAAATACTTGATGCTACGGAACCCTTCATGAGCGTGTCCGACTCGCTCTTGGCCGGTTTTTATTATTATTTGTTCTTATGGTTACAGTAATTTAAGTACTTAGTGACCTCCTCTAAATTACAAATAACATAATTAGTGTCAATTTATAAATCAAGCTCTAGTCACTTTACTCTCGCATAGAATAACAAGTATTCTATAAGTTGGAGCTATTGCTCTATTCGCAGTTCAAAAAGTTAAAAGCTATTCTCTAATTAATTAAGTTTTTTGTTGCTATACATTTATGATTGCTATTCATCCATTTGTATCAGACCAAACATTTGAGAGCTACGATCCAAATACAGAACCATTATTTAACTTTAAAACGGATCAATTCCAGTGTATTTTTTTTTATTGTATGAAAGTATGTAAGATGAATCTTCCATTGTTTGTGAACTGCTTTTTATAATTGTTTTTAACCGGCTTCAAAAGGGGGAGGTTCTCAAGTTCACTGGTATTGTTTTTTTATGTATGTACACCGATTACTCGGAGATTTATGATCTGATTTACGTGATTCTTCTTTATTTATAATAGATAGGGAACATTTTCCAAATGCTTACAAATTGGGCACAAATCTGATTGTCTGCTGTATCTTTTTTTTAAACACTTGTTATTGTGCAAAGTATAATCCAACCTTGGAGGAATAACAAACAATTAAAACGCATAGATTATAATTTAAAAATATACATATTTTGAAACTTGAAGTGGTTTTGTTGTCAAGATCACAAAGTTATTTCAGCAAAGTAGGTAGAGTCGACGCCACGTCAGTGGATTAAAGTGTAGGTACATTTTAACCTTAAGGGCGTCTCTATTACTAAGTTAATAAAGCTAGTTTTCGTGCTGCAACTGTGTCCACTGACTACTACGTATATTCGTTGTGAATGCGTGCTGTTTGCAAGTTGAGTGAAAGTTCTTAGATAATGTACACACCTACTTGCATACTGAAGCTCAGCTGTGTGCTCTAGAATACAATTACGTACTGAAAAGAAAACAGTAACTATCAGAGGCGAAGAGTTCCTATAAAACGATCCCTTTCGCAATTTGTTAGCTATGCAAAACTTAGCATCAGTTTTGTACCCATTCATAGCCAGATGCTTGCACCGGTCCGTAGGTGATTGGCGAGGTTAAGCAACTAGGCTCGCGGCCAGTCCAAAGATGGGTGACCGCCAAAGTGGTTTAACTTCGGAGCATCTCCGTGCTTTGGAGGGCACGTTAAGCTGTCGGTCCCGGTTGAAGCATTTAGGCAACAGTCGTTAAGCCCCGTCAGAGGCCTAATTAGCTAAACAACTAGCGTTTTTCAACCACTGCCCATACATATTCATATATATAAGTAAGTCAGCAAGTTTTGTATGTAATATTAATAACAGACGTTGAGCGTACTTTGAACTGATTTTATTTTTGAATCTTTAAACTGGTAGCTCCTTCAAGCATGGTTTTATGGTAACTAAATTACAAACGACGGTATGTTTACTATACGTACCAAGGGCATATACCATGTGATCTGTTTTTCATTAATGTCAATGTCATGTCAAGTAGCCTTGGATATTTTAAATTGTGCAAATTTTTCCGCATTTTCAATCATTGTATGCTAAATAGTATGTTAAAATCAGGTTTATTTTAATACAAACGTTTTCGAACACATTGCTCGATGTTTTACTAGTTTAAGGAAATACTCTGAATGTAATGAAGTTAGCGACTCGCTTTGCTTCGGCTTCTCTTAAGAAGTATTACGCTCCTCACCATTGGTAGGTTAGAGATATACTCACTTGAACTCTTTGAACTCTGTCAGTATGGATTTTATGAAGTTCATTATCATAATAAATGCAAAACTAATTTCAGACATTTTGCAATGTAAAACAATTTATTTAGAATTTGTGAATAATTTTATTAATATCAAACCTTCATAAACATTAATATTTACTTAATTGGTTAATTTTAAAATGAACACATGTTTACTTACTCTGAATATAATATTGTATTAAAACATATCACAAGCAAAATTATGTGCGTTTAATTAAAAGTATTTATTGTTTTATGGGGACTATGGCTCTTGTCGTGTCAATATTGTTCAAGCCGCTAATGACCGCAACCGGAACCGTACGGAAAAGCTAAGAAATTAGCCCACTTTGAAGGTCACCCATCTATGGGCGAACGTGCGCCTAGGTGCTTAACCTCACCGATCACTTACGGACCGGTGAGACCAACTAGCTATGAGCGCCTGTAGCATTACAATTAGCGATTGACCGTGAAATTAAATAACTAAACAGACTTACAATATTAGTACGTACATCTACCTAAAACATTTTGTATAGTTAATTTTATTACTACAAACATATTCTGAATTTTTAGGGTTCCGTAGCCGAATGGCAAAAAACGGAACCTTTATAGATTCGTCATGTCTGTCTGTCTGTCTGCCCGTCCGTATGTCACAGCCATTTTTTTCCGAAACTATGAGAGCTGTACTGTTGAAACTTGGTAAGTAGATGTATTCTGTGAACCGCATTAAGATTTTTACACAAAAATAGAAAAAAATAATAATTTTGGGGGTTCCCCATACATAGAACTGAATATTAAAAATTTTTTTTCATCGTACCCATACATGGGGTATTTATAGATAGGTCTTCAAAAATTATATTGAGGTTCCTAAAATCATTTTTTTCTATACTGAATAGTTTGCGCGAGTGACACTTCCAAAGTGGAAAAATGAGTGTGTAACTTCTAAAATAAGAGAATAATAAAACTAAAAAAAATATGTCATGTACATTACCATGTAAACTAACAACAAAAATTGGTTTGAACGAGATCTAGTTAGTAGTTTTTTTTAATGCGTCATAAATCGTAAACCGCAATTTACCTTTCATTTAATCAACTGAAATACTTGCTGCTGCGGAACCCTTTATGGGCGAGTCCGACTCGCAGTTGGCCGGTTTTTTAAAGCTACGTGATTCAAATTCCATTTTTTTATTGAGTCTAAAAATAAACATAAGATTATTGAATCCTTAACACCAATAGATACATAATTCAAATTGATTATTAGTAATATATTTGTATAATAGTATTTTTTTTATATATGACTCTCAAAGGTTTAATTTAATCATATAAAGTCATCCTCGAAGTTAAAAGTAATTTAAGTGAACACTATAAGAAAATGCTCCTGTGATAGAAAATTTATATATTATAATATATACACACATATTTCAATATTAATAAGTTGATGTCTGACTTGTGTGTGTGTTTGCATGTGTGTGACATGTGTGCGTGTGAGTGTATGCGTGTGAGTGTGTGAGAGAGAAAATGTTCTGGGCCGATATTTCTGTAAACAGACATGCAACTGCCACAAATTATATGAGAACTAAGTTTTTTATCCGTATTTCGCAGGGTATTTTAATGATCTTTAAGTAAAGTTTGATGGGTAAATTCAGAGCCTGGAATATATTACAAGTTGTATATGTATTAGTTATAAAATGAAACGTTATGACACGGGTCGTTAAAACTTCATGTTATTATGCATGGATGCGGCACGTATGTTGAACTATACATACAATACATCATATCCTATTTGACACGTGACAGCAAATGTCACATCTAAGCTAGCGGGTGCAGGGCTGGCGCGAATATTTTATTTGGGCACTACGGGGACGTTCTCCCACCCTTCCCCCACCGGGAGGGGGTGGTGGGGGTGGGCGTGCGACGTTGATCGATGCACGTCTTGCGCCGGAGGCTGCACCCGACGTAATTCATTAAACGCTGAAACTGCAAGCGGATTTTGAGTATTAAAACGATTTCTCACGAGGTTGTCCAGTTTGGCTATGCCTTTATGTAGGAGTGGGAGCTTTAACGGTTTGCTTAGTTGATAAAGTGAATAGGAATTAAGTTTGAAAGGGGCAAGGAATTTTCAGTCTAACTTGAATCCTCGGAACGTTTGTAAATAAATTAACAAAGGTAAATGTTGAAGCTCCGTAGGTAATTAATTTTGTAATTAATATGTTCATGTTGTGTTTTCTGCTACATGTGTACGTGGCTTTAGCCATTGGTACAAAGGTAGACTACACAATCAAATTAAATTAAGATTGTGTAGTCATTGTGACACAGGTACTAATAGTGGACAACCTTAAAGTGTGTGAGTGCCACATATGCCACAAGTAAACTTTCATTAAAATAGCCTTTAAGGAGATGTACATATATCGAGTATCAGAAGATAAGATATTTATTTGTCCAAACATGAGTATAGGTACGTGAAGTTTGCATGTAAGATAGTACACTTAACATATAACAGTCATGTTTGACATATCGACATGGCGTACAAATGTTGGTAAGTTTTGTAGATCTTAATTAATATAATATAATGAAATCAATTCATAAATTATATAATAATTAGAAAATATAAAATATAAGAAAATATTAGAAGTAACGTCAGAATAATAAATGTCGATAAAATAAATTAGAAAAATACAAAGTTCTAAAATTATATAATACGTATAGCAGTATTATATAGGAGTACCTACCTATTATTTTATTATATAGGAGTATTAGGATAATTAAAAGTTTTATTATTTTTATAATATTAATTTTTAATTATATTTATTTTATTTTAATGCAAAATATTACATTCCATATATTTAAGATATATTATTACACAAACATATTATCCAGATTCCATGTTTTCACTTTTGACAAATGGCAGGACAGGTAAAAATAAAAACGTATGGTCAATTTAAAACAGATGTGTTAAATAATTAACATAAATTAATTAAACAATGATTTTTAATACGCAAATGCAACAAATTAAAACATGTCATTGATGCATCACGTTGTTTATGGTATGACGCATTTTCCGATATGGTTCGGTTGTACGCAGGCGCAAAGGCAGTTCTATGTCATTCTTTCGCAGTCTAAATTCTTTTAATAAATATGTTCGTCTCATTTTATCGTCGCTTATTCGTTTCATTAAATTTTTAATCACAACTGTTTTGATGTATATCTATAAGATTTGATGAAGGGTAGTTAGAGTATGTTCTTGTCAACGCAAAAATTATATAGTAAAAGAAAAAGTTCCGGTGCATATTATGAATTACTTAAATAAAAAAGATATTAATTTTTCATATATATACTATATATATATACTTCAGGGGCTTGTAATTTCAATTTCTAAGTGCTACTAAAATTTAAATATATATATATATATACACACATATATATATATATATATATATATACCTATATGAATCCTCATTTAAATTTTAGTAGCACTTAGAAATTGAAATTACAAGCCCCTGAAGCGGCGAAAAAGTTATTTCTAATAATAACTACATTTACAACTATTCTAATTCTCTTCTATATTCTGAGTAGTATGCCTTTTAACAATTTTGTAACCGTATAAAAAGTACCTATGGCTAGAAGCTCTCACCAGTCCGTAAGTGACTGGCAAGGTTAAGCTATTGCGGTCCGCCCATAGATGGGTGACCTAATGGCTACAACCGGGACCGACAGCTTAACGTGCCCTCCGAAGCACGGAGACGCTCAGAAATTTTAACCACTTTGGCGATCACCCATCTATGGACTGACTGCAAGCCAAGTTCCTTAACCTCTTCGATCATTTACGGACAGGGGACAACATCTGGCTATGACCATCTCATCAGGCAATTATTAATAGCTAGGCAATCACTTGTTTTATTGTTCCGCCAACCCTTATTAAATGGCTAAATAAATTATTCACTATAAATCGTAAAATAAATCATCAATTCAATCATCGTTACTTATCATATGGGCAGTGGCTACCCTAGTATCAGAGTTATGCAAGCCGCCTATTAGGCGTCTGACATGGCTTAACGATTGTTGCCTAATGGGTTCAACCAGGACCGGCAGCTTAACGTGCCCTCCGAAGCACGGAGACGCTCGGAAGTTAAACGACGTTGGCGGTCTCCCATCTATGGACTGACCGTGAGCCTAGTTGCTTAACCTCGCCAATCACTTACAGACTGGTGCGGTGGGAGCATCTGGCTATGAGCGTATTGTTCATAGTTGTTTAATGATGATAGATAGTTGATAGTTTGGAAACTATTATCTATATCACATGGCCATGAAAACATCAGTCGGAAATGTTATTAAAAATAAAGCCGATAAATGACATCTACACACCCTCCGTAAGGATGTAAACAAGTTAGCAAGAGAAGTCCTAATTTGATCTGCCATTTCGTATCTTAACGGTGCTGAATACTCATACCTTCCCAGTCTAAACTTTTATTTCCTAGATTAATAACATATATGATTGTTATACGAGAATGTATAATTATCCTATTATTAATATTATAAACGGGAAAGTATGTAAGTATGGGTGGATGGATGTTTGTTACTCTTTCACGTAAAAACTACTGAATGGATTTTAATGAAACTCTACAATCATATGTATAAATATAAAAATTAATGCCACTTTTCGTTGTAATGTTATAACTCAACAACGCCTGTTACCGATTTGGCTAATTTTGGTCTTGAATTATTCGTGGAAGTCCAGGAAAGGTTTGTACGTAGAGAAAATTTAAAAAAAGTCTTGAAAAAGTGTATAATCAACATCTTTTAGCAATTTAAAATATGTTTTTGTTTGAATAAATGAACTTAATCATAATTTTTTTATTACTATGCCTTATACGTAGCTAAGCACGTCCCGGGCCGCTAGTAGCTTATACAACAGAATAACATATAGGCTACAATTTATAAAGATATTGTGTGCATTGTCCAAAATATGACGATAAGTGTTAAGTGAGTAGAAAAAAACTACTAACCGCGAGCTATTCCGGCGTTTCCTGCCAAAACTGCTAGAGGTACACATCCTACTAATATTATAAATGCGAAAGTTTGTGAGTATGTTTTTTACGTTTTTACGCCAAAACTACTTTAACGCGGCTGAAACCGTGGGGCATAGCTATAAATAAAAAAATTAGGCCTCTCTCCATTGTACCACAGCCGGTGTAGCTAAACTATAATATTATTTTAGGAATAAAATCGTGACACTTTATATTGTTGCGCCAGTTGAAAATTTCCTTTAACATGACGGTAGTTGCTTACTTTTTCTTGGGTAACACGTCTTCGACAGTTTGACAAGTACGGAGTCGCCACTTTCTGCAACGTTCCATAAACACTGGTGTAATGCTGCATCAAGACTGTCTATTCCTATCAAGGTTCCTCGTATGTAAACATGTTTACTTTATTGAAACTTATTTCTTTATTTATGAGGTTCACACGGCTACATATCAAGCTATGTATTTCCAGTATAAGCTGATCCCGCGTTGTATAAGATTTCCATACATGAGAGGTCAGCTTATTTTAGAAATGTACAGCTTGATATGTAGCCGTGTGTACACATACAGTTTCATATTTTTAAGGATCTGGGGAAAATATCCAAAAGGCGACCTTTCATCAGTAACTGCTGTACTGTAAATACTGTGTGTAAGTACTAATTTTAACAGCGGTAGGGCATAGCATTCATTCGCTCAAAGAGCAACCCGATAGGGGAAGTACCTCCCTCCACCGTACAACAAGACAAGCTCAATCCCTAAACATTTTTAAAAATTATGTTAAGAAAAATTATTTATCTGCCTAGATTACTTAAGTTCATTTATTTACCGCTGCCGCCTTTGCTATTTTTCACGCATTTCCTTTGACATTTTAAATTTTCTAAGCATTTCCATTTTTAGTTTTTTATTATTTTGCATTAGTTTAAGTTTACATTAAGTTGACTTGAGAGATTTTTGATAATATAAAATAATAATTGTGTACGGAAATATTTAATTTATACAGATTTAAAAATAAAACATTATTTATAAGTAAAACTTCAGCGATAAGGGACTAATGATATTTTATTATTAAAGTTCATCTAAGTTAAAAACAACGCGACATTAAATAAACATAAACCCAAAACTTAAAAGTTTTCGGCCTATTTTCCAATATTTGCCATAAGCATTCCTAAAACTAGCTTATTAACTAGCATTAAAAGTGACGCACAGACTATAAGTTTCTCGTTTACTATTTTGTTACGGAACCCTAAAAATTCCAACGTCATGTCTCAGACATGACGTTGAAATAACAGAACGTTACCCGTCTTGTATCGACGCGAGGTAGGTTTTGTTTTGTATGGACAGTCGTTACATAAGTTATGAATTTATATGTGTATGTAAATACACAGTGTAAGTCAATAAAAAAAAATTACCATGCAATATAGTGTTTATTTTTTACAACCGCTATTTTACTACGACAACTATAATTGTATTTTATAAGAAACTTAATAGAGCGTATGCTTCATATAAGTTCAAGTTACTCCGACTTGGTCAGGGAATGTTTGACGAGGAAGAACAGTTTTATTCAATATTTTTCTGTGAAAAAAATATTGAAATAAAAAAAAATCATCATTTATTAATACCGAAACATCTTGAAATCATCTTTTTTATGAGTACAATTTAACGAGATCAGATCAGAATGTGTAGGAAAGCATTTAAAGCATTACATATTATAAGTTTAGTACAATAGTGCAGACTGTAGTGCAGTGTTACAGTTAAATGAATAAATATGATACTTAGTAATCTTTATAACTATCAATATCAATAATACTTATTAACTTTTCTTCTTCTTATGGAAAAAGTTATTGTTACTAAGCCCCAGCAACTAATCTATTGTAATTTACTCATTTTTAGCCGATTTCAAAACTTTTCTTTTTGTTTGTCTGTTGCGCGATTTTGCCCTTAATAATTGTGAAGTGATTTTGATAATTTATTAATACTGAAACATCTTGAAATTTTAAGAGTTCAATTTAACGAGATCAGATCAGAATATGTAGGAAAGCATTTAAAGCTTTACATACTATAAGTTTAGTACAATAGTGCAGACTGTAGTGCAGTGTTTCTTTAAATTAATAAATATGATACTTAGTAATCTTTATATCTATCAATATCAATAATACTTATTATTTTTTTTCTTCTTATGGAATAAGTTATTGTTACTAAACCCCAGCAACTAATCTATTGTAATTTACTAATTTTTAGCCGATTTCAAAACTTTTCTTTTTGTATGTCTGTTGTGCGATTTTGCCCTTAATAATTTTGAAATGATTTTGATAATTATTTTTCAACACGGAATGCTTTTGGAATGGTCCCTGAATATAAATACAATATTTATATTCAGGGACCATTCCAAAAGCATTGCCAATCGGTTGCAGAGAAGAAAAGTTGAAGTTGGTTTTGTGTTTTTTAAATAGTAATCATACATTAAATAGTAATAATACAGTGGCTTGATGTAGAGCGGGAGCAGTATTTTGTTAAGATAATTATTAAAAAAGACTTTTCGCTAAAATACAAGTCTTATAAGTAACCTATTTGTAATCTGGTCCATACTGCTTCATGGTTCTTATTTGAAGAGCAAGATGTAATAATAATTTATCAGTAACCAAACTACTAGGTATATATCTAGTATGTACAGACGCCACCACATCCAGCTACCTCAATCTGTCAAATTTCTTTTATACATTTTCAACTTAATCACATAAGCATAAGGTTCACTTTCAATTGGGGTAATTTGACAGATTGGGGTAGCTTGATGTGCTGGCGTCTGTACGTAACATTAATTAAAATTTTATATATTTTTTGCACCTGAAGGAGCTATCTTCATCTGATTCCTTCCAATACTGATTAATTGACCGCAAAACGGCCTGCGAAATTAGATATCGCAGCCAATTTAATTACGAATTAATTTCCTTATTTATATTAATTTATTTTATTCTTAGCAATAAAGTGTATTATTTCTTCTTCTCTAACGTAACAAGTAATAAAAGTAAACGCTAATATTATTAATCCCGTATAGAACACATTTACCGTACACTGACAAGGACCAGTGGAAGGCCACCGTTTCCGGCTAGCTTTCACAAAGACTTCATGAATGATTTGTTATCAAAGCTATATCGACTGTGGGTTCCTTTAGTTAAGTTCCTGTGCTTTGTACAAAGGCCAGCACATGCAGCTACCCCAATCTGTCAAATTTCTTTTATATATTTTCAACTTTATCACATAAGCATAAGGTTTACTTTCTATTGGAGAAATTTGACAGATTTGGGTAGCTTGATGTGCTGACGTCTGTACGTCGATCCTCTATCACTTAACCTATGAGCGATTTATGTGCTACCTATATATGGTCTTTATATTAGTCTTTAATTTGTGAGTGAATAAAATTGGAATGGGAGAGGTTTTTATTCCTATATAACTCATCGGCTAACTAAAAGATTTTATGGTTGTTTAATGTATTTTAATGATATTGCGTTTTATTTTTTTGTTTTGTAAAACGTCACACGTCACACGTTTTGTAACACGTCATCAATACGAATTAATGATTGATGGAGTAATATAAAAATATTGTGAAATTAGGGCATTGGTGCCCTGTAATTCAGGTTTTACCCAACACTCATGAACCTACCGGTAATTATAAACAATTATTTTAAAACTTTATGGACAAAGTCGTACAGAGGTGGACTAAATGCCATAGGCATTATCTTCTAGTCGACCTTGAGAACAGATATTAAAAAGTAGGGAGGTGAACTAGTACATATTTGATAAATAATTAATAAAAATATAAAAATACATATGATGTCATTTCAATCGATAAATATATAATATCTAACTGGGCCGGTTGGCGTGGTTGGTAGATACTTGCTTTACATACCGCTGGTCGTGGATTCGATTCTAGGTGTAATTATTGATATAAGTATTTATTTACACAAGAAAAGCTTAATTTGGCATCGAGATAGTCGTGCGTGAATAATTTCCCAGGATACTGCAATATCTACAAAATGAATATAAGTAATATAATATACTATACATATGTTCATGAAATGAAATAATGAAATTTATTCAGCACTTGGGTACTAACATACACTTGTACTTGTCAAGTTCAAAATGCAGTACACAAACATAGTCGAACACAGTATAAAAATTACAAAAATATAATTAGTCTAAAAAAAAAATCTATTATTTTGAAATTTAGTTGTACAAGATTAAAATTAAAGAATTGAAGGCAATGAGCATTTGGCTAGCGCAGAAGGCTCTTAACCAGTAGCTTATATTAAACGATTAATACCCGAGGCCACCCTTTTAGGGTTCGGGCCACAGCTCAGGGGGCCGCTGAAGCAAAAGGTAAAGCAAATAAATTTGTAGGTAGTTATAGAACGATTCTGATTATAAGTTGTTTGCATTTCAAACTGTCACAATTTACAAAGACAATTGTTATATATAAGCAAATGTAAACTACGTTTTCTGATGAGAGAAATAAATGCCTATTATAATTTAATACTACATGATATTTATTGGGAAACGTAATGCAAGAACTAAAGACCAGATTGTAGAAAAACATTTTCACGTGAACACTTTAGAAGGTGGTCGTTTACTACAAGGCAGGCAGGAGTAATACTCTAAAAGTGTGAAGGCAGGCTTCTTGCTGCACCTGCATCGATCAACGTCGCTGCAGGACAGCGGGAGATTATGTCGGAAAAACTCGCCTCGGATTTTCTTTCCAGTCTGCTATACCATGTAATACTTTGAATTAACGTTTCTTCACCCAGATGTTCTAGGAAAATTATATATTTGTTGTATCATGTTTTTTACTTACTTCTATGTTACACAGGCCTCTTTTTTAGTTTTGTGAAAGCATTATGTGTGTGAATTATATTGCATTGAATTAAGGCCTAGCTACCAGCTACATACTTTTGTGATTAAGTTGAAAATCTATAAAAGAAATTTGACAAACTGGGACACCTGGATGTGCTGGCGTCTGTACGAAGTTCATTAATTTTGTGTAGCTTTGTATTTCACAACAGAAGTCGTTTCAATGCGGCTAATATTTCATACAAACAAAAAGAAATTTTATTTTATCTTACTCTGAGTGGTCCGTAAGTGATCAGTTTGGTTAAGAAACTATCAATAGATGGGTGACCGCCAAAGCGGTTTAATATCTAAGCGTCTCCAGAAGGGAAAACCTGGTTACTCTCTGCAATTGTAATAATTTAGCAATAAAGATGTGAGAAATTGCAGCATGTAAATAAATAAATATAAAAAAATGTAGCAAATGGCATGTTATGTAAAAATAAATGTTCAAAAGCCATTTGAGTGCTTATTATTTACATAAATTGTAAGGAAAAAGCAAGGGTTTCTCAAACGTACTCAATTTTTAGGTGTACTGTGATCTAATGATATTTCTGAACACTAATCTGTGTGATGAACTGTAATTACCTCTATATAATACATAAAATAAAGGTACTAATGACTAATGTCGATACTGCACGAAATTGATTACTTTATACATTTAATAGAGTTACAATAGCCATAATGTTTTATGTCTTTTGTTAAGATACGCAATACTAACAATTGCACAAGGATAAAACCTAAGTATATACATAAATATGGGCATTTAATATATTATATTATGGCAGCAGTATTGGCTTTCGGGAAGCTACGCAACATCTTCTCATTTCAAATACCGTAGTGTCTCAAATCGAAAGGCTCCGACCAGTGTGTATTGCCAGTGATGACTTACGGAACAGAAACGTGGTATCTTACTATAGCCCTCATAAGAAGGTTCAAGGTCACCCAAAGAACAATGGAGATGGCTGTACAACGAGTTTCCTTGCGAAATGTAATGTCGAAATCAGAAGGTGAACCAAAGTAGCTGATAGCCCGAAGAAGTTGAAGTGCCAATGGGCACATAGCTTTTAGAACCGCCACGCCGGGGCAGAAAGGTACTCGAATCACGATCACGAACTAGGCTTGAGATGGTAATTTTAAAAAATTGTATTTGGAGTGTTTTTTTGAATAAATCGCTCTACTTTTGGTATTCGAGCTTTTTCTATGGTATAGTTTAATTTTTCTACACTTTAAAGTATATGTGTGTGTATGCCGTGTATTTTGTTGCAGCTTGCTGGCCCTGTACATGATACAGCTGCTCAAACTTAGTAACCAGAGGTATATCTCTCTGGTTACTAACTTTGAGCAGCTGTACTTGCTCACTGACCATGTCTCAGTCTTCTCGCAAATGTCTCGAAATGTCGTCTTTGGTACAGCCAGCAACGGAATAATATGCACACGTTGTTAATAATTATCGATTTTTAAATTTCCTAATAACAACTTCATAATTATATGGTAGAATAATAAGGACCAAGAATTATGTTATTTATGTTCTATGAATAAGTTATGCTAAAAATACATGACAGAAGAAAGAAGCTTTTTTATTATTGGAAAACATAGATACATCGGTACATATCGGAAACATGGTAGGCACTGAAAAGACTGTAATAAACCATTTTATTCTTTTATTGATGGGCCCCATGGTTGAAATCAAGCCTCTCGAAAAGACTTTAACGGGGGCCTCTCATCTCTTGTCATCAGTACTATATTTCTTCAGACACCTTTTAAACTTTTTATTTAAGATCCAAATAAATGAATGATATTAGTTTCAGGGAAGCTATTTATGTTGCTGACTGTACAGCCCAATACTATTCTAAATTGAATATGCAATATTACTGGTATATATTATAAGACGGCCCTCTCTGTCCGAGTGGTCCCGCGCAGAACCTGGTTTGATTCCCGCACCGGACAAATATTTTCCCTAAATGGAAGTATATTGCTTGGGAGACTGACTACCTTCTATGTCTCGGAGAGTATGTTACATGGTTGGTCCTGGTTGTCATGAAAATAGTTACAATAATGGCTACAGGTTGTCAGAAGCCTAATAGAATCTGACACTAGGTCTAACTGACTGTGTAATTATGGGTTTTGAGGTCATGTGGCAGTATACTGCTAGCAAGTGGTTTTATAAGGAACCGTCTCTTATACAAATGGTAATAAAGGAAGGTGAGTATTTGTCTCATGGAAATGAATTTTATCTTCTAACTCTTTTTGTTAGTAATCTAAACTACAGATATGCTACCACTTTTTTATTAGACAAGAGTATTAGAGAACGCATAAATAAATGTAGGATTTATGAATAAAAATGAAGTCCATGTTTTGTCAAAACGTTAAATCTATTTAGTATTTCTTTTCTTTGTTAGGTATGCTTTAATTGTAAGTAATAAATGTATTAGTTATTTTTTTTCTGTTTATAATGTTCTCGCTTAATGTTTTTCTAATCGAAATCGTAAATTTGCTTGTAAATTTAAGTCTTTCTACTAACTACATTTAGTGTACATATAGTGCGCATCACCTTAATTACGCATATGTATTCTGTGAATAACGTAGTGGATTACACAATTGTTTATCAGTGATAACATTTTTGTACTATGTTATTGTGTAAGTGTTTGTTGTTTCAAATAAAACAAAATAAATTGTGCCATAAAACGGGGCAGATAGAAAGCCAGGGGTGAATGGAGACGGGAGCAAAATGTTACACATATATAGATATTGTCTCGATATCTATTCGCCCCCTGAAATTTCTATTCGTCCATTTTTACCGGTATGCATTCTATAGCAACGATCAATTATATAGGATACATATTAGTATGTGTTTTATTTTTATTGTTTATTATGAAGTATGCACCCAAGATTTTAGTTTACTTAAACTGTACTTCTGTACAACATGTACTTACATGACGGTACATTTCATTTTAGTGATAGGACTGCAAATTGTACTTACCTTTCTAGTTAGATGTTCTCACCGGTCCAGAGGAGGGATTGGCGAGGATAAGCAACCAGGCTCGCGGTCAGTCCATACATGGGTGTCCGCCAAAGTGGTTTAATTTCTGTGCTTCTCGATGCTTCGGAGGGCACGGTAAACTGTTGGTTAGGCAACAGTCGTTAAGCCATGCCACAGGCCTACTGGGCGGCTCGAACAACTGACACTAAGGTAACCACTGCCCATACGATAAGTAACTTACTTTTTAAAGACAATGAACATGCATACTAAGTGCATTGTCCTTGTACTGTTTAATTCATTGCTGTACAGTAAAGAGTTTTATAACAATAAAAATAATAATATAATAATAATAATAATATCTCTGGACAGTGTCACACAGATCATCCTAGCCCCAAACTAAGCAAAGCTTGTACTATGGGTACCAGGCGACGATATACATACTTACTTATATAGATAGATAAATACTTATATACATAGAAAACATCCATGACTCAGAAACAAATATTCGTGCTCATCACACAAATATTTGCACTTACCGGGATTCGAACCCAGGACCACCAGCTTCGTAGGCAGGAGCACTACCAACTAGGCTACGGTGACCGTCAATTAAATATATTAAATGTTTTTTTGAACTAGATGGAGAGTGGAGAAATACAGCGTATATCTATTAATATATACATATATATATATATACATAAAAGTTAAGTGCTATTAAATTTATTATTATATTTACACCCACGCTTGAGCGCTCTCAAACCTTCTGCCTAATAAGCTAGTCTCACTATTATTATATAGTATTCAATAAAATGTCCTCTAATAACTACAGCCTCGAGCAGACCGACATTAAAAATGGAAATTAAATATCAACAAACATTTAGTCCATCTGCAATAATGGCATTAGTTGAAACGGTAGGTAATTTATACAGATAACAGTGACGCACAAACATCCCGGATGGATACAATGCGTTATATAATGTCTAACACAATTAGTTGCAAATATTTAAGATGTACAGACGCCAGCACATCCAGCTAGCCCAATCTGTCAAATTTCTTTTATAGATTTTCTATTTTATCACATAAGCATAAGGTTCACTTTCAATTGGGGAAATTTGACAGATTGGGGTAGCTTGATGTGCTGGCGTCTGTACAAACTTTTGAATGTGGTGAAATAAATTAATATTATTAATTATAAAAATTCGATGTCTCTCCATGTGTAAGTTGTTGTCATATCTGCGGCCAGTTAGAATTATACAATACCAAAATACATTTCAAGGAATGGAGAAGGCTATGCTCGGAGTTTCTATGAGTGGTGACCACGAAACGGAAGCCTCAGAGTGGGCAAGGCTTTTTACAAGATGACTTTTATCTTGTGACCTATTGACTTCCAGTGACCCGGAAGGAAGACCGACAAAAGTGGACATCTTTGGGGGACGCTTTTGTACACAAGTGTACGTTTTTCGGCTGATATGATGTTAATGATGAATCATCTATGATATTGAGATTAAGGTTAAAAATCTCTACATACTTCCTAGAGATGTACGCATACATCTAGGAAGCACTAAACGGTAGGAATATTTAAGTGAGGAACGGCATGGTTCCTATTTTGCTGTATGAGTTTTACTAAGGAATTGCCTCTCCAGAAGTGAATATGTTCCAGATAATTGCATTATTATATTATTATTCAGATAGACCGTGTGCTGTTTACTGATCATCGATAATTTGGATCTTAGAAATAATCTAAAATCCATAATTATCTATTTGCAGTTATTATTACTAGACGGACTAGAACATGCATTGTGATGTCAACTTCTACGCGTACACATACATGCATTCATAGAAATCGCCTATATAATTTTAGAGTTATAGTTCAATAGAAGAGGCGTGAATATAAAATTTTATTGGAAACACGTGTAAAGTAATAGCTTGTTTAATTAATACTGCAATATTGTAAATAATTGCAACGTTCGCGAATACGCGGGTAATACGTTTAGGCCTTGCCTTAGTAACATACTAGTACTGTAATACTCGACGGCTTTGGCTAACAACAGATTCAAAGGACCGAGTATACAAAGGGGATTATTATTTTACTTTTTTATTTTATTTGGGAAAAAAGACGATACTACATTACATATAATACTAATTAGTAAAGTAGGTAAATAAGACAAAATCAATGTAACTAGAACATTTTCCACGTATTAATTAAGAGGTACCTATGCTATGATGAGAAATCAAAGAAACGGTTAATAATTTACATTAAATTACAAACAAATCAGTTACCACTAGATACATTCAAGTTGTTCAGTACTTTATGCTCTAATAAATACATCATTTTCAAGTTTGAAGTTAGTTTTAAATACGTTGACTTATGTAAAACTATATAATTCTTCTAATTTATTTTAGCTCCGCACTTCATCCTCGTCGTATTACTTATATTTGTAAGTATTATTTTTTCTTATTTGACCAACGGGCCAGCGATAGAAATGAAAAATAAAGCTATTCTAAAATCATACAAAAAGGGTTGTTAAGAAGGAACCATTATTACAGATACACGTATCATACGAAAAGTTTCTAGTATATAGAAGTACATATACATACATACATACAAAGACTCACGCCTGTTTCCCAGAGGGGTAGGCAGAGACAACGGATTTATATTTGTCACGATCTTTGCATACTTCTTTTGCCTCGATTACTGTCATTATATTCTAAGTATATACTTATTAAGTATATATAGCTAGTTTCTGTTACATTTCTTTTAGTAGGTATCATTAAGTAAGTAGCACAGGACCGGCTATTGTGAAGATCCTTGGGAGAGGCCTTTGTTCAGCAGTGAACGTCTTTCGGCTGTTATGGTGATGATGAAGTATCATCTCAAAGTTCCAGTAAAGAATAATTATTAGGGAATCAAAGAAAAACATACATTATTGCCGTATTTTACTGCGTGAAGTTCTAAGGAGAACGAAGAGGTCTTCTTTAAATAATAATAAGAAATAAATATCTTGGTATCACAACATCTGATCCATCTGATCTTCCCATGGTCATCTGTCATACAGTTTTACCACCTAGTACGGATACCAGTCTCTCACACAAATTTCACCTCTTAAATGTTATGCAAAAATTAATTAATAAATTAATTCGTTAATAAGACATTTTTCTTGTATTTTCTGTGTGAGAGAAGAAATAAAGCTATTATTATTATTATCATCCCAAACTAGGCAGAGCCTCTACTATGGCAACCAGAAAACTGTTAATATCAAACTTATATATTTTTGATATAGTGTACATCATTTGTCAGTGAAAGTACGCGCACTGCTGGACAAAAGCCTCCCCAAAGAATGGGGGGATATGCCATAATCGCCACGCTTGGCAGACGGGTTGGCGATCACAGTTTAATGGTCATAGTTCACAGAAAAGTGCTGTTGCCCGTTCTCTGGTAGGTATGCCCTCGGTTGATCTACGCCGCCCACGGGATGAGATGGGGTGATGATATTCTAGGCCGTCACCACACAGCACCTACCAGAGAACGGGCAGCAACGTTTTTCTATGAACTATGACCATCAAATTGCGATCGCCAACCAGTCTGCCAAGCGTGGCGATTATGGCAAATCCCCCATTCTTTGGGGAGGCTTTTGTCCAGCAGTGGACGTACTTTCGCTGACATGATGAACGCTTGATTTAGTGAATTGAACTAATCCCGACAACCACGCGGATGAAGTCACATTATCAAGGTTAGTTGAAATTCTGACTCAGTTTATCGATAATTTATTTTGGCGCAATCGAAAGAGTTTTGTAATTTACTTATATAAGATAAAGTTATACATATAGTGTACTGATAGGTACTGCACAACGTATATCGTTTTCTAGAAGTAGGTAAATTAGAAGTAATTAACTGTCTAATCTATTGTAACCTGGCGTGGCTAATGCACTCTAAAATTTAAAATACAATGTAGGTAATGTTCGTTTTGGCATTTAATTTATATAAAAGTATAGTATTATGTGCATCATTAAATACCAATTCAAATATAAAATACACATAATACCTACTCGTCTATTAATTTAAAACAAACTAGACAAAGATTGCAACAAGAAAATACTTTCAAACATATAAAAACAATCTTAAGCTAAATTTATTTTTGTAAGAGACTTTTTGTAAAAAAATGTTTATCTGTCGGTGTAGCTACAATCTCCTGAGATTAATTTAACGGGTGGCGAGTGGGGCGCCAATGTAGACGTCTAGATGGCGCCACTGAGCACCTCGGCAAGCGCCACCGTTTTGCACCGTGTCGCTTAAGTTCCTACGCTACGATAAAACGCCCCGTAGCATAGGTACCTACTACGAGATCGTTTGTTTACATGATATTAAGAGTGATATAGTAGAAAACATTTTTATGGCGTCAATAAATAAAAAAGGCAATGTGTACATTGGAATACGCCTAACATACATACATACATAGACATGCCTGTTTCCCAGAGGGGTACGCAGAGACAACGGATTTCCATTTGTCACGATCTTTGCACACGTCTTTTGCCTCGATTACTGTAATTATATTCTTCATACATGCTCGCCGGTTTAGGGTACTTCTGACCTGCCCTTTCTTGAGAACGTCTCCGATTTGGTCAGAGAATGTAAGACGAGGTCTTCACCTTCCGGTTGTTCATACGTCTAACACTATCTTAAACAACTTTTATTTTTCCCTAGCTACGCTCCACGTTTTTACCCGCGTCAAACTCTATAAATTATAGCCTATGTGTTAATCCAGGGTATCAGCTAACTCCACACCAAATTTAATTAAAATCGCTCTAGCCGTTTAGACGTGAAGGAGTAACTAACATACACACTCACACACTCACAAACTTTCGCCTTTATAATATTAGTATATGATAAACTCTTACTAAAAACGAAATCTTTAAATTAGATATAGGAGCAAACATACCTAACTACTTATTTAAATAAAATAGTTTGTGATCTATAGGTTCTATTTAATAGTATAGACTGCATCGCTGGTGGTTCAAATCCCAGACCAAAGAGTTTTATTGTGATTTTCTGTTGAGATAATCTTTTAGTAACAGCTCGGAGTCAGGACAGTGACGGTAAGTGTATAATTGATCTCTCTCCGTTCGTACCGCGTAGCTCATGAGTCAGCTACGCGGTACGAACGAATTATGAGTGCGTGCATATATAAAATAAAAGTCTCTGGAAGAGGATTTGTTTTGAAGGTTCCGTCGTAAAAAATTGTTTTGAAAACAACTTTCTGGAATTTCAGATCTAATTATCGGCGTTTTAAATAAGAATACGAATCAAAACATAAGTTTTTTAAGAAACAAGGAATTCTGAGTATTATACCTATGCATTTTTTGTTCGTTAATTATATTACCGATCATCAAGACGCATAATTAACACAACTCTGGAACCAATTAGCAAAACTAGATGAACTAATTCATCTAATTTTGCTAATTGGTTCCAGAGTTGCGTTAATTATGCGTTAGGCATCTAGATTTATTCTCAAAACTGTGGGGTGGAACCTATTTTGACAGACAAGATCGTTTATTTTGGAAATTTTTGTGCCTTTAAAAGGCAATGACTGTAATTAACAATCAGCAAGGGTTATTCCAAGATGTATCTACTATTTACATATATATTTTTATTAAGGTAAATAGTTGATAAATAATGATATAAGTCATACACCTATTGATTAAACAGATTAATTATAATCAGGTTTAATCTCGAAATTCAAGTAAGTATTTTTGTTTCAGTGTTTTTATTATATTACAGGTGTTATACTTATTCCTTATTTACTATATAGAGGGGTTTTTAATGGGTTTATGTAAAGACTGGCCAGTTGGTCTAGTGGTTGGTGACCCTAACTGTTAAGCCAGAGGTCGTGGGTTCGATCCTCAGTCACGACAAATATGTGATGATTATTTGTTCCGTGCCTGGGTTTAATTTATCTATACAAATAAATAAAATTGGAGTGTCTGTTTGTAATATTGAAATAACCGGTTTTTACTACATTAATATGAATATAGGGTAGATACACCAAAATAACATTTTTTACAATTTTTGTCTGTCTGTTTGTTCCGGCTAATCTCTGAAATGGCTGGACCGATTTTGACGGGACTTTTATTGGCACGTAGCTGATGTAATAAGGAGTAACTTAGGCTTTATTACTTTTATTTTAGAAAAAGTCTTTTTTTTTACAAAAAAACAAAATAACTAATTAACACGCGGACGAAGTCGCGGGCACAGCTAGTCTATAATATGTTTGTATTTGGACATATGTTATAAGTATGTTTATCAGTTGTCTTATTGCCATAGCACAGCTTCTTCCTAGTTTGCATTCAGATGACAGTGTGTAAGTCGTAGTCATCCCATGATATTTATTTATTTACCTAGTATTTAAAGACTTTTAACTACTTTTTTTAACATTACGATGGCAGTTAGCATAGGAGTATTTCACTGCTTCAACTTTGGAACCTCGACGCAGGCTGGTTATGCGAGAGGGCGTATCGTTCTAGGGATGTTTTGTGCAACTTTCGCTCTACGTTGATACGCGACGCGGGCCGCTCTTCTTATTTATGTTCGGAGAGGGCATTTCATCGATTCGAATGCAAACTAAGGGTTATTGAGGAACTTTTCATTTCAGTTTCACAATTGTTTCAATAGCAGTAGTCTGGGGTACCACGTTCAACCGCAGACAATGAGGTACTAGATCCCGGTTCGGACCAAAAAGTAGTTTCGGGATTTATCTGTTAAGGTAATTCTCAGTATCCTGTATATCAGACTCCAGTATTCCATGATGATCTGTTGCTGCCCTTTCAGGTCATGAGACAGACGGAATAGAAACCTATATATGCGCACACTGCCAAATTTATATTAAAGTTCCATGAAAATTAACACAATCTTCAGACAAATAAATTGCATTAGTTTGAATACCAGTACTGTAGGTACCTACATAGCTACTGTCTATATTACTTAAAGTCTGGAATGCGCATTAACTGGCTAACTGGGATTTTTATGTCAAGAACAATCTTATTCGCAGCCCGGATTCAGAGCAGATAAAGTTAAAGATGTTTAGAAATTGGATGCTTAGTTTCAGAGAGCAAAGAGATTTATTCCAAAATATAATAATTTACATACCTATGTGTGGTTCGAAAACTGCATTAATGTCTGAATGAGAAGAAGAATTGAGAGAGTCACCTTGCTACTTCGTATCACTATTTGTGTGACCCATAAAATTAAAAAAACTTGACAGGTGTCAAGGGACACCCGGATCGAACGAAGTTATTTCTTATTATTTATTATGTACAAAAAACCTGTATATACTCAACAAAAATAATCGTCGCGACACCACACTGTTCAATGCGAAATAGAAATGAAAATATCTGGCTTGCTTTCTATAAGAGAGAGAGAGAGACAGACAGAGAAACATGCGCACGCCGCACAGCGGCAAAAAGTGTCGTGACAACTTTTCGTAAGATTTTTTTCCGTCTAGCCCCCTTTCACAACGCGCGATAAGGAACTTCGTTCCAATAGTTGTTTTGAGTCTGGATGTTGAGTCTGTTATTCGTGTCCGTTAATTATGTTTTTAAAATACCCCGCAATACAGGGATTCATTACCCTAATATTTATAAATATCTTACTTTTTAGTTGTTTTTTTTATAAATATATCATCATGTTTTCAACCCAACAGGGATTCATTACCTAAATTACCCGATTTACCTGATTACCTAAATTATGAGATAATCTCATAATTTTCTACATTTTTAGTTGTTTTTTTGCATAAATATTAGGGTAATGAATCCCTGTTGGGTTGAAAACATGAGCATAACATGATATGATGTTGAATAAAATTTGAATCTTTATCGAAATAAAATAATGGTATCATTATGAGTGTTAAATGGAGATAAGTAAGCATGTTAGGTTGAACAGTTTAAGAGATATATATCAGGAATTAACATGTATGCAAGCACTTGAAAATATTAAGCGGTGCGGCACGGTGAAAGGTCAAACTTAACGTGGGTGAAGCTGTGGGCAAAATTTAGAAAAGATAATATCTTTTATAAATTTCGATAATATCTTTTTTTTATAAATTACCTAGTTAGCTAGGTAATCTATAGAAACTTAACTGCCGTGTTTAATATAGTACCAAATATAGCATATTGATCAGATGAGTTCCACAGATTAATGCGCATATTTACTAGCTATTTTGCTTACTTACATATGGTATGGGCAGTGGTTACCCTAGTCTCAGAGTTGTTCAAGCCGCCCAGTAGGCCTCTGACTGTTGTCTAATCATTACAACCAGGACCGACAGCCTTCTGCAGCATGACTGCCTTATAGAAGGAGACCACGGCGTCCCATTTGGTGGAGGCACCCGCCAGCATCGCGCCTAAGATCGCTGGTGGGGAAAAATCCCATCCGATTTCTGGGACCAGGACTCGCCTCTCAGCCTCCCAGGCCGGGCACTCCTCCCGGGTATGCTGGGCCGAGTCCAGGTAATATGCCGATTACCTACATATAAAACTTTGTACTTTAATAAACAGCTGCCTAGTTAGCCAATCTATTTATGCCCATGATAAAACAAGTTACTTATTAGTTTTGTACGACTTAACGATTGTAAAGCAACTAATGTGAATGTGAATATAAATGTTTTGTCTATGTTAATTCGGTCGTTGAATTAAATTGGCTTTTCTTATTATTTTGAATACATTTTAATATAGTAACGACCTACACTCATATTAAGCTCTATGCATAGGTGGTCTGTCGTTCCTTATAAAGTACTTTTTATAGGTGGGTTAATTCTCTAATGAACGTTTATTTTAAAGCTAGATGCTCTCAGCGTTTCATGAGTGATCGGCAAGGTTAAGTAACGTGGCTCCCGGTCAGATCATAGATGGGTGACCACCAAAGTGGTTTAAATTCTGAGAGTCTCTGTGCTTCGGAGGGCACGTTAAGCTGTCGGTCGTTAAGCCATGTCAGAGGCCTAATGGGCGGCATGTACCTACAACGCCAGGGTAACTACTGCCCATACGATAAGTCAGTAAGTAATTCTATAATTAAGTATAATATGGATAATATTTTTAGAATGGGTATTTTGGGGCCATACAAACGATACATAATCGGTATTTTAATTCGAACCAAATTACGTGGACCAAAAATGTCGTGTTACCTGTATTGAACTTCGTGCAAAATGCAGTTCAAAAAAAGTAAATTACAAAATATGGTAACATAATAAATTGTGTTTATAAAAATAATTTATAAAAAAGTGGGCTAAGAATAATATAAAGTTTCGAACCGATTTACGTAAATCAAATATGTGGTGTTAAAAAATACATTATAAATAATTACAGTAATCTAATGCATTGTGTTGATAAAATTAATCTCTAAATAAAAAGTGGGCCAAGAATAACTCATATTATGTGAAAATCACTTAGAATTGAGTTGTCCGGTGTAAAATTTTATCTAAGTCATTACCACATCCATAGATTTTCTAGGAATACTGCGAAGGAAGAACGCACTAAGTAATTGTCTAAAGCTACCATTAATTATGTAGGTACTAGAACCAACCATCTAAACTTAAATCCACAAACTGCAGCGCATTCGGGTATTATCCTTCCTATTTCCCTACTTAATGGGAGACGAATGTCGTTAGAAGTCGCAAGTGCTCGTAAAATCCGGCGGTTTTCAGTTTGTCCAAATTGTCATGCCTAACTTCTTATACCTACTGTGAGCGAGCACACCATTTTATGCGTAGTAAAAATACGATTCTTCACCATCCTTTGTTCTACTGCCCATTTCTAATGGTTATAATAATAAGCTTTTTTGTTCTGTGGCAATGGCTTGGCATAGAGCAAGCTAATTTGAACTTTCAGCGACATAGGAACGGGGAATGGAGGCAAGTGGAGCGGAGACGACTAATTGACCATCGACTACATGCAAATCGCTAATTACCGTCGTCGGTTGCCGAGCTACGTAAATAAATAATGGTCGATACAATTATTTTCTATTGCTCGACCCGCGAATATCTGATAACTATGCTAATGCAAGTAAGCTATGTAAGTACAACGGCTGCGAGAACGTTAAACATATATCGAATTTTTTGCGTGACTAGGTTAACACGTTATATGGTCCTGTGTGGTCTGAATAGGTCACCGACTGTTATAACTAATGGATATTATATTGTTTCTATTACTACTACATCCCGGGGGTCTTCACAAACATACAATTCACGGTGAGACTCAGTACACTCATAATATTGGTCATATAAATACATAGTTGACCTTCACGGGGATCATATCCGAATCATGAGGGAACCGAAGTAGTAGCGAGGTAACTTAACCACTACGCCACTCTTGTAGTTAGTTGGTAAGTATTAAGCAACCTTCTCCACTTTTACTTTAACTAGCTGTGCCCCGCGGTTTCACCTGCGTTTAACTTTATATAATTATAGCCTATGTGAGATATACACTTAGCCATGAAGAAGTAATAAACATACACACTCACAAACTTTTGCCTTTATAATATTAGTGTTATTAGTAGGAAGAAGGAATTAGCATCTACCTCTCAATATTTAAAAGAAATAGAACAATCTCTAAAAGCTATACTATTCACATTTAGTATTTACTAGAAAAGTTAGGTGTTTATTTTTTTTCTAATACACCTATTTGAGACTTTAAGATGTTCCAATACAGAAATATTACGTGTCTTTATGCATCTCTTTAAATAAAAGTTCGTTTATTAACTTACATTATAGATAATCAACAAACGAATATTGCGTGTTTAGCTTTTTATGCGGTCATATTTTTAGGCCCTAAAAAGCGCATCGGGGACGATTTAAAAGTTTTATTTTTTAATAAAGTATTAAGTTATTTGACTGGTTTTATAAATGGGTATTTATATATTATGCATGACTAAAGTGAGGACATTATAAATGTAATTCCTGTGCGGTATCTATAGGTCACTGATTATTGTCCACTCCTGTTTATGCTTATCATTTAGGATCTATTTACTAATTATGTAAAATAAAAGGACAATTTCTAAAGTCAGAATATTAACGTTCAATATACTACACACAAATTGTTTGCTTAAATAAGTAGCTAATAAAAATTCTAACAACAGCTGACATGATAACGTAAATTTTAGTAAAAAACATGAGGGGCAGTATTTGGAGACTGCTGATAGAAGTAAATCTATTATTTAGTGAAAAAAATGCTGCGGTAAAGTGTGTATATAACCGGCCAGTGTGATTTAAAAAAAGACTGTCTGCAACTTTTTTTACTTCAAAACTTTACTATATCGTGTCAGCCGATGACGTCCACTGCTGCACGGCGGCCGCCCCAAAAGATTTCCACAGTGAATTGTGTCCAGATTCTAGATTCGCATTTGGAGGGATATGCTATAATCACCACGCTTGGCGGACGGGCTGGCGATCACAATATGATGATTTTAGTACATATAGAGACACAGCTGCCCGTTTTTAGGGAGACATTTGCCCAGGAGCATTTCTACGCCCTCCACGGTATAAGACGGGGAGGGGGGGGGGGAGGGTATAGTTTTAGTCTGTCAGCCGCACAAAAAAGTATAAAACTTCCGCTAACCGATAAATAATTGAAAGAACTTTCTATGCAATAACCTTGAGATTTCTACCCGATAGCGAACATATTATTATATAGACGGGGGACGTTTGCTTGTGGAAACTGTTAATCATTTTTAGGGTTCCGTAGCCAAATGGCAAAAAACGGAACTCTTATAGATTCGTCATGTCTGTCTGTCTGTCCGTCCGTATGTCACAGCCACTTTTTTCCGAAACTATAAGAGCTGTACTGCTGAAACTTAGTAAGTAGATGTATTCTGTGAACCGCATTAAGATTTTTACACAAAAATAGAAAAATAATAATGATTTTGGGGGGTCCCCATACATAGAACTGAAACTCAAAAAATTTTTTTTCATCGTACCCATACATGTGGGGTGTTTATGGATAGGTCTTCAAAAATGATATTGAGGTTTCTAATATCATTTTTATCTAAACTAAATAGTTTGCGCGAGAGCCACTTCCAAAGTGGAAAAATGAGTGTCCCTGTAACTTCTAAAATAAGAGAATGATAAAACTAAAAAAATATATCATGTACATTACCATGGAAACTTACAACGAAAATTGGTTTGAACGAGATCTAGCAAGTAGTTTATTTTAATACGACATAAACCGCAGTTTGCTTTCATTTAATCAACTGAAATACTTGCTAATACGGAACCCTACATGTGCGAGTCCGACTCGCACTTGGCCGGTTATTAAATATTATGTATTCGCATTTATAGCCTTTTTTGTAAATAAGACTTACAATAAAACTCTATATTGGTCAGTTTTAAGTGTTTATTGCCACAATAAGTTAGCATTAATTATCACTTGCATTCCAAAGGGTCAGTTGTCGGTGTCATATAGTACCTACTTAGGTATTACTGTCAGACAATCTGTCGTCTTTCTATGTAGGTTCGTATTCTTTAAAGAACAGACCGCGCGTCACCTATTCTGTAATATTATACTTCATATAGATGCCTAAAGGCTAAAATAACTCACTGGTAATAAAATCCATTGCGTTGGGAAGCATTCTGATAACTTGTAATAGGTATTAGACCAATGCTAATTTAGATATCAGCCAACCAAAAGGGAACCCTAAAAATACTAGCATACAGTTAATAATAGAAATATTTAATATTTTTTGTATATATCTTATATTTTATTTCCAAATTTCATTACCGTCGATTGATTGCTTCAGTAGTGTATATGTAAAGAACAAAGTTAACAGAACGTGAGATACAGTCAATTCTGGATTAACATTTGTATATTGAACGAGTGTCCAAGACTGGCAATTTAACAACTAGAGACTGAAAAAATATCTGACTGACTCGATCTCGAACTCGATCGGAACGTTTCTACTCAGTTTTGTAATGGTTTGATTATGTAGTTGGGCTGGTCTACGATGAGTCCATGAGATGAGTTTTTATTAATACACTACAACTTGATTGCTCTTCAAAATCGAAAGTTAGCCTTTAGAAGCCATTCTACTAGGTTTTTAAACGATTTTCGAATAGAATGTCTTTATTGTAAGGATACACGAACCGGAAGACGCAGCGTGGGCAGGGCCCCTACAAGATGGAGCGATGATCTTGTGATGATCGTTGGAAGTCGCTGGATGCGGATAGCGCAAGACCGACAATTGTGGAGATCTTTGTTCAGCTGTGGGCGGCCTCGGTTGATATGAAGATGATGATGATTGTAAGGATAATGAGGTGATAAAATGCTTTACTATGGTGACGCGACGGCATAATTAGAGGACGTTGAAAAACCTTTGCCAACGAGTGAAGTAAACTATTTGTTCAGGTCACTTGCTCCTGTGGGTTTGATTCCCGCAGACAAATCAACTTATCTTCTTTTTCTTGTTTGGATTTTTTTGGCGAGGGGTACGAATCGTGCATCGGGCTAACGGGCAAGGGCTTATGATTATATAGGTATTTTTAATCATCTTAAGCCTATGGGTATATGTTTATTTTGCTTGCAGAAGGAACTGCCTGTGTACAAATCCTTTACAACTGTCTTTGCTAACTATTAATTTTGCTGCATTTATTGGACCTAAAAATACTATTTTTGATGGAACTGTGGGTTATTTTGGGATAAAAGTACACCTAGCCTGAAAGCTATTAAGGGTAGGTATTGTCTTCTTATCCTAAAAAAAGCAGGAAAGGTAAGGTTTTAAAAAAGGTTAAATAGAAGGTGCTGCGTGTATTTAGGTGATTAAATACTTTCCATAACTTTTCATTATTTTATTATTTAGGTTACGGCACGTCACTATCGCTTGATTTTCTTATCGCTCTTACTAAGTAACTTTTGAGCTTAACAAAAATACAACTTTTGTTTTCTTGGAACTATGAGCCCCTTTCTACATGCCGTGCGGTTAAGTTCTCGTGTGTTTACAACATAAATTCATTAAAGTTCTCTCCATATATGTTTAAACGCGCTTCTTGCCGTCGAGCTTACATAATACAAATTAATCAGTGAATACGTTACATAACTAGTTCTTTACTTGTTATCACTTGACATTACCTTGAAGGCGTTCAAGTGTTATCTTCAATGGCACGTTGCGTTGTAGGCTATATGTTTAGTTAGGTCCGCTATCCACGACCTCATAGCTTCACATACGCTTTATTCATCGGCATTTTACGTTCGCTAAATTGAGATTATACGCGGAAAATTTATATTTAGTCTGTTAAATCCTAGAATTATGAAACAAACCACCGGAAGTGCACACGCTGGTTTTATTTTATAAACCCATGTTATAAGAGTCTAGGTAGGGCCTCTGTGCTGACTGTTATGTAGGTTTTACACGAGAATATCAATACCAATAATAATAATAATATCCTGGGACATTATACACATATTTGCACACGGCCATCTGATCCCAAAACTAAGCAGAGCATGCACTATGGAAATATGGAAATCAGATAACTGATATTACTACATATAATACTTTTTTTTTGTAAATACATGCTTATATTACACCCAGACTCAGGACAAACAGACACGTTCATACACACGAATATCTGTCCAGGGTGGGAATCGAGCCCACGACCTCTGGCGTGAAACGCAAGCACTTGCCAACTACGCCGACAGGCCCGTCCGACCAATACTTGAAGACTTTGTAGCAATGTATGGTGAGCAGCCCCTATGGTAGCCCTATCAGTCCATACAAGCGAGCCGTAGCATATAGAATACGGAGCGTAAGAGGTGATAAAAGGGGTACACAAGGATCAAAATCAATATAAATTTGTCTAATCGGAGAAATTGTTTTCTAGAGTTCTCAATAAAGCACTTAATGTTTAATTGCTAAAAATGGAGACAGAATTTCCACTTACACAATCATTATGTTTTTTAACGTGCCTTTGTTTCATCATTACAGCTGGAAGAAGTTCACTGCTGGACAAGACTCACCATTAATAATTTTGGGGGGATATGCCATAATCGCCACGCTTGGCGTACAGGTTGGCGATCGCAGTAAGATGGTCATAGTACTAAGATGGAAGCTGTTACCCGTCCTCTGATAGTTATTGCCTCTGGTCGACCTCTACTCCTCAAGGGGTGATGAAAATCCGATATTTGCCTCAGTCAGCACACAGCAAAGAAACTAGCACTTGCCTTTGTTTACTAAGCTATAAAACTCTCGCCGCATCTTTGAAGCTATGTGTCCGTGGATTGCAAGCTTTACGCGTAGATACTAAGGTGCAATATTCATACAATGTTAAAAAAAATACGTGTGCTATGTTCGTGAGTCGTGATTACACGTTTATTGTTTATTTTACTTTATTGAAATTCACACGTGTCATATAGCATGGAAACAGGAGTTAGCGCACCTGCCTAAGTGTCGTGTTACATAACAATGAAAGTTAGTTATCGAATAGTTCAAACAATTTTCAATGCTTGCGTTTATGCTAGTTCACTTAATGTTACCTATATGTCGCTCACTGATGCGAAAGCGATATCCAAGGTAAAGCAAATAGGCACCCAGTCGGTCTACAGATATGGTTACCATATATAAATAGAGGGATGCCTGTCTATGGTATCTAAAATGCCCGAATTTTCAGAAAAATGCCGGTGTAAAGCAAAACACTATAGGTAATAAGTAAAAGCCAACAGATAATAATGAAGAAGTATATTTATTATTGAAATTTGCCAGAGGACATAATTTTTTTTAAATAGCACTTTCTTTTCTAATATATAAACGTAAAAATATTCACAAGATACAGTTTCGTAATTTTTTGTGTAATCAATATTGCTTTTACTGATTCAATTGTCAGCCGATTTCCGTCTTTACTCTACTGGGCGTTGACGTGAGCCTGCGAAAATGCCTGTCTCAGACCAATGCCGGCCGCACGCCTGTCTAAACCTTAAAATGCCTGTCAAATGCGGCTAACGCCTGTCATATGGTAACCCTATCTACAGATGAGTTATGTCTATATAGATTTCTGATTGTCTCCGGGATTGGAAGTTTTTTCAATTATAAGCTGGTACAATAATCCTTGTCAAAAGCCTGATTGAATAGATGCGGCTTGAATAACTCTGACATTAAGGTAGCCACTGCCCATATGTTAGAATAAACCTATATGCATATCATGTCAGCCAAAGTACGTCCACTGCTGGTCAAAAGCCTCCCCAAAGAATGGGGGATATGCCATAATCGCCACGCTTGGGTTGGCGATCGCAGTTTGTTGCTCATAGTTCACAGAAAAACGCCGCTGCCCGTTATCTGGCAGGTATTCCCTCGGACGATTTCTACGGCCCCCACGGGATGAGATGGGTTGATAATATTCTATGCCGTCACCACACCCTATATGCATACTGGGTTTAATTAATAGATACTAATAAATATCTTGGGACAACTAACATTTGGGACATCTGGTACCAAACTAGGCAAAACCTGAACAATGGCAACCAGATAACTGATAAACATACTTATACGTTTCTAAATACATACATATCTATATCTATACATATAATAAAATCGTAGGAACGTCGAAACTGTACATTGAATATATTTTTAAAAGGATACTTGGGGCGTGATGTACAATCGATATCGAAGCCAAAAATATAGTTTATAGAATTTTTGTCTGTGTGTCTGTATTTATGTCCCGGCTAAACTCAAAAAGTACTGCACGGATTTACTTAAAATTTTGCATGAATAAGAGGTCGGGTCAACATATAGGGTACATATTATCACGCTATCACCTACGGGGGAGGAGCTGTGATAATTTACAAAATTTTACGCGGGTAAAACCACGGGGCACAGCTAGTAATAGATAAAATAGAGGTACCTCCAGACACAGAATAAATAGTCGTGCTCATCACACAAAGATTTGTCCCAGGTGGGAACAGAACCTTCTGACTGACTGACTTCTGGTGTAGCAGTCAACGTCACTACCCAGTAGACCGGCAGGCCAGTCTATAATTTAAAGCAATCAGTCGGCGTCACGGATGTAGTATCTTTTTCCAGTACAAAGAATATTTTTTGTAAATTTATTACAAAAAAATATAGCTATAGTAATTATTAAGTATAGCTCTTTATTTATATTATAATCTAGCTAATAATTAATTGTAAATTAACCTTAACTTTTACATAAACATAAGTAATTCTGAGAATCAGTCCACCGACTTTCTTTAGTCATATTTCTTTAGGGGGATACACTTTGTTAATTAGTTATTTATTATAATATCTATCACTGATCACTAACTTCACTAATCATGAGACTAGTTCTTTGATATCGTGCCAAATCAATGACGTTAGCTTTTAATATACATTCCCATCAATTGTTAAAGTGGCGCAAGATTTTTTTATTTTAGTTTATTAGGTTCACCAACAACAAGTTTTTTTTTTTTTTTTTTTATTCTGTTAATATATACAGTGTTGACCTTATGAATTAAACAAAGTCTCACAAAACTGTACAAACAGTTTGACTGTGAGATCGAAATTATTTTCAATATTAATTAGCGCTGTTATATATGTACATTAAGATTTATACAAGCTCATTTTAAACATAATTATATAAGTAACAATTGCAGTATATCTTATTACTTATAGGTAAACTCCACGTGTACCAAACAATGGCACAGATAAACATAACTAATATCTTAGAACTACGTAACTATTATTAACTTGGTCTACATAATTAAAAATTTGTAATAAAAAAAAACATGTTTACAAATTTCAATAAAAAAAATGGTAAAAGAGAAAAAAAACATCTCGTCCCCGTAGAGGGAAAATTAAATAACTCTGATTTTGTAGTTCTGAGATAAACGCGATTTAGTGTTTTTTTTTTAGTTAATGTACATTTGTAAGAAAATGTGAGACAATTTTACCGTCGGTGTTTTTATATTTTGTGGACCTGATAACCTTTCACATTATGCTTTAACAAACTGAACACTATCTTTAACTATAACTAAATAACAAATTAAAAATCAAGTTGTTTAATTTTGCCACAACTGTTTTTATAACGTAACAACAATTAGCTACTTATTTCGGCTATTTATTTAGTTTTCCTACAACTAAATACATTTGGTAGAGTAAATTTTGGTCAAATAAATGGAGTTATTGAATTTATCAAGCACGAAATATTTTTAAATGGAAAACTTAGTGGTTTTGTACGTTATTATTACTTTGATATTTATTAGTCTCATATGAAATAAAAGCTGTATTATGATATTAATAAAGTTATATTAAGGAATAAATAGAAAAGTAAGCTAAAATTTAGAAAAAGTGTACTTATCTTGCCACAAACTTAAAAAATAAACATCATCATCATCATATCAGCCAAAAGGTCCACAGCTGGACAAAGGCCCACAATTGCCGTCTTGCGCTATCTTGCTTGCTCCAACAGTTTCCAGCGACCCGCACAAGATCATGGGTATATCTTGTAGGCCACGCTGCGTCTTCCAGTTCGTGGTTACCACTCGAGAACCTTTCTGCTCTAACGGCCGTGGGTTCTACGTTCTATTTGCCCGCCCACTGCCACTTCAGTTTTACAATTCTTTGGGCTATGTCGGTGACTTTGGTTCGCCTGCAGATTCCGACATTTCTGATTCGATATCGCAAGAAAACTCCGAGCATAGCCCTCTCCATTGCTCTTTGGGTGACCTTGAGCCTTCTAATAAGGCTCATAGTGAGCGACCACGTATCTGGTCTGTCATCAAGTCATCACTGGCAACACACACTGGTTAAAGACTTTCAACTTGAGACACTGTGGTATTTTGGACGAGAAGATGTTACGTAGAGTCCCGAACGCTGCCCAGCCGAGTTGATTCTTTCGATTTCGATTCTACGATGGACCACCTTCTCGAAGTTAGAACGACCTAGTTGGATGGTCTGTCCTAGGTAAATATAGTTTTCTACAACTTCGCGTGCAGAGTCTCCAACCTTCAATTGAGTGGGGTTGGAGGTTTGACATGATTTTCGTCTTATCTATGTTCCTTTTCAGGCCCACTTGTTGAGAAACTCTACTGAGGTCATAGAGCATTGTATCGAAATTTTCCATGGTCTCAGCCATGACTACTATATCATTGGCAAATTGTAAGTGAGTGATATACTCGCCATTGACCAGAAGCTTGAAGACATCTTACAATGCAGCGACGAACACTTTCGGAGATGTAACATCTTCCTGTCTCACACCTCGCTGCAAGTGGATAGGTTTCGAGTTTTGGTCCTGGAGTCGCACTAACATTGTGGCGTTTTCATACAAATACTTTAACACCTCGATTTACCGGTAGTAGATTTGGCACCTTAGGAGAGACCACAGCCCAGGTTTCGATAATCTAAGGCTTTCTCATAGTCCACAAACGCTAAGCACAGTGGCTTGTTATACTCTTCGACTTCTTATGTATAACTTGCCGCAGCGTATGTGTTAAAGACTTTTCGGATACCGGCTTGTTCGGGAGGCTGGAAATCATCAAATGGCTCAGCAGTGTGATGGGTCAATAATTCTTCAAACTTCTGTGCCATGCTTGTGGTGTTTGATTATCTAGTATGACGGAGTTAAATAACTTCTGAAAGGCCCGTAGGATTGGTGTACCATCCGCCTTCAGAAGCTCTGCTGAAACTCCCATCATCACCAAGAGCCTTGTTGTTCTTAAGTTGTCTGAGAGCCATTTTAATCTCGTACAGGCTGACGTCCGGGTGTCTTCAGTGTAATGACGGGTTGGTTGTGCTCCATCCAAGACATGACTTTTGGCAGGTAACTGCGTTGTCGTATATAACTGTCCATAGAATTCTCAATCTCTCACAGCAACTCCAGTTTAGACGTGACGATTGCCGTGCATCCTCAGTCTTCAGCTTCGTCAGATGGGTTTGTCCAACAGACAGATCTCTTACGAACACTTTAGAGCCTTTTTTCCGCTCGATGGCTTCTTTAATACTACTAGTATTAAATTGACGCGTGTCGCGAGTCAAAGACTTTGAGATCTGTCTGTTGAGCAGCCGGTATATAGTAGCATCATCTGAGGATGTCAGAACCATTTTCCGTATTACTTCCATAAGTTGCAGGGCAAAGTCCGTTTGTACGCTGGGCCTTGAAGACCTTAAACTCAGCCGTATGGACAGCTTCTACGAGCCTGTCGTAGTATGAGTCCACTTCCTCGCAGTCTGCTAGGCATTCGAAACGGTTTCGCAGTTCGAGCTGAAATGGTGGGTTTTGGACGTGGTTAGGTAAAGGTCGTAGACTTTATCAGTCTGGACCTCTGGAGCTTGACATTAGATTCAATGAGCCTCTCACCAGTCTGTGATCGCTCCCGGTTTTAACCGCATTGATCACAGAGACGTCATTAAACGTCTGTCGTCTCGTCGACAAGATAAAGTCTATCTCATTTTTGTTTTTGCCATCGGGGCTCACCCAGGTCCATTTGCGGTGATCCAGCTTCCTGAAGAAGTAATTCATCATAAAGAGTCCCTCCTTCTCCATGTCGGCCAACATTTGGCCCCGAGGGTTCCGGTCTCCAATTCCAAATTGCCCCACTCTCAGCTCATTCCTGAATTGTTTACCCAGCTTCGCATTAATGTCCCCCATGACCACAGTGAAATAAGTGTTAGAGGTATGTGTGGCTCTAGAAATATCCTCATACATGACCTCAACCTCATCGTCAGAGTGCGTTGAAGTCGGCGCTTAAACCTGTATGATCTTCAACGAATACGTTGTAAGTTACGTTATAAGGTATGCCGCCTTAGTCGACACACTCTCGAGTTTCACTACGTTCCTTGTGGACGAGGGACTTTTGAACTATGAACCCGACATCACCTTGGAACAGTTGGTCGCCCTCGCGGAAATGTAGCAGCTTCCCGGATTTAAGGACTATGATGGGGAGGACACGATATTCCTAAAAACTCTCTTTGGACTTCAGACAAACCTATGATATCCCAATGTAACCTGCTCAGTTCCTTCTCCAGTTCAATGATATTCTCGTCGGTGAGTGTTATATGTTGCCAGGGCCAGACGTTGTCGGTTTTGGTAACACGGCGTCTGCCGGGGATTTTTAGCACCCCGGTTTCTTTTCCCTTATTTCCTGTTTCTATTCCTGAATCTGTTATCCCAGTGATTGCGATATTGTGTTCCATAATTCTTCTATCAGGGTGAGACTAATTGGTCAATAGGGATTTCAATAAAAGCTCAAGTTGTTATAATATTACTTGTTTCATCTTTAGAATCTCTCGACAAAATCGGGTTTATTCGTTCAAATCTCTTAACTCTTTTTTTCTTCTTAGCCAGCGAAATATTGATGTCTATTAAAGAACTAAGTTTCCTTTTTATTTTATTTTCTTCTTTTGTGTCCGGATTCCATGTAGATCCAGAATCAGAAAAAGGTTCTTCATTTGTAAAAGGCGGCATTGGTTCGATACCCGAAACGAGACTTGACCCTCTGATGAAATTACCTTTGATGACAACTTAATTTATTTAATTTTATTTGCCTATCATCTTATAATTAATCATTATCTAGTTGTAGAAGAAATAAATAACATCAATTATTTATAAATTAGGAACGTTATATCAGAATTCTGAATCGCAGAATTAAATAAATAGAGTTATTTAGTTTTCCTAGAACTAAGTTAGTTTTGTGAAAGAATTTATAAGTTGAGGAAAAATTCAACAACTCAAGTTATTTAATTTATTTGACATTCATCTTGTCATTGACCACAGTTATTGATTGATTTACTGAGTTATTTAGTTTTCCTTTAAAAAAATTGTGTTTGCCTGAAGATATTTATTATTCCATCTGTCATGACCTGTCTGACAAAAATGGCTATATCTTTGGAACGGAATAAGATACGAAAACGCCTGTAAGGCTCAAATATGCGGCAGGTTTTAGGTGTTTTGAAAATAGGATAAAGTCAATTTCGCCAAAATCGGAGTTATTTAATTTTCCAACTACGGGGACGATCTTCTTCTTCTTCCTCGGTCCCTCAATGCTGAGGATCGCGACCACAACAGCGAGCTCTCCATTCGCTGCGGTTGTTGCAGCTGTGGACTGCCGTCTGGATGTCCGGCCCCACAGTTTTCCTGATGGCATCTATCCATCTTGAGGGTGCTCTGCCCCTGGCTCGTCTTCCCTCCATCTGACCCACTATGATGTGCTTCTCCAGACTATGCTTAGGAGACCGCATGATATGTCCGAAGAAGCGAAGGGCCTTTTGGTGACAGATTGCTGAGAGCCTTGTCGTGATGTTAAGCTCCTGCAGTATGGACACGTTGGTTCTCATAGCGGTCCACGGAATTCTGAGCAACCTTCTCCAACACCACATTTCGAAAGCATCGATCTTTTTGCTATCGTTGCTCTTGCAGCACCAGGTTTCTGCGCCGTACAGGAAAATAGAAAATACCAAGGCACGAACGAGTCGCACTTTGGTTTTCCGGCGAATACCACGGTTCTTCCAGATTTTGTCCAGATTCGCCATAGTGCTTTTGGCCATCCCGGCCCTTCGGCGTATTTCATCTGTACAGTTGCCATCATTTGTGATCATAGACCCCAAGTACACAAATTGACTGACTTTTTCGTAGCCATTGAGTGCATCGGTTTTTGGTAGAAGTTGCGCTCGGTCCACCACCATTATCTTGGTTTTCGAATGGTTGATCTTAAGACCGAGTTTGGCACTCTCACTATTTTCTTCAGCAGAGTTGCCATCTCTACTTCACTCGATGCAACTATAGTCGTGTCATCAGCATATCTAAGGTTAGTGATGCGTAGGCCACCTACTGATACGCCTCCGTCCCAGTCCTCCAGCGCTTTTCTCATTATGTATTCGCCGTACAGGTTGAATAATTTAGGCGAAAGAATACAGCCCTGGCGCACGCCTCGTTCAGTGTGAAAGGACTTCGACTGATGGTCTTCCAATTTCACAAAGCTAGTGCCGTCAAGGTATAAATTCTGCACCAGGAAAATGAGGTGCAAGGGGACTCCCATCTCCACAAGCACATCAAACATGGTACTCCACTGCACGCAGTCAAATGCTTTGGCGTAGTCAATGAAGCACAAGACCAACGGTTTGTCGAACTCTCTGCATTTCTCAATGAGCAGGCGTACGTTCAATATTTGTTCCCTAGTTCCTTTTCCAGCGACAAAGCCTGATTGTTCGTTGGGTATCTGGTGGTCTGTAAATGCTGATAGCCTGGTGTTCATGATACGGAGCATGATTTTACTAGCGTGAGACATCAGTGACAGCGTGCGATAGTTTTCACATTTTCTAGTGGATCCTTTTTTGTGAAGTGGTACGACTGCAGATACAGTCCAGTCATCTGGCCATTGGCCAGTTTTCCAGATCTTGTTGCATATCTGATGTATGATCTTAGTACCGTCTGCGCCTAGGTGTTGAAGCATTAAAGCGGACACTCCATCAGGGCCAACCGCTTTGTGTTTAAGCTTCTGAATGGCATCTTGCACTTCAGAAAGCAAAATGGGGGGCTCCTCCGGGTGTTCATCCCATCTTCGTTCCGTTAATTGTCCCTTTTCATCCCGATACAGTTCATAACAGTAACTTCTCCATCTTTCTAGAACATGTTCTAGTTCTGTTAAAGTGTTCCCTTTACTGTCATCCACTATCCAACTTTTCGGTTTGAAGGTCCCGGTTAGCTGCTTGATTTTCATAAATAGATCCTTCGCCTGGCATTTGTCCGCATGTCCTTCAATCTCATCGCACAATCCGTTTATGAACATGTCTCGATCCCTCCGTGTAGATTTTTGCACCTCCTTGTGTAATAGGTTGTAGCGTTCGCGATCGCTGGGAGAACTTAAACCAGTGCTTTTTAGCTCTCGTCTCTCTTCGATCAGATCCCACGACTGACGGCCAATCCATTCTTCTTTTTTATTGACAGTTTTGTGAAGTGCCGTACTCTCTTTTGCCGTGAGCAGAATCTCCCTTTTCAGGTTACTCCAGTCTGCTTCGCTAGAGTCAAATGGTTCACATTTCATGGACTTGATCTTTGAGTCAATTGTGCTGTGGAAGTGGATTAAAGCCGGACCATTCAGTGTGACAGTCTTCGGAGTTTTTGGACGGATTTTCTTCAAGCGCAATCTGAAGTCAGCAATGAGCAGCTCATGGTCACTGCCACAGTCGGCACCAGGAAGTGTCTTGGCGTTAATGACAGACGACCGCCATCTGGACTTGATCGTGATGTAGTCAATCTGGTTTCTATGGCCTGATGGCGATGTCCACGTGTACAATCTTCTCGGATGCTGTTCAAACCAGGTGTTCATTACAGAGAGCTGTTTTTCAATACAGTATTGAAGAAATTTTTCACCCCTGTCATTCTGTTTACCGAGGCCCCATTTGCCAACCAGCGTGCCCTTCAGCGAGCTTCCATTGGTATCACCCACCTTGGCGTTCCAATCTCCCAGCACAACCGTAATTTCCCTGGATGGTATAGTGTGTAACAGCTTATCCAAATTGGCATAAAACTCATCCGAGACTTACTCCTTAGATAGAGAGGTGGGCGCATATACTTGTATGATGTTGATGGGTACAGGGCTAGCATCCAGTTTTATTGCGATCATTCTGTCATCAGGAGTCTGATATCCTTTAACGTTGTTCCGTAGTGTTTTAGGTATTATGAAAGCAACTCCATTTTCGCTTTTATCTCCGCCTGAAAAGTACATGACGTTGCCATTGTCTGTAACAAAATGACCGCTTCCTTTACGATGCGTCTCACCAATCCCCAGTATATCTATTCTGTTTTTAGCCATCTCCCGTTCAACTATATCCACTTTTCCTACTTGTAGCAGTCCTCTTACATTCCAAGTCCCCATGCGCAGCTGTATTCGTAATGGGGTTTTTTGTGATCCTGTAGCTTGACCAATGACATTGCTTCCGCTCCCCGTCTGGTGGTCCACAGTGGAGTGGCCGGTAACATACTTCACACCATGCGACCCGGAATCGCGATGGCGCCGAGGGTCAGTCGGATCGCATAACAACGCATTATTCTTAGGTGAACTTTTCATTGTGGTTTTATTGGGAAAATAGTGCAGTGGTTTCCCGTTGCCTTCTGCACCAGACATTTTTTGGGGGTATTTGGTCCCCAAGGTCGCTGATCCCTCTTCCAACCGGTTGCCCGCCTGGGCGTAAGGTTATACCGCCTTTGCTCGGTCGCCAGAGCCTCGTCCGTTATCTAGCAGGGAGCGCCGCGTGCAGGAGAGGTTGACAATTGGGGGCGGCAAGGATATTATAGCCATTCTCCCCCCTTACTCCCCAAAAAACATCTAATCAAGTATAAAGAACAGTAAAATTAAACAGAATTTAAGAGACGATTTATAACAGCTTTGTGTTTAGTGAAGGGATCAGCGTGTAAATCAATAACGTCACTATAACTGTTCACAATTTTAGTCATCCTTGCATAGGGCGAACCAGTTTCCAATACCGTTGCCGGCCTTTCAGAGTCAGCAAACAATTGTTGCTGACCCCCCCAGAAACCGCCTTACTTACTCGTAATCACATTAATATTATAAAGGCAAAAGTTTGTGAACGTGTGAGTGTGTATGTTTTTTACTTCTTCATGTCTAAACGGCTGAAGCGATTTTAATAAAATTTGGTACCTATGGAGTTAGGTGCACCCTGGATTAACACATAGGCTATAATTTATAAAGTTTAACGTGGGTGAAACCGCGGGGCAAAGCTAGTATTATATAAACTGTACGGTGCAAAATCATCCTCATTCAGATGTAACGGGAACAAAATAACACCATTTTTATTAGTTTATTATCCAATTACAACGTGTAATACGATCAAAAATTACAATTCAATATATATATATACATATATCTATTGAATGTTCATGTTCATGTATCTGACAACAATGTTCATGTTGGCAGATAGATATAGATATATATATATATATATATATATCTATTGAATTGTAATTTTTGATCGTATTACACGTTGTAATTGTAAGAATCAAGTCGGATACCAAAAAATCAGAGAGCTATCTGCCAACATGAACATTGTTGTCGAATTTAAATAAAAACCAAAGCACAGAAAAATTAACGCACATGGGCCAGTACTATAAATTATGAAGAAATTATTAAAAGAGGAATGTTACATCATATGAGCATGTTTACAATAATTAATTATTCGAGGAATATGTTTATTAAGTGTTTTATGCTGTTTGTGTTGAGGGAGGGAAGAGCTGGCTAACTCTATGGCTTGCGTTGAAATGAAACCACAACATCAAAAAAGAGGACGATTAACAGTCAGATAAACATCCCGACTTATGCACATTAAAGTAGATGGAACGGTAGGTGCAACTTGGTTTGACGAATTAATCCCAAATTAATCAGCGGTTATCATTGACCTATATGTATTCTACTAGACGCGCAATTCCATATTGAGAATTTGCTCACTGAGTTGCAGCGCCCGCGCCCAGCGCCCTCTCAGTAAGCAATTCTGGCCGCCGCGCGCGCGCCCCTCAAGTCACGCACAGCCGTCTAGTTATACATATAAGTCAATGGCGGTTATGATATTTTAGTATCTGCGAACTGAATTGCACGTGTGGCGCACCGGCTAATTCGGAACCCAGGATCGATTTCTGCATAGGACAACTATTTGTGTGACCCATAAGTCATTGTTGTGAATCTGGGGGCTTGATGCATGTTAATTGTATGTTTTTAAAGTGCCCCGCAACACTCGGATCCATTTCTATAGTAGGGGTGCTGTGTTTTGCAAATAAAATCTATCGTTGACTGTACATTACTATATGAAAATAAGACTCCGTTCCATTACATTACCTGTTTGTAAAATAACCGCAAAATTGTATTAATTAAACATAAAGAGAGACTGATTTTTTTAAAGACAGCGCCCGCACTATGGAATCTAATCCCTGTGTCGTGGGGTACTTTACAAACATATTATTATAATAGACGGACACAAATTACATTATTATATTTTTAGTTCATATTTTAAGTACAGATTACATTCAAATCTAACTCAGACATATTAAAAATAAATATGATTTAAAATCTATTATCTTTAAAAAACACAATAACTATTCTCTACCTGTTACTCGGCATTCGTTTTCAGTCAGATCATTTTATTAGCTGAGGTGACAAATAAGCCTTACAGACGCTTATTTGTCACCTCAGCTAATAAACTGATCTGACTGAAAATGACGGTCGAACTTAATACTGAGTAACATTAAGTATAGAAAAATGGATCAGTTTCCGAGTAACCAACTAACTTCCCCAGCCGATTTCGGCTATGGTGACTGCTACTGATTAGTTAAGAAGCTAGGGTGATCATTTCTCACATGCGCCCTTAGATGACTACAGTACCCAATCTTGTGAGTGAACGTGCGCAAACATTGGCTGCACTTGTGGACACCGTCGACATAGTTATAGTGTAGTGTAGTAGTAAAATATGACTGCTGGTGGTTTAGTCTTAAGAGCATCACGTTTCGCATCCAGCTCGGATTTTCTCTGCTCTTCAAAGTCATGAACCAGTTTCCGAGTACCATACAGGCAAAGCTGCGGGCTGAAGCTAATGTACAGACAGAAGTGAAGCTAAATATTGAACTATCACTATATATGGGCGACGTGCACCACTTAAATACGTGTCGACTTTACTTTAAACATATAAAATTAGCATAATTGACGGGCCTGTTGGCTTGGTTGGAAAATGCTTGCTTTTCACGCCGGAGGTCGTGGGTTCGATTTCCACCCAGGACATATATTTGTGTGCATGAACATGTATGTTTGTCCTGAGTCTGGGTGTAATCATCTATATAAGTATGTATTTACAAAATAAAAGTATTATATGTAGTATATCAGCTATCTGGTTTCCATAGTACAAGCTCTGCTTAGTTTGGGATCAGATGGTCGTATGGAAATAATGTCTCAGGATATTATTATTATTAATTACTACAAATTAATTATCTGAAACCCCACCTAAATATAAACCAAAGTATATCAACTTAGTCTGTAAAACAGAATGTTCCAATATTCATTGCATACAAAGTCTTTAAATTATGTGAATTACTTGTTCACTGCCGCCATCTAGACGTCTACATGGATGCTTAGCTAAATTACTTCGCACCCAAACAAAATGCATCACGCTATTGAGACGCTGCGCTGCAGGCAAAATATACAACATGGAACCATCATGGAACAACGTAATAACACATATACGTCGTTCGACTGCCTCGTTGGTCTAGCGGTAGCGTGTTCAATCGCAGAAAGTGAGGTCCTGGGTTCAAATCCCGGGTCGGGCCAAAAAGTTATTTTGGGATTAATCCGTAAAAAGAAATTTCTCAATATCAGCCCGAAGTTTGGAAGTTGGCGGTATTCCACCCCCGTGGCTTGGAGACGCGTATGCGCACGTAAAGCCGTCGGTCCTGTACCTGACCTCTTTCCGGTCGTGTCGTTAGTCGTCCCATCGGATCATGAGAGTGATGGAATAGAAAGTGCCCCTGTGTTTGCGCGCGCACTTGTGCATTATAATATGTCCTACGCAATTGGCTAATCTCTATTGAGAATGGCCGCCTTGGCCGATATTCGGCCGGGAAAACATCATCATCATACATACGTTGGCAAGTGCGATAGTACAGAGGCCAGCACATCCAGCAACTCCAATCTGTCAAATTTCTTTTATAGATATTCAACTTTATCACAAAAACATAAGATTCTTTTTTAATTGGGGAAATTTGATAGGTTGGGGTAGCTTGATGTGCTGGCGTCTGTACCTACTACTTACAAAAGGCAACGTTAGAAAACATAGGTATATTAAATTTAAATACTGGACATCTTTTTTACATTACATACTTTTATTCTAGGTATTAAGAATTGTTGAATGAAAATAACTCAAAAGTAAATATTTTTTCTGATATTTATTTCTGTAGTAACTTACGAACTCCTTTGAGATGTCATGTTTTAATATTACATATGCACACATATACGTATGTTTATCAGTTGTCTCATTGTCATAGTACAGGCTTTGCCTAGTTTAGGATCAGATGTGTTAGTTCTCCCAAGATATTTATTATTTATTAAAAAAAAAGGATTCCTGTAGGCACTTTCCGGCTCTACAATCAAATTAACTCTGTAACGTCATAGTGTTACTTTGATATCCGTCTGCCATCTACCTTTCAGTTCAATAATTGAGCTTCAGGAATTTTATGTTTCTATCAAGACTAAGGTCATTGAATTTGCTTACAATTTGACTGCACGTGTGGCGCAGCGGCTAAGACTGTCGACTCGCCGCTTTGTGTCGTGGGTTCGAGTCCCGCGCCCAACAACTATTTGTGTAACCCATAAATAGTTGTTGTTGTAAATGTAATTTGTGTCCGTCTATTATATGTTTGTGAAGTACCCAGCGACACAGGGATTATATTACCCAATGCGGGCGTGGTCTTATTAAAAAAAATGGGATAAGGTTATTAATAAAAACCGACAACTTTGACGCTTGAATTTATAAAAAGTTTATAAATATTCCTAATTTATAAAAACCTTATACATCAGGATATTGTGTTGTTACTTTTTAACAGCTGACTCGCAGGATACAAAACTCATTAAACGAACTACAATTCGTTGTGCAGGACTTGCAGGAGTCGGCAATAGGGGAGGGCAATTCAGAGGCCTCCCAGGGTAAGAGTCCCGACCATCTGGGACATGGCGCTAAAGGGGGGCACCGGAGCAGCATACTCGCGTTCCCGGGGCTTCCCGCATCAGGCGCCAAGAGAAGTCCACGGTAGGTTAGGTTTAGTCGTGCGAGACCGACATATCCACACGCAGACACTTTTTGCGGGTGTCAATAGGCATTCCACCTGCACATACGCTATACCAAAAAAAAAAAATTGCTTCGCATTGCCATTATCGGATTCGTTTCCGAGCTACAATAGCACAGACACAGGCTTGGCAGGCAGGCTAAGCAGCTTCAAACTTAAAGTGCCTCCAAGTTTTTGTCGGGAATTAAATAATACAAGAATTGTTGACGGCTTTGATACATAGGACATTAATCTTGAGCCAATAAAAACGGTCGGCATAGTGCTAAATGACAATCTGTCGAAAAAGAGGCACAACAATTTATTACAACTATTATGTATTCAAATTGTTTAACTGAATGTAAATATTTGAATAAGTTTTTATTAAAGCTGAATACAGCAGTTTAGAATAAAAATGAGCTGATTCCCAACATGGTGTTGCAATAAATATTTACACGCGTTTTGCAAAGAGAATTTATATTGTTACTATTAAATTATTGTTTCATCGACTTATTGCATCTTATCGTTGTGTAAATGTAATGCGTAGTGTCATTTAACTTGGAAATGCGTATAAGAGAGCTTACTATGCCAACGGGTGGTCACTTATCGCTGTAAGCTTACAACTTTCTTCTTCGTGCCGTGGGTAGGTCTAAAAAACTTTCTTGTATTTTGGATGACGGCCCCGCAATATGTTCTTGGTCGATGAAACTATGCAAAGTTGTAATAAATTAGGAGCAATAAGCTGCACAAAAACAAAGAAACACGACATATTTAGGTTATTTGTACAATAAGTAAAAAAATATATAAAATTTTGGTTTTTCTCATGAATCCATAACTATAGGCTTGCGTAGTGCCTTTCTTTCACGCCGCAGGTCGTGGGTTCGATTCCCATACAGATATTTACAAAATATCTTAACAAAAGAAAAGTAGTATATGTGGTATGTCAGTTATCTGGTTTCCATAGTGCAAGCTCTGCTTAGTTTGGGACCAGACACGGCCACGTGTGTGGATAATGTCCCAGGATATTATTATATAATTAGTTAAGTTTGTTGGGCGATTGTTTTCGCACTTATCCTCTGGACTGGGCTATTTACTGTGCATAGCTATTAACTAAATGACTGGAAAACATCAGTGTTGGATATATAAAATTTAAAACAGAACTGATATCATGAGCTAAATAACAAATACACTAGCGCAATCTCAACTGCACAAAAATATCAACATGGGTATAACAGAATAGTTCCCATTTCTGATTAAATAAGTTTCAGTGAATACCCTGATCTAATTTCGGCCACGGTAGCCAGTCTCAATGGAGCCTATCTATCTGCACGGGACATAATTACACAAGGATGTGCGCAAACTCCGGGGCACTTTCTATTTCACAACTCTTATGATCAGATGGGACAACTGGCCGGAAAGAGGTCAGATACAAGACCGATGGCTTTACGTGTTCTCGGCGCGGGGTTCAATACCACCAAATCCCAAACTTCAAGCTAATACTGAGAAATTTTCATTAGAGAAAAATAAAATTACTTTCTGGCCCACCCCAGGACCTAAATATCTGCGATTGAACACGCTACCGCTAGACTAACTAGAAAGGCAATATAATTTAAGAGAATATAATGTTATTAAATTACTTAACGTATGGTTTTAGAAACTAAACCATTTCGGCAGTCTGCTTGCGTGCCACGGCACTTAAACGGCTACGAGCTTCTCTCTGTTTTATTCAACGGTAAATGGTATTCAGTATAAAAAAATAAAATATTAATAAATAAACGCATCTGTCCCTACTGACCCACTTACAATATAATAGGAAAATACAAGTCAGTAGTACCAACAGTTCCCAAACTAGTGATTATTTTTATATTTTTCTGGCCTATAACTTGTGGAACCAAACGCCTTTTTTATGCTGCCTTATATTTACCTGCAGACCAAAACATATGGTAGCAGTTACAAGTCTCTTTATTGTGTGCTACCTATGAGCCTACGGAGTGACTGTTTTGCTTGACTAAAAATACATTCTTTTTCGATATCCTTCGCTAAGCGTAGTTGCGGTTAGGGTGTACAGAATAAAGGATAGAAGGACGTCAGCTTATGCCGAGCGATCCCTCATGTTATGGCCCACCTTTTAATCTGCTAAAAAGATGGGCTATTACCTGATCTATTAATACCAAGGTAATTTTTGGGGATTATGCTATAATAGCCACGCTTGACAGACGGCTTGGCTATGGCCGTATGATGGTCATAGTACACAGATAAACGCTGCTGCGTATTCTCTGGCATATTGTCCATCGAACCAACTTCTAAGTCCCCCACGGTGTGAGATGGGCCGGTGATATTCTATGCCCTCAGCCACACGGCAATTTTTAAGTAATTTGTCCTATCTTCAGTTCCACTGTTAGTTTAATCTATACATATAATAAAATCGTAGGAAAGTCAAAACTGTACATTGAATATTTTTTTAAAGAATACTTGGGGCGTGATCTACAATTGACATCGAAGCCAAAAATATAGTTTTTAGAATTGTTGTCTGTTAGTCTGTTTGTCTGTATGTATGTCCGGGCTAAACTCAAAAAGTAGTGCATGGATTTGCTTCAACTTTTGCATGAATATTACTAAGAGATTGGGTCAACATATAGGCTACATATTATCACGCTATGATCTACGGGTGAGGAGCTGTGATAATTTATAAAGTTTAACGCGGGTAAAACCGCGACGCACAGCTAGTAATATATATTTGATAAAAGTGTATATATGTGTCCTTTTGTCATCCCATTAAGTGGGCGAGAGTGTCGGCGGGCTGTCATGCAATACTGCAATCATAGCGTGCAGTGCGCCGTTCATTCTCCACTTGGAAAATAACCTAAAATAGATTTATTTTGGAAAAACTTCCAGAGGTCGGTGTAGCATGCTTAAATTTGTCGCATAAAGAGTTGCCTTGGTTTGTCTAGTTGCATAAAACGTTGTGAAGTTTTTAGTATAAAGGCGTGCATTCTCTTTTTGTTTCGTTGAATAGTTTGTCTTGGGTTACGTAAATGTTTAAGACGCCGTATTTTCATGATATTTATAGTAATGAACCCTGAGTATATTTTTTTAAAGACAACGCACAGCAATAGTAATTACAACAACAACAAAATTTTTAAATACGCCCGCACTAGAGAAATGGGATCCCAGATTCAAATACACAGTCCCTCCGATCTGAACCCGAAAGAAATGTTCGGTAATACCCAAAGACTTTCGGTGCACCAATCAAACCTGTACATTGCGGGTGCTACAGCTCAACCTTACACCTCTCGGATACGGAATGTGGCCAATAATTAAGTAGGTAAGTATTTACTGAAATAAATGAGTATGCGGTAGCCGATAACATTAAACAAAACAGCTAGCATAATAAATTAAATATAATTTATATAACACTATTGTTACATAACATATTTTTATTTTAAAAGAATAAGCTTATCTAGATACGATAATGCTGCAATTTTCACAATAGCGTGGCCATTAAAATGAAAAAAGGCAACTGAAAAGCACCCAAGTCCTGTGTACATTAGGTGCATTCGGCGCGCTGAGTCACGCAGGGGCGGATGCTACTACGTCACGCAACACCAATGTTGTCACGTCATTCTGATGCTACAGGTATATATTTCAGGACATGTAACTAATATTCTGTCGTTCCTATACTCCAAACTTATGCCCTTTAACAGTCATTGACCTCACATAATTTGTTTATTCCGTGTGAGGACGGGTTCGCTTTCAGTACTTCCATACCAAATACTGGGAACATACAGATTTTTTCATTTATGAGCAACGGGTTGGCAACGCGTGATTGAAGCCTTATGCTAGCGACAAAACCTTACCTTGGTAACTTACCACACTATGACATGTATGTGTTTATACCGAGTACATAACAGGTAACAATCCGGAGTCTGGATGGATATTGTATGTGTCGTGCTATGGAGAGCACGTAAGGCTTGCCCTCCATCACCTAATCTTTTTCTGGTTTTCATGTTGCTAATTGGATTATGAGAGTGACAGAATAGAAAGGCCGCCTATATTATTAGCTCCAATATGCAAATACACATATGTTCACAGATCCGAACTTTGTGTTCGGTTCAAACTATGAGGTTCCTGCTTGTTGGAATTTAAAAAAAATGAGGATTCTGATACTACGATTAGCCTTTGTGTTAATGGTGTCTTATTTAATTAATGAGGGCTACCGTTTTTGTGCTCACCAGTCGGCGCCACTGTCGCGGAAGGTCCACTATAGCTGATCAAAATCATTGTTATTGTGGACGCGACGAATGTTTTTACGAAAAATATTTAAAATCCTGTTAAAGTGTTTCATAAATAGCATGTTGTGCAGTCCCCGCACAACACTGCGGCATGCTATTTATGAAACACTTTAACAGGATTTTCAATATTTTTTCAAATATTTATTACAGTCATCGAGCTGTTACTCATTTTGTAATTTATTTAGTTTTAAACCAAAATGTTTAGTTATAATCGCAGTTTTTATTAATAAACAGCGTAACCTGAACAAAAACAGTGTATTTTGACGTTTCGTAGACCTGCCGCGATGCTAGCGCCTCTAGCGGCAAATTGATACGCGGTAGCCCTCATTGATGGTCTTTGCGTCTATTGCAGACGATTTACAGAACATTGTCTGAAAGATACTTCTTCTGGTGGCTGAACAAACCGATGCGAGAGTGACATACCCTGCCACAGGCGTGGCGAGAGAAGTTTGCGGCTTTGGGTGCCGAGCTGCCTTCATGCCTCGATTATCATTGGGGACAGTAATTTACAAAAGAAAAATAGTATATCAGATATCTGGTTTCTATAGTACAAACTCTGCTTAATTTGGGATCAGTTGGCCGTGTGTGAATAATGTCCCAGGATATTATTATATTTTATTATTATTATTGATCGTGATCTGACAATAATTCTGAAATAAACACGATACACGTAGTTTAGTTAGGTTTATTTCATAAAAGGAGAATAATAGAAGTTTTGCATTGAGAATTACACGTTTCATCTAATATTATATTTTATAGAACATGTTTATCGTTAGTGCCACATTATTTAATTAATAGATACCGTTATAGCAACCTAGGCTATGATATACTAGGATATACATATATAAGCCTGATTAATACTAACTTAACTGTAAACGTAGGTGTAACCACGTTTCGTCTTTTAACGTTAACATATTATACTCAGGACAAACAGGCATGTTGATGGGTTCGATTCCCACCCAGGACATGTCTTAGTACCTGTCCTGGGTGGGAATCAAATGGTCAAAAATCAAACAAACATGTTCATGCAGACAAATATCTGTCCTGGGTGGGGCTCAAACCCACGACCTACGGCTTGAAAGGCAAACATTTGCCAACAGTATTTATTAGTTATATAATACGTCCAAATAGAGTTTTATTTTACTATATATAACCTATAATTCTTTTTATATTATTTAACTGGTGTGTATACATAAGTAATGCGTTATAGACGACGCAATGTCACGCAGTTTAAAACTAGTGTCATGCAATATCGCAATTTCAATGTGCAAGCCTGCATGGGTTGGAAAAAATACATTTACTATGATTGATATTAGTAATTAATAATCCGTTAAGGCACTATAGAGCGAAAACTTGTCTAAAAATTCATTTTTTCAACCTCATGTTGGTCGTTAGGAATATATTTTATAATATTTTACAACTTATACGACAAGAAAAGCAATATTTGTATATCATTGTACACTATTTTAGGTAATTTATATTAAATTGGTAGTTGAGAAAGTAAACATAATATCTAGCACTAAAGATCCTGAAGGGTCGAAATGCTGAACGTAAGTACACCCATATAAAGACAAACGTAATATCACGTAAATTTCAAAACAAAAGATCTTATTTTTTTATTGCTCTGTAATTTTTTAACCATGTTCAAAGAGGAGGCGGTTCTCAGTTCTACTGTATATTTAATTTTTTTTTAGTTAGGAACTATGGACTGGGTGAACCGATTTTTAGATGTATCTTGTGGTCTGTGAATATCTAGTACCTGCTGCTCTGTGCATATTCATATGTATAGAGTTTTATGTAGGTACTTAGAGTATACATAATATGTAAGTAATATATAACGCCAAGAGCCAATCAAATGGAGGTCCAAGGCACTATGGCTCAAATCAATTTTTAGGATGAAATATTATCGATGAAGCCGAAACTAAAATATGAAATGTTTTATGTCTTTTTGTGTTTGCGCAATCCAATAACCTAAATTTTTATAATGGATGATTTCGATTTTTAACATTTTTTTTTGTTGGTCAAACGCGTAAGTATCCGGGCATCCAGTACAAAAGTATGTAAGATAATCGATGCAAGAATTGTAAACAGAAAAACAGCCCTCGTAAATACTAATTGCGTAATTATACTTGCCACATTAGACGGTAGCAATCATTCGATGAAGCTATTCTAAGGAATTGTAATGCGTGTAACTTTGTCATTGTAACATAATTAGCTCATCATAAAAATTTAGTGATGGCCACAATTATTATCGCATTAAAATGCTACATAGGACTCATTGTTATTCATTTATTAAAGAACGACGAGATACTTTTTCAACCAACTTGCCCTCACCTGTCAGTGTATGCAAACGTGGTATAATTATAGAACATCACACGTGAGTTTGTTAAAAAGCTCTCGTATACTCGTGATTTCCCGGATTCTCAAATAGGTCCAGACGCCAGCACACCCAGCTACCCCAATATGTCAAATTTATTTTATAGATTTTCAACTTTATCGCGTAAGCATAAGGTTCACTTTCAATTGAGGAAATTTGACAGATGGTGTAGCTTTAAGTGCTGGCTTCTGTACCTGACTGGACGATTTACTCCGCTCGGACACAAAGGTAATTTTCAAAGTAAGCATTATCATGTCTAATGACGTCCACTGCTGGACAAAGGCCTCCCCAAAATATTTCCACAATATAGTTGTGTCAGGTTGGCAATCGCAATATGATGATCATAGTAAACAGTGACGCTGCTGCTTCTCTTTGGGAGATATACCCTCGGTCGAGTTCTACGCCCCTCATGGGATGAAAAGGGGGTGGCGATATTTTATGCCGTCAGCCACACAGCAAAATAAGCATCACACTAATATTATAAAGGCGTAAGTTTGTGAGTTTGTGAGTGTGTATGTTTGTTACTTCTTCAACTCTAAACCGCTGAAGCGATTTTAATAAAATTTGGTATGGAGTTACCGGTCACCCTGGATTAACACATAGGCTATGTATATCATATCTATAATATAAAAAGTTTAACGCGGGGTAAAACCGCTGGGCACAGCTAGTATGTAATGAAAACAAAATTAAAACAATTCCATCACAAGAAAAATAACGTTCAATTAAATAATTCAGGTGAACTGTAAAAAATTTTAAATAGAAGATGAAAATAAATTACGGTTGAACGTTTGAAGCGTGGGTAAAAGTCAACGCACTCATGTTGGGAGCGTCTTCAATATAATGTTCTAGAAAATCCCTGCAGCGCTGGCGGGGTGGAAGCGTGGGGGTGATGTTGATAACCTGGATCGGGAGCGAGGTCGCAGACCCACGACCGCACCCAATCTAAACCTTACAGCCCTAAGCTCTTACTTCTAGGACAAAGAGCTAATATGCACAGATAGTGCATTTACTCATTTACGTGTACATTAAGACTGGTTGAATTTTTGTTACCTTCCAAATTTAAATACGAAATATATTTCAAGGTTACGGGTTCCGTAGCAAAATGGTCACTTAGATCGCGCATCTCCAAAAAAGTAACCGTCAACTTAAAGCGTTACTACCGTAGTTTGTGATTTAAAAACAATATAAATAATTACGTTTGGTAAATTTTTACATCAATGTTATTCATATAAAAAATAAAACAATGTTTCTAACTTGCATAGTTATGTTTAAATCATCAAAAATTACTCACAACCAAATTAGGTACAAGTGTTATTTTTTTTTTATTTCTAATGTACAAACGCCAGCACAGCTACCCCAATCTGTCAAATTTATTTTATAGATTTTCAAACTTATCACATAAGCATAAGGTTCACTTTCAATGAGGGAAATTTTACAGATTGGGGTAGCTTTGTGTGCTGGCGTCTGTACGTACACACTAAAAGTATAAAAGAAAGAAAGAATAAAATACAAGCGATGACATTGCACAAAGATACTCTAAAGAAATCTCTTCTAGTAGACATGCAAGACTTTGGCAGATATGAGTGTGTAGGATGATATACATACATCATTTGAAATAATAAACAACATAAAATACATATATATAAAGTAACGAGGAAAAGGGTCCTTTTCGCCTGTTAAAATATGGACATTGTATTACAATCACGAATGTTAGGCGGAAGAGAGTTCCACAGCCTAACCGCCTGAACAGCCAAGGAGTTGGAGAAGGAAAGGAGAAGTTATAGGTTGTGATTAAATGGTCTTTTTTAAACTCTATGCATGAGTATGACTCGTACTAGGCATTAAACAAATACTTTATATACCTATAAAAATAGTATCAGGCATACTTAACATTTATACAACTTGGAATGCATGTTTATAAAGCCCATCGCGATACAGGGTTTTATTTGACTAGTGCGGGAGTAGTCTTTTCAAAAACCTATAACCTTACATCAACTGATTAAGCTTTGAAACTCTTTGTAGCATAGAATAGGTTTTCTATGTTGTTCGAGAATGTTAATTGTTACTGACGGTAATTATCCATTCGACGTGTATACTTTCTTTATTATTTTTATATTTGGACTGCATAGTCGATGTTGACCTTAGTTCGTCAATTTAAGTTGAGGATACTGACAGGACTCAGCATCACATTAGTAAACAAGACAACTTGTTTTTTTTTGTATTATAAGATGGCAAACGAGCAAGTGGGTCACCTGATGGTTAATGATCACCGCCTCCCATGAACACGCAACACCAGAGGAGCCGCAAGTGCGTTGTCGGCCTTTAAGAAAGGAATAGGCTCGCTTCTTGAAGGTTGCCATATCATACAGGATTGGAAATACCTCCATAGTTAATGATTCCATAGAGCCGTAGTGCGCGGCAAAAAGTTTCTTGTGAAACACATACCTAATTATGCTCTCTAGTTATCACTTTATACAGTATTAGTTTAATATTTCTAATATGCTAACTTAAAACTATCCAATTACTTACTAAACTTATATTTAGTACAATAAAAGACTAAGTATTTTCTTACTAAACTTTGTTTTAAGTCAACAGCAGAAAAAGTGATGGACGCCCTCGTACATATCTGTAGTAATAAAAATCAATCAAACTAAAGATATGGAACGTGAGGGCTATCCTTTTCACAGGTTTTTTAATAGAAAGGGAAAGATATATATAATAACATTTATACTAGGTTAGTCGTGTTGATATAGAATTGCTTGAATTGTATAAGAATTTAAAAGGGTCTCGTTAAGACGAGACCCTTTTAAATTTGCTTAACTAGTGACCCCGTTTCTTCAGTTTTACTTCAGGTAAGATACTGCCTTCTTAACCTATCAAACTTGGCATTGTGCTACTTTTACATTGACATTGCCTTTAAGTAACGATGCGAGGCCAAAGCAAATATAACAACTCACGTGTTACATTCGCTTGAAGTTTCTTGTCCATTTTCTTACAAAGTCGTCTATTCGCCATTTATGTAGGTAGCTATTAAAAATGTATATATTTTAAACTCACTATTCATTTTGTATAAAATATCGGCGTAATTTCATAATAAAAATAGGTTATATTAAGTTAATATATAGTGTATTATATATAAGTAGTACTTATATTATATAATGTGTATATAATTAGTACTTCTAGTGTATCATGAAGATACACTAGAAGGGATGAAGATGTAATAAAACCAATTTTATTATGAAATTACGCCGATATTTTGCACAAAATGAATGAAACGATACCATCTGATCTATATCAGCACTAACGCCATCTGGTTATACTTTATGCAGGGTTAAACTTTTGCATATTTAATCAAAAATAAGTGATTAGAATTTGAAGTATTGCTATACATGTATATAGTTGCCATATATGTAAATATAGACGTGGTTTCCTAATATAGGATTTGATAAATTCATTCTTCATTTTGATGCTCCGAAAATTACGTCCAAAAAGCTTTGATCACCGATATTGATCATAGGGTTAGTGAAAAATATGTAAATCCTAATGTAGAGCATCGACTCAAAATTTTACCAAATGAAACTGAATGGCGTCCCCCATGGGAGAAAATATAAGGTTTTTTGGATCCCCTTCCCAATTCTTACGTAAGATTTTCCTAAAGTCATCTTCCATAGTAGTTAACTTTGTATAATCAAATTAATATGTTAAAAAATGTCTATCATGCACATTCTGACTTAAATATTATTACATAAGACTGAATTAAACCTCCCTCTCTCTCGAGATAAGGTCATGTGGAGATATACCCCCTCTCTCCCTTTGGACCCTTAAGTAAATGATGAATGCATCCATACGCCTTACTTCACTTTATTCGTCTAATAAGAACTAGTTTATTGGCGTTGGATGATTTTAAAATATACATAGATATATAAACTCACGCCTGTTCCCCAGAGGGATATTCATAGACGAGACGAGAGAATGGATTAATATTTGTCACGATCCATGTACAACTCATTTGCCTCGTTTACTTTGAGACTTTAATAGACTTGAGTTTGATAGAACCTTGTTAATTAATTGATAGATAAACAGTTATCTGTCATTAATTAACAATATTATTTCTAAATTACATAATATTTCTTATTCTTTATTCGGCGAATGTTTTTTTGCCCTAATATTTATTTTCCAGGCATGCACTTTATAATCAATTATTTTTTTATTTTATTCTGAGTAAACTATTTCACCTATTTTTTGCATTATTCTACGTATTTTTGCCAGTAAATATGAATTTAGATTCCTATAGTAATATTACTGTATCACTTAATAAATAGATTCAAGTTTTACATAAAAAATAACTTAAACATTGACATATACTCAGAGCAAAATATGTGTGAGTTAAGCCACTTAAACCAAATTTGAAGAAATAAAAATGTGATAGGTTGCTTCAACATTATTTAAAATATTTCACTGACGTACAAGTTTATTTACTTGACAGACAAATAAACTCCTATATAATACTTTCCATTCAAAGCAGTGTCTGCACCGCACCGCTCCCATCACTTTCTTGTGTTAGTTAACTTTTACATGAATTTTTATACGGTGAGGTGAGGACTGTTATTAAAACTTGAGATAAGATTCAACGCGATGTGGTGCACGACATCAAATAACTAACGTGCTTTGCGAGATATTTTGCTGCGATGAATTAATATGGAATAAGGTCTCCTCAAAACTAAATAACTAGGTACAGTTAACGCCTCGTCGGGGTACACTTTGTCCTTTACAGCGACTTTATTACGTTTACAGTAAGGGTGATTTTCGTAGTATAAGTGTTTTTGTTGTTGATGGTACATGTTTATGAACACCTTGTTTTTTTATTTTAGAAAAGGAAGGCGAACAAGCAAGCGGGTCACCTGATGGTAAAGTGATTCCGCCCACACTGGACTGGACACTTACCAATGCAGACCAGTAATATTAGGTTGTACAAGCGTATAATAAATTTATTATGGAATTAGAGACGCCCTAAGTGGCTAGGAATTTTTGTGTTTTATATTTTGTGGCGATTAACTCAATTACTTCTAATGATGCTAATAATTTACATTAGTTATTAATACGGTGTTCACTCTTTATGCATTACAAATGCAAAACAAATTATTTATATTATGTATCAGAATAAGGCAAAAAATGGGGTAGAAAATTTTAAAATGGTAATGCATCATAATGCTATGATAGACCTACCATATGTCAGCTTCGAATTTTTTTAGTTCATTCGATTTTAAATATCTCAGGACATTCCAAAGTAATTTTTTATAATTTGAAGTCACATTGTTGTTGAGTTGTCGTTAAAAATGTCAAAAGAAAATTACAATTTCCGATTTCGCAGTAAAATTATGACGTGGTTATAAATACCATTCTTTTAGAAATCGAAAATACTTCCCAAGTTGGCTGTTTAGTACAGGAAAACAATTTGATTTTACTTATTAAGAGGGTACCGAACCCTCATTACGCGACGAAACTGACTTGTATTTTAAGAATGTTATGTTTTTGTGTGACTGACCTTTTAGCTCTGAAAATATGTCAATAGTTCTTACTCGAATAGTTAACTCCGTAACAATACACAAATATGTGTGCGTAGTTCATTGCCCAGTCTGCATTTGGAGCTAAGCTCTCAAAACATAAAGGCATCGAGGGGGGATCTAAAATACTACAAGTGGGGTGAACGTTACCCCCCATTATTGCGTGCGTAAGGTGAATGGACTTGCTGTTCATATTTTAGGTAATTTGACGGTTCGATGATAGGTGACATCCCTAATTTTGCACGAAGGGTAAATTTTATTTTATCCATATGGAAAACGTTTGATATTCAGGTATAGAAAATAATTGTATAAAGTGTAAACATACTGTAAATGTCACTGATGGTAAACATCATTGACAAGTTTAATTTCATAAATGACTATCAAGTAGAGTTGAAGGTAAGGTTAAAATAAGTAATGTAATATATAGGGTTACCAACAACCTCGCAGCACTACATAGTTAACATCATAAGTACCAACTTTTGTGCTACAAGTTCGGACATAACTAAATAAAAGAAAAAAAAAACATGCGGGGTCGTTTTTAGGGAATGCCGATAGAAGTGAAAAAAAATAATAATAATGAAATTAAACAATATGATATTACATTTATTCTAACTGCAAATGACATTAATACTACATATAATTCAACCTCGCCTCGGAGTTATGCTAAACTTACTCAAAGAGTTGATGTTTCCAAAAATTAAGTTTTAATATAGTCTAAAAAAGTACTTAGTATCATTCTGGAATAAATAGAAATTGTGAGAAAACATTTATTATACATAAAGAAATATCTTATTGTGTTTAATTAAGTTAACAATTAAAGATTAAAATGAGTGACACGAAAATAAAAGGGGTTTATAAAAAAAATATGTTAAATGGTCGGAGTCTTATTTATTTATTAAAAAATAATATAGGCGGAGAATTTCTTATTAAAAGGAAAGTTTCAGTCAGTGCGAGGTCTTCGTTCAAGTCAAACCACTAGTTTTTGATTAATTTCCACATTAGTGTTTATACAACAAGTAAATTTGAACAAGATAAGCATGTCCATGATTGAATCACTACAAATTGCAGGCCCGAGGATAGCGCCCGTCTCTACATAATGCTATAAGAAAGCAGAACATTGCGTAAGCTGGCCTAACGTTTGACCTCAGGGCATCTGCACTTGACGCTCTTATTCCTCGATATTCGGCCGTCGAAATTCTATTAAAGTGCAGGAATTTGCTAAAGTCACGTTATTCCGACTGGTGGGTAATAAATTGATTTAATTTATCTAGTTCCTCCGAAAAGTTTTTAAGAACCTTAAATATAAAGGTAGTATTTAATTATAAAAATCTAGTCCTATGAACAGTAACGTAATTATATAGTCTTAGACTGCCTCGTTGGTCTTGAGGGAGTATGTGCTATTGCAAAAAATTTAGTCATTATTGAAATTCCCGGATCGGCCCGAAATGATGTTGGGATTATTCTCGAAAGGAAAATTTTCAGTAACAATTAGGAATCTGGAATATGGCGGTTACATTCCCGTAACTGGAAAACACGAATAGCTGTCGGTCCTACACCTAAATTCTTTGATGCTAGCTCTTCCCACCAGATCATGAGCTAGAAAGTGCATAACCAGTGTAGCCGAATAGTCCGATACCGATGTCTCGTCTTGCCGGCCATGTCGGAAATTTGGCATAGCATTTGTTTACTCTAAGAGAAGCCCAAGTGGGGAAACATTTTTTGTGACAACTTAATGTTATGTTTCTGTATTTTAATAAGGTTGCTAAAGCCCATTAAGACGTACGTACGTACCTACATATAGTGAAGTGCATTAGTAATAAGTAGCATTCGACCTGTTCAACTTAAGCACCAATAATACTTTATAGATTAACATAATATATTTATAATACTCATGTTTAAAGTTAAACCTTATGTATTGACAATATAATAGGTTCCCACATGAGTAGCATATTAATAATACCTGGTTGCCTGGAAGGGATCGCAACTAGCGATAAAAATTTGTAGAATCTTGTTACACATGTTCATATTATTTCATTGATATTATCAATTTGGGGTACAATAAAGAAATAGATATACTTATTACTAAAGTTTAAAGCTAATATACCAAACTTTGGAATTAACAATAGTAGTTCGTATATGTAAGACATATTTGTGATACCGAATACTACCTGTTCCGAATGCTAAAGCCTATATTCACATACAGCTTTAGCTGCAGTAGTACACGTGGTAGCGTTAAAAGCTTCTAAATGATATGTTTGTAACGTACCCTGCGACACTTGTTCTGATTCTGGATTCTGTTCTTTATGTGCGCCAATTATATGTTTTGAAGATATGTGTTTTTACCCCGAGGAGCAGGAATTCATTTCCCAAATGCGAGCGTTGTTTTGTTTACAAGAAATAAATAATAGTTACCTTACCTTTAGTTACTTTCACTGCTTCACTGGGCAATAGACGCGATCGCAGACTTAAACTTTCTAGCAAAATCAAACTACAAACTAAGTAACCCGCGTTAGAGGAAGCCCTTGTTGAAATTCGAATGTCGACTCAAAGTGGTTGCTAACATTCGGATTTAGGGATTTTTAAGCAACTGTCACTCTAAGTTAATATACGGAGATGCGAAGTCGGTTATCCGATTGTGGATTTGGGAGGGCGTTTAATCGATATATTCGATACGAATGCAATTGAGGGTTATAGAGAGCGATTGCAGTCACTGCGCTTTTACTGTTTCACTCGGTTGGTGGGTACGATATATAGAAAACGTGATCCGATGTGTTGCAATTTTCATATGGTAGATACTAAAACACCTTACTAGCAGGTGAGCGGCATGCATGTTTTATAATGTAAATATACATCTTTACTAATGTTATAAATGCGAAAGTAACTCTGTCTGTCTGTCCGTCTGTCGAAATTTCACGCCAAAACTACCGAACCGATTTAAATGAATTAAGCTACACAAATAGTCTTAAGCCTGAGAAAGGGTTGTAAGGAGTAGAAAAGGGGGGATAAAAAGTTGTATGGAGGTATCGTCATTTTTAGAGCCAGAAGCTTGAAACTTATTTTTAGGCTGTTTATTCAATATAAATAAATATGACATGCAAAGTTTGTACTTTACCCTCAAGGGTGTAAAGTAACAACATAATTGACAGTCACCGTGGCCTAGTTGGTAGTGGTCCTGCCTACGAAGCTGGTGACCACCAGCTTCGTAGGCAGGGCCACTACCAACTAGGCGTTTGAATCCCGGTGGAGTGCAAATATTTGTGTGATGAGCAAGAATATTTGTTTCTGAGTCATGGATGATAACATCCATGACTCATGACTATGTATATAAGTATTTATCTATCTATATAAGTATGTATATCGTCGCCTGGTACCCATAGTACAAGCTTTGTTTAATTTGGGGCTAGGATGATCTGTGTGACATTGTCCCTAGATATTATTATTATAATTCCATACAAACTTTCATCCTTTATTCCCTACAAGGGATGAAATTTTGTATGGAAATATGTAAGTTTTATGTGAATGTTTTATAAGTTATGACATTTACGGAGTCATTACAAAATGTGCAGACGGAGACGCGGGCACAACAAGTAATAAATAATAATATATCTTTTCCGTTTTTAGTTGACGAATTCCGCACAATAGTTTAATTTAAACGTATAAAGTTTTTATTCAAAGTCATTGTTAGAATACACAAATATAAATGAAAAAGTATCACGTTTATTCACACAAAGCTGATCGTTTTCTCTTTGATTTTATTGAGATTAAACAACAATTCTCAATAACCCTCCATGACATTTATTGCACGTTTACATTCGTATTGATGTAGGTATTGTTTTCTTTGTCCCCCAATCGAAATAGTGGCTGCTTCTGCGCATATTAACGTAGCTCGACGGTTGTACAAAACGTCCCCAAAATCTTCACCTGCATCTCCACGACAGAAACAGCCTTGTGCTAAGGTCTGAAGACCAATAATAATGATAATAAATTTTATTTAAAGACGTACGTTTACTGTGCTATTTTCTAGATGGCTATGGCTATACCCCCCCCCCCCCCCCACTCGTCTATTGTCCGGTAAAGCAGTGAAAGCCTCTTTGGTGATTTGAAACATTGCGTGTTAAAGATACATATGCTCAAAGCAACTCATTTAGAGCGATATTTGGCTACAAATGCTGGCTTTAAGGCATAAGTCACAATACTACTCTGTCAAGAAAGTACCGGGAAAAGATCAATAAAATACAAAATGTTTGTTATTCATCCAAATTTATTTTATCACCTTCAAAGTATGCTCCTTCAGAAACGATACACTTACGCCAACGAATAATCCATTCATCAAAACATTTTTAAACGCTGCTTTCGGAATTGAGTTCAGTTCTCGCCGCGAATTCTCCTTTATGTCTTCTACCGATTGAAAACGGGTACCACGAAGTGGTAATTTGAGTTTAGGAAAAAGAAAGAAGTCAGCTGTAGCCATATCTAGTGAATATGGTGGTTGTTGGATGGTATTTGTTGAGTGTTTGGTCAAAAATTCGTTCACAATGATGGCCTTGTGCGAAGGCGCATTATCGTGGTGCAAAATCCAAGAATTTTCTTTCCACAAATCTGGCCTTTTTCGTCGAATTTGCTCTCTTAAACACCGCATAACGCTCAAATAATATTCTTTATTTACCGTTCGACCTTCCGGTAAGAATTCAGAGTGCACAACACCGCGATAGTCAAAGAAAACAGTCAACATGACTTTGACTTTTGATCGACTTTGGCGTGGTTTTTTCGGTTTCGGTTTAGTTGGAAGGCGCCACTCCGAAGCTTGTTGACTAGTTTGCATGTCAAACTCGTAAACCCACGTCTCGTCACCAGTAACAATGCGTTTCATGAATGTTGGGTCGGAATTGACTCGTTCTACCATGTCCTCAGCGACTTTCATGCGATTGAGTTTTTGGAGAAAATTCAGATCTTGTGGGACTAGCCGAGCGGCAACATGTTTCATAACCAAATGATTAGTTAAAATGGTACGAATCGACTCGTGAGATACAGAAAGTTCGGCGGCTATCTCTCTCAGAGTTGAATGAGGATTTTCAGTTACTATTTCCTTCTCTAACATTTCAGTGACTCCGAACACGAAAATCCATTAGCGATGAAAAATTTAAGACAAACTCTTTGTTCGATATTTTTGTCCATTATGAAATTCGCAATACACACTATATATGATATTACTAAAACTAGTACTGTATTTAATATAAATAACAGATGCAACTCAAACTCCGCGCCAAAATGGAAAACAGTTGTGCCAATCGAACAACAACAAAAAAACGAAAATTTTAATTTGGAACCATAAACAAATCACCCATTCCCGATACTTTTTTGACTGAATGTATAATAATAAAAATATCTTTATTGTATTAAAAAATATGAAAAATACATAAAACCACTTAACAGCCAGCGTTGGAAAAGACTTGCCCCTCCCATCCCCGTGCTAGGAGTGAACCTATCTTACGGGTAGGTCTGGGATAGACTCAACCAAACTCTTGTAGCTGACACAATTATGAGCTTATAAGTAGTTTTTATAGATCTACTGAGTCCTCAAACTAAGCGCGCCCATCACTATTTTGTTTCCTTATATCTCCTAACTGGTCCTCAGTTAGGAGATATTTATAAGGAAATAAAATAGTGTGTTAACATTTTCCCATCAGGAGATTACTAATATTATTAACTTAAATTTTGTGAGCATAATGTGCTATTGTTATTATTGAATAGGAATAGCGAATTATGCAGTCACCAAAAAATTAATAAAAAAATATATTTTACAATAGAGCCAAAGTATTAATTCTAACATATAATATGTATATCATCTCTTATTGTAGCAAAAGATTAGACGGACCTGTTGGCGTGGTTGGTAAATGATTGCTTTTCACGCTGGAGGTCATGGTTTAGATTCCCACCCAGGCCAGATATTTGTGTGCATGAACTAGTCTGTTTGTCCTGAATAAAATAAAATAAATAAAATAAAAAAGGTTTTTATTCACGTAGACTTTAAAAAAGCGCTTGTAAATAGTCAGAACATGTTTGTAGTAATATAGTTGTATACATTAGATATTATTTCTAGTAACATAGATATTTAGGTACATCTTATATGAAAACATTTATAAAATTTATTTTATTACAGAAATGATATTTAGCTAGCTCGTATCAAGTTATTGTCAAGAGATTATGTTTAATTATCTAGTTTAAGTCTAATATTTTACTACATATTGTCAATGGTTCTGTCTATATTAAAGGTATTATTATTATGACGGACCTTGTGTTAATAACGACGGTCGCGCTTTAATGCTACCACCGGATCCAATGCGCCCCAACTGAGAAGACCCAGCGAAACAAACTCAGTGGGTTCATCTACTACCGGTTTCAACACGACCCAGTTGAGACGGTCCGGCGAAACATACTCAAGCGGGCATGAACACGGGATTTGGTCCAATTAGAGTAATTATTTAGTAGGTTATCTGAATGTAATTATCTATATAAGTATGTATTTACAAAAAGAACAAAAAGTATTATATGTAGTATATCAGTTATCTGGTTTCCATAGTACATACAAGCTCTGCTTAATTTGGGATGGCCGTGAGTAAATAATGTCCCAGGATATTATTATTATTAAATGCATTGCGAAACTCTTATATGCCGATATATTAATAGTGTATATGCAAATAAATAGAATGCTGGGTATATTTTAAGTAACAATATTAGCATGTGAAATCTATCAATATATTTAATCCAAATGTCATTATACTCGTATATTAAGAGATTATTTACGAAAGAATTGGAGATCGAATTAATTACCTGTCATAATAACTATGTAAACGGCAAGGAAGTTTTTTTTTTTTTAGATTGCGGGACTAGTCCCTCCCTCTTACCCACCACTGCAACTCCTGTAAGCCAGGATCAACAGTGGCACACAATGAAATGACACTGAGCGGTGAAGCTCAGGCATGTCCCGGGGAATCGCTTTAACTGTCTTGGATCCCGCAACGAATTTAATCAGAAACAGAAAAAGGAAGAGTTAGAAAATGAATAGTTCCACTTCCCTCCAGAGCAAAGCGGGAGACAGAATGATGTAAAGAGGCTATAGCCTCATAAAATGAGAGATTTGCAACTAGAGAAGCCAGCTGCAAAAGCACCGAGGATCAATTTAAGGGTCCTAAGTGAGCTGTTATATTTGATTCCAATAGTAGGTATGGCAAAAACGCTTAAACGCACGGAAGTTGTTCCTTGTTGCTACAAGATCCGTATAATAAACTACTCCAGATAGTGGTTGCAAGCTGTTTAACATAATATCACGCTGATTTTGCCAGAGATCACACTCCCACAGGATGTGGTGAGCAGTTTGTTCATATTCGTTACTGGATGTTGAGCACAGACAGATTGGTGAAGATACTAATTTGAAACTATACAATTTACTTTTAAAATTGCCGTGTCCGGTAAGAAATTGTGCAACACAATGGTCTATGATTAGCCAAGTTTTATTTTACCGTTCGCGTACGTCCGGAAAGAACTGGTGCAGATGGCGACCCTTAGTTGACGTATTCCATCTACATTGCCATTCATTTAGTAGTTCGTTATTTAAGTCAGCTATTGGCATAAATAGCCTGGTTATTTTCGCACGGTCGCGTAATGATAAGAAATCATTTTCTAAATTATCGCGCGTAGAATAATACATTGCTGCTCGTCTTTGAACTTCAAGATCAACCGGTAGTACACCCGCTAGGACAGGTAGGGCCTCTGTGCTCACTGTTCTATAGGCTTTACACAGAAATATCAACGCCAACCTCTGGCTTTGTAGTAATTTACGGCGAGCAGCTCCGATGGTAGCCCTATCAGCCCACACAGGCGAGCCGTAGCATATACACCCAAGATAGGTTGCCCCGTAAATGATTTTAAGAGTATTAAAAGAGAGGCCCCAGGTTGCCGTCGATATCCTTGTAAGTGCAAAAAAGTTTCGCTTAGCTTTTTCCCCAACTGATTTTATATGTTCTATAAACGAGAAATTCTTTTCTAAAACTAAACCCAAATAACAGGTTGATATTTTGCGTTTTACAGTAACATTATTAAGTTTACGCCCGGGGGGGATTTTAGTTCACCTTTAAGAAGGAGTTGGTAGGTTTTATGAGGAGCAAATGTAAGGCGATTTCTTTTACCCCATTCGCTTATCATACTTAAGCAAGTTTGAGCCAGATTTTCCAACTCTCTCCTGGAGTTACCCTGTATAAGTAAGAGGCCATCGTCGGCATATGCCGTTAGAGAGCAGCGTGATGGCAAGGGTAATGTCAAGAAGTCATCAAAACCCAAGTTCCAGAGATACGGCGCGAGCACTGAGCCCTGGGGACAACCCATGGTTAACGATTTAGTGACTCTGAAGTGACCAAGCTTAAGAGTTGCAGAGCCATGTACGAAATAAGATGTGACTATCGAATATATATTACTGTAACAACCGCGTAACTTAAGTTTTTGTAACAAAATTGGCCACCAAGTATTATCAAACGCCCCTGAAATATCTAGGAATATGGCCAAAACGTATTTACATTCGGACGAGTTTACAGCTTTCCTCACTGAGATAGCTGCGTCCACTGTCGATTTACCCGCAGTAAAACCAAATTGATTTCTGTGAAATTTTGGTCCTCCCGGCAGCAATCGCGGTACAATAAGTCGTTCTAGAAGCTTGCTTAAGGAAGGCAGTAACGTTATTGGTCGGTATGACTTAGGGTCTTCAGGCAGTTTATCGCCATTTTTTGGTATAATACGAATAAAACCGCTGCGCCACGAACGCGGAAAAGTCCCTTCAGATATGCAACGATTAAAAACTTTTAGTATTGAATCACCGGATTGTTTTGTGGCTTCTATTATCATTTTGTTGGATATTTTATCTTCACCTGAAGCTTTGTTAACAGGTAGCGATTTCACAGTATTCATAAACTCATTAATTGTAGGAAGACTAGACATATACGTAGCGGGTGGATTGTTTGCCCACTGTCTAATCTGCTTATGGTAGTCATTATCGTTCAAGGAACTATCATCAGGTATGAGCGAATTAAGTAAGGATTCCGTGGTCTCCTCTATGCCACTGGTGTAGGTATTATTGATTTTTATGTTTTGAATATAAGCTAAATCTATAGACCTATTTGCTTTAAACTCATGGTATAGGGGCGACCACGGGCCTTCTTTATCTAATTTATCGACTTTTTTTCTAATAAGATTGCCTTTGGATTTCTCTATTGACGAGCGGTAACGTGAACGAGCTATTTTGAGATTTATATATGCATTATTTAAAACATCGCCTACAATTTTACGTTTTTTTAGTTTATTATATTTTTTACGTGTTCTCCGAAATTCACATCGAACTTTAATTAAGTAGTTATTCCACCAATCGCATCTTCGAATATTAGTGATAGGGACGCGGTCTATGGCAATATCGGCACAGTAGGTAAAAGTGTCCGACATCATTACAGCACATTCCTCTGTTGTTAGTTCATCCCGGGTGAAATCCCTGGCATGCGCGGCAAAAAGAGCTCTGAAAAAATCCCAATCGGCCCCTTTGAGCCGATATCTATAGTTACCGTAAATAGCCGTAGGTCTTTGTGCCAACCGAGGAACAAACTCATACACGATTAAGCGGTGATCACTGGATGAAGCGTCATGCAAAACACGCCATCCATCTATTCGGACGTCTGAGCTTGAAAAAGTGACGTCAATAAAAGATTCGCCAGTAGGGCTACAATAAGTAGGCGGTGCATCAGGAGTGTTATGTATTGATAGATTCATCTCAGCGACGAAATCTTCGACGGCGTTCCGCCGTTCTGTATCGCTTGAACGGTATTTGCCATACCATAACGTAGAGGATGCGTTAACATCTGCGCCAATAATAATTTTGTGTCCTTTGAGGGACATCAAAACATGGCGCAAGTGATGTAAATGGGGACCGACAGGATCTGAATACTGAAAATAACAGCTCACTACGTAAACTTTCCAGGATGGGGATGATATTTCAGCGACAGCACAGTGTGACGTCATGAGGTTTCGCATAGCGCTTACCGTAAAATTAGTACGCGTTACGTAAATAGCAGCCCGTGATTTGTTGTCTATAGTAAATTCAGAATGGTCTGAGACAAAATGTAAACAATGAAACCAATGGTTATCAAAGTTTTTTTACCCAACTCTGGGGTAAAAATATGTTCTGTGTTTAAGGAATGTAAATGTTAGTGTAAAATATGAAAAAGGAAGAAGCTGCATTATGTTTAGTTACAGACTTCACCACTGGACTTAATAAACTCTACAATCATTCAGTTGCTTTAATTTAAAAATTTCACTTAACATATGTATGGATATTACAAATAAGACAAGTACACAAATTAAAAATCATTTTATTCATCATCCTCAGAAGAAGAATTATCTCCAACATGAATAACAAATTGGTCCACCACATCATCACTAATACCATCAATTCTTAACATTCTCTGCTCTTCTTTTATGACATGGTCAATACACTTTTGCCAATTCTCCACTGTGACCCCATTTAGAGCATCGACTAATAAAGACTTTACTTCCTTTAATTTAAAACTTTTATTAGTTTTTGCAACATATTCTTTCACTTGAGCCCAGATTAATTCAATAGGATTTAATTCACAGTGATAAGGTGGGAGCCTTAACACTGTGATTCCATTATCCTGGGCCATTTCATCAATTACATATGTTTGATAATTTTCTTTGATTTGTTTTATTCTTACAAGAAGTTGAACTTTGACTTCAGTTTCTTGAAAGGATATGTTTTTTTCATTTAGCCATGCCTGTATTACACTTTTTTTGCTGGCGGAAGTGGGAATTTTCTCTTTTTTCCTGGAGTGATATGGTGCATTGTCCATGACAACAACAGAGTTAGGCTATAATTTTGGAATTATTTCAGTAAACCACTTCTCAAAGTTGTAGGCATCCATTTCGGAGTGATAATCTCCATCACTTCTTTTTGCTTCAAAAATTAAGTCACTATCTTGTAAGAAGCCTGTGTCTGACCCTGAAAATATATAATAGTATTCAATAAAAAAATAATTAGGCAACTGTGTCACCCTCTCTCATAAACACTCTTGCAACAACATAGCTGGAGTTTCAATAAATATTTTCTATTAATTTACAAAAGGTAAGGTTATCACATAATGAACCAAGCTGTTGACAGAATCCATACCAACAGTTTCACATGGGTGCTTTGCTTAGATCCACAACAATCATTACTCTTTTCATCCAGATATGAGTTTGTCAACATACATACTATGTGATATATATACAATCCAATTCAATCATTTATTGCACTCCATAATTTAGTTACAGCTGTTGTTATAGTATAAAGTACATTACGGACCCGATAGGGCACGGCAAAGTAGAAGGGAGGAGAGCAATTACAAATTAGTGTAAAAAATAGAAGAATATTTGTAATTTTATTTTAATTGTTATTTAATTTCTTGAATCATATTATATTTATTAATCATTTGAATTACTTATTAAATTCATATTTGTGTGTGTGTACTATATTACAATTATTATTGAAAATGTATTATTATATTGTATAATGTATACAATACCTATATGAAGCACTATGAGGCGTTTTCCTTTTCCACTTGGATTTTTCAAACCAGTGGATAATCCTTCCCGGTGCGCTTCCTTTGATGAAATTATTGACTCATCTTGCCAAACTTTGTTTCTAGTGTGTCCTGTAAGAAATAAAAGTAACATATAATTACAATTAATTAATATACTTTTATATACATAAAAAGTGATTTCTTTTCTATATCCAATGTCTGGGCACATAAAATAAGACATTAATTTATTTCAAATCACATTATAAGTCAAATAAAAAATTATTCATTTATTTCATATATGTTCAATATAATGTTATTGATTTTCCTTACTTAAAAGATTAATATCAATTAAATGAAATTTATATCTTTCAACAAACCTTCATTGAGCCAAGTTTCATCGGTATAATAGATTTTTCGTCCTTCATTTCTCAATTTAACAATAGTGTTTAAGTATTTGATTCGCCAAAGGACTATATCATCTCTGTCAATAAGAGCACTCTTGCGGCTGCGTTTTGCATATTTGAATTGTAATTTATGCAATAATTTATAAAACGTACTCCGCTTAAAATTCGGTAATGTATCGTCAGCATTCACAGCCTCCAGGACCTTATCAATTGTCGGCAATTCATTGTTAAAATAAAACATATGGACATGACGGCGTATAGCACCCAAACTCATGTCGTCTAAGCTATCAATCAAAGACGGTTTTCGTGATGGAGGTGGAGGTGACTCGAGCCGTCCTGTTTCCTTTTTTTCCTTCACGAATCGGTATACTGAGGCTCGCGATATTCCCATTATTTCGGCAGTCTTATTCACAATATCACTTTTGTAAGGATACGAATCTTTGGGCCAAGTTTCTTCTACATGCTTAAATATGTTGATAACAGTTTCTTTATCTGTAGAACGCATTGCAGTAAGCTTAGAACGCTTTTTCTTCGGCGAAGTAAAAGTACAAGCACTGCTTGGTCCGGGTTCACTCATTATCACCCACAAAATGTTCTGGTGATAAAAACTAAACGAAAATAATATAAGGAAACGTAGCGCAAAAATAAAACTTAACAAATACAACAATATTACACAATTAATAACAAGATATATCGAAAATAGCAGAGAAAACAAAATCACGTCAAGAATTTGATCGTAGTGAACATGGCGGCTATAACCCAGCTAAATACGAAAGTCGTATAATTCTACGTTCAGTTCAATTAATAACTGTATATCTTCATTTTACTGTATTATATTATGTTCCATATTTTATATTCAGTATCATTTTTAGCTTTTTATAATGTCAAATTTAGTAAAATAATTTCATATTTATGTAAAAAATGATTAGATTACTTAAATGCATATAGTTTAAGCGAGAATCATTAAAAAGGCACAGGTGGTTATTTTACAATATTTTTTTACAAGCAAGTAGTTTAAAATATTCAACAAATATGTTTTAGTTTTTTTTTTTTTTTTTTTTTTTTTTTTCTATTTATTTAAGGAATTTTTATACATTAAGTACATGTCAATTCCATCGTAATCTACCTTAACCTAAACTACATCTACTTATTAGTTATGGCTTACAACTAAATAACATAAACAGTGCTTTAGCGGCTTCAGACACAGGAGAGGACAACATCTCGTGGAACATACCCACATTAGTTCTGTTCAAGTGTAAGGATGTTCTAAGGAGCTCTCGATCGCTATCGTAACGGACACATTCCACCAACAGGTGATGTACGTCTTCAATGACCCCGCACACATCACAATTTGGAGAATCCGATTTCCTCATCATGTGGGCGAACTTGTTTAGTGGAACGTGACCAGATCTTAACCTGAGCGCTGTTACAATTAAGGACCTACTCAAACTCTCATTAATGAACCATGGTATTCGAGGAGGCTCACTTTGTATTGTTTTATACCAAATTCCTTTTATTAAAGATCTCTCATTAAAATATTCCGCCCAGTTATTGTGGCAGTACTTTTTGTATTTAGGCAACAACTCAGTATAATTTGGCAAACTTAGACCCTCTTTTCCATCCACTGCTGCTTTTCTCGCCAACATGTCAGCCTCCTCGTTACCTCTGATGCCAATATGTGATGGAATCCATTGCAATCCTAACTGAATGCCCCTTAAGTTGTTCTCATAAATTTCAGAGAGGATGTCATAAGCTATCGATGTACCTCTGCCACCGGAGGCGCATCGAGCTATATGATATAAAGCGCTTCTACTGTCGGAACAAATTAAAACTTTATTCTGTTTAATTGCTCGAGAATACAAAAGTGCTTCTAAGATTGCTATGAGTTCCATCGACATAACTGAAAGTTCGTAGGTTGATTTAAAACAATTATTGTAAAATGAATGATTTGCTACATGAGGATCATAAAAAGCAGCACCGCGACCACTAGCGCTTATTGAGCCATCGGTAAATAAAACATACCAACCGTCATATTTTTCTCTCAACTCAGACATAACATTGTATTTTAAAATGTTGTAATCGTGGCACTTTTTTGCGTGAACTATACTGTCTAAGTGAAATTTGATTACATTATTGACATTGATGTTAGTCACCCATGTTTTAAGAGAAAACATTCTCAACGGTGATGACGATGATATAATCTCGTTTTTCATCAAATTATAAATGGCTACAAGTTGAGGTGTTTTTTTCCTGATCCAGTAGCTATTATTACAAAGAGAACTTAGTTCGGATAGTAAATTGATAGTAACATTGTCCGACTGAGAGAAAGCTTTCAAACAAAATTTGCATGCTAAATATTTCCTACGTAAATGCAGAGGAGGAACGCAAAGCTCCGACTCCATTACATGTATGGGTGTGCTTCTTATAAAACCACCTATAATCCGCAATGCTTGGTTCTGAACTTTGTCCAGCTTATAACTATTGACTTTTTTCATTTAGCCATGCCTGTATTACACTTTTTTTGCTGGCGGAAGTGGGAATTTTCTCTTTTTTCCTGGAGTGATATGGTGCATTGTCCATGACAACAACAGAGTTAGGCTATAATTTTGGAATTATTTCAGTAAACCACTTCTCAAAGTTGTAGGCATCCATTTCGGAGTGATAATCTCCATCACTTCTTTTTGCTTCAAAAATTAAGTCACTATCTTGTAAGAAGCCTGTGTCTGACCCTGAAAATATATAATAGTATTCAATAAAAAAATAATTAGGCAACTGTGTCACCCTCTCTCATAAACACTCTTGCAACAACATAGCTGGAGTTTCAATAAATATTTTCTATTAATTTACAAAAGGTAAGGTTATCACATAATGAACCAAGCTGTTGACAGAATCCATACCAACAGTTTCACATGGGTGCTTTGCTTAGATCCACAACAATCATTACTCTTTTCATCCAGATATGAGTTTGTCAACATACATACTATGTGATATATATACAATCCAATTCAATCATTTATTGCACTCCATAATTTAGTTACAGCTGTTGTTATAGTATAAAGTACATTACGGACCCGATAGGGCACGGCAAAGTAGAAGGGAGGAGAGCAATTACAAATTAGTGTAAAAAATAGAAGAATATTTGTAATTTTATTTTAATTGTTATTTAATTTCTTGAATCATATTATATTTATTAATCATTTGAATTACTTATTAAATTCATATTTGTGTGTGTGTACTATATTACAATTATTATTGAAAATGTATTATTATATTGTATAATGTATACAATACCTATATGAAGCACTATGAGGCGTTTTCCTTTTCCACTTGGATTTTTCAAACCAGTGGATAATCCTTCCCGGTGCGCTTCCTTTGATGAAATTATTGACTCATCTTGCCAAACTTTGTTTCTAGTGTGTCCTGTAAGAAATAAAAGTAACATATAATTACAATTAATTAATATACTTTTATATACATAAAAAGTGATTTCTTTTCTATATCCAATGTCTGGGCACATAAAATAAGACATTAATTTATTTCAAATCACATTATAAGTCAAATAAAAAATTATTCATTTATTTCATATATGTTCAATATAATGTTATTGATTTTCCTTACTTAAAAGATTAATATCAATTAAATGAAATTTATATCTTTCAACAAACCTTCATTGAGCCAAGTTTCATCGGTATAATAGATTTTTCGTCCTTCATTTCTCAATTTAACAATAGTGTTTAAGTATTTGATTCGCCAAAGGACTATATCATCTCTGTCAATAAGAGCACTCTTGCGGCTGCGTTTTGCATATTTGAATTGTAATTTATGCAATAATTTATAAAACGTACTCCGCTTAAAATTCGGTAATGTATCGTCAGCATTCACAGCCTCCAGGACCTTATCAATTGTCGGCAATTCATTGTTAAAATAAAACATATGGACATGACGGCGTATAGCACCCAAACTCATGTCGTCTAAGCTATCAATCAAAGACGGTTTTCGTGATGGAGGTGGAGGTGACTCGAGCCGTCCTGTTTCCTTTTTTTCCTTCACGAATCGGTATACTGAGGCTCGCGATATTCCCATTATTTCGGCAGTCTTATTCACAATATCACTTTTGTAAGGATACGAATCTTTGGGCCAAGTTTCTTCTACATGCTTAAATATGTTGATAACAGTTTCTTTATCTGTAGAACGCATTGCAGTAAGCTTAGAACGCTTTTTCTTCGGCGAAGTAAAAGTACAAGCACTGCTTGGTCCGGGTTCACTCATTATCACCCACAAAATGTTCTGGTGATAAAAACTAAACGAAAATAATATAAGGAAACGTAGCGCAAAAATAAAACTTAACAAATACAACAATATTACACAATTAATAACAAGATATATCGAAAATAGCAGAGAAAACAAAATCACGTCAAGAATTTGATCGTAGTGAACATGGCGGCTATAACCCAGCTAAATACGAAAGTCGTATAATTCTACGTTCAGTTCAATTAATAACTGTATATCTTCATTTTACTGTATTATATTATGTTCCATATTTTATATTCAGTATCATTTTTAGCTTTTTATAATGTCAAATTTAGTAAAATAATTTCATATTTATGTAAAAAATGATTAGATTACTTAAATGCATATAGTTTAAGCGAGAATCATTAAAAAGGCACAGGTGGTTATTTTACAATATTTTTTTACAAGCAAGTAGTTTAAAATATTCAACAAATATGTTTTAGTTTTTTTTTTTTTTTTTTTTTTTTTTTTCTATTTATTTAAGGAATTTTTATACATTAAGTACATGTCAATTCCATCGTAATCTACCTTAACCTAAACTACATCTACTTATTAGTTATGGCTTACAACTAAATAACATAAACAGTGCTTTAGCGGCTTCAGACACAGGAGAGGACAACATCTCGTGGAACATACCCACATTAGTTCTGTTCAAGTGTAAGGATGTTCTAAGGAGCTCTCGATCGCTATCGTAACGGACACATTCCACCAACAGGTGATGTACGTCTTCAATGACCCCGCACACATCACAATTTGGAGAATCCGATTTCCTCATCATGTGGGCGAACTTGTTTAGTGGAACGTGACCAGATCTTAACCTGAGCGCTGTTACAATTAAGGACCTACTCAAACTCTCATTAATGAACCATGGTATTCGAGGAGGCTCACTTTGTATTGTTTTATACCAAATTCCTTTTATTAAAGATCTCTCATTAAAATATTCCGCCCAGTTATTGTGGCAGTACTTTTTGTATTTAGGCAACAACTCAGTATAATTTGGCAAACTTAGACCCTCTTTTCCATCCACTGCTGCTTTTCTCGCCAACATGTCAGCCTCCTCGTTACCTCTGATGCCAATATGTGATGGAATCCATTGCAATCCTAACTGAATGCCCCTTAAGTTGTTCTCATAAATTTCAGAGAGGATGTCATAAGCTATCGATGTACCTCTGCCACCGGAGGCGCATCGAGCTATATGATATAAAGCGCTTCTACTGTCGGAACAAATTAAAACTTTATTCTGTTTAATTGCTCGAGAATACAAAAGTGCTTCTAAGATTGCTATGAGTTCCATCGACATAACTGAAAGTTCGTAGGTTGATTTAAAACAATTATTGTAAAATGAATGATTTGCTACATGAGGATCATAAAAAGCAGCACCGCGACCACTAGCGCTTATTGAGCCATCGGTAAATAAAACATACCAACCGTCATATTTTTCTCTCAACTCAGACATAACATTGTATTTTAAAATGTTGTAATCGTGGCACTTTTTTGCGTGAACTATACTGTCTAAGTGAAATTTGATTACATTATTGACATTGATGTTAGTCACCCATGTTTTAAGAGAAAACATTCTCAACGGTGATGACGATGATATAATCTCGTTTTTCATCAAATTATAAATGGCTACAAGTTGAGGTGTTTTTTTCCTGATCCAGTAGCTATTATTACAAAGAGAACTTAGTTCGGATAGTAAATTGATAGTAACATTGTCCGACTGAGAGAAAGCTTTCAAACAAAATTTGCATGCTAAATATTTCCTACGTAAATGCAGAGGAGGAACGCAAAGCTCCGACTCCATTACATGTATGGGTGTGCTTCTTATAAAACCACCTATAATCCGCAATGCTTGGTTCTGAACTTTGTCCAGCTTATAACTATTGACTTTGCAACTATTATCATACAAGAATGAACTATAATCTAATCTGCTTCTAATTAATGATACGTAAAGTTTACGCAAATATTTTGGATGTACCCCCCATGTCGACCCCGCCAAGACTTTAAGCAAATTAAGATGTCTTTGTGTCTTTTGGTAACATTCGTTTATTTGTTTACCCCATCTTAAGCAACTATCAAGCCAGAAACCTAAATACTTGTACGAAGTGACTAATTCCAGAGGATTGTTATTAATTAAGACCGGTAACTGGAGATTTTTCCGTCCTCTGCTAAATAAACACAACTTGGTTTTAGTAGTCGACAATGTCAAACCCAACTGATTTAATATAATGACTATAGCGTTGAGTGCATTTTGAATATTATTTACACTTACTGTCATGTTTTTATTACAAGTATATAACACAAAATCGTCTGCGTATTGGCAAATAAAGATGTTGTTTATTTCTTTGCTGACTTTAATTGTAGCTATATTAAAAAGGATGGGAGACATAGGGTCACCTTGTGCGAGGCCCCTGCTGGCATATCGCATAATAAATTTATTTACGTCAAGATCATCCTTAATTTTTAAATGCCTTTCAGTCAAAAAGTTCCATAAATATAAACATACCCTTTTGCCTACCCCAATTTCATCAAGATTTACTATTAATTCATTAATCAATATATTATTATAAGCATTTTCTATATCCAAAAAACATGCGAGTGTTGGGGAGTTATTTGAAAATCCTATTTGTATTTGTGTGACGAGACGAGCTAAATTATCATAACATGACTGTCCTTTCCTGAATCCAGTCGTAAAAGGTGTAAGTAATTTATTATTTTCTACATACCACTCCAAACGCTTCGTTATCATGCTATGTAAAATTTTGCAAACGCATGACATCAACGAGATTGGACGTAGCTTAAGATCATTGTTTGAATGATTTTCTCTCTTTGGTATTGGCACAACTCGGATGTCACGCCATTGGACAGGGATTTCTCCAGTTACAAATATTATGTTATATAATTTTAATAAATGTAATTTAGCATAATGCGGTAAGTGGTAAATCATCGAAAATGTGATCCCATCATCACCTGTAGCGGTATCTTTTTTTTTTAAACAATTATACATTTCTTGAATTGAAAAAGGGCTTCCTAACATGTCATTATCTGATCGTATCTCTGGTAAGCATAGATTCACGTAATCAGGAGCCAGGCTATTTAAAAGAATTTCTTTTTGGTCATCAGAAATATATGTCACAGGTGACCGACGGCCCTTTAACCATCCCAGTTTTTTCCACATTTCCGATATCGACGTTGTTTCATCAATGTCGTCACAGTATTTCTGCCAATTTTGACTCCTAGCCCGTTGAGTAGCTAGTTTGGTGTTTAAACTAATTTGTTCTAGAGTACTTAGATTTGATGGAGTAGGGTTTCTTCTAAACTGGCTAAGAGCTAACCTACGTTGAGCAATAAGTTTAGAAAGCGATTGATTCCAATATGGTTGGGGTCGAAAATTCCTACTGGGATTATTAAATTCTTTGGTCATAGGGATGTAAAGATCCGCTGCACTATTAAGTTTTTTAATAAAATGATTATACTCCATTTGAACGTTACTAACTTCGAAATTAGTTGTAGAGAAATAATTTTTTAGGTATTCTTTATAAGCCACCCAGTTTGCAAATTTAAAATTACGTTTTTTATGTACTCGTTGTATATCTTTTAAATTAAATTTCATTTGGATAATCAGATGATCACTTTCAAGACTATCATTCGTGACTTGCCAATCACAACACATAGCTATGTCACTTGACATGAATGAAATATCTGGAGAAGTTTGTTGAACAACATTGTTTACCAATTTCACTCTTGTTGACTGCCCATTATTTAACGAGACAAAATGTTCCAAAGTTGCATCATATATTTGTCCTCCTCTACAGTCATTTCTATTCGACCAATTGGTATGGTGAGCATTAAAGTCACCTGCTACTAGACAATTGTGTTTAAAAGTTGAAAAAAGATTATCCCAGTCGGATTGGATAGTATGTACTGACGGAGGACAATAGACTAGCATTAAAAACTTAAGTTGACTACAGTTCAATAATTTAATACATACTACTTCTATGCCACGGTTAACATAATTTAAACTACACTCTTGAACTTTAATTGATTTATGTACCATGATAACAGCACCTCCATATCCATCATCTCGGTCTTTGCGATGTAGATGGTAACCACTTACGTATAAACTAGAATCAGGTTCTAACCAAGTCTCACATATCAGAGCTATGTGAATTTTATTATAAGACAACAAAAGTTTTAAGTCTGTAAGTTTTGGTCGTAAGCTTTGCGCATTCCACTGCATTATATTTAAACCAAAAACTTTTTGTACATTATTAGCCATTGGTAAACAGTGAAATTAATTTCGTAAATACCTCTTGTTTTTGAACTAATTCAATAATAAATTCTATGCACTCTTTCACTACATAACTACAAAACATTTTAATTTTATCTTCAAAATCGATATTTAATAGAGAAATATCTTTTATCTTACTCATAAAACTTTTAAAGTTAGTGTTTTCCTGTCTTCTCTTATAAGGTTTGTTGGTACCCATTTCAATATCAGGTTCTGTTCTCGAAGCACTTTCTTTTTCCCCAATATGGTTCTGATTGTTGAGACACTTTTCCTTCTTTTTCTTTCTTTTTTTTAATTGTGGGTAGCGTGTGCGCGTTTCTTCATCTCCTGTAGTTTCAGTTTCATTTACCTCATCATCCACTACTAATGTCTCAAACGAATTGCTAACAACCGCATCCCTATATGATTTTGATTGGCGTAACACTTTGTTCTCTCTTGTAGTTGTAGTTGTTCTAAAATCTATCGTCTCAGTCACTTCAGCTTCTTCCATCTGTGATTTTCTATTCTCCAACCATACTGATAAGGCTTTGCGATAAGTATAGCTTTCAGTAGACATAATTATCCTGATTGCCTTTTCTTTGGCGAATATAGGGCAAGATTTATCGAGAGCCATATGATTGCCTTTACAATTAGCGCATTTAAAGTCCGTTGTTTCACAGTTATCGTGTGGGCCATTACATTTTGGACATACAATTTTTTTGGTAGGACAGTATTTTATAAGGTGACCGAACCTCCAGCATCCTGAGCATTGCGTCACAGGAAATGTATATGGTTCCACTTTAAACCGACACCCATACCCATACACGTATGAGGGTAAAGTGGAACTTTTAAAACATAGCCGTATAGTACTGCTATCTATCCATTTACTTAAATCATCTAAACGTTTTAATCTTTTTACCGATATTATCTCATAATCACACTTCAAATTGTCACCAATCTCCTTATCTTCAATTTCTAAATCTACGTCTCGCAAAACCCCATATGTTAAATTTATTTCATCAATCAGTTGGCACCTGTACCCCAAAGTAATCAGTTTTTCACAGCTAACCAATTTCTTTGCACTTTCTTTATTTTCAAACTGAATCAGTACCTTATATGGGGTTTTGTATTTAATTCTTAAGATATGTGGAATATTTTCCGCCCTCAATAACTTTGCCATTCCAAATTGTTTGGGTAGAATTTCTTTTGAAATAACCATAACCATTGCTATTTCTTTTTGCGACTCCAACTCTAAATTTCTTCCATCTGTGTTGTTAGACAAAGTCAAACTCTTTGTCAACCGTTTTTTGCACGTTCTGACTGTAATAAAGCCCTCATCATCTTCTATTATCTCTTCACTTTCTTCTCTTACCCTTTTACTTTCAGGGGTTTTTTGCTTCAAACTTGAATTGTTTTTATTTTCTATGTGAATTTCTGCAGTAACTTGTTGCTCGCATCCTTCAATCTCCCCTTCCATAGCATCACTCCCACTGGAGTCACAAAACTCCAAATTCTCCCCCCCGTTACTCATCATACGAAAACATGTAATAAAATATAATTGTAGGTAGATGGAAAAAAGTACTTATGTAGCTACACACGGTACGGCACGGAACTCGTTATCTGCGCGTGCGCTCACGGTCGCGTCTCGCGCGTAACTTCCATGTTTTAGTTGATATTATCATTCCGTGGTGAGAAAAGTACACTAAAAATACCTGTTTTATGATTTGTTTACCATTTGTCTCAGGCCCAAACGAACACGGTGTAGCTGCACCAATTTAGTTTTTAAACGCGCATATTGATATTGTTCTTGTACAAGCACTATATCTAAGTTGTATTCATTGACTAAAGTTTCCAACTCTGATGTCGCAACCCTATCCGTCCGTGTTCACCCGCAGATAACGAGGTCCTGGGTTCAAATCCCGGGTCGGGCCAAAAGTGATTTTGGGACTTTTCTGTAAAAAGAAAAATTTCTCAGCATCAGCCCAAAGTCGGGGAGTTGGCGGTATTATACCCCCGTGCCTCGGAGAGCACGTAAAGCCGTTGGTCCTGTACCTGACCTCTTTCCGGTCGTGTCACTAGGCGTCCCATCGGATCATGAGAGTGATGGAATAGAAAGTGCTCCTGTGTTTGCGCACACACTTGAGCACTATAATATGTCCCGCGAAGATGGCTAATCTCTATTGAGACTGGCCGCCGTGGCCGGAATTCGGCTAGGAGGACATTATTATTATTATTTATATAAGGAAATTATTTACGAAACCATTGGGGAGCGAATTAATTATCTGTCATAACAACTATGTAAACGACAATGAAGTATTTATCTATTGGAATAAATACTTAATCTCTAGTATTTGCACGGTCCAACAGACGAACCGCTTGTAATTGAACATATGACTCTCGAAGTTAAGTTCTTCTATTATGAGAGAAGGCGCTTTGCCTTGCTACTACATTAATATACGAAACATAACTTTCTCTCTTTCTATTTTATATCTCCTTTAACTTATATCTTTCCTCTCAACTCTGGTGCGCCTCGCCTGATCTCAGTTTTCGTATCGCTCTCATAACGATTTCGCCATCTTCCTCCCCATGTCAAGAAAATACCTTAGAATAATTAATTAGAACCTCAAGATAGTCGCCTCAATACTACCTCTGCGCCTTCGTGATTCGGGTTAAATCCTCTCACAGGACAATTCTATTATATACTAGCGGTGCCCCTCCGCGTTAAATTTTATGAATCATCATAGCTTCCCCCCTCCCCCCCGTAGGTGATAGCGTGATAACATGTAGCCTATATGTTGACCCAACCTCTTAGTAAAATCCATGCAGTACTTTTTGAGTTTAGCCCGGACATACAGACAATAATTCTAAAAACTTTTTGGCTTCCATATCGATTGTAGATCACGCCGTATTTATCCCTTTTAAAAAATATTCCATGTACAGTTTTGACTTTCCTACGATTTTATTATATGTATAGATTAGGTATATATTTCAGTGACTTAATTATGTATTATTACTCCAAGTCTAGATGTAATTCTGTCCGTGATATAGATGTATGTTTACTGCAACACAGAGCTTGATTACCGTTGTCTTTTAAATAAAAGAAAATGATTTTTCCTAAAATAAAATTAGTATTACCTAATAAGGTCCCCGGTCCTTTATAGGAGCCAACGGAACACTTTTATTGCGTAATGAATGAGAGGTCGGTGCTCGGGTGGGTGGGCGCGGGTGCATTGGGGGGTGCAATACCACCCCCCAGAGCCTTATTTCGGGTCATCGAGCCCGACCCCGCAAGCGAACGCAGCTTGAACTGCCTTACAAAATGGAGTTTTCATCTTGGATAATTAATTTTAACAATGTGTTAAATTAATTTGTAATTGATGGTTAAACCTTAGTGAATATGTATCATAAATATTTATAAATCAATAAGTTTTACCTTAGGTTCAGCAGCAAAATTCTTGATAGAAGTGTGAAATACTTTAAATTTTAAGATAAAAGGAAAAATAATAAAATTCTGTTTTTAGTGTGACATAAATATAAATATTAAACGAATTGTTGTGCAGATATTACAATATTTAGTTACACGTTAAATGTCTGTATAACGTATAACAAAAGACTTAGATTATGAATTTTTCAAAATACCGAAAAATATATGAGACGTCAGGCGAAAGATCACTGAATACTACTAATTCACGAAATCTAAAAAACAAATGTAGGAAGCGTATTCGGCATATGTGGGTAGAATATGAACAGTAATCTAATACAGCTATCGCCATACATTCCAGACACTGTATTTAAACAATGTCATCTGATATATTTTGGCATGATCGTAGCAGAAGGTGTACGAAATTTATTACCCTCCAATACCTAGATATCTATTTAAACTTCATAGCTCCACCTATGAAGCTGAAATTAGGCGTGTAGGTAGTTTATTGGAATTGGAATTACGACATGGATGAGTTAAAGGGATTTAAAGATTTTCGTAAATTTACATTTTGGAGTAACTTATACAAGAACAAATAATGCGAGAAAATGTTCGCTTTACGAGGAAATGTTACCCCGCAGTTATGGGTTACGGGCCTAAGCTAGTTATATTTATTTATTTACCAATTTGTTGCAGGTTTGGTACAGTTTGATACTGCTATTAAGAAATTGAACCTGCAACACTGAATGTGTAATTCAATTCCCACTGCGCTACCCATGTTGTCAATTTCAAGTACTCGTTTTAAAATGTTTAACAAGTATTTTACTTAAAATTCCCATCAACATGTATCGCGTCATAATCTAGATGTCATCAATGTAGCGAATACTTGGTTCTGAACCTACAGAATAGCGAGTTAAGGTGTACATACATTAACTCATACTCATAGTAATTTAGTTTCCATGGGATAGAAAATGATTTTAATGAAAAATTGCAAGCGATATAATATATATAATAATATATCTAAATATTAAAATATGAAATACTGGTTGATATGAATTACCCTTCAAAATTCGACATTAAATTTTGAATAAATTTAAAATATCTCCAAGTTTTCACGGAGAATGATAATTATTTCAGAGAAATTATCGAATTCTGCAAATACTATTTTCTTTTATTTCTATAAGTCTACGTCAGTCAAAAATATTAAACATTATTCTATTTTTATTATTTGATGTTATAGCAGCAGTATTAATATACACTATGTGAACATAATAATATCAACTATCTATATAATAATATGGTTATACACGGCCACTGAGATACAGCCTGCTGACAGACAGATGGACGGAAGCACTGCGAAGGCCAATTTATATGATTTCGTTGGTTCCTCTCGGGTACGAAGCCCTACTAAAAAAACTTGTGTGTACTTATGTACACGCGTTAGAAGTTATACTTCTTAATATACAACTTGAACATAGTTATCAATTTTCATACCACCTAGAACTAACACTTCCGTGCACTTTCATAACTTAGTTTTGTTAACTGGTTAAGAAAAACCCTTTTTATTATTGTTTTCACAATTGGTTTTTAAACAAGAATACGAAGTGTTCATTCATAACTGACAATCACAATATCCATAATAATTTGGGTTAGGTTATGTTAGAACGGTGACCATTTGGCGCGAGAAGGCGAGCGAGCGTAGCGAGCGTGCCGCGGCAGCGGCCGCCGAGCGCTAGAAAAACATTAACCATGGATTGTATTTGTGATTGTCAGTTATGAATGAACACTTCGTATTCTTGTTTAAAAACCAGTTGTGAAAACAATAATAAAAAAGGGTTTTTCTTAACCAGTTAACAAAACTTAGTTATGAAAGTGCACGGAAGGGAACTAAAGTCATGCTGTTAAATTTTTTGGTGTCGGTGTGCGCGCGCATCGTAAAAATTCACTCTCATAATTTTTCTCCATCGCGCCAAAAGAAGTATAACTTCAAAAAGTATTTCTTAGAGGCTTTTTTAACAATAAACCTTTAGGTTTTGTTAACACGTTCACTGAGTTAGGAGATCTTAAGATTAATAATATATCCTTGGGGATATCTTGTGAATCTTTCAGCGAGCGTGCCACTTAAAATAATGTTTTTTCAGCCGTGTACAAAAAGTATTAATCGGCCATGCTTATTATTATACTTCTAACAAAGCCGATAGGTAAACCTAAATCCTCCCAAAGGACGTTAGCAAGGGATCCTACCTATATGAAATTTAAAACATTTCTCCGAATATCAAAGGATAAATAGAGCATATTTTAATTTTTTTTTATTTTTTTATGAATGGTAACTTTAAATACATCACAGAACGTTTCAATTCTACATTCTGAGTACTGAAATAATCATTATTATGTTTATTGACTAGACAATATACAATTTAAGGTTACAATTTCATACGTATTTTATATTTACGTAATATCATGTGTACATAATTAATATACTTTGTGCTTGAACTATTAACCTAGTGTGCTAGCAAAATAATGCCTAATTCATGATTACCAAATTCGTCTAGCCTCACACAATGCGTAATGCAAATTAGATTTAAACCAATTTAATTATGAAACTAGGAAATACATTAAATTAAATGAGTGTAAATTCGATGTGAGTGTGTAGCTCGTTACGATATAGAAAAAGTATAGAAATTTATATAGTTATTGAAGCTTTGAAAGGCTTATATAATTTACTAAAACATTAAGTGCATACTTAAAAAAATACCCACCCGCAGATACTTTGCGCAGGCATTCTCTCTACCTTATCAGAAAAAAGTATAATATGTCAATTAAGTTGAATAAATGATGACTTAAATATTATTTTTAACACCTCAGTGGCGTGCCTTTAGGTCAAGAATATCTGAATAATCAAGTCATTAATGCCTTATGCAGATAACATTTACAAATCGTCCGATCAAAATATCTCCTAATTAACTAAATTTTATTTGCTACATGTATTAAATAATTTTTTTTTTTTTTCATGTGTGTAGTTATTATCGAAACAACATTATTTCAGATTATTTCTTAATTTTTAAAAAAATGTTATTTTATATTACTACATAATATTGCAATTAAAATATCGCTTTATTTGTTTCATGTTTTTGGTACACATACTAGATCTATATAATATCGTATGTGACCTAGGGAATTCTTACAAAGTTATTATTTACAAAAGCTTCATAGGAAGATATCTGAGGTTTAGCTGTTTCAACTGAAACAACACTATTAACTTAAAAAGAAAATACTAGCTCATCTTATTAACATATTTAAAAAATTAATTGGTAAGTAGCCCATTTATGTTTATTTTATCTCTATTTGAGAATAAGTTGAAGTCAGCCATTGAATATGGTGTTGATATGTTGACTACTATCAAAGTTGAAGAGTAATGAGACAAAATACTCAATAAAAAAGGTGAGTACGTACTGCTGCATCTTGGGTTCCGTACCTTCCCTGGATCTGTAGATATTTATTAAGTAACACATAAAAACACGCGAAATATCGGTCAGTAAATCTAGCATAATTTTTAAAATATCTGTATCTTTCTGGGGCGCAATGTTTTTTTTTTTTGTCATTTTAACGAATGTGCAAGCTGAGAACTACAGTGCAGCAAACCGAGTGGTACCATAGAGTTCTTTTTATATTTTTTATATTTTGAGTTCCGCATCGTCATGATAATAAAATTATCTATGACGTTCGGAATTATAATAATTGCGTAATAATAAAAAGCTTAACTTTCCTTGTTAGTATTATCGTGTTAGGTATTAACGCATTATTATTACAGGCACGTCAAACACAGTAGTTAATTAGGTAATTACCATGTTCTGCGTACCAACTTCGCATTTATGAAAGAAATGTAAAGAATAAAACATTTTAACCAAATGCGTACTTAGAATTACACTGACGTTTCTCATTGCCACTGTATTTAAACTTTTTAATTTAATGAATCTTTTTAATTGCAATGTTATTGTAAAATAAAATACATTAGTTTTCATGGCTGTATTGAATCTGTCATGTATATATTGTATTATTACTTAGTTATTGTGTGAAATCAAGTAACACTTTTATAAAGCGCTTGTAATAAATTAAATGTAATGATATCTCCCTCTAATATCGGTCGTATGAATAGTACAGGAAATTCTTCGTACAATCTATTACATCAATTGTTAGCCCAGGGTCTTCATCATCAATACAGCTGTAAAAATTCCACTGCAGGACAAAAGACTCCCCAAGAATCACCTTGGGGGATATGTCATAATCGCCACGCTTGGAAGACCGGTTGACAACCGCAGTAAGATGATCATAGTACTCAGAAAGAAGCTGCTGCCCGTCCCAGAAGATATTCCCACGGCTCGACTTTTACGCCCTCATGGGATGAGATGGGGTGATTGTATTCTGATATTTGCCGCCGTTACCACACAGTAAGCCCGGAGTGCATTATTTTTTATTTTAACATGAAGTTTACTCAATTTTTGATTCTTTCTATGTTGGAATTAAATACAAATTAGTATTATCAAAAAATTATAATGAGGTTTCTTATGGTTAAGCAACGAGGAAGAGGTGTCCCTAGAGTTGTACGAATTGACTACGGCGATCGGTTACCCTCAGGTGGTCCATATTTATGCTCATTCGATGACTTAGTTGTATATAAAAAAATATTGTAGTACGATATCAGGGCCAATAGTGTAGTAAATAGTCGTGACATGCTTAAATTCACAATTTGTATGTGAGGTGGTGTCATACCTTAAGATATAATTAAAAACCAAATCACGCCCAAACTCTTTTCTTTAGTGTGTGAATGATTTTTAACACATTGGTTAGCACATGTTTTTATACATGACAACAATTATATACAACAATAAATTGGTAATATTAAACAAATTTCTTTGACTGAGTTGACCCCAATGTATAAACAAGATATGTAACTAGTTTTGAAAATCGATTTTATATCGTAGTAAAATATATTAACAACATCAAATTCGTTTCACTTCTATCCACCAGTCTTAAATTCTATCCTAGCTAAACGAGCGTATTGATTACTAGCTGTGCCCCGCGGTTTTACCCGCCTTACATTTTATAAAGTATCACAGCTCCTCCCCCGTATGTGATAGCGTGATAATATGTAGCCTATATGTTGACCCGACCTCTTAGTAATATTCATGCAAAATTTGAAGTAAATCCATGCAGTACTTTTTGAGTTTAGCCCGGACATACATACAGACAAACAGACAAAAATTCTAAAAACTATATTTTTGGCTTCGATATCGAATGTAGATCACACCCCAAGTATCCTTTTTAAAAAATATTCAATGTACAGTTTTGACTTTCCTACGATTTTATTATATGTATAGATTATAATATGCAACTTTTTGTTTATTTAGGCATATACTTTTTTGTGCCTCGTAGCACTACATTTACATGTATGCAATAATAATAATATCCTGGGATATTATTATTATTGCACACACGACCATCTGATCCCAAACTAAGCAGAGCTTGTACCATTGAACCAGATAACTGATATACTTACTACTTATACTACTATTCTTTTGTAAATACATACTTATATAGATGATTAAACCCAGAATCAGGACACCATACATGTTCATTCACATAAATATCTGTCTTAGGTGGGAATCGAACCCACGACCTGCGGCGTGAAAGGCAAGTATCAACCAACCACGCCAACGGCCCCGTCAATATATTCATTGGCATTTATTGAGGCTAGTCCAATGATGCTTAATATCGTCCTTTTAAGCTGAGTACAATAATCCTACAACTATGAAGCATTTTTGGCGTTTACAATTAGCCTAGGAAGTTTTCGCTGCCTCACCAGACAATGTCTCAGAAGCAGTTGTTTTTATTTTGTTATTCACAAATACACAACATTATTTGTCGGAGACTTACGGGTCAAGCGGTTCCTAGATTGTTGGAATCCGGGTACCAAGGCTGCGCGCCGTATTTTTCACGAATGATATTAAATAGAGACACCGGCTAATGTAGAGGTATATATTTTTGTCAAAATGTAAATAACTTCCTGGTCTTTTTCGCGTCCCAAGCATACGTTTAACTGAAGATTAGGATTTCTTCCTGGGATCATTTCTACTGCTGAGTTTCGGAAGCCTGCGAATCCAGGTCCCACAGAACAGTTATTACATATTCTATAAACTTATTTTATATTCTGTTAACAAATCATCATCATCATAAAAAGGGAAAATAAACAACCTTCACAATATCATAAAAGTAACCAAAAATAAATGCAAAAAATTAGTGACTCACTGGCTCCTTACGCTGAATTATAACCAAACCGAAGAATTTATCAAAATTCTAGAGTAAGTAATGCAGACACGCACACAAACACACACAGACATACACTTAACAGCACACACACCACACTACACACACACTCCCCACACACGCACACACCATACACACACACATATTCAAATTATGTTGATTGTTCTAGTTTAGGTTTTAAGTTCTAGAATTAAGTTTTTGTAAACGGATCGGAGCCTAGGTCCTACAACACAGGGAATCCTAGTGTAGGATCTAGAGCATAACCAATAATGCAAAAATTTCTGGCAATAAACGAATTTTTCATATCAGCCGAAAGACTGCTGGACAAATGCCTCCCCCAAAGATCTCCACAATTTCCGGTCTTGCGCTATTCGAATCCAGCAGTTTCCAGCGACCCGCACAAGATCATCGGTCCATCTTGCAGGGGGCTTGCCCACGCTGCGTCTTCCGGTTTGTGGTCGCCACTCGAGAACCTTTCTGCCCCAACGGCCGTCAGTTCGATGAGCTAAGTGCCTCGCCCACTGCCACTTTATCTTTAGTTTTAACAAATTATATCCTTCCAAAAGCTGTAACCATCCAGATCCCATTGTAAACTGCTTTTAATTAGCTAAGTATCAATATTATATTAAGTTAGATAGGACACTTAATCTATATTCGGTTAACAAATTGTATCCAACCAAAAGCTATTACCATAAAGCGGTTTCTAAATATTATTTTGTTTTATTTGCGTTGTAGAGCCTTGCGATTATTATCTCAATGCATTTTTGTGGCATTGAAATACAGTCTGGGATTTTAGAATAACAAGCAAAACTTGAAACAAAATGTATTTTCTATGCAAAATAATTATAATTATTTGCAGTCTTCACGAAACGCAGTAGACATTCAAGGTTGTCTAACTACACAGCTGTGATTAGTTTGCCAAATATTAATAAAATTAAGCAACAACGTAATTTATCAGTATTATGCTGCACAGTCCAATTCAAGAGCTTGAATAGGCTAGAGTTTCGCCATACTTCTGTTAAGAAAAAAATGCGTTATGGCAGGCCAATGGTGTAACCGATTGGGATTCCACACCGTAGATATGTGACCGGATTACCGCCCATAGATCTAAATCCATTAATCAATAATCCCATTTCTTCGGCACTCTAATGAGTATTGGGGCGCATTGGCTCCGGTGGTAGCATTAAAGCGCGACCGTCGTTATTAACACAAGGTCCGTCATAATAATAATACCTTAATATAGACGGAACCATTGACAATATGTAATACAAGTATTAGGCTTAAACTAGATAATTAAACATAATCTCTTGACAATAACTTGATACGAGCAAGCTAAATATCATTGCTATAATAAAATAAATTATATAAATGTTTTCATACAATGTGTACCTAAATATCTATGTTACTAGAAATAATAATGTATACAACTATATTACTACAAACATGTTCTGACTATTTACAAGCGCTTTTTTAAAGTCTACGTGAATATAAACCTTTTTTATTTTTATTTTATTTTTTTATTGTAGTCACTAGTGACCATCATCAGAGGTACGCTTATTTATTTGCGAAGTATACGCGCTATGTCCCAGAGGCGTCTTTAGGTATTTGTTGATTTTATAACTCAGCCTGTCCCACTGGACTGAACGCTGCCCTGACGCTTCTACCGCCTACTATACTAATCACACTAATATTATAAAGGTGAAAGTTTGTGAGTGTGTATGTTTGTTACTTCCTTACGTCTAAACGGCTGGAGCGATCTTAATAAAATTTGGTATGGAGTTAGCTGACACCCTGGATTAACACATAGGCTATGATGTATAACGTTTAACGCAGGTAAAACCGCGGGGCACATCTAGTATTACCTATATAGGCGAAAGTTTGTGACTGTGTGAGTGTGTATGTTTGTTACTCTTTGACGCAAAAACTACATTTTTATGACATGTATAGTGAGGGTATAGATGTTATTAAAACTTAAAGATTATCAATTTTGAAATTCGTTTTGGTTTTGCATTAAATGGATTTGACCTTGGGTGGGTGTGATCTTTCTCCTTGTTGCTCCTCGTCATGTCAGCTAAATAACGTCCATTGCTGGACAAGAGTCTCTCCCAAGAAGGGGTGGATTTTCTATAATCGTCTAGCTTGGCAGACGGGTTGGCGTATGACGGGCATAGTTCAAAGAGAGAGTCTGCTTGCTCTCTCATAGGTATTCCCTCGTTACGACTTCCCCGCGAGATGAGATGAGGTGGTGATTGCACTTATTTCTAAATATACTAAGTATTTAAATGCTGTTGAGATTGCAAAATCTAGTTTAACGAGGCACAATTACAATTCATGTCTCCGTTGGCCACTGAGGTGTTTTTATATAACGTAGAAATTTTAAGTGTTGTTAGGTATTGATGGCGCACAAATACTACCAGTATTTATGCGCCATTTTGCAATTTGCATTAAAATGCAAATTGCCCGCGAACTTTGTCGTACAGTGTTTACATTAATTTTGATTTCTTCAGTGAGACAACTGATATACTACATATACTACTTTTCTTTTGTAAATACATAGTTATATAGGTAATTATACCTAGACTCAGGTCGAACAGACATTGCACACAAATATCTGTGCTGGGTGGGAACCCACGACCTCCGGCATGAAAAGCAAGCATTTGCCAACCACGCCATCAGGCCCTTCATAGTGATAGTGAGGGACTCGAAAGTGCACTTATTTTTGCGTATACAATTGTGCACTTTATCTAGTGACTAGTCTCCGTTGAAATTGTTCCCTGTAACAAAAAGCTGGCCCGATGAACTATTACTATATACAACATGTAAAGTAATTAACGCACTTCCTGAAAATAGTTTGTTCAGAATCCTTTACTGAATCGATTTATATCATTTTTGATTTGATATTTTTTATTCCAAAATAATTAAAACTACGGAAATTATTGTCAAAGCAACCCTGTAGAGTCAAAACCGTAGAACTGGACCGTAAGTCAAAGTAATAAGACTTATAAATTGCAGTTTTATTTGTATTCATACAAATTCCATCATTCATTGTTATTTACTAAATTAGTTTCTTGAAATAAAGTTTATTTTTCTTTATTTTGTGTTGAAGGATGGAATTTGTATGAATACAAATAAAACTGTAATTTTAAAAGTCATATTATTTGACGAACGGTCCATTTCAATTTATTTTGACTGTATAGGGTTAATGTGACTATAATTTCCGTAGTTTTAATTATTTTCGAAATAGAATTACCTATATTAAAAATCATATAAATCGATTCAGTAAACGATTCTGAACAAACTATTTTCAGGATGTGCGTTAATTAAGTTACATGTTGTATAAGTTAAAATAAAAATTCAGTGTGTGTATTATGATTACAACATAATATTCTAATTGGGGTGTTTGAGGGTGTGCGTTAATTACGTTACATGTTGTATATACTATACTACTTGCTGTTATTATTAGGTTCTAACACATAAGTACTAAAACACAGTTGGCGACACTACGACACACGGCCGCTATTGGATATTATTTTATTAGTCACATTGTTACTAAATAGTTTATTTATTTGTCAAACAAGATGATTAAAGTTCATACTTTGCTATAAATCCATAGCTAGATGCTCTCACGGCACGTTAAGCCATCGGTCCCGGTTGTAGTCATAAGACATCAGTCGTTAAGCCATGTAAGAGGCCTACTGGGCGGCTTGAACAACTCTGACACTAGGGTAACCACTGCCCATACGATAAGTAAGTAAGTAATAAATCCATGGAACCACTAAAACTGAGGGGAATTGAGAAAAACAGAACCTCAACCGATGAAGTATGCATACACGCATGAAGTGGCAGGAGTTGCAAATGCGTTTTTATCTTTAGGAATATTTAATAACTTAAAGCGGTATTTGCGCGGTGCGCCTATTAATCCAATGCTTGAGCACAGACAGGTGAAGAGCGATAATCTTGCGCCTTAGTACAAACGGCCTGACCTTTTCGTAATTGAATAGGCGAGCTCGTTGCGCGTGCGCACGCACCTATTGAACGCACGCGACCGATTAACTAGTGTATGTATAAAAACTATTCATCTCCCATTTATGGCTGTTATTATAACTAATAAGCTCATTTAGCACTGAAATTTGACGCATAATATGACTAACAAAACAAAAATGATATAGTCTCAAAAGCCTTTTATAACGTCTTTGAAGACTTTTCGTTGCCTTCGTGTTAAGGGTTTGATGCCCGCAGATTGGAACTATTTGTGTGACCCATATATAGTTGTTCTGAGACTGCGTTGTCGTTTTGTATCCGTGAAATACACATTTGTTTAGTCCCCTATTATACATCGGTTTATATGCCTAGTACGGACGTGATTTTAAAATAAAATAACAATTTTTAACGCCCTGTTGATATTTATATTATATTTGAAACATTATTTTTAATATATAACCAATCATAATCAAACTTGCCTGCCTTAGTTGTTGTAAATTGATTAATAAGTAGATATTTTTTTTGACTCGAAAAAAAAGAATCCCGTCCTCTCTAAACTTGATAAAATAATTTCAAAAGCCGTGCATCTTTTGAAATTATTTTATCAAGGTTAGAGAGGTTTTTTTATTGCCGCTTAGCGTGCCGTGTGCGAGCGAGCCGTTTAGGCGGCGGATATCAGAATATTATCATCCCATTTCATCCCGTGAGGGGCGTAGAAGTCAACCCAGGGGAATTTCTAACAGAGGATATGCATCAGCTTCCTTCTGAGTACTTTAACTATCTTACTGCGATCGCCAACCCATCTACTAAGTATGACGATTAAGGCATATCCCCAAGATGATTCTTGGGGGAAGCTTGTCCATCAGTGGACTTCTTTCAGTTGTAATGTTGAAATGGAAAACCTCTAAGTTCCAATTATATAGTGCAACGTAATTTATCGTTGGTTTACCGCAAATAAACTGACAATAAACGTAAACAAAACAAATGTAATGTTATTTAAAACAACAGCGCGTAACAAGGACAGTATCGATATTGAATTAAATAAAGTTAAAATTGAACCAGTCAGGGAAGTTAAATTTCTAGGCATACATATAGACGAATGTTTAAACTGGAAAAATGAATTAGCTGCACTAGATTCATCTATATCGTCTGCTTGTTATGCACTGCGTACTCTAAGGGATGAAGTAAGCACAAAGTATTTAAAAATGGTTTACTACGCACTAATAGAGTCAAAATTAAGGTACAGCATCCAATTTTGGGGCAAAAGCTATAATTACAACTGCCAAAGGGCATTCATCTTGCAAAAAAGGGCTATTCGAACCATTATGCGTATATCCCAACAAGAGAGCTGCCGACCACATTTCGAAGAACTAGGGATCCTCACTGTACCCAGCCTCTACATATTGGTATTGTTAAGCACTTTTAAAAAATATTTATACCAATATGAAACATACGAGGAGAGGTTAGCAAGGGAAAAAACGCGTAGAAAAGATTTTGCCAGCAACTTCAAGCCTCTATTTGATGTTGCTAAACATAGTCCTCATTATCAGGCTGTTAAAATTTTTAATAAGTTACCGATTGAGTTAAAAGGCATGCTGTACACAAGTTCATTTAAACCACAACTTAAGACACTCCTATTGAAAAGATGTCTCTACTCTATAGACGATTTATAAATCATTATGTTATTAATTAAATAATTTATTGATAATAACTATTATTATATAATCCATTAATGTAATTTGGATTTTTTGGATTTTTTTATAATTAATAATTAATCGTTTTTATCATAAATGTCTGTGCATGTTCATTTACTTATTTTAAATTTATTGTACTGTTTTTTTTATTTGTATTGTTTTTATGTTTCATGTTTGTATAATATTCACACACAATTTAAATTGTTCATGAATAAACGGAATTGAATTGAATTGAATTGAAGTTGTGCACAGAGGTAGCACTGCGTAGTACTATTTGACTTACGTATTGCTACGACACATTTAGTGGGTACCTAATACATACATAACCTCGAACGGCGTAGTATTAACTGCTACCAGATAATAATTAATAGTACTACGCTGCTACGTAATAATTTTAAACAAAAACTACACTTTTCGTACCATTAATAGTCTATTCCACTGACTTAATTCAGTCCGCGTACGGACACGGACGGCTGGGTACTTCACATTTCCCTACATTATAATGTATGTAAAACTGCCTTTACAATGCGAAAGAGAAAAAATATTAGCGTTCTTTCATTGTTTTAAATTTTAGTGGCTTAATATGAATTGCTATTAAATTATAATAAATTAATACCCATTAATCGAGGTACGTATTTTAATGCTTCAATGGATAAGACGTTACTTTTAAAAGATGTAAATAACAGTTTCTTTCGTATGAAATGTACCATGTAAATATCAGTTTGGCTACATGACTCCATAATCATCATTGAAACTTTGGATTTTCATCATGTGATCTTCGATCACAGAATACTAAATTCTGATCATACGTTCTATACTATGCAAAGGTCGTCACAATTTATTATTATGTCCTAAAATTTACATCAAAGTGTATAGAAGATAATTTAAAGCTATGAACGGGGACCACTTTTAAACATAATTATAATATTTTGGCTAATCCAATTTGAAATGTTATTATTTATCGAACAACTCTATATGGTTCTTGTAGATTAAGGTACTGAAAATCTGCTATTGTTACAAGGATAGATAGTAAGATTTTGTAATAGAGATAGAGTATGATTCAATTTCGCTAGTATTTTTTGATAATAATTACAGAATCGAAACGAAATTTTGTTATATTTCCACCTTTACAAATATGATGCGTCTACTTATTAGGCGTGTTTTGGTGGCCAGATGAAGCAAACTCTTTAATTATTAATAGATTTTGAACAGATTTTTCAGATAATAGCCTGGCCAAATTTAGTTACGTTCCAATTACGGACTATTGTAATAATATTGACAATTTAGAAAATTTTATTCTAAAACTTCCCTAAGTACATAAAGTCGTAATGTTCCTCCTCAAATTAATAATAAAATAACCAACTATGAATTTTGCCCCTAGATTTGTAATTTCAGCAGTCGAATGTTACCACGTCCGTATAGAACTTTATGTTCTTGCTCATTTAAAACAAATTGACATTTAGCCATTCCCTGTGTCATTTATAGGTTTACTACAGCTAACGTGAGCTGTAGTAAACCTATAAATGACACAGGGAATGGCAAAATTTCAATTTGTTTTAAATGAGCAAGAACATAAAGTTCTTTCGCTCTATGAGTAGCTTGACAGGGTAAGAACCACCACGTTATAGCATACACTTCAGGCAATATAGTTATTAAATTCATGATGTGTCCCTGAATTAGAGTATGATCACCGCGTTTAAGGATGGGCAAAATATGAGTATTGCCACGTGTGCATCATTATAAGTTATGAGAACTGCTTATTATCAGGTGGACTGTATGATGGTTTACTTGATAAAAACAGAAATAACAAAAATGCTCCTTAAAACTAGAGTTGTTAATACAGTCTTACAGGTGCCATTTACGACCAAACGAAGACCATTTATAATATCCAATTACATAACGTAGGTGATAAAAACATTTTAGTGCACGATTAAAATGCTATAATGTCCACAACACCTTTCATATGTTTAATTGTACAGAGAACACGAGATAAATTCACAATTAGATATATTTTTTCCTTAACCGTATCGAAAAGTAATAAATCTATGACTCTATAAGCTTATGAAAATGTACCGGATTAAATTGAATTTAAGTAGATATCTTATCTTTTTATGCCTTACAATTTGATATATTGCGTATACAAACAGCATAATAACCGTATCAATATATCAATTGCAAACAAAGCTCATTTCATATACACGACTCATCCATTAAATCATCTAATAAATTTATCTTTTTAGTCATTATGTACTGACAAGCAGTTTGAAAAAGTACTTAATATTTAATCGAGCGCAGTGCCTAATTTTTTCTGTTCTGTGACTAAAATTAACATTTCATTCTGCCGTTGGTTACTCATCGTTAAACAGCCGATGTTATATGTTTTCTGAAATTGTAAATCCTCCATTAGTTGTCCTGAACTTCTGGCGAAAATCCTATTGAATTGAAACCAAAAACTTATCGGCAGATTGACTATCTATGGCGAGCGAGCAGTGTTTTTAATAAATATTATAAAGAGCATAATTTTGACATTTTCAATGCTAGGCCAGAGACATTACGAAGGCTACTTACTCGAGCCTTTTTTTCAAAATATTCTGACTAATTTATTTCTTAAAAGTAATGTACACAGTAGGTCATTACTAACGTAATATATTACCTATTCGGGAAGACCTGTTATTGGCTTTTGGTCGTTTATTATATTGTTATCTTTTGTTACCACTGGAGCCTCTTATTGATTGCCAAACCAACAGCTGTGTTCTTCCAATAAATAAATAAAACAAAGTTTATACTGAAAGCTTTAGCGGGTGTAGCGTGTTAGTGAGATTGCACATAATAATTGATACATCCGTGCCTCTAATCGGCCGGAAAACCGCTTCACTAGCCGATGCACATTTCGATTTTTCTCCTTTGATGTGTTTAATAATGCATGAGCCGGATCGCCGCACTCACAATATTCACGCGGCAGAGCAAATTTACGGAGACCGTCAATGGATAATGCGATAGGAGCATTTGTTTTGATCCCGGGATCGGTGTCTAATTGGGTTAGTGACTATACTACTCATAATAGGTCAACGTCTATCATGTGTGAACTGTCCCATACTGAGTAATCAGGGCATGGCTATGTTTTAGTGTATAGGTAAAATTGCGTTATATTTTTGTATTCCGTTTTGCTGTCGCTGTCTTATTAAAGTTATTATTTTACTATTTCAGTGAATTTTATATTAGATCTCAATCGTAAATTGTTTGAAAAGCCCAAAATTTTAACAGCGCCTTCTATCTGACTTCTTGTAAATTGCGAGGAACACGAAATGAGGATATCGTAGTATCTTTATTGGGTGTTCGAACCTCGTTGTGCAACATATTATTATGCACGTGTGGCGCAGCAGCTTAGAGAGTCACCTCGCCGCTTAGTGTCGCGGGTTCGAGTCCCGTGCCGTACAACTATTTGTGTGGCCTATAAATGGTTGTTCTGAGTCTGGATGTAATTTGTGTCCGTCTATTATGTGTTTGTGAAGTACCCCGCGACACAGGGATTAAATTCTATAATACGGGCGTTGTCTTTAAAAAAAATCTAAAAATAGGCACAACTGAGAAACAATCAATCAAATCAAATCAAAATTGAACGAGACATTACCGTAATCTGTAAACATAATAATAATAATATCTAGGGACAATGTCACACAGATCATCCTAGCCCCAAACTAAGCAAAGCTTGTACTATGGGTACCAGGCGACGATATACACACTTATATAGATAGATAAATACTTAAATACATAGAAAACATCCATGACTCAGAAACAAATATTCGTGCTCATCTCACAAATATTTGCACTTACAGGGATTTGAACCCAGGACCACCAGCTTCGTAGGCAGGAGCACTACCAACTAGGCTACGGTGACCGACAAACATGGCATCTTATATATCTTATTGAAGTAAAATTGTTTTACTATAAAAGCTTTTCTTGTAGTGGGGTATAACTGAAATTCGGATTGGCGTTTGTATAAAATCTGCAGACGATACAGTTTTATTTATAGATAGTATCGTTCCAGTTTCATTGCACTGGGTCAGCGGAGTCTGTTTATTGATTTGCTAACGGTCTCGGTTAATTTTGGCAAGGTAGGTTCCGAATTAATCACTGCTGCCGCAGCTCGAATGCAGTTATCCGACAGCATGCAAATATAGATATTGTTGTTAGTCTACGAAAATATTTTTAACACTTTGATATTTTACTAAACTGATCATTGGTGAAGTCGTAATCATGTAGTTTATTTTAGGATGATTACGACGACGTTTTATAACACTTTGGACAGCTTTTTTAGACATACATACGTAGGTACGCCTTTAAATTCTTCGCTACATTAGCAAAATGTAAAAAAATTGTGTATATATCTAATGAGATATATACACATTTTTAACATTTTGCTAATATAGCGAAGAATTTAATGAATTGGCGTCGTTATCTTTATCATAGACTAGTCTGCTAACAATATCTATGAGTGCATAAAGTGGGCTAACGAAATCTATAAGTACATATAATAAAATCGTAGGAAAGTCAAAACTGTACATTGAATATTTTTTAAAAAGGATACTTGGGGCGTGATCTACAATCGATATCGAAGCCAAAAATATAGTTTTTAGAATTTTTGTCTGTGTGTCTGTATGTATGTCCGGGCTAAACTCAAAAAGTACTGCATGGATTTACTTCAAATTTTTCATGAATATTACTTAGAGGTCGGGTCAACATTACGGGTAACTTACGGGTGAAGAGCTATGAACGGACTTGGGTAAAACCGCGGGGCACAGCTAGTATTTAATACATATTTTAAAAAACCCATGCGCAGTTTTTAAAAATATTTTAATCCACTAGAGTTACATATACTTATTGCCATATGACGACATCATAATAATGATAATAGTGCCCCTGGCTCACTATTCAATCTCAACGGACACTAGCCAACGCGAGACATATTATAGAACAAAAACACAGGTGCACATTCTATCCTCTCACACTCATAATCTGATGGATCTGCTAACAAGTACACCTAATTCGTCGGTTATCGTAATCGTGATTGGCGTTAAAATAGATGAAGGTTAAAAATTACTAAATCATTCGTTCAATTGGCTTCCATGAGCGCATGTGACGTCATAAATGGTCATATATGATTTAGTAATTTTTAACCTTCATTTATTTGAACGATGATCTTGATGATCGGCGACTAAAGCAATAGCCCAAATCAAATCAAATCGTTTATTTGGATGAGATTAGGAACAGCCGCTAAACTAGTTCTTCGCGTCTAACATGGCCCACCTTCCGACCAAGAGACGTGGTTTTCGCTACCGCTGGAACAATCAAGCAGGCTATTTTGTAAATGTTTATATTGATGTGTTGTTGAGCATACCAACTAATGGACTGTTATTTAGGACTACTGTAGATTTACTTATAGTTTTGTATTAATAAAGTAAGTATTGAACTATTAACGAGTAATACATATTGATGTTATTAACTTGTTTCGTATATATTAAAACAACATTTTATTATTTTATTTTAGTTTATATTAGTAGTTTATGTAGTTTTATTTTATATTTAGTTTTCTTAGAAATAATTAAGTTTTGTGATGAACAATGAAATTGATACGAATACTAAATAAAATATATTTTTATTCTCTGTAATAGTCACATATGAAATTATTTATTAAGTTATCAGTTATTCATCTCACGTTTTTTTGAGCTTGCATGCGTCAAAAAGGATAAGGTAATCGTTATATGATCTATTCGTTATCCGTCTATTTATATCAAGACCGTTCTCTCATTAATGCGCGGAGGTGTCAAGTTGAAATTAAGATCACATCTCAAGTTTGCAATTTTTGTAGCTTTGAATAAATCACACTTCTTAATCAATTCAATCGAAAGATTTCCGTTGAGGACGACCTTAGTACGATACCCTCGGTATGAGTGTTTGTCCTTGCACTTACCCGCATTTTAACTGTTTAGCTCTTACTATAATCTACGGCTAGAACGCATGAGAACGAATCATGACACTGAAATCTATTTCCTCAAGCGTTCCCAGTTACAACAATTTTGCATGCGAATCTAAGATCACACTAATATTATAAAGGCGAAAGTTTGTGAGTGTGAATGTTTGTTACCTCTACCCGCAAAAACTACCAAACGGATTTTGATGAAACTTTGTAGTAATATAGCTTATATATCCGAATAACAAATAAGCTATAATTTATAAAGTTTAACGCGGGTAAAACCGCGGGGCTCAGTTCGAATTACTATAAGGCCGAATAATAGTATTGTAGTTAGGTACACTCTAATTAGATTCCAACTGCGACACTGGACGCAAGTATAGTGCACTACACGTTTTCTTTTTGCCTCCCAGTAATTGTGTTTAAACCTTAATACGACCAGCCAGCGTCATTTCATAAGAATATGCAAATCGGATTCAACTATAATTGTAACGATTACGAGAAAGGCGGTTTGCTTACAATATGTTTATAATGCTACAAAAACATGTTGGTCGTCTCTAATAGGCTTAACCTTTTGAATTTCACCATAAACGCAATTAAACAGTTCTGCATTGTATACACGCACCCCCGCCTTCACACAGATGCCTTTATAGAATTAACTTTGGAGGAGTTACTTAAAATTACGCACACGTGACAATAAAACGCTCGTGGAATATAATGTTCATCACCACGAAACGATGACAGCTGCCGCGACTGCTTATATATACATACCGTGGATAATGCTAAGCAAAGAGTTAGTGGAAATAAACTTGACTAATCTCTAGCACTGTGTAAATCCTGTAAGCCCGCACTAAATAAAATAACATTTTATTTATTTATCGAATGTAGCCCGCATTAAATTAAATAAAATTTTATTAATTTATTGAATATATTGAATTTAAGTAAGTAATATAATAGTTATACATAATAAATTCTTGGTGTGTTCATTACATTTGGAAATATCGTTTAATTTATGATTATTTATTTAGTTATTTGGCTAGCTTATAAGGTCTACTTTCTGAAAAACAGGCGAACAAAATATTTGCTCGACAGCTTTTCTCATTAAATATCCCTTTAAGATTTAAAAGCGTTGATAAGAGAAAAGAAAAACGCCAATATTACAGAAATATTGATCATTCAGAGATGGAACCAGCAGTTCTGAAACTTGTATGGTTTGTAAACACTCATTATTAGTTTTCGATTTATCTTATAGGTATATATGGACATCAGAAATCTCTTATGTTGATGGACTATGTGTAATCATGCAACATAATAAGTTTCTCATGTCCTATAAGATCCCCAGCGAACTATGTGCAGGAAGATGTCGACCGCCAAATGTTTTTATCATGGATGTACTTTTTAGTATTGTAGTAAAAGTAAAATGTGTGAACTTAGTATCAGGTAGTTTAGTTATATGAGTGTGAGCTTGTTATAAAACCTAATACATCCCATTAATGATTTATTACTTATTTTAACTCTAAAGCTAGTTTGTCCTTATTTCTATTGTTCAACTGTATCTCTTTTTCTGAGCAACATTATGTTCTGATAGTATTTAATAATGAAAAGGCTCGATCTGTTGGTTTTAGGCAGCTTCCGGACACTTAACTGTCGTAGTTCTCGCTACGTATTTGTCTTCTAATGATAGTTGTTTGGCTATATTGACTACAACGAACTTGATTGTTACATAGAATTAAGGTATAAAGTCCAACCAAGGACTTAGCCATTTTGAACCTTATGCTCTTCGATTTTGGGATTTTTATTTATTGTATGGCTTTTATTTTCGTATTTTGATAAGTTAAGTGAACTGTTAAAGAATTTTACAACACTAGATGACGTCAAGAAACAAACTTACTGTACCTAGAGTACTTCACTAATAAATAAAAAATTAAATAAATATCTAAATGTACCTAGATGAATTATGGTAACTTAACTATATTACTAGACATATGTTCTAACTATTTACACCCGTTATTGTTAAGTCTTCGTGAATAAAAACCTTTTATTTTATTTTATTAATAACGATAATATAAATTTATTGTGATTTAATAAATTAATATAATACTTTATTCCTTTTATCATGAAAATAGGGTTGACTATTATCATGATGATCATCATCACGAAAGCCGCAAGACTTCCAATTGCTAGACCTCCACAAAGGCCAGTCTTGGGCTACCTACATCCGGCGGCTTCCATTGTTCCTGTCTCTAATCTCCTATCTGATTAATATAAAATATATGCAGTTCAAAACGTATGATATGCAACTTTATTATGTTTTTGTGTTAGATTCGCACGCCCTAATTATGCAGCGCATTGAAACTTGGCAACGGGGTTTCTAATGAAGGAAAATGTCGTCTCATTTATGAAACAATATTGATCAACAGATTTATTCTAGGAATAAGTATCATATAATGTGTAACAATATTATACTAATAAAATATATTATCTGTTACAAAGTCAGTGTCAAGTATTTCTAGGTTAGTTAATTGAATCACTACATACTTATCATAAAATATATAATTTATTATATATACCGCACATGAAAGTCCCGGGATATAAAGTTTAGGTCCATGTTTGTTAAGTCCGCCTATAGTTGGGTATAGGACTGTCACCATTTTTAAGTATCACGTCCCGTATTGATACTTATCCCCTTTATCAATATTCGAATATGCCAAAACACAAAAAGAGTAAAATCTACGTCATAATATGACTGGGTGAAGAAACAGGTAGCTCTTCCTGGTGGTCTTCTCAATAGTACAGACGCCAGCACACCAAGCTACCCCAAACTGTCAAATTTCCCAAATTGAAAGTGAACCTTAAGCTTTTGTGGTAAAGTTGAAAATCTATAAAAGAAGTTTGACACTGGGGCAGCTTGATGTGCTGGCGTCTGTACTTGAACTGGTTTTCGATTAATATATAATGTTTGGAGTGAATATTTTTTATTGTCCTTGTTTCCACTGATTGATTTTAATTATAATAAACCGTTACTACCCTTATATTAAGTTTTTATTTATTTGCCACTAATAAGTCCTGTATTAGTTTTCAACAATATTGGCAACCTTAGCTAGAGTCTCCTATAGTTATTCATGTTACACCTTGTATATGAAGGTAATTTTATCTTACTGGTAGATAATGAATAAATAAAATGTAATCTTTTACTGGAAATAAAATGCCCATATCATCTTAAATTTTAATGGTACATAGGCATGCCTCGATGCACCGCATAATTAAGGCGAACGAATGATCGAAAAGCGTACAGTTAGCGCCGCCTGAAGGGGCGGCGCGTGCGCTGCTCACGCAACTGCGTCGAACGAAACACAATATATGGTGATGTACATGCTGCATAAATCACAAAGAATATAATTTATACCCATACAATTAGCCCATTAAATTGTGATTAAAAGGGTGATTTATTAGTAATAAATGTTACAAAATGTGTAGTTGCTTCTTTGGGTTAATGTTGATTTATGGGTTAACAGACCAAAGTACACTTTATTGTACAAAATAAACTTGACCGTTAACATAGACGTAATGAAAACCATCTGGACCTTGTTATCTTACGATAAAAGTTTATTTATTAATGTAATATAAAGTTCAGTACTTGTAACTGAAATTATTTTAAGTCTACTACGAACTAGCCACAAAAAATAAAGTAATGATTATCTTGGATATTATACATTGTGGGTTTAATTAGTTTAAAAATAATATGTCTCAAAATCACATGAGATAGGTACGTAATGGACATTTACTTACTTACTTATCGTTTGGGCAGTGGTTACCCTAGTGCCAGAGTTGTTCAAGCCTCCCAGTAGGCTTCCAACATGGCTTAACAATTGTTTTCTAATGACTACGAATGGGACCGACAGTTTAACGTGCCCTACGAAGCACGGAGATGCTCCACTTTGATGGTCACCCATTTAGCGAGCCTCGTTGCTTAGCCTCGCCGATCGCTTGCGGATCGGTGAGAGCATCTAGCTATGACTTCGGATTAAAGTCAGCAACGTAACTCACACTTTATCAGTAAGAGTAAAACAAGAATCCATTATGTGAAATTAACGCTTGCAAAATAGTACTAGCTGAGATAGAACAGAAAAGGCGTGTTTTTAGTATGAGCTTACAGCTTTAAGATTATCGGTTCTAGAAAAAGAAAATATTATTATATCATCATTACAATATAGTCCAATTTTTTTATCATTTTTTTCATTTTCATTTTCATTTTCATGTCACTCACTTTTATGTATCTCCATACATAAAAGTGAGTGATTGAGACGGAACACAGTATCCAGAAATCTCCAATAATATTGAAAGAGTGACGTATAGTTTTTTTTTATCTGTTACACCCGATAATTGATTTTAATTTTAATTTAACATTTAATATATTTTTTGTTTAATTAAACTTACCAATAAAATAGATAAATCATATTAAGTAAACAATCAATAATTTTCTACCTATAAGAATTAATGAAGTGGAGATCCACTGAATTATATCTCAATGTGAAGATCACATCAAAAATCGTCTGGAAATAGGTTTGCGAAGCACAGCCGCACACTAAATTACTGTGGACATAGAGTCATGATCACACCTTTTTATTCGCTGTGCGTATCGATGTGGCGTTGACTTAATAATAAATTCTTAAAAACACGCAAGTAGCCATATAAGTTCGTTGAACCTGGCAAAATAAACTTATGACATCCAATTTATCGCCAATGAAAATGCCAATTTCGTTAGTACTTAGTAATACTACGCAATTAAAAAAGGAATCAAAATCCGTCTCAAAAACCAAAACCTATTATACTCGGTTCGATTCTCAGAAATACAATCATCAGTCACCTCTACATTAAATAGGTAGAAATAGATTAGGCATATTATGAATAAAAAAAATTGTGCTCCGTTTGTGTATAAAACGACGTGTTGAAGGCGAGTGGCGCCTTTGTAAGCGTAATACATATAACTGTTATATTATTGAACGATTTGATAAGGAAGATGGCAGTCTTGTTTACTGTAAACCATAGCCAAATCAGAATAGTTTCTTTATTTCTGATTAGTTCTTCGAACCTTTTGCAAAGGGTAATGTTACGAATCGAACCTTTTTTGGAACACTTTATATTCATAATTCTTGTGCCATTATATAATTTTATACGTCAATGTCATGTGAGTTCACAGTTTTGCCGATTTTAATAAATTATAATAGTTTCGCCTTTTACCAGCAGGTATATCCTTAATTTCCTTCCGATATTTAATAGGTACATTGTTATTTATTTTATAGTAGCTGTGCCCCGCGGTTTTGCCCTTAGTCTATGTTATTTTATTTAATAACTAGCTGTGCCCCGCGGTTTTACCCGCGTTAAACTGTGTAAATGATCACAGCTCCTCCCCCGTAGATGATAACGTGATAATATGTAGACTATATGTTAAGCCGACCTCTTAGTAATATTCATGCAAAATTTGAAGTAAATCCATGCATTACTTTTTGAGTTTAGCCCGGACATACATACAGACAAACAGACACACAGACAAAAATTCTAGAAACTATATTTTTGGCTTCGATATCGATTATAGATCACGCCCCAAGTATCCTTTAAAAAAATATTCAATGTACAGTTTTGACTTTCCTACGATTTTATTATATGTATAGATATAATTTTATAAGTAGCCTTTGTGTTATTTGAATATATGAGCTTCAACAAAATCTGATCCGTAGTTTTTTGCGTGAAACAGTAACAAACAACCATACATCTGTACTCACAAACTTTCGTATTTATAATATTAGTATCATAAAAAGTAGGTAGGGTAGTGTATGTTGGTCTTATTATAAAAATTCAAACTCTATTCATTAATAGATAAAACGAGTAATGCTTGAAATCAGTTACAAGAACTTCCTGAATGCTTAACTTAATTAATTATGTATGAAAATAATGGCGCTTATTCTGGTAAACACCTCCATTCCATACAAAGTAGAAGACAAAGGACAATCGCTTAATTATAATGTAATATCTTGCTAATCTACATATCGTTGGCCTTACTGTCAAAATTCAAATTTGGCTTATTCTAAACGAGCAATGGAGCGCCATTTTCAACCATAAAAGAATTTAGCTCATATGTTTTTATTTTACATTGGCAAATTTGTGTGATGAGTACGAATATTTGTTTCTGAGTCATGGATGTTTTCTATGTACTTAAGTATTTATCTATCTATATAAGTAGGTATGTATATCGTCGCCTGGTACCCATAGCACAAGTACATTTGGTTCGGGGCTAGGATGATCTGTGTGACATTGTCCCTAGATTTTATAATGTATTATTATTCCTGTACCACGTTGCTCCTTTTCATTCACACAAATATCTATTCTGGGTGGGAATCGAACCCACGACCTGCAGCGGTAAAGGCAAGCATCCACCAACAACGCTTACCGGACCGCCAATTCAGTTACTATAGTAGTATATAATAATGGATTTTAAATTTCTTTTATTTTCTGTAATTCTTAAAGATACCTTGATTGGTATCTTTGGTGGATGGAAATGAATTATCTAAATAATAAATCATATGTTAAATGTAGTGTATGTATGAATTATTGAATGTGATTTTCACACATTGTATACATTCTTTTCAAAAGAGTTGCTAATTTGCACGATAGTAGTTCATGCATAGTATTCCACTGAGGAGAGGGGCAATAGATTATATTCAAAGATAGAAAACATGGATGCCTTATTAATAAGAAAATCATCTGGTTTAGTTCCATTAAATTCTTTAATTGCAAAGCGTGAAATTTGAATAACTTTTCTTATTCAGAAAACATAATATTAAAAACTCGTCAAGCGTGTTAAATTATTGCAATGTACCCTATTAAGAGGGCCACTCTAATAGGGTTTATCGCAGGAATCTATTAAAATTATTTTTAAGTCATACCATCTAAAATACACAGTGAATGTATTATTTTACAAAGAATTTTTACACATATATGTACATCTTAGTAAATTGCAATACACATAGATTAAATGTGCCAACAAAAATTAAGTTTTGTGTGTAAGAATTTATGATCAAGTAGTTTGTAAAAACATATTATTCAAATTATTACGAGTCTGCTAATGTACTGCTCAGTTAAGGATTTCTTCATGGACTAAAACTAATAAAATGAATTTTAATATGACATTGAATTTAAGATTAAATAATTAAAAGATAATTTAAATAGTTTAGATCTTTTAATTATTTAATGTTACAATTGATTAATGACTGATTTTTACAATGATTATAAACGGGACTTAATCGTATAAGAATAGAGGTTTAAATGCACAATAGTGGAATAAGTAGGATATGGTGATACCATACCATTGTAATCAGCAAATCGGCATGTGTTCTCATATTATTATACATAAATGTTTCTGATTCTGATAAAAATGTTCTAAACACAACCAATTCCATCTTGTGAAATATTAAAGAATAAATAGTTTTGTATCAAGATTTTACGCCAAATACAGATCAGCGGGTTTACGCACACTTGTCATATTAGCTATTCAAAGTAGTTCTTTTCGCTTTATACTAACTATTAACTAAATCGATCCTGATTAGAATTGTATTCTTTACAAGCATGTGACATTCAGACAGACAGAAAGCCGAGTGAAAAAAATAGTACTTTGTTTAATCCTTTACTTACGTAACTTTAAAAAATAAGTTGAACCTGTGGGCACGTAAAGAAGACAGTATGAATCAAGCGCAGGTGTTTGTCATACAATTCCCGCTGAGTGAGAATGTCTCGAGTCAGCATCTCGGTATCGGGAATCGAGCCGTGTCGTATGTGAACGGGCCCTCACAATGCGAATGTGACTCATGTTCGTGTGAAGATCGGATTGTGTTACAGTTAAATAATGAAAAGTTCTTGTGATTGAATTGTAGTATATTCAACAATGTCTTCACTTCACTTTCGTTTCCAATTGGTTATCATCAATCCACTTCCATGAGTACATGTGACGTCATAAATGGTCCGGAATCGATTTTCCACGTTGAAGCTGATTGAAACAATTAGTAATTTTTAAACTTCATCTTTTTGAACGCCGATCAGGATCACGATGATCGGGGAATCAGGCGGTAGCCGCCCAGTATGTGTAATCAGATAAGTTATGGGTTCAGCTTTTTGTTGCAAATTATATCAACGGGGACAAAAACAAAACGCGGTTAAAATACAGTAATTATATAAAAAATACAGTCTTTACGGATACGTACAGACGCCAGCGTGTCCAGTTACCCCAATCTGTCGAATTTCTTTTAAAGATTTTTAACTTTATCACATAAGCATAAGGTTCACTTTCAATTGGGGAAATTTGGCAGATTGGGGTAGCTTGAATTGATGGCGTCTGTATATAGTTAACATTACAACCGATTTTAAAAATGAGGTTATCATTTTGACGGCAGTCTTATGTTTGTATATATGTATGTGTTACGATTTCTCCGCAACCTCTCCATTGTTTATAAACTGTATGTGTTATTTTTTTTATTCAATATGAAGATATGCTGTAGCAGTTGTAAAGAAGAGTTGAAGTCTGTAGAATGTTTTTTTAAACCGTAATTTAAATACAAAGTAGTTATGGAACTAGTATTACGGCTCTCATTATCATGTTTAAATTTTATGGATTTTTTTTACTGTAGATAATGGTGATTTTGGATCAGATTATAGGTTACCTTTAATTAAAAGTATTTAGTTATTAATTATCAAGACTGATTAGTTTTGAAGCGGTATACGTGATAATCGGTCCGTTAAACCTTATGTTTACGGTGTATCCCAGTACAATCAGGTGTGTTAAGTGACTATATGTATGTATATATATGACGGGCCTGTTGGCGTGGTTGGCAAACCCTTTTCACGCCGGAGATTCGATTCCCACCCAGGAGAGATATTTGTGTGCATGAACATGTCTGTTTGTCCTGAGTCTGGGTGTAATTTATTTATATAATTAAATGTCTATTTATAAAAAAGTAGTATATCAGTTAACTGGTTTCCGTGTGTAAATAATGTCCTTTGATATTATTATTATTATGTTTTCTAACACATTAGTATTGACTAAAAAATATTATTTTCTATCTTATTCAGAACTAGCTGTGCCCCGCGGTTTTACCCGCGTTAATCTTTATAAATCATAACAGCCCCTCTCCCGTAGGTGATAGCGTGATAATATGTAGCCTATATGTTGACCCGACCTCTTAGTAATATTCATGCAAAATTTGAAGTAAATCCATGCAGTACTTTTTGAGTTTAGCCCGGACATACATACAGACAAATAGACACACAGATAAAAATTCTAAAAACTATATTTTTGGCTTCGATATCTATTGTAGATCACGCCCCAAGTATCCTTTAAAAAAAATTCAATGTACAGTTTTAACTTTCCTACGATTTTATAATATGTAGGTATAAATAATGTAGAAAAAAAGGCAAACAGAAAAAGTAACAATAGTGACTGCACGCGTGGCGCAGCGACTAAGACAGTCGCCTTTCCACTTCGAGTCCCGAGTTTAGCCTTAGTGCGTTGTGTTAAAGTTTTCAGTGCCAGTGTACGCAATAACGTGGCGTGAGCGTTTGTCTGCACTTTGTAGGGCAACGGTTAAGGCCGTCGCATCGCCACTTTGTATCCCCAGTTTGATTCCCACACAGGGGCTCTACCGGCTAAGTCACGGAACATCGATTTCTTAAATGGAGATCAAATAAATAAAGGTTAAAAATGACTCAATAAATCGTTAAATCGGCTTCCATGAGCACATGTGACGTCATAAATGGTACGGACTCGATTGTCAACGTTGAAGACGATTTAACGATTTATTAAGTCATTTTCAACCTTTATCTATTTGAACGCCATTTAAGAAATCGATGTTCGGCGACTGAGCCGGTAGAGCCCCAGGACTATTATTTGTGTGACTCATAAATATTTGTTCTTACTCTGGATGTATTTTTTGTCCGCCAATTATATGTATGTTAAGTACCCGGCGACACTTGGCTTAATTTCCCTAATGCGGGCCACGCGGCGTAATACCTGCAACATATCCTGGCAGAGATGGTGCCTACCACAAGAGTGGTGGATGTCAGGACTATGTCGGGGACATCATCATCATCATCATCTTGACCCACCAATATGCCAGTGGGTCTGGTTTCCGCACTTAGTCCCGATGTGGACCGTTGTACGTAAGCCACGGTGGCCTTTACTCCATCCAGCCCACCTCCTTCCAGAAGCATATTAGATCTCCCAAACTTCTCAGGGCCTCCGGAAGAGTTCTTGGTGAGCCCAAGGTTTCTCTCCGGATTTTCACGATGCCTGTGCACTCGAGGAGCACATGCGCGACCGTTTCGTCAGCGTCCATGCACGCTCTACACAGAGGGCTGTCAGTTATGCCAATAGTGTGAAAGTGTTTGTTGAGTGAGCAGTGTCCGGTGATGGTCCCCACCACAACTCGTAGGTTTTTCCTGTTGAGCCGTAGTAGACGCCGCTTCAGCTTACCATCCAGGCATGGCATTGCTTCTTTGGATTGTCTACAGCCCGATGCTGAGGACCACCAGATCTCGGACTGTGTGTGTGTGTGTTTTTGTAGCCATCTACGTATTTGAGTGAAGGGTATGGGCACAGTTGGTTCCGGTCCAATGGCCGCTGTGTTTGAGCCTCTCCTGGCTAGCTCGTCAGCTGCATCATTGCCCAGTGACCCGCTGTGTCCTTTGATCCATTGTAGAGTTATTGTGTTGTTGTAGTGTCCCACAACATGTTCCAGTGCGTTATGGCATTCCAGTATTAATCCCGAGGCAAAGTGGTATCTTTCCAAGGATTGGAGTACTGATGCGCTATCAGATAGTATGCGTATGCAGGTGTTTGTGATTTTTCTAGCCTTAATTGCATGTGCTGCAAGGATGATGCCAACACACTCAGCCTGGTATACAGTGTTGAACGTACTTAGGGGCCTTGATATTTTGATGTTCAGGTCATTTGAGAAAACTCCCACTCCTGTTCCGGAGTCGGTTTTTGACCCATCAGTGTAGATTCTTATCTCCGTTGGGTTCGGATGGTCACATTCTTCTTCAATGAGTTGTATATTGTAGTGCTTCTGGAAATGGTGTGTTTTTAAGATTTTATCACTAGGTGATGCCATCATGGGTTGCCGTTTGATCGCGTCTTCGTGAATACGAGTATGCTTTATTCTAGGGTCATTGTTTAGGGTGTCGTTCATGCTGAGTCTAAAGATTGCTATGGTTGCATCCTCCTGCACAGTAAGATGTAGGGGTGGCAGTCCCAGCATTGCTTGTAGGGCGGCGGTGGGTGTTGTTCTCATGCTGCCAGTGATTGCTACACATGCCAGTCGCTGCAGCTTTTCTAGTTCTTTTTGATTTGAGCTCAAGTTGGTCCTGGGCCACCAGACCAGCGAGCCGTATGTGACGAGTGGTCTGATAACAGAGGTGTATAGCCAGTAGGTGACCCTAGGGCTAATGCCCCAGTTTTTTCCCAGCAGTTGCTTACACTGCCACATTGATATGCTGGCTTTGGTGGTCAAGTATTCAGTGTGTTTCGCCCAATTCAGTTGTTTGTCCAAATATATGCCCAGATATTTGGTTTCAGTTGAAAGGGTCAGGGTTGTGCCGAAAAATTTTGGTAACTGAAGTGTTGCCAGCTTCCTTTTTTTTGTGAAGAGTATTAATTGTGTTTTTGTGGGGTTTACCGATAGTTGGTATTCCGTGCACCATTGCTCTACTATTTTTAGGGCTTGGCGCATGAGATTGCATAAGGTGTTTTCATGTTTTCCGTTTATAATTATGGTGATATCGTCAGCATAGCCAACGGTAAAGTAGTCTTTATTGTTTAGTCGTTCGATCAGTTCATTTGCAACAAGGTTCCACAGAAGTGGCGATAGAACACCACCTTGTGGACATCCCTTTGCCACAATGGCCCTTGTGGTGTCGTTCACTGTAACTTGTACAGCCCTCAAACTGAGCATGTTATTAATCCAGCCAGTTAGGGTTGAGTTGACGCCGTGTTTCTCTAGGGCCATGCTGATGCTGTGGAAGATGGTTTTGTCAAAAGCGCCTTCAATGTCCAGGAAGGCAGCTAGAGAGGAACCTTTGTGGTCCACTGCGCATTCGATCTTAGCGACTACGCTGTGCAGTGCAGACTCTGTGGATTTGCCTGTAGAGTAAGCATGCTGTTGTTTGTGGAGTGGTTTTACTCGGAGAGCTCCGTCCCGAATGTATCTGTCACAGAGCCTCTCAAGGGTTTTCAGTAGGAAAGATGTCAGACTTATGGGTCTGTATGCTCTCGGTTCTGTGTAGTCAGTTTTTCCGGGTTTTGGTATAAAGATAACTTTTACCTCGCGCCATGCCAGCGGCACATATCTGTGCGCTATGCAGGTTCGGTAGATCTCTACTAACCATGGTAGAAGGTGGTCCATCCCCCATTGCAGCAGGGCCGGGAATATGCCATCCAGGCCTGCTGACTTATATGGTTGGAAGGTTCTAATTGCCCATCTTATCCTTTCCTCTGTTACTATGCTCCGGGAGTTGTACCAGTCTTGGTCGGTTGGTGTCCATATTGTTTCATCCATCCATGATCTGTTCTCTGAGATTTTGCAGTCTGGAAAGTGTGTTTCTAAAAGTACCTTGCTGGTTTCGTAGTCTGTTGATGTGTATGTGTGGTCTGGCTTTTTTAACGTGCTAAGGTTACGATCTTTATCAGTTGATAGGATCTTCCTTACACGTGCTGCCTCATCATTTGATTCTATGTTGTCACAGAATTGGCGCCAGGCTGTTCTTCTGGCCCTTCTGATTTCCTTTTTGAAGGTGTGTTGTGTTGTTTTGTATGTCTCCCAGTCTTCTGGGAATCTTGAGTTTTTGGCTCTGTTAAATTGTTTGCGCAGTGTTTTCCTAAGTTCGCTAAGTTCGGCATTCCACCAGGAGCTTCCCTTGCTCCTGTTGGATGGAACCCTTAGTTTGCAGCAAGCGTGGTATGCTTCAATTATGTAATTTGATAGTTTTGTTACAGTGTTTTCAAGATGTGTGGGATTTGTTATGTTTGTGGGTGTTTTATGCTTAGCTAATAGTGTAGCTAGAAGTTTTTTGTATCTGGGGACGTTTGTTCGTCGCGGATTTCGCTTTGGTTCGGGTTTTTTTGGAGTGGTTAAGAGTATAAAACGAATCCTTCTATGGTCGGAGCAAGAAGGTTCATCTGATACGTGCCAGTTAGATATGAGGTTCGTCGCGCCTAATGTGGCCAGCGTTAGGTCTATGATGCTTTGTCCACGGACTGTGACCCATGTGGGTTCCGAGCCGCGATTTATAATGTTAAGATTAGTGGAGAATAAGTATGTGCATAGTACCTCTCCTCTAGGGTTTGGCTTGTCGCAGCCCCAAAGTGGGTGGTGAGCATTTGAGTCTGTGCAGATGATTAGGTCCAGATTTGTGCCCTCACAGTGGTTTACCAGGTCAGCCATCTCTCTTGGTGGACAAACCTCGTCGTCGCCTGGCATGTATATTGAGGCCAGTACGATGTCCGGGGCCTCGCCTTGTGTCTGGAGCCTGATAGCTGTTAAATCTCTGGAACAGAATTGGGTGAGTGTTGTTGTTGGTATATCTTTAGGTATGTAGACACAGGTTCTTGGTGTTCCAGTGCCATGTGTGTCTAGGATCAGCTTACCTCCGATGTTACTGAGGCCGCATATTCTGTTGTTTCTGACCCACGGCTCCTGGATCAGTGCGACCGTATTTGGTTTTGTCTCCAGCGCCCTGCGCAGGCTAGCCGTGGCAGTCTGGCTATGCTGGAGATTTGTTTGTATTATTTCTAGGGGAGGGGGCGAGGGTGGCGGCGGCCGGGTGGAGTTAGGGCGAGACGGATCCATCGGGTATCCTGTCTCCCTCCCCCATCCTGTGATCGCCTACATCCGGTGAAGATGCGAGCAGTTGCTCGGTCCACCCAGGTGACTCGGGTGGTACACTGTCAGCCATCGCGGCCCTCGCCATCTCCTCCTCTAGTTGTGTCATGTCGTCAGTCGTGGGTAGGTCTGTCTGTGTCGGTGTCGGTGTCGGTGTTTGGTCTGTCGGGTTAGTGGTGTCAGTTCGGGTGTCTGAGGGTTGGGTCTTGGGGTAGAAGCGGACGTATATCGAACCTAAAAGGTACGCTACTCGTCGCTCCCGCGCCAAGACTTTTTCGGCCTCATCCGGTGGGATACCCAGGGTCAAATAAGTCCCGTAGTTATCGCCACCGACTGCTGTCGCCCTGTATAAGGTCCACCTACCTATGTCGTACCAGGTGTTCTGACGTTTCAGAACGCTCTGTAGCCACGCTATATCTCCATTGTACCTGGGTACGAAGAGCGCGGCTCGGACACGGGTAGGTATGTCGGCCTGTTTCATCACGGTCAGTGTCAGATCAGTGTGCGGCATCGTAATCTTTGGAACATTCAGAGTCAACCAGGTCAAGGCATGTCTGTCCTCGCACCACATCTGCACGGTGCCATCCGCTATCCGAGGATATCCGCGGAAGGCCGGGAGTGGGCTAGTGGGGTCAGTGTCCATGACGAGGTTTTCCAAGGTCTTCTGTACGTGAGTCGCTTCTTCGGTGGTCATGTCTCTGGAAGGAGGAGAGAAGCAGATAGCTACGGCCAGCTCCGCCGGTATGTCCTTTGTAGCCAGCGCGTAGGTTCTCCGCTCCCCTTGAGCGGATTGGATCCTCACGCGTTTGGGGCCTCCCTGTAGACCACTCGGTGAAGCCGAGTCGTCCGGGCGCACTCTCTTTGCCGCACCCATGCCACTCGTGCTTGGTTGCGGGTCAGAGGTGCTTGACAGAATTTCTGTCAAGGCCGCATTGCGTGAGACTCCAGCCCGCTTCCCTCTCTTCCTGTTCCGGGGCCTGTCTTTTGGTCTTGTCGTGTCGTCTCGGGTCTGATCAGCGGGTCCGCTGGGTTTAGTCACGGGCAGGGAGATCTCGCGCTGGGTTTCCCCTTCGCGTAGAAGTGCCTGTCCGCGCGTTTCCGCGTCCGGTTGCTTTTCGCGCTGGGTGTTCCCTTCGCGTACTAGCGACTGGTCGCGTACTGCTCTTTCAACTGCCGCTTGCGCGTCGCGCTGGCTGTCGCCTTCGCGTATTGCGCGCATACGGCTGTTGAGTTTCCCCTCCCTGGCCATGATTTTTCCGCGCTTGTGTGTCAGCAGGCGTACTTCATCGGCAGAGGAGGAGCCACTCGGTCCCGCATCAGATCCCGTCTCTTTCTCAATCAGTTCTGTCAGTCTGGTGTCGATCTTCTCGCGCTGGAGTGCCAGCGCACGGAGTTCGCCACCGAGACTTGAGAGTCGGGCGTCGTCTTTGTCGTTGTCCGGGTTATTCGTGACGCTGTTCCTGACGAGGCTCTGTTGCCAGGCACTCGTGGACGGCTCGTGCTGTGTCCGTATTTTTGGCGCGTGTGTCGCTGCCGAGATCGTGTCGTGTGGCGCGTGAGTCGCAGCCAGTGTCAGGGGCGCTAAAGCAGCCGACCGCGCTGAAGGCGCGGCATTAAAATTTGGCAGTTGGGTGCTCCCCCCCAGGATACGATGGGAGCTGACCGATGACTCGGTGTGGGACTCCCCGGCTCGGCCGGGACCCACCTGGGGAATTGTTTTTCCTACCAGCTTCATTTTTTTTTTTCCGACGGTGGTGGGCTTTTTTGGAAACAAGGTTACCCCTCCTCTGGACCGACGTGGAAAAGGGATAAGGAGGGAGGGAGTTTGGAAAAGTTTGGGAGCATGGGAAGTCGGGTTTGGGTTTCCCTAGGCCTGGGATTTGACTTGCGGGAACTTCTCCTGTCCGGGACCCTTTGGAAATTTGGGCACCCTGGATACAGGACCGACTTCAGGTCGGTCCCGCAGTCAGGGCTAGGCTATCCGCAACCTGCCATCCCGCCCGGTCGCATGAGAAGAAATGCGTTGACGGTCCGTGCCACCCCAGGCAGTAAGCTTCGGGTGGCACGAACAGTCATCCGGGCCGGCCGGCTATGTCGGGGACATTGCAACGACCTCTTAAGAAAATCATCTTATTATAAAAAGGGGAGGATGTAGCCGACTTCTTTTGAATATCTACAGACTCTTTTCTAATCTTTTTTTATTTGATGTCTTTTATAGATGTAATAAAAATTGTAATGTGCTCTTGTCTCAAAGAAAATAATAAAGAAGAACATCTTAACTTCATTGAAAATATAGCTTGTTTGTGGTTTCGATCTGAAGCCTACATAATGCAGCAGGTGTATTAATGTAATAATTATTTATTTACATAAATCAACACCAAATCCCGCAGGCTGCGACCCGGGACGAAACATAATCGTGTCTCACGTATTGTATGCAGATTTCCTTTTCTTAAAGGCGCTAACTTTACCGCCTTCGGGTGAAATAATAAATTTTCCCTCACTTACATGGTGCGGCATAACGATGTTATGATATCATTATTTTGTCTCGAGATAAGGCTAACAGATATAATATATTGTTTGGTTAACATTCTTCATAATGCACACAGAACAGGTTGGAATTTAGTCCTATTTTCTTTGAAATATGATAATGTTAAAATATCTGGGTAGGTGTTTCATATTTAGTTTTTGAAGCAGAACCTCTTATAGGACTTTTGGAAGGGATTTAAATGAGAATAATTTATGTTTAAAAAACATAAAACCGACTTCAGCTTCTGTTTAATAATAATATCATGTGACACACGGCTATCTGGTCCCTAATTAAGCAGAGCTTGTACTATGGAAACCAGTTAACTGATATACCTACGACATATACTACTTCTCTTTTTTAAATGCATACTTATATAGATAATTGCACCCAAACTCAGGAAAAATATCGGTCCTGGGTGGGAATCGCGAGCGATGACCTGCGGCGTCAATTGGAATATATAATTAAATCGGAATAGCAAAGAATGATAAAAATCGGTCCTCAAACAACGAATAAATGCTGTTATATGTGCCTTATTAACCCCCTGTTTTGAAGTCGGTTAATGATGTAATTTACTGGTATTTTATCGTATTATATGTGCAGTAATAATTTATTTCATTTCTCAAGAAACTTACAGCGAATTTACAAATGGAAAAGGAATAGTAACAGAAAGCCAATTAAGAGCCGATTTCACCGTTAAAATTAAACGCGATCAACGGGCGCTAAACTCGGTTCCGCTTCCTGTAACTGAGTTTAGAGTCCATTGATCGCGTTTAATTTTAACGGTGAAATGGGCACTAAGAGTTTTCACTAAAGTAATGCAATGGTTTCGTTTTAACATTGTTGGTAGACATAGTGAATAAAATTTTGGAAATGGGTTGGCTAACGTTACAAAAAGCCATGCCACATGCCATAATCACCACGCTTGGCAGATGGGTTGGCGAACGCAGTATGATGGTCATAGTAGACAGAGAGACGCTGCTGCCCGTTTTCTGGCAGATATTACTTCGCGATGACTTCTACGCCCTCCACGGGATGAGATGAGCTGGCGATATTTTATTCCATCAGCCATACGTCAAAGTTAGATGACTAAAATACTGTTTAAAAAAATAATCACTTATTTTCTAATCACGTAATTTCCTAAGATCCTAAAAAGATTCATATGGACCAACATCGCAGACATAGCTATTCGTTTAAAAAAATACTTATCAGAATAAATTTCAGTATAAAGGAAAAATAATTAGCGTAATTGAATCGAATTGCTTAGTAAAATTTCTTAGTAAAATTGTTGTCTTTTTAAAGAATTATAAATTATTCTTTAAAAAGACAACGCCTGCACTAGGGAATCTATTAACTGTATCGCAGGGTAATTTACAAACATAAAATATACGAACACAAATTACATCCAGACTCAGAACAACTATTTATGGGTCACACAAATAGTTGTCCGGCGCGGGACTCAAACCCGCGACACGAAGCGGCGAAGCGACTGTCTTAGCCGCTGTGCCACACGCGTAGTGTTAAATGTAACATTCATATAATCATACACTTTCTTTACTTGCACCCATGTGTCTTTCTTTATTGGTGCCTTGGGTTCATTATCAGACTAGATAGATTACAATGTATGACAAAGCTTACTTTGCTATTATGCACACATGCAGAGGAATTACAAATTTGGCAAATAAAATTACTCCAATTTCCTCTCTATCATCCGGCATAAATGGGTCCAAAAACCGCAAGTTATCTTCTGAGTACGAATAAAATTAGAAATTAATTAAATATAATAATTATTATCATGCGTGTAGTACGCAAGGTGTGTTTTAAAAACGGGGTTATATCATATACCTACATATAAGTAAAGTGCTCCTTTCCAAATTTTGTTTTTGGCGCTCATTCTCAACGGACACTAACCTACTACCCACATTAGAATGCAAGGTTGTGCGCAAAGCAATGGCACTCTTATCCGACACAATGGGGAATAGGTCAGGTGAAGTACTGACAGCTTTTCATGCTCTCCAAGGCATACAGACAGGTATGCACCGCCAACTTTGAGAGTTTAGACTGCTACTTGAAGATTTTCGGGCAGGAAAGATCAAATTAGGCAGGACCTAGACGACCTAGTATAGGAACCCAAGACCTCATTATTTGCATTTTAAAGCGCTACTGCAAGATCAATGGGACAGTTATTATATAAGTCATTATACAAGTCACTATATTAGTCATTATATAATATAAATAAAAAAGAGTCAGTCATAGCAAATAATAAATTCAGAGAAAGGAAAGTTACGTAGAAAGAAATAGAACAAAATAAAATTGATAGAAATTCTGAAACTAAATTAACATTTTATAATTGTCTGCATTTTCTTACGGAATGAAACCCTTCCGAATAATTCAAAGCTTGTTAAGCTTGATGACTTTTAGGATGTCACGGCAATTTCATGTGAGCTCGATTTAATTGACTCATGAGAAATGTTTTTGCTACCGTTTTCAACTTAAAAAAATGTACTTGTAATCATTAGTCGGTTCAGAACGAGACGATTGCGTGCTTGTTAGGTGGTCGAGGTCGTAACTGCAGTGGACAATCGATTCATGGTACCAATGCGGCATAGTATGCGACACTATAAATTGAAATCGAACACAAAGTTTTAAATTTGCACCCGTTATATCCATTGTCGTCGCAACTTGACTGACTAAAATTGTTTACACGAGGCCACAGCAATGTATTCAACAGAATACGACTGCGCCGGCACGCGCTGGTTTCAAATTTTGATATGGTAGCCGTCATTGCACGCGATTGACACTCGGATCGAAAGAATCGAATGACAAATTTAATGTATGTGTAAAACTGTCCTTATAGGAGAGCCTCCTATAGGTGTACATTGGTTTTCGATCAGACATATTGTGTGGCGGCAAACAAGTAACGACTTTCGTTGAATACTTAGTGCACTCGGGTTACACAAATTACGTTCTGTTTTATGTGCGAGATGATAATTGGAAAGGATATTACAGCAATTTATTAAGTTTATTAATAGGACTACTTAATATTCTATAAGCTATGTTGGTCGTTTTAACGCTTAACTGAACGGAAACATTCTTATTATCATAATCTTAAGCGTGTTTGCATTAAACGTAATGACTCTAATTCTTTTAATTGCTCATGTATAAGCAGAGGTACTCACGCATAATTGCGAATGACTGTAAAAAATGTGCCCTTTAATACACACGCATATTTTGTAATTAACTCAAGTAGTCTAAGCGACATTGGGGGTCTGATATTTTTTGTTCGTAGATAGCAGGCACCAAAAAAGCTTTTCTGAATATTATGTGTAATTGTTAGCAATTGTCACTAAAGTCGGGCCACTAAAAGCATGCATACCTGGCAGGTAGTGATCGATACGATACATTTTTTTTGGAACGAAGTTCCTTATTGCGCGTTGTGAAAGGGGGCTAGACGGAAAAAATTCTTACGAAAAGTTAGCGTTACAGTATTTTGATTTTTATTTCGCATTGAACAGTGTGGTGTCGCGACGATTATTTTTGTTGAGTGTATACAGGTTTTTGTACATAATAAATAATAAGAAATAACTTCGTTCCATCCGGGTGTCCCTTGACACCTCTCAAGTTTTTTTTCTTATTTTGCTAAGTAGGGCATGTAAAAATAATTATAACACTAACTTTAAGTTTATTAATATGTCAACTGGTAATAAATATTATTACTTGTTGCTAAATTTTCATGTTACATTATAAGAAATGACAAACTTTAGGAAGATATTTTGGGGCTCTATTTTAGTTATATTTATGCATAGATCCAACCAGCTATTATGTGGAAATAGCATATTTTGTTGTCGGTCACGTACGTATGTACAGACACCAGCACATCCAGCTACCCCAATCTGTTAAATTTCTGTTATAGATTTTCAACTTTATCACATAAGCATAAGATTCACTTTCAATTGGGGATTTCACAGTTTGGGGTAGCTTGATGCACTGGTGTCTATAGGTGACCGACAACGAAATATGCTCTTAAAAATTGCTAAAGGTTAACGAAAAAAGTTGTTTAAAGTCTTCACTGTTTCTTTGTACATGTTTATGTAAGTTCTCTCATTAAAGAAAATATATACCACGTTATTCAGAATACTAATATTTAAGTAATCGTTACTGTACTAAGAATTGTTTATTTTACGTGCATTGAAGGTGCGTTATTATTTGCTCGATACTTACTCGCTTCTTTCACGGTTAGTGTATGTTTGTTTATATGTGGCGGTGTGCCACTGTTCTCTCTGAACTTTAACTATTTATTGTACAGTCTTTGCCATATCGGTGGAGACACTTTGATGTTATCACGATTTTATGTGAAGGCAGTAAATGTCGTTTTCGTAAAGCAAGTATGTCAACTGATATAACGTTTTAATAAACGTCAAAGTAGGTGATGGATATTAATGGTGCGAGTGTCATGGGCGAAGGTAATATTTTAATATTTAACTATAAAATAAGTCATGAAACTAATACAAGTCTACGAAAAGACCTGGATTAAGTAAAACTACAAACGTTAATTAAAGGGGACATTTAAGATAGCTGGAAGCAATATAGTGCTTAGTGTGATTTGCAATTGTTGTGCAAAATATGTATTCTTGCGGTTTGTATTTTTATTTCTTTTATATCGATTTATAGTTATATATACATATAATATAGAATAAGAATATGTATACATCAATATTAAACATTTGATTGTACAGACGCCAGCACATCAAGCTACGCCAATCTGTCAATTTTTCCCATTTGAAAGTGAGCCTTATGCTTATGTGATAAAGTTGATAATCTATAAAATAAATTTGACAGATTGGGGTAGCTGGATTTCATTGCATTTCATCATATCAGCCGAAAGAAGTCCACTGCAAGACAAAGGCTTCCCCCAAAAATCTTCAAAATTGCCGGTCTTGCGCTATTCGGACCGAGCCCGCATTTACACGTTACAAATTGATAATAATATGAATTTGAAGCAAGGATTAGATGACGGTAAACATTAAATAACTACAACCAGTTTTAATGGAGACTGCGCGACACATTTTATTGTGCACGATGAAACGACTAGCAAAGAAAAAGTTAAGAGGTCAGGTAAAGGACCGACGATTATGCATGCTCTCCGAGGGGGTGTTCTAACGCCAACTGGAAAACTTCAGGTTGATACTATTTTCTCACTTTTTGACCCGAACCGGGATTTGAACCCAAGATCTCATAACCTGCGGTTAAACACGCTACCGCTAGACCAACGCGGCAATAATATAATAAGGACATGTTAATAAACGATTCCATTATTTGCTAAATGAAACAAATACATATATTTTTCTTTTTAAAAAGACAACGCCCGCACTAGGGAATTTAATATCTGTGTCGCGGGGTACTTTACAAACATATAATAGACGGACACAAATTACATCCAGACTCAGAACAACTATTTATGGGTCACACAAATAGTGGTCCAACGCGGGGCTCGAACCCGCGACACGAAGTGGCGAGGCGACTATCTTAGCCGCTGCGTCTTGCTATTACTTCAATTGATCTAATAACAAATCTAAACAACAATAATTAATCCTGGATAATGATTACCCAAAACCCTAACGAAACAAGCTAGGAAAATAAACAAGTCTGGGATAATTACGAAATTGTCTTTGAGGAAGGGTCTGCAAATTACGTTCCAATTTAGATGTAAAATGTCGTCGACCGTCGGACGGATGGACTGACGTTTTTACAAACACTAGTAATTGCCCATTGTGAACAAATGCTTTCCTACCTCCTTCTAATTGAAAAATATGCACCACTCTGCATTCTAGATTTCTATGGGAAAGGCTCAGGGAACGTGTTTCGAGTTTTTACTGGGCCAATTAGATTTTTATTGCATGTAAAGAAAGATTATGCATCGACGAGAATTGACTTGAAAATTACATCTTTGGTACCAAAAACTGAGTAGTAACTGCCTCGTTGGTCTGGGGTAGCTTGTTCTACCGTAGATAATGAGCTCTTGGGTTCAAATCCCGGATCGGGCCAAAAAGTTTAAAGTATTTTCAGTAAAGAAAAAAAATTTCAGTCTCAGACCGAAGTTTGGGAGATGGCGAGTATTATACCCCCGTGGCTTGGAGAGCACGTAAAGTCGACGGTCATTTCCCTACGTCTTTCCGATCGTGTCGTTAGTCGTCCCATCGGATTACAAGAGTGATAGAATAGGAAGTGCCCCTGTGTTTGCGCACACACTATGTGCCGTATAATATGTCCCGACATTGCCATACGCACTATAATATCATAGCGCAAATGCGTTTATGTATGATTCTTAGACCCGTATCCATATTTTTTTTCGGGACCCGACCCACACACACCACTTCAACTCCTGTAAGCATCATTAAGGATCAACAGTGGCACACAATGAATTGACACTGAGCGGTGAGGCTCAGGCATGTCCCGGGCAATCGTTTTAACTGTCTTGTATCCCACAATGAATTTAATCAGAAAGAAACAAGGAGGAGTTAGAAAATGAATAGTTCCACTTCCCTCCAGAGCAAAGCGGGAGACATAACGATATAAAGAGGCTATAGCCTCATAAAACGAGAGAATTGCAACTAGAGAAGCCAGCAGCAAAAGCACCGATGATCAATTTAAGGGCAATTCAATAGTAGGTATGACAAAAGCGCTTAAACGCGCGGAAGTTGTTCCTTGTTGCGACAAGATCCGTATATCGTATCCATATTGTCTCATGATTCAATAAGATGGGCTAGATAAGACCGAAGGGAAATTAAATACGGTTTTGGGAGTTCTTTTAGGTACCGCGAAACACCGACCCCAGGACGCTACTGATAAATATGGACAAGAAGAAATCAAATAACACTTTTGTCTGATCAGAATTAAAACACATGACTTCAAGATCAGTGGTTAAACATCCTATCGCTGGACCAAGTTTTTTTTTAAACAACTTTGTTGGCAAACAAGCTTACGGCCCACCTGATGGTAAGTGGTCACCGTAGCCTATGAACGCTTGCAACACCAGGGGCATCATTAGCGCGTTGCCGACCCTATAGAAACCTTTAAACTACCTTTTTGAAGTTTAATAAAAAGAGTTATAAAAAGAGATAGACAGACATTATAATTAGCTTAGTTGTACTTAAGATAGAATTGCCACTATTAAATGTTTTTCGAATTAGTGATTATCGTTTAAACAGTGTAGGTAGGATGGTAGGCTCGGTCGTGACGTTACGACCTCGCACTTATCTCCGCTCTCACGACGCCACAATGCACGACCGGCCCTCTTTCGGATATATTTGCGCTTTGCTTGCACTCTTGTCTGCTTAGAACTTCCACTTTGCTCTTTTTTGCCTAATTGTTGTTTACGGTATGTTTTCAATTAGAGGAATGCGGATGTTTTTGTTTTAATATGGATATAATATTAGTAAGTGAACAGTAATAATGTTTGTTGAATGTGAGAGGATTAAACGGTGTTGTGTGTGGTATAAATTAAATTTGTGAGTGATATTTCGCAGCAATGTCCGATAAGTATCGATGGTAGACAACTTGGAAATAAATTTATTTTAATTATTCACCTAGCGGGTGAACAATTCATATTCGGTGTAAAATAAGTATTAAAAAAATCGAGATAGCCTGGTGGGTAGACCATTGGACTTAGAAGTCGGTTGTCTTGAGTTAAAATCCAATACCACTGAATTTTCGAGTTCATATGCGTATTAAAAATATTTAGCTGGTATTTATAACAGTGAAGGAAATTATCGTAAACCTTTACTATATGGTCGTAAAGGTCGTTCCGAAAATGTTATTTTCCGAAAATATTCTTGATGGCATGTGAAGCCTGTTTTTTCTTATTTTTTCTAATGTGCTGGTAACTTGAATAGTATTAAAAATTAAATATAAATATTTATTTCTAGGTACAAATAGAATATTAGATCATGACTTATATTTTATCATCATCATGTCAGGCAAAGTACGTCAACTGCTGGACAAAAGCCTTTCCGAAGAATGGGGGGATATGCCATAATCGCCACGCTTGGCAGACGGGTTGGCGATCGCAGTTTGATGGTATTTGGTTTGATTAATTGGGTTCATTATCAATTAATAAAAATCCTAATATCAAAATGCGGCCAAGTGCGACTCGTAATCGCAGGCGAAGGGTTCCGTAACATCGTAAAAGATTTAACACTGTTTGAATACTCTCGTAATATTAACAAGAACGACAAATACCGCTTCTTGTCATAGAACAATTTGTTACGTAAACACCTCTTTATTTTTTTAATTTTTATCAGTGTTGTTTTCATCTAAATCAGATCAGCCGTTTCGGCGAGAAGGAGCTACATACTGACACATATTTGCATTAATATTTGTGATAAACGTATCAAATACCGGGAATGCTGAACGAATTATTATATCCATTCAAATATACAAATGAAAAGTATAAAGCTTTACATTGATTAACAATAATATATACCAATTTAATTGAATATCTGTATAATGTAGTAGGTATAACTGCACACGGCTCATAAATCACGTTGCTCGTAAATGCGTGTGCGCGTTGGAAATTCTCACGCTTTCCTCATTGGGTTGACATTGATATTATCGTCCTACTCAGACGTTTCGTGAATTATTATAGTAACTGTATACTCAACTGTAAAATATTCCTGGCTGTGTTGTGACAGCATCGAATATAACTATCCCATCTCATCCCGAACATAGAAGCCATCCCGAGGGGATGCCTATCAAAAAACGGTGGGTCTCTCTGTGAGCTATGGTCATGCCACTGAGCACGTGATTAAGCCACACCCGGAGGGGTATAGCGGGGGCGGAGGGGTTAGGGTTTAGGCTCCGTGATTATGCCATGACCTGGAGTATGGGGGGGGGGGGGGGGGGTTCTTAGGGGAGGCTCCTGATCTGGAATTTTGACTGCAAACATGATTGTAGAGCGGGAGTAGCTACAGCAGTCATTGGATACTAAATTAATTCGCAGGACAAGTGTATGCGTCAGTCAGAAATAGTTGACCATAAATTCACTATACCAGTGGTAAACGGTTACTTTTGAATGATCCTAACTCGTAAAAGTCATTTTAAGTCTATTGAAAGAATGCATCAATCTTCAAATTTAGGTAACATTTGCGACGGTCACCGTAGCCGTGCTCCTGCCTACGAAGCTGGTGGTACTGGGTTCGAATCCCGGTAAGTGTAAATATTTGTGTGATGAGCACGAATATTTGTTTCTGAGTCATGGATGTTTTCTATGTATTTAAGTATTTATCTATCTATATAAGTATGTATATCGTCGCCTGGTCCCCATAGTACAAGCTTTGCTTAGTTTGGGGCTAGGATGATCTGTGTGACATTGTCCCTAGATATTATTATTATTATATTTAAAATCGTAGGTTCTTCGCGATGTACCATTTTTTATAGATTTCGCAAATGTTGTTGTAGGAAACCCGTTATCAACAGATATTCATCATCATCATCATCATATAAGCCGAAAGACGTCCACTGCTGGACAAAGGCCTCCCCCAAAGATCTCCACAATTGCCGGAGACTTAAGGAAGGACTATATATGAAGGACTTCGTCGTCCCGAAGTCCTTCATATATAACTCTTCAAAAGTTGAATAGCGTGACCTTTTTTTTACAATTTATAAACATCATTATATAATTATTATACCTCGAAAATGTACTAGACGAGATAATCAGCAAAGTAGGAATAGTACGTACACTCTACATTACTTATCACTTTAGCATATACCATAAGGTGATGTTTATAGGTAACGTAATAATTGTCAACAAACGTAGCAATTACGCGCTGACCCAAGGCCTGTAATAACGCTGAACAAAGCACGAAACATTTATGTTTCCTATGTAACACGCACGTTTCTATATAATGGCTTGTTTTTTTAAACAGCACTATTCTAAATTCTATTTTTTTTAACTGAATTAGACACCGGATAGTAAAGGTTTACAAGTATTCTTCTGGGCTAGGAGGTTCGGTGAGCCAGTGAACTGAAGCAGTACCGCACTACACTCACATCGACTATTGTGGTGTTGGTTTAACCTTGTTGAATTAAAGTTACCTTTTTTATTGAACTTGAATGTTTTTAACGTACTTTCAGAAATCTTTAAAATGAATTGTATAAATTTAAGTGCGGGTGGGAATCGAACCCACGACCACGGGGATCCGGCCCATGTGCGTTAACCGCTCCGCCACCGCACCAGGTACTGAACACTTTAAATTTATACAACCCATTCGTTCGATATTTCTTAACGCATTTAAGTCGCTTTAACGCCATCTTACCGAAACCTAAACGACTAACAACGGCTGGAATGCCAATACTTAGATCGGACAATTCCAACAGATGGCGCTTTTTAAAATTATTCATTTTTGAATATTTTTATTAAATCATAGTTTTTATTATTAACTATGATTTCTTATTACTTTTAGCATTTTAAACATGCTATACTGAAAACAATGTTTCAGAAATCTTTAAAATGAATTGTATAAATTTAAGTGCGGGTGGGAATCGAACCCACGACCACGGGGATCCGGCCCATGTGCGTTAACCGCTCCGCCACCGCACCAGGTACTGAACACTTTAAATTTATACAACCCATTCGTTCGATATTTCTTAACGCATTTATTTAACGTACTTTTCAGCGATTGCAAGTTTGGTGAACTTGTATAAGAACTTATGTACATCAACCTTCCCCAATCTGTAAAATTTCTTCTATTTTAAACTTTATCACATAAGTGATAATATAACGTCACTTTCAATTGGAGAAATTTGACCAATTGGGGTAGCTTGATGTGCTGACGTCTGTACAACAGAGTTTTATGTTTAGTGGTCAAAGTGAAGATGTTATGTATATTCCGTTACTTCGATTTTTGGAACTAGCACAAGCCACCTTATAGGCTTTTAATGTAAAAATGTATGAATATTTACAGTCTTTAATATGACTATATAAGTTACTCATGGTGGTAATAATTAGTGGCGGTATATAGGTAGTTAAGAAGAAATAATTAAGTTTGAAAGTTTGACAACCTTTATAACCCAGATTAGTGAAAAACAAAATAATGGGGCTTTGGCCCCTTAACACGTGATCGTAGATCCCGTGCGTGATCACACCCCCATTTAGAATTCAGTCTTTTTGCTTCAGCGGCTCCCTGAGCTGTGGCCTGAACCCCATAAGGGTGCCCTCAGGTATTGGTCGCTTAAATTAAGCTACTGGTTCCGAGTCTTCTGAGATAGCCAACTACTCGTTGTCTTCAATTCTTTAATTAAAAATAAAAATAAATGAAAATATGGTTTATTTCTCTCGTAAAAGTTCATACCTATAGAAATTACTATAGACATTTTTTGCTTAATTACAACTTTAGAGAGAACTGGAGTCTGTATTAGGCTCTAAACCTGTATGACAGATCTCCAGGCATTCTTCAATCTTGCATGTCGCGCAATAATTTAATTATAATAAACAAAATTCAATTAAATACTAAAACTGAGTTTAATTAGTAAGATTAAAATTTTAAAGTTAATACTTTATTAAATAACTACTACTTTTACTAAATAACTACTACTACTTAATTTAAAAAGAATAGCTTAGAAACTTGTTTTTTATTTATTTAAGGATTAAAAAAAATATATGTGATAAAATAGACCGCACGGATGGACTAATTATTTTTTTTTTACTTTTATACTGTATTTGACTCTTTATTCTGTGATTTGACTATGTTTATGTACTGTATTGTGGGCTTGATAAGTATAAGTGTATGTTAATACCCAAGTGCTGAATAAACTTCATTATTTAATTTCATGTATCTACTTAAACCTCTCATCATCATCATCATCATCATCACATCAGCCGAAAAACGTCCACTGCTGGACAAAGGCCTCCCCCAAAGATCTCCACAATTGCCGGTCTTCTGCTATTCGCATCCAGCATTTTCCAGCGACCCGCACAAGATCATCGGTCCATCTTGTAGGGGGCCTGCCCACGCTGCGTCTTCCGGTTCGTGGTCGCCACTCGAGAACCTTTCTGCCCCAACGGCCGTCGGCTCTACGAGCTATGTGCCCTGCCCACTGCCACTTCAACTTGGCAATTCTTCGGGCTATGTCGGAGTCTTTGGTTCGCCTGCGGATTTCGACATTTCTGATGCGATCCCGCAGGGAAACTCCGAGCATAGCCCTCTCCATTGCTCTTTGGGTGACCTTGAGCCTTCTAATAAGGCCCATAGTGAGCGACCACGTCTCTGTTCCGTATGTCATCACTGGCAACACACACTGGTCGAAGACTTTCGACTTGAGACACTGCGGTATTTTGGACGAGAAGATGTTACGTAGCTTCCCGAACGCTGCCCAGCCGAGTTGGATTCTACGATTGACCTCCTTCTCGAAGTTGGACCTACCTAGTTGGATGGTCTGTCCTAGGTAAATATAGTTCTCTACAACTTCGAGTGCAGAGTCACCAACTTTCAATTGAGTGGGTGCAACATGGACGTTTGACAGGATTTTCGTCTTATCCATGTTCATTTTCAGACCCACTTGTTGAGAGACTCTGCTGAGGTCATCGAGCATTGTACCGAGGTCTTCCATGGTCTCAGCCATGACTACGATATCATCGGCAAATCGAAGGTGAGTGATGTACTCGCCATTGACATTGATGCCAAAGCCTTTCCAGTCCAGAAGCTTGAAGACGTCTTCCAATGCAGCGGTGAACAGTTTCGGAGATATAACATCTCCCTGTCTCACGCCTCGCTGCAAGTGGATAGGTTTCGAGATCTGGTCCTGGAGTCGCACTGACATAGTGGCGTTTTCATACAAACACTTTATCACCTCGATATACCGGTAGTCAATTTGGCACCTTATGAGAGACCTCAGCACGGCCCATGTTTCGATAGAATCAAAGGCTTTCTCATAGTCCACAAACGCTAAGCACAGTGGCTTGTTATACTCTTCGGTCTTCTGTATAACTTGCCGCAGCGTATGTATGTGGTCTATGGTGCTAAAGCCTTTTCGGAAACCGGCTTGTTCGGGAGGCTGGAAGTCGTCAAACCTGCGCGCGAGACGGTTCGTAACGACCCTCGAAAACAACTTGTAAACATGGCTCAGCAGTGTGATGGGTCTATAATTCTTCAATAGGGTCTTGTCGCCCTTTTTGAAGAAGAGCACCACCACACTTCTGTGCCATGCTTGTGGCGTTTGACCATCTAGTATGACGGAGTTAAATAACTTCTGAAGGGCCCGCAGGATTGGTGTACCACCCGCCTTCAGAAGCTCTGCTGTAACTCCATCATCACCAGGCGCCTTGTTGTTCTTGAGTTGTTTGAGAGCCATTCTAATCTCGTACAGGCTGACGTCCGGGATGTCTTCGGTGTAGTGTCGGGTTAGTCGTGCTCTGGGATCTGAGGCATGACTTTTGACAGGTGGCTGTGTTGTCGTATATAACTGTCCGTAGAACTTCTCGATATTTCCCAGCAACTCAGGTTTAGACGTGACGATTCTACCATCCTCAGTCTTCAGCTTCGTCAGTTGGCTCTGTCCAACAGACAGAGCTCTTGCGAACACTTTAGAGCCTTTGTTCCGCTCGATAGCCTCTTTAATACTAATTGTATTAAATTGCCGCGTGTCGCGAGTCAAAGACTTTGAGATCTGTCTGTTGAGCTGCCGATATCTGGTAGCATCATCTGAGGATGTCAGAACCATTTTCCGTCTATCTTCCATAAGTTGCAGGGTATAGTCAGAGATCTTTTTGGTTCTGTTTGTACGGTGGGCCTTGAAGACCTTAGACCCAGCCGTATGGACAGCTTCTACGAGCCTGTCATAGTATGAGTCCACTTCCTCGCAGTCTGCTAGGCATTCGAAACGGTTTTGCAGTTCGAGCTGAAATGGTTCGGGGTTTTGGACGTGGATAGGTAAAGGTCGGAGCGTAGACTTTATCAGTCGGGACCTCTGGAGTTTGACATTAAGGTTCAATGAGCCTCTGACCAGTCTGTGATCGCTCCCGGTTTTAACCGCATTGATCACGGAGACATCATTGAACATCTGTCGTCTCGTCGACAAGATAAAGTCTATCTCATTTTTAGTTTTACCATCGGGGCTCACCCAGGTCCATTTGCGGTGATCCGGCTTCCTGAAGAAGGAATTCATCATAAAGAGTCCCTCCTTCTCCATGAAGTCGGCCAACATTTGGCCCCGGGGGTTCCGGTCTCCAGTTCCAAATTGCCCCACTCTCAGCTCATTACCGAATCGTTTGCCCAGCTTCGCGTTAAAGTCCCCCATGACCACAGTGAAATAGGAGTTAGAGGTATGTATGGCTCTGGATATGTCCTCATACATAAGCTCGACTTCATCGTCGGAGTGTGTCGAAGTGGGTGCGTATACCTGTATAACCTTCAACGAATACCGCTTGGTGATTCTGAGTATAAGGTACGCAACCCACACTCTCGATTTTTACTAGGTGGTTCACGAGGGACTTGTGGACTATGAACCCGACACCACCTTGGGATGTTTGGTCACCCTCCCGGTAATAGAGCAGGTTTCCGGATTTCAGTATTATCGAGTCCTCCCCCTCTCTTCGGACTTCAGATAATCCTACAATATCCCAATGTAACCTGCTCAATTCTTCCTCCAGTTCGGTTATCTTCTCGTCGGACCGCAGTGTACGTGTGTTATATGTTGCCAGGGCCAGAGGTCGTCGGTGTTGGTAACGCGGAATCTGCCGGGGATTCTTAGCACCCCCTGCCCTGCCGTAACCACGGCTGTTACCACGGCTGGGAATAGCAGGGCTGCCGGGGACTGGGGGCCGCGGTTTGGTTGTGTCCATCATTTGAGGGGATTTGCCATAATCGCCACGCTTGGCAGACGGGTTGGCGATCGCAGTAAGGTGGACATGGTACTCAGGAGAACGCTGCTGCACGTTCTCTGGTGTATATATTTCCCTCGGGACGACTTTTACGTCCCCCCACGGGATGAGAGGGGGTGGTGATATTCTTAGGCCGTCACCACACAGCTTAAACCTCTAGTTGTTTATAATATAAGCGGAAATTTTCGTAAAAATGTTTTAATTTAAATGATTAGACGTCATATCTGATGGTCGCTTAAACCCTGTAAGGGCCACCGCACACGTTTCTGTCTGAATGCACGCGGGTCGCGCCGTATCTTGCGATCTTGCCATTTGCATCCAACGTCTTGGCACCGCTGCGTACAGACAAACTACCTCTTCAGGTGTGCTCTGAATCTTATTATGTTTTCAAGCAACAACAATTTAAAATTCTATATCTATTGCATTTTTATAAATATAGAACTAGTACAAAATTTTGGTTCTATAGTACACGTGTAATTAAATAATCCATGATTTTACATTAAATATAGTTTAACTTAAACTTGTAGCTCGTAAGTAAAAGTAACGACGCGTATTGACAAAATATTGACTGATAAAGTGGTAACTTATAATCTCTTTATTCACGTTTTAAGTATGTAGATCATCTTATTTATAAGCTAACAGCCTTCAGATTATTTTTTTGAATCCAATACATGAACATTTAACAGTGCATAAGTGGTAAAATTTTAATCAAACTTAGCCTTTTATTGGACAGTGGTATCATAGTTACTACCTAATTTTATTCATCGTGTTATAATAAGAGCTACAACCAATGAATTATGAATACACGCAATGAACGATTAAGGGTTTTTGAATCAAATCATTGTTTACCTGAATTACGTAACTAACATATTTATCTAATTCTAGTAAACAGCAATTTGAAGCATACCACAGATTATGGAAAATTCGCATCGGCAACAATATTTTGCAGAGTCGCATCCTTGTGCGTGGTCGTGCGCTGGCAGTAATGACTGGCCGCACGCGCGCGCCGCCTAATTGATAATGGCTGCGGACGTGCGCGCCAGCCATGCACCATGGGAACTGCGCACGATCATCCACCAAGGATTGGGGATGTTAGCGACACAATTACACACGTCATTATTCAGTTAGAGCCTCTTCCCATATTGTACTTCGTTATAATAATAATGATAATGTCTTCCTAGCCGGTATATCCTATTTCAGCCACGGCGGCCAGTCAGAATAGAGATTAGGTATCAGCGCGGGACATATTATAGTGCACAAGTGTGTGCGCAAACACAGGAGCACTTTCTCTTCCATCACTCTCATGATCCGATGGGACGACTAACGACTCGACCGGAAAGAGGTCAGGTACAGGACCGACGGCTTTACGTGTTCTCTGAGGCACGCGGGTGTATTACCGCCAACTCCCAGACTTCGGGCTGCTACTGAAAAAAAAATTCATTTTACAGAAAAGTTCTAAAATCACTTTTGGCCTGACCCGGGATTTGAACCCAGGACCTCGTTTTCTGCGGGTGAACACGCTACCGCTAGACTAACGATGCAGTTATTCTCATCATAATGTCTTCCAGAAGTTGGGCTGCAGCTTCTTTCTGAGTACCTACTATGGCCATCACACTGTGATCCGTCCGCCAGGTGTGGTGATTAGGCATATCCCCCAACATGATTTTTGGGGGAGGCTTTTGACCAACAGTGGACTTCTTACAGCTGTTGTAGTGATGATGATGAGACTCATCTGTCATATTAAGTAGGTAATGTAAATAACTGTAAAGAACCCACTAAGTGCCACACGGGTTAGGCTCCAAGGGCTCCAACGGTTTTTTTTTATTTATTTTATTTATTTATTATCAACATTACAGACACTTACAAAAGACAAAGTACACATGTATATAGAATAGGAAGTAGTGTTGCAACATTTATAGACACAGCATTCAAAGTAAAATGGTTAGTAGAGTTAGTAGTACAGTTTGAATAAAGATACATTTATATTTTTCATGGTTAGCAATTGTTAGTACTTAGTTATATTTATAAATTAAAAACTTGAGAGGTGTCAAGGGACACCCGGATGGAACGAAGTTTTTTCTTATGTACAAAAAACCTGTATACAAAAATAATCGTCGCGATACCACACTGTTTAATGCGAAATAGAAATGAAAATATCTGGCTTGCTTTCTATAAGATAGAGAGGGAGAGAGAGAGAGAGAGAGAGACAGACAGAGAAACATGCGCACGCCGTACAGCTGAAAAAAGTGTCGTGACAACTTTTCGTAAGAATTTTTTCCGTCTAGCCCCCTTTCACAACGCGCGATAAGGAACTTCGTTCCAAAACTAAGCTAAGAAAAACAGACTAAACAAAACACACATAGATACATACATATTTTAAGGAAGTTGGCAATATGGGAATTAAAACACACACTGAGTAGCTCAGAGTTTGAATACATACTGTCGAAATTGTGGCGCAGTGGCTAAGACAGTCGCCTCGCCGCTACGTGTCCCAGGTTCGAGTCCCACGCCGGACAACTATTTGTGTGACCCATAAATAATTGTTCAGAGTCTGGATGTAATTTGTGTCCGTCTATTATATGTTTGTAAAGTACCCCGCGGCACAGGTTTTAAATTCCCTAGTGCGGGCGTTGTCATAAAATAAAAACTTTTTTGTTATATTGATATCACTCGGCAACATCCAGGAAAGCAAAAAATATTCGTTAAGTTAGGTAACATATTCTATTTCTGATAGGATATGTTTTCGAGTGGCGATCACGAACCGGAAGACGAAGCGGGGCAGGCCCCCTACAAGATGGACCAATGATCTTGTGAGGGTCGCTGGAAGTCTCTGGATACGGGTAGCGCAAGACTGGCAATTGTGGAGAACCTTGGGGAGGCCTTTGTCCAGCAGTGGGCGTCTTTCGGCTGATATGATGATAATGATGATGACATATCCTGTAGATAAATATTAAATATTAGTTTTGATTTTATTTTTGTCATTGAAGAAAAATACTTACTTATCGTATGGGCAGTGATCACCCTAGTGTCAGGGTTTTCTATGCCGCCCATTAGGCCTCTGACATGGCTTAACGACTGTTGCCTAATAGCTACAACCGGGACCGATACCTTAACGCGCCCTCACTAAGTGGTCACCCAGCTATGGACTGACCGCGAGCCTGGTTGCTTAACATCGCCAATCACTTACGGACCGGTGACAGCATTTGGCTATGAAAATGATTATTATTATCTATACATATAATAAAATCATAGGAAAGTCAAAACTGTACAATAAATATTTTTTTAAAAGGATACTTGGGGCGTGACATACAATCGATATCAAAGCCAAAAATATAGTTTTTAGAATTTTTGTCTGTGTGTCTGTTTGTCTGTATGTATGTCCGGGATTAACTCAAAAAGTACTACATGGATTTACTTAAAATTTTGCTTGAATATTACTAAGAGGTCGGGTCAACATATAGGCTACATATTATCACGCTTTCACCTACGGGGGAGGAGCTGTAATAATTTATAAAATATAACGCGGGTAAAACCGCGGGGCACAGCTAGTAAAAGATAATTTGCTACTTCTGTTGCCCTTTTAGTGCGACTTCTTAACTGGCGGTATAATACACTGGGTATTACAAAAGCGATTATAAACTACAACGACCGATTATCATGGCCGGCTTGTATGTAGTTTGTTGTATAAAGACACACGCGGTAAATATTTGCCTTAGGTATCATTGAGACCTGTAGAAATCTGGAATACTTGCAGCATTTGGTGGTGGACTTTTCTAGGAACCACGCTGGGATATTGGCGGTGAGGATATGTGGTGAAATAAACTGATCAGGGCTTAATAGAAACCATCATAAAACCAGCGCTACAACTGTTAATGTTGCAGCTAGTGCTGAAATGGGACCAATTCGGACTCACACAAATAAGTATTAAGGACTTCTGTTTGTGTACATTTATATACATTGTTATTATTATATGTGTCAGTTTACTGAATAAATGGATTTTCTTTCTTTCTTCTTTCTTTCTAATGCAGCGATGATGGCAAATTCATTGGGGATAGCAATTTTGTGAAGTGTTAATTCTTTTCTGTTGGTAAGCACATTGAAATATTAGTACAAATAATGGGTCTGTTATTGGTACCGATATTATCAGATTGAAAGACCAAAAGTGAAAAAGTAAAAAGAATAGCAGCTTCTGGCAGAATTTCGGAAAGAGCCGCCAGTGACTAGTTGACTACGCAGGACGGGTTTGTTGGCGTGGTTGGAAATACTTGTTTTTCACGCCGAAGGTCGTGGGTTCGATTGCCACCCAAGACAGATATTTGTGTGCATGAACATGTCTGTTTGTCCTGAGTCTTACTTACTTTGACTTGGTGCCATACAAGGTACTTACGTGAAGCTTTTGAAGTAACTTTCAGACTCCAGGATGCTAATGAGTGTTTCTCAAGCGAGTAAAATCTCAATAGCACAATTTGGCTCGACCCGGTATTCGAACTCAGGACCTCATCATTTGCGGTTGAATACGGCTTGCTTTCTATAAGAGAAAGAGAGAGAGAGAGAGAGAGACAGACAGAGAAACATGCGCACGCCGCACAGCTGCAAAAAGTGTCGTGACAACTTTTCGTAAGATTTTTTTCCGTCAACCCCCTTTCACAACGCGCGATAAGGAACTTCGTTCCAAAACTAAGCTTTCAAGCGAGTAAAATCTCAATAGCACAATTTGGCTCGACCCGGTAATCGAACTCAGGACCTCATCATTTGCGGTTGAATATACTACTACTAGGCCAACGAGGTAAGCAGAAGGTAATAACAGTCGCTTTTTACCCTTTGATATTAAAATACCGAACAACTATTTCAAGCTAAGACATGCAGGTGTACAAAAGATCGTCGTTATAAAAGTATTTTTTCTCAATTATTTTGCTCGTAACTACAATTTTGTTGCAGAATCGTGTTAGAATATTAATTAATTTAATTATAGATAAGTATATTTTATGAATGCAAATAAGTATTAATTTATTATCGATCTAAAGATGAACCTAATATAAACGTACATGTGGCAGGGCGATAGACCGTGACAAACGCATGTTTACGTAAATAGAAAAATGCAGTCACTTCGCATAGGAAATAGTCAAATAATTAATCCATTAGCTTTTTATCGGCATGTCATTATGCCGTGTGGTGACGGCATAGAATATCATCATCCCATCTAATCCCGTGGGGAGCGTAGAAATCGTCCGAGGGAATACCTACCAGAGAACGGGCAGCAGCGGTTTTTTGTGAACTATGACCATCAAACTGCGATCGCCAACCCGTCTGCTAAGCGTGGGGATTATGGCATATTCCCGCAGGCTTTGGGGAGGCTTCTGTCCGGTAGTGTATGTACTTTGGCTGATATGATGATCATTATTAAGCTTGGCGAGGTTGGTAAGATTGCCTTTCACGCCGCAGGTCGTGGGTTGGATTCCCACCCAGGATAGATATTTTTGTGCATGAACATGTATGTTTGTCCTGATTCTGGGTGTATATAAGTATGTATTTACAAAAGTAAAGTAGTATATGTAATATATCAGTTATCTTGTTCCATGATACAAGCTCTGCTTAGTTTGGAATTAGATGGCCGTGTGTGAATAATGTCCCAGCATATTATTATTACTATTATATTATTTACCATCTCCGTGCTTTGGAGGGCACGTTAAACGGTCGGTCTCGGTTGTAGTCATTAGATAACAGTCGTTAAGCCATGTCAGAGGCCTACTAGACGGGTTGAACAACTCTGACACTAGGGTAACCACTGCCCATACAATAAGTAAGTATTAACTACGCACACTTCGTTTTGTCCGTACTTGCAACGTCTCACTTTCCTTTTCACGGTTCCGTTATGGTGCGACTCCGTTCATCCATTTTTCACGGAGGTATAATTCACCAAGTTTTGTAATTCTGTGTATTTTGTCCAATTACACACGACCTAAAACGATAGGTTTTATGAATTTTAAAGCATCTTCTACACGTGTGCAAACCAACGTCCCAACAGAGGTCACCCTGGTGGTCACCATCCACCTAGACTGCACAACTGTTGGGACATTGGTTTGCAACCGTGTAGAAGGTGCTTTAGTATCACTATAAATCTGTCTCTATGTTCATATAACTCCTAAATAAGCTTCCTAACTGTCCCTATGTCTTGCCTCCAGGAGTTCACGTGGAGGGTTGACTGCACGTGCAGGTTTAATTTTTACCGCATGGGTGGCTGTAAATACTAGAAACAGTGGTTCTCTCCATGAGCAGCTTGGATAAGTAAGTTTATACCCTAAATTCGTTAGACAAAAGTTAGAAATTTATTTATTCTGTTAAAATGTTACTTGTAAGTGGAATCGGCAATTTATTTTTACCCCACCGTGCAGTGCATTACGTTGCAGCTACTGAGAAATACATCCAGAATACTCAGTAGGAATATTGTTAGTAACTATATATTTTTTTATATTGATTACATTATTATTTATGTACAAAAAACACTTCATAAGCAGTCCCAGTCGGTACGGTAAAGGGCATTGGATAGGCTGAAAGTGTGCCAAAGCAGTTTTCTTTTTGCTCCAGAACCGGCTACAATTATTAAAAATGTAAACAAAAGAAAATGAGTGCATTTAATTTTCATTTTTGATGGTATTTTTTAATATAAATAATAATTAATTAGGCTCTAATTTGCTAGAAGGAGTATGTGAGCTGTTTGCTTGTAATTATAGCAACATCTATAAAGATGAAGTTTAGTCTATAGCTTAGCTTAGTCCTGCTTGTGCCTAATTCTGGGTGAAATGCATATCGTGATTAATTAACAGATTTTTTCGTACAGTATTTTTATATCGATGTCAATGAGGTGTGCTAGTGGGTTGCATGCTAGGACCAGACACGCAGCAGGTTCAGCATCGACGCTGTAAGTTGCGTGTCCTTAATGTTTGTATTTAGGTTGCCACCTGGTCAAAGATGGATTTTACTCGAGGTAGGTAATTAATTCGCAAATACTATTCATTTATTTACTGTGACAATAATGAATGCAAATTAACCTAGGCCTTTGCGTACAAATAGGCAAAATGTTTGGTTAATCCATTATAAGCGTTTTAACACAAATTACGTGAGCTCGACAAATGGATGTGCGATTTACGCTTGTGCGACAAAATGTCCTGCGAGTAACCATAGGTCGAGTGCATGCTTCACGTGGTGCACTCAAACTTATAAATCGATAATTTAGAAATACACAACCAAAACTTATTTCCACTCACAAGGAGAGCGTTATTTTTTAGATCGTAGTTACATTATCTTCCGGTTTCCGGCGGATTAAGATGCAGATTCGGCCATATTAAAAAAAGTGAAAACTATTGGTTATTTTTTAGATCGTTTTCTCATAAGATAGTATAATACTGTGCTTAACAATGAATAATTTGTGTTGCTGGAACGCGCCCGTAGTCGAGGGTGATAATCACGCTCGGGTTGCTAGTACTGTCAAACATAGTTGTCATTCGTTTGGGATTTGAATGCAAAAAATATGTAGGTATGTATATTTTATATAAGTTGTCATTTTTACATAATTGTGTGAATCATTTAACATAAAACGCAACAATGTAGTGTTAGTTAGCCCACTGATTAATTTAAAACACTGCGTGATTACTTTTTGTCCTTATGTTCACTTTACATTTCACAGTGTTTAATCTGAGTTTGCGAATCATATCCCTGTAACTTCTATTTATTTGGAATGTAATATTATTAGTCGTATTACATATTTGTTGATTTAAGTACCTATCTACCAATTTTAATATTTAAATACGAAGCCGATGTTAATGAGACTAATAAGTGGTGAATATATTATCATTATTAATAATAATTTACAAAATCTGGTTTCATGTCTTTATTTCTCAAAAGAATACAATTCACTTATATGAGAAAGATACTTACAAAATTAAACAAAAGTTTCTTAAATACTAATCGGGCGCTTACTATGTCAAAATGGTTTCATAAACATTGGAAAAATCATATCATCACATAAAAAATAGACAAAAAAAATTAATATATGACATACATTATACATACATCTCTCTTAAGTATCTGTTTACAGCTTAGTAGCAGTTTTATTTTTTAAGTAACAAGGTATAGCATAATTGTTTGCAATACAACAGGAATACAGCTCATTAATTACGATTTATCGGCTGCATTTTAACATTCACTTTGAATAATTGACAAACTGATTAAAATAATACTACAATAGGTTGTTGACACCATGTGAAACTAGACTGACCCCACCAGTCTGCAGTCGCCCACGTCCTGCCTAGATAAAATATGATGTGAACATTCGAGCTGCATAATATCCGTGATATAAAAAAAAGAAAAATCAATTAGGATTAGAGCCAATGACATCGTATAACATTATTAACATGTTTTACCTTATTTAGTGATGTATGAAGAAATGTGGTGACAATTTATTATTGTTGTTATGCTTCCATACCTCAAAAGCAGAAGCGAGCCTTTTTTTTTATTAAAGGACTGCAACGCACTTCTAGTGTTGTAAATGTCTGGCGATGATTACTTACTTTCAAGTCACCCGCTTGCCTTGGTATTAATTATATAAAGTTTAAGAATAAAGTTTTTAATCTATTGTGTGTCACATACAATAGTTTAAAAACTTCTATATCACATGTAAGAGCTTGATATGAATATCTGAAATATAATTTACATTTATTTTTCAAGTTTTGTTATTAATGTATTATGTATATTTTAAATTATGTACGTTTTAGGATAAGCAAGCAGTGTTCCATTAATTTTAGTTTATATTTGGTATGATTTCCTTAGATAAGAAAATAACCAATGCAGAAGTCACCACTGTAGACACTACACTAACTGCGTATTTATATATCTTAAAAAAGTGTTAGATGTTAAAAAAATCATACAAGCGATTTACTTTACTTTATGTTACTCGAATTTTGAACATTTCAATAATAATCCAATAAAATTTTATGTGTTCTTAAATCCAACTGGCTCGATATATTTAAAAATTTTGCATAACGAGCTTATCAAAAATCTCGATATGCAACATTTCAAATGCAGTGACCAGTTAGTCTTTTAGTATTCCAAGTTTTATTTTATTATTACCTATTTGTTCTTCATTCGCGATTATGCGCGATCTATGAATTTTCTATAATTTTGCTTGATGTAGGTATTTCCTAAACTTTCTTTAAATTACTCTTCCTATAGATTAAACAAATGAAACGAAATGTTGACAAACAAAATAGAGATAGTTGGTAAAACTACGCTCGACGTTTGAAATATAAACAACTACTTTTAATCAATTTTATTTTGTGTTGGTAATGGAAGAAAATATAATTATTAATTATTTTACTAATATTCAATTTATAAATAAAAAATATTTTGATCCCCATCCGGGACAAATCATTGTGTGATGAGCACAATTATTTGTACAGTATCTGGGTATCTATAATATGTTTGTATTTAGAAATATATAAATGTGTTTATCAGTTATCTGGTTGTCATAATACAGGCTCTTCCTATTTTGAGATAATCTGATGGCAGTGTTTTAGTTGTCCCAAGGTGTCGAGAAATACTAGGGCGAAAGTTGCCCGTACATGCCAAAGTTTAATTCATAGCGAAAAATCGATTCTTTTTCCGTGTCCGTCCTCAAAAAATGTTAAATAAATCACGACTATCGATATGACTATCAATATCACTACGAACAGTTGAGCGGTAGTATATGTATTTAAGAATAATGTCATCAGCTCAAGGCGAGGAAGTTATTTAGAATCTACCTCGGACTTGCGACCCATCTTATTATTTAATTTTTCGCTTTAGTATATTCCAAAAAAGTCTTAACGGATAAAGAAGATATAGCCGTTAATACTTTTTTGGAATCAAGTATAAGCACAAAAGTAACTGAGTTCATAGTTACACTACGAAAAAACTAAAAACCTTGAAATATTTACTATCTTGAAACGAATTAATTAAATGCAGGCGATGATAAAAATTAATATGTGTCTGGCCAAAACGGACAATTTTTATTTGATCATTAACATAATTCGTTTCTAAGTAAGAAGCCTGTATAGTCGGCAATTACTAAATTCGTTTAAATTGCATAAAATTTATATATCTTTTTATATTTGTCAAAGAGTGAAATTTTCGTTTAGAGTGCATAATTAGTCGAAAGATTTAACGGACAATTTATTGTCGCTCTGTATGATGTGCTTATAATAAGCGGCAAAGTCATAGAAGAAAGAAAGAGGCCATCTTCGGCGTAAAACATGTTCGGAATGGTCTGCGTCCTCGATAAAGTTTTCAGATTTGACAGATACAATGTTATATAGCGGTTCCTTCAATAATGTATGTAAAACAATGTTAGCCTGCCTAGAATTAATAATTTGTACTACTATTAACAAGCGCTTTTTAAAAATAAAAATAAAATAAAAAATAAAATATAATTTATTAGCAGTCCAGTTTTTACAAGTAGTTTATACAGTGATAGTCTCACTAGGCAATGCCTGTATCGAGGCTATCGATGTGATTCGATACGATTACAAGCTAGGACTTTAATTAAATGGAAAAGACATCAAATTTTATTTATAACAATAATAATTAAATTCAACTAAATAGGTAGGTACAATGGATTAAATAATAACTTAAATAAATTCATTTAGAAATAACCGAAGTGTGAGGATATGTATATTTTATGGGCGTATTTGAAGAAAACCCGTATTTTTTTTTATGCAATGAGTTGAATTAAATATGTTCGTAAATTTATTCCTATACCCATGATTAAGGAATATCTATGGAATCTTACAGGTTGTCAACTATTTTATAGGCAAAGCCGACCAACAAGAATGTATTTTCTACTAAAATTGGCCATGTTATCATATTTATTTTTTTGTTGGGGAATCATATTTTTTTGAAAATAGATAATAAATAATACTAAAAAAAGTTTCATCGAAATACTTTCTAAGAAACACATGCACCTTATTATTCATACATTCATATATATGTAGATATATATATTGGCATTTGGCATTGGCATTCTAGTGGTCAAACGAGCCTTATTAGACTATCTTTGCCTCTATTTCCCAGTGAAGTTAAAGTCTCCTAGGCTAACCGTGATGACTTACAGAACAAAGACGTAGTCGTTCACTATGGGCATTATCAGAAGGCTCAGCATCAACTAAGGGCAATGGAGAAGGCTATGCTTGGAGTTTCTATGGGAGATCAAATGAGAGAAAGAAATGCCCCCATACAATACAACAATGGGGAGGGAGCCTTTGTCCAGCAGTGGGCAGTCTTTCGGCCGATACGATGATGAGACTAACTTTAAACGTCACAATAAAAACGAGAGCTACAACGAGCATTGGATATCTCTCTCGCACACAATGTTAGAGCATAGGCTAGCTGCAGGTAGAGTGGCAGTACTTAATGGGCTGAATTGTCATCATTAGTGTCCATCCATAGTAATCATCATCAATTCCTAGGTGTCTTATTAGTCAACAGGTAATCTGACGCTAATTTTGTATTTTTTTGTATTTTAGAAAGACGACGCCCGCACTATGGATTATAATATCTGTGTCGCGGGGTACTTTACAAACATATAATAGACGGACACAAATTACATCCAAACTCAGAACAACTATTTACGGGTCACACAAATAGTTGTCCGGCGCGGGAATCGAACCCGCGACACGAAGCGGCGAGGCGACTGCCTTAGCCGCTGCGCCACAGGTGCAGTCGAACGCGAATTCTTACTCTGTTTTATGCATATAAATGAAATTAACATAACTAATAATGATCTGTCCTTTTAATTGGAGTGGTTAAGAAATATATGCAATGTTATTACAAGTAGTTAGATGTTAGTTAGAATCGGAACCTTTGTCGGCTTTGTAAAACAAACACGCAGCACGTCATGTAATAATAAACCTTTCCACGTTCAATTCCCAAATATGGCAACTAACACAACTGTATAAAATAGATGATACATTTCGAAAGAAGGGTGTTGAATAACCGTTAATCGTCCTTATCCCTAGGCCACTGGCCTTTACCAACATCTGCTGTTTATGAAAGTTAAAAAAAAAAACGTTATGAGTATTCGATTGTACTTCCCTTGCGAAGCAAATGCCACGAGTTGTATCTTGAATTATGTCATTAGGCTCATACCACGCACATAACTAACTACTTTGTATGAGACAGTATTAAAGTTAATTTAAGAAAAAAACATACTGAGTTAATCGACAAGGCAACCTCTTCTACATACCTAAGTTTGTATGCGCTCGGAAACAATGATATTGTGGTAAGTAGGTAGTCGGCGCTACATCATTGCATACAGTTGCAGTGCTGAAACCACCCTTACAGCGCACGTTATAATAACACTATCGAGGTCAAACTGTATGCATCCACATGGCGTTGGCTGTACCAAATGAATTTGTAAATTGTCAGTTGTTTTTACCATTTTAATAGGTACGTAACCGTATAAAACTGCTAAAACGACCGAAACTGCTGTTAAGACCGTTTCAGGCCATTTTACAATACTGGCTTAGCTTTAATTTCTGAACGGAAGTTTGCATTATTGTGTGGTTTATAATAATAAATACATTTTTTTCAGACTTTGGTCCATAAATTTGTTAGTAACAGTGTTCTTAACCTAGTGTTAGCAAAGATACAGATCACGAGTAGTTAGTAACAATGTTCTATGTGTTTATGATGTTTGCTGTGTGGTGACGGCATGACAGTGGAGCTCGTTCGAGGGAATACCTACCAGAGAACGGGCAGCAGCGTTTTTCTGTGACCATCAAACTGCGATCGCCAACCCGACTGCCAAGCGTGGCGATTAATGCATATGCCCCCATTGTTTTGGAAGGCTTTATCCAGCAGTGGAAGAACTTAGGTTGACATCATGATGATACATGGTGGCATGGCATGACGGTCACCGTAGCCTAGTTGGTAGTGCTCCTGCCTACGAAGCTGGTGGTCCTGGGTTCGAATCCCGGTAAGTGCAAATATTTGTGTGATGAGCACGAATATTTGTTTCTGAGTCATGGATGTTTTCTATGTATTTAAGTATTTATCTATCTATATAAATATGTATATCGTCGCCTGGTACCCATAGTACAAGCTTTGCTTAGTTTGGGGCTAGGATGATCTGTGTGACATTGTCCCTAGATATTATTATTATTATTATACATAAAATATATTTTATAATATAATAAATTTGTCTTCTGTGGTGCTCATGCATTAGCAGATCGAAGTAATATAGGTATTTCATATTCAACTTGGCAAAAATACCTCTGAGCTACTCAAAACTAACTTCTATCTTTTATATCTTACACATTTATAAACTAGATTACTATTACCTCTTACTAAATTAGGACATACAAGTTGGTGTACTAGTTATGTAGGTACTATATTACTAAGAGATTTGGGCGTTTGGGTATATTTTTGGAAAAGACTGCACTTTCCGATGGTCTCTCCAAAATAGTGCAATATTTAGGGTGCTTTTGTCACTAAAAAAGGAACTAGGTACTTTTGTCACGTTTTAAAAATGTACCAATATTTAATTATTTTAGTCCAAATTTTACGTAATTTAACTAACAGGTTGGTAGGATACTTAAAGTTAGAATAGTTTAAATAGAATTTTAATGACCTTATAAATGAAAATAATAAAGTAACAGGTTTTGAATGAGAGTAGGGGGAGGTTGAAGATTCGGATACTATTAAATACTTATCTTCTATCTCCTGATTCCCAAGATACAAGTTTACTTAGTTTGGGAAGGAACTACAGCTTTTTAAATTATTTGTTTTATGTGAAAATATATTTTTTTTTATACTTGCGATTTTTACAATTTAAGGATTAAAATTTGATCCTTTTTCTTCAGTCTCCCAAGGATAAGGATTAAATTTTAATCCTTAAATAGTAAAAAATCGCAAGTAACAGTGCTTTAATACTGGATTACTCACTAAATAAGCACATTTACTAAATCAAATTTAGCATACTGTTTAATGGATTAATCAATACAGGTTTACTAAGTTATTATCTGTTATTTGAAAGTAAATCCCTCAACTATTAGACTTAATTGCAAGTCGGGTGATATGTTTGATGATAGAGACATATTAGTGACATATTATTTAAAAGTGGATTGTTTATGTATTTTTTTTCTGGCGTTGTATGGTTTCCGTTCTAACGTTACTTAACCTACTTAATCATGTAAATCAGTGTTTTTGTTTTAATGTATTATATGTTTTTTTTTGTTTTCAAATCCTTATTTCAATTATCTATATCATAATATAGAATTCTTACCTTATGCCTATAATCAGAAACATTAAGACAACATGTAGTAAATTAAATCTAAAACTTCGATAATTAAACCTATATATAAGCTTAACAATAATTTAATATAAGCTAGCTAAATCATATATTAAATGTTATATAGAAAATTTTTTTTTGACTCTATTTACTTACATATCTAATTGATAAAAACAACTTGATTGACTTGAAAAAACATTTTGTTAATAAGTTCCAAGTAACTTGTTAACAAAATGTTCACAGTATAAATAAGAAAGCATAATTATATCTAGGTACATATCCTAGATATAATTATGCTTTCTTATTTATACTGTAAACATTTTTTAAAGTCTAGGCGAAAAAAAATCCTTTTTCATTTATTTATTTATCAGGTAGATTTCGGTTGTGAATAAGATAAAAAAGATAATCGGGTTTAGATTTTTATATATTTTTATTAGAACATGTTAAGGTAATCAAGTTGTTCTTATCAATTAGTAGCATAGACATGCTATGCAGTAGTCGAGACAATTCGTTTGATTAAATTGTTAATAGAGGTGCAATTAAAAATTCCCCTGAAAATAACCAAGTTAGACTATTAGTTACGAGAAATTTATTAGCAGGTTCTTAAACAGGTTTTTAGAGTTCCGTAAGGTAAGTTTTTCACCAACCGTTAGTTACTTGATCAAATAGAACAAAACCAATTAAAAAAAAAAACAAATATGTCCTGCTCGACATGTCATTTAGAAAAAATACAACGTGTTTCAAACTTTTACTCAACTAATAAATATATACTTTTAGTAGAATAATAGTATTCTGGGACATCCTGGGACATTATTTACACACGGCCATCTGATAACAAACCAAGCAGAGCTTTTACTATGGAAACTGAATATACTACATATAGTACCTACTTTTCTTTTGTAAATACATACTTATATGGATAATTACACCTAGACTCAGAACAAACAGATATGTTCATGAACACAAATATCTGTCTTGGGTGGGAATCGAACAGGCCTGTTAAATGTTGAACAACAAACAATGAAAAATATGATTTCAAAAAAATAATAAATGTTCTGTTCTGTAAGATGATAAAATAGGTTGTAATTTTATTTGAAACAACATTTGACTAATTAGGTACTGCTAACTTCATTTTATTATTGTTTGTCTTTATACGTATGACTTAAATTGTTACTAAAACTTGCAATATATATGAGGAGATAGGTTGCTTAGTTGCCTCATCTTACAACATTATCCACTCGACCAGTCGTACTAACACCCAAAACTATTGATATCAATACATAAAAATAAACCTATATTACAAATAAAATAATGTTCCTTAAATATTATGAAGAGAACTCAATATCAATAGTAGAACATTCCAGATCTGAATAAAAATAAATGAAAGTCACCTTTGGATGGAACACAAACTATCCATAACCCTTTACAAAAAAAAAGAATTGTTTTTTATCTAGTTTATGGTATTTTTTTTTAGTTGATAACACGAATGGACCAGTGGTTAAGACTTCCCCACTTCGTGTCCCGGGTATGATTCCGCGCCGGACACTTTTTGTGTGACCCATAAATAGTTGTTCTAAGTCTGCATGTAATTTGTGTCCGTCTATCATATGTTAAAGTACCCCGCGGGGGACACAGTGACCAGATTCCCTAGTGCTAGTCTTTTATAAAAAAAATAGCTTTTCATGCATCGAAAGAATGTACGAAACCTTTGGTACGTGAATCCGAATCTCATTTAGCCGGTTTTTTGCAACTAATTTTGGTGGCGTTGCGTCTATGTGATGATAATAAAGCAACGTAGGCAAGACCTGTTTCAAGAATTGCATATTATACCTATATACTTGTCTATTCTACTTTCTGATAGTGACTTATACTGTCTGGCTCGTTTTTTTTTCGTCTAGCCTCCTATTAACCGTTAGATTAGCTTAAATGCAAATGTCAAAACGACCTTACTAATGTAAACCGGTTATGATGCACCAAAACTTGCCAAGATACAGATATCGAACTGAATTAATTATGTTCCATCAGATATTTAATTGCTGTGTGGTGACGGTAAGCAATATCACCCCATATCGACCTGTTGGGTAGAAATAAACTACCAAAGAACTAACGGCATAATTTTTATGAGTACCACGACTATCGTACTACGATCGTCACCATGCCAAGCACGAGGTTATGGCATATTTTTGGCCTTTGTCCAGCAAACACAGTATTTTGGCTGACATAAGACTCTTTAGAACTTAGGATTAGCAAATAATTATGCGTTGAATTTATGGAAAAACAAGTACACTTGTAGAACATTGTGTGATTGAGAGCACCTGATCTTTATTTGGAGTGCATCCCATAAGCGGGCAGCTTGTGTGTTGTGTATTGAAGAAATTGACGATAAAATTAGTGGAATACACTGCCATTTTTAATCACAAGTTTTCAGAAGTTCACAAGGGTCGCGAATGAGTTGTGTTTTCCTTGAAGAAGAGAGTAGTAGAGGAAGCGAACAGAATACTTAACTAGTAGAAGTGTGGTGACAATCTAAATATTTCGACGAAATCTTACTGGCAGCCAATTGAGTTTAATGCGAAATTCAGTGACGTCATCATATTTACGCAAACCAAATGTGAATCGTATGCAGATTAATGAATCGTATGGGAAATTAGTCGTTGTAGAGTTTTTTTTCAACAGACAACACCATTATTAGGGATATTCTTTGTCTCGGGGAACTTTATAGACATATAATTAGGGGCCACAAAGTCACACTAATAGTTGTCCTGCGCGGCAACAAACTGGGGATGCAAAGTGGCGATGTGACTGCCTTAACCGTTGCGCTACAAAGTGCAGGTGATCGTTGACGCCACGTTACTGCGTACACTGGCATTGAAAACTTTAACACCACGCACTAAGGCTTTTATAATCATCAGCTTGAAAGCCATAATAAGCTTTGATGTCAGCTTTATTGTATTCAATCTGGTCGTAGTTAAGAGCTTAAGTGTTCTGCTACGGTGTTTCGCTCGGATGATCTTAATAATCATTTCTCCACTACTACATTTATTAATCATCGGGGACAAAATCTAAAATTGTTGCCTCCTTATGGCGTAAAGCTCATATCTAAACCCTTCCAAAAGTGTCAAATGCTCCACTTCGTTCGAATGAACATCCTATTCCCATTTTTCTATTCTTGTCTAAAATACTGGAACGCTGTGTACACAAATATCTTTCTAGTTTTGTATTTATCAATAACTTAAATAGTTCGCTGCAGTCCGGTTACAGATCAGTGTACAGTACTACCACTGGACTCATTGAAGTGACTGGCGATATTAGAGCAGGCATGGAAGATACCAAAGTGATAATTATGGTCACTGCATTTAATACCGTCACTTACGGTATCAAGATATCCATATCCCGTCTTATTATTTTAGACGAAACACTGAAATGGCTTCTCTTATATCGACAAGAACGTCTAAAATTAGTATATCTCGGTGATACTTCATCGAATTGCAGTAACCTCGACATTTGTAGCGCACCACAAGGTGGTATTCTTTCGTACGACTAAAGAAACATTTTGTGTATGTACGTTAGTAATGTTTAATGTGACATTTAAAGTTATTATAAACACACACAATTAAATTTAAATATCACATAATTTAATTTCAAAACATTAAATGATATTAACTACACGCCTAATCGCGGCGTCCATACGCTACAGGAAAACGTTATTTTTGAAGTTATTTACGACAAAAAATATTATTTTATAAATAACTTTCATGTATCGCCACACTTCGATATTTTTTTTAAATAATTATTGTCATGGGCAAATAACAAACTGTCATCTAATCCCAAACTAGATAGACCCTGTATTATAGCCACCAGACAACTGATAAACAAACTTCTAATTTAAACAAATTACAGCCAGACATAAGACAAAAGTAAAGTACAGTCGCCAGCACGTCAACCTACCCCTATCTGTCAAATTTCCCCAATTGAAAGTGAACCTTATGCTTTTGTGATAACGTTGAAAATCTATAAAATAAATTTGACAGATTGGAGTAGCTGGATGTGCTGGCCGCTGTACATTACAAACAAAGTATTGTACACCATAACTTAAAATTAAAATGAGCATACATAAATTAAGTACAAAGGGCGGTCTTATCGTTACTGCGATTTCTTCCAGACAACCAAATAAGGTCCTCATCACTCAAAGATTTGTCCTGGGTGGGAATCGAACACACGACATCTGGCTTTGCATTCATGGTCTCTAGACCAACATGTCAGTAATATGACAATGACATTAAATAAATATCACAACCCTAGCTACATTTAGGTTAATTTGAATAAGATTACTCAAAACTGTTATATATAAGAAAATGTTTATATTTCTTTTATGTATATCCCATATTATTATGTTTTATATATGTAAGCGATCTGTCAGAAAAACAAAACAGCAGCATCAAATGCACTTACTGTACCTAGTACAACAATATGTCAACAATAGTGTGCATTAAAAAGTACTCTTATTTAAGTACTTTAATTATTTTACTTTACTTAAATACCATACAATAATAGCATTATGTTTTGTCTTAATCGGTTTGCATTTTATCCTCTTTTAGCCATGAAATTAATAAAGATGTAATCTTGATACCTACTTCGAAACTGTTGGCCAAAATTCTTAGGTAATAATCAAACGAACAAGCCTAACACTAGACTGGTTAGTCTGGTCTGAGCCTAGTAGACGGAGAAGGTCATCTAGTATTTTAATAGCCGAAATTAATTAAATTTATACATTATACACTTAACTATTTATTATATTTATATAATATCTACAAATGTGGATTGGTGTTCCGTGCCGAAATGTTAAAAGAACCCTTATATGTGACCTATAAAAAAATCCGTGCATTGTTCTTTTGTAACATGTATTGTAGTATATTTGTAGTAAGTATATTTACTGCTACTACTTATCATATGGGCAGTGGTTACCCTAGTGTCAGAGTTGTTCAAGCCGCACAGTAAGCCTAGCCGGGACCGATAGCTTAATAGTGCCCTCCGAAGCACGGAGACGCTCAGAAGTTGAACCACTTTGGTGTTCACGAACTGACTGCGAGCCTAGTTGCTTGACCTCGCCGATCACTTACGGATCGGTGAGAGCATCTGACTATGACTATATTGAAATTTAGAACAGAATGTTTTTGAAATTTTAGCAATGACTATATTGAAATTTAGAACAGAACGTTTTTGTAATTTTAGTAACTGTGTTGAATTTGGTTTGGGTACTGCTCGATAAATTATACCAACCGGTTAGACCCCATAATAATAGGAAATAAGACGAGGAAGAAATAAGAAGGTACAGAACCCATGTTTAGCAACTCGAGCTCGTATTAGCCGGTTTTTTTTGCTGAACGACACGATTGTGATGCATGCAACGCAGTTTCGACGCCTGTGATGGTTTGTTTTTCATGTGCAAAATCTTGATACCATATCTACTTATTAATTAGTTTCGAGGTCTCACAAAATAATTATAGTAGTGTAGGGTGTATGTATATTTTACTCATGTAAAACTAAGCAGGTTTTAGGGTTCGCACCTCAAAAGGCAAACAAATGGAAGCCTTACAGGAACACTCACGTGTCTGTCTGTCCTCCGTTTGACGCGGCCAAATTGCTGCGAAACTTATTATTTTTATTGAGTTGACATTTGATACACATATGTACACTCGGCTACATATCAAGCTATACATTTCCAGTATAAGCTGACCTCTCATTGAATGGAAATTCTATAAACCACGAGATCAGCTTACACTGGAAATGTATAGCTTGATATGTAGTCGTGTGTACGCTGGTGTCCCATAGACTGACGTTTATCATATACAAATTAATTTTAACATGAGCCACATTTGGCGATATATATAAAAAAATACGAAAGGGCTTGTTATATATATCTACTATTTAAAAATAAGGCGGGTTTTCCTTTCTGACGCTATAACTCCAGAACGCACGAACCGATTTCCACGGTTTTGCATTCGTTGGAAAGGTTTCGGGCTCCGTGAGGTTTATAGCAAAGAAAATTTATAAAATTGAACGCGGGTAACACCGAAGGGCACAGCTAGTTTTATCTATATATATAAAAATCAATGCCACTTTTCGTTGTAATGTTATAACTCAATAACGCCTTTACCGATTTGGCTAATTTTGGTCTTGAATTATTCGTGGAAGTCAAGGGAAGGTTTGTAAGTAGAGAAAATTTTAAAAAAGTATTGAAAAAGTGTAAAATAAACATCTTTCTGTACTCCCATATACAAACAATTTGTACTAATACTTAAAAACGTAGCGAAGCACGTACCGGGCCGCTAGTAATTTATAAATAAATAGGTTTGAATTAATTTAAGAAAATATGTGATTATTACCCTCCATATCTACGAAACTGTTATAGAGCTTAAACTTTTAAAAAAATACAGAAAATATTATTTAACATAAATTACAGAAAAGCCCATAGGTGTTATATTAACACAAGGAAATTTCTCAATATTTCAACGAGTGAACTTCATTGGCAGTTGATGTACAGAATCCTCTTAACACAACTTTATTTCCTACTTGTCCGTTTTTTTTTTCTTGTATTGACGCCCCACTCTTGTATTGACACACAATAACGTTGCCACTGCACAAGAACAGACCTACACCGAATCATAAAAAAGTACTACCGACATATCGCCGATATTTTTTCGTTATCGGTGCTCAAACTCCCTTAGTGTAAAACTTTTGCTGGGTAAATTTAACCAAAACCAACGTTTGTTTTTAGATCAAATACTTTAAAACTATATAGTTTTAAAGATTTTAACCAACAACAAAACAGTCAACGTTTCTTTTTGTTGGTCATCATGGTTGGAAATCTCTAGGATTATATAGTTTTAAAGATTTTTTATGATTCGGTGTAGGTCTGGTCTTGTGCATTGGCGAGGTTATTCCTATTTTACAATCTTGGAAGTAACTACTATATAAGTATATAGTATATATAGTAGTTACTTTCAAAATTTCATTGAATTGATTGATTTTCATGCAAAATAGTAGCAATGAAGGAGTGTAAATAAATAAAATGGATAAAAAAGGTTTTTATTCACGTAGACTTTAAAAAAGCGCTTGTAAATTGTCAGAACATGTTTGTAGTAATACAGTTATTATTTCTAGTTGCATATTACAGATATTTAGGTACACGGAATGTTAAAACATTTATACAATTTATTTTATCCAGTAGTGATATTTAGCTAGCTTGTATTAAGTTATTGTCTGAATGTGTCTGTCTATATTAAGTAATGAATTCAGTATTATTATTATAACGGACCTTGTGTTTAAAACGACGGTCGCGCTTTAATGCTACCACCGGATCCAATGGGCCCCAACTGAGAAGACCCAGCGAAACAAACTCAGCAGGTTCATCTACTACCGGTTTCAACACGGCCCAGTTGAGACGGTCCGGCGAAACATACTCAAGCGGGCATGAACACGGGATTTGGTCCACTTAAAGTAATTATTTAGTAGGCAAACACAATATCTGCTCGATCGGTTGTCTGAATGAATATTAATTTAGATTATATTTAGGAAACAAAAGAAAAAACATCTAAACAATAACATTATTCATTTTGAGACAGAGTCAATAAATTTAAATTTAGTATATGTTAGCAATCATATTACAGATAGTCACAGATAGTTCACGTAACTCAACAAATTAGTCATGTCTATATGGCTATAAGATCTCCAGCGAGCAATGTCATCGATGTACTCTTTAGTGGTATAATAACCCCTTGCCATAAGTACACGTTTAATATGTGTCTTGAAACTTGTGTCAGGCAGACCAGTAATATGAGTAGGAAGCTTGTTATAAAACCTAATACAATTTCCTAAAAATGATTTATTCGTTTTGCTGACTCTAAAGCCCGGCATTGCAAGTTTGTCTTTATTCCTAGTATTTATGTTATGCAGTTCACTTTTTTTTCTATAGTTATGAATATTTTTTCTAACATACAATATATTCTGATATATATACTCAGATGGCACCGTTAGTATATTTACTTCTTTAAACAAAGTTCGCAAAGATTCGCGACTACCTAACCCATAAATGGCTCTGACTGCTCTTTTTTGTAAAATCAAAATAGTACTTATGTCAGCTGCCGAACCCCACAGCAGAATGCCATAGGACATAATACTATGGAAGTACGCGAAATATACCGATCTAGCAGTTTGTTCATCTGACAATTGTCTTATTTTCCAAACGGCATAGGAAGCCGAACTTAATTTAGCTGCAAGCTTTTCAATCTGAGGAGCCCATTGCAATTTTGAGTCTAGTATCAATCCCAGAAATACGGTCGACGGAACTAAATCTAATATTTCATTTAATAGAACTGTTGGTATAACTGTCTCACATTCGTGTCAGTCTCTCAGTGTCTACTTTTAACCGACCCCAAAGAGTTCTAAAGAAGGAGGTTATCAAGTCGACTGTACTTATATGTTTGTGTTTTGTATGTATGTTACGTGATTTCTCCGTATTTTTTGGGCTGAGTTTTGATAATCTCCTGGTAATATCTATTAGGTGAATGTTAGGAAAAATTATTAAAACAAATCTATCTCGAAAACTACGCATAATCGTAAAACATACAAGGGAGTGATTCGAATACTCTCATCATAAAGTATCTAAATTTTGCGTTTGAACGTCAACTTCTCGACCGGTTGGAGTGGTTGGTAGATGCTTGCCTTTCACGCAGTAGGTCGTGGGTTCGATTCCCACCTAGGACAAATATTTGTGTAATTATCTATGTAAGTATGTTTTTACATCAGTTGTCTGATTTCCATGGTACAAGCTCTGCTTAATTTGGGATCAGATGGCGTGTGAATAATGTCCCAGGTATTTAGTAACGTTTTAGCCGTATTCTAAATGTACAAGCGCCCTAGTAGATTTCCACAACCCTGTTGATACTTTTGTCCAGCAGTGGACGTCATTCGGGTGAAGCGATGATGATGATGTTGATTAATATAATAAATTGAGCACGGGTTCTTGTTCAGTGTCATTTTTTTGATACGGGCCGAAATAAATCTGGTTTAAATCATACGTATTAATTCATTTCTATATTATTACATAGTTACTTTTCGTAACGCTATTTTAGGGTTCCGTAGCAAATGGCAAAAAACGGAACCCTTATAGATTCGTCATGTCTGTCTGTCTGTCCGTCCGTATGTCACAGCACTTTTTTTCGATACTATAAGGACTATAATGCTGAAACTTGGTAAGTAGATACAATTGTATAAATGTTTTAAAAATCCGTGTACCTAAATATCTGTAATAAGTAACTAGAAATAATAACTGTATTACTACAAACATGTTCTGACTATTTACAAGCGCTTTTTTAAAGTCTACGTGAGTAAAAACCTTTTTTATTTTATTTTATTTTTTATTGTTAGAAGTATTCTATGAACCGCATTAAGATTTTCACAGAAAAATAGAAAATAACAATAAATTTTGGGAGTTCCCCATACATAGAACTGCAACTCAAAATGTTTTTTTTTTTCATAAAAAACCCTTACATGGATATGTCTTCAAAAACGATATTGAGGTTTCTAATATATCTTTTTCTAAACAGAATAGTTTTCGCGAGAGACACTTCCCAAGTGGTAACATGAATGTCCCCCCCCCCCCCCCCCTGTAACATCTAAGAGAAGAGAATGATAAAATTAAAAAAATATATGATATACGTTACACGATGCTCGAAAGAAGTAAAAAACACTATTTTTAGTGCGTATTGCACTTGCTTCTACTCGAGCGCCCTGTGGGCTGACTATACTCAAAAACAGTACAGCGCTCTACGAGTCCAATTCAACAATGCCTACAGAATGTTGTTGGGGCTGCCTCGGTTCTGCAGTGCGTCAGTGATGTTCGCTGAGGCGCGCATTGACTGCTTTTATGCGACGATGCGAAAACGGTGCACATCTCTGGTGCGTAGGGTCCGCGCCAGCTCCAACACCATCCTGAGGATGATGGCTGAGAGGTTTGACTGTCACTACATTAACCATTGTTGCATGCTTAATGTAGTGACAATGACAAGGTAAATGAATTAGGGACAACACATAACTGTTTTATTATCGGTCCGCATTTTCTTAATTATATTTTAATTTTAATATTTTAATTTTCGTGACATGTGATTAATTTTAATTCATTGACTTTGCCAACTTACTTTTTAAGTTCTAATGTAATTTTGTGTTGTGTTTTGTCTTATTTCTCTCATTTAAATTTAATGTATTTATTATAATCCACTTGTTGGTCGAAATAAACGAATAATAATAATTACCATGCAAACGTCCACCAAAAATTGGTTTGAACAAGATCTAGTAAGTAGTTTTTTTTAACACGTCATAAACCGTAAAACGCAATTTACAAAAACATTAAAAACATTATGTTTCTTGCTGGTACGGAACCCTTCATGGGCGAGTCCGACTCACACGGGGCCGGTTTATTTCGTAATTGTAGCAATAACAAACAACTAAACAAACAATTTGATAGTTTTACAAACCAGCATTTGATCCTTATAAGTTATGCTATTAGCTGCTACAATATTTTTTCAAATACAAAGGATTACCAGTCATGCAAAACAACTTTTCAAATATCGAGTGACTCCATTTTAGTTTTTGCCAGCATTTTTCATTCCTTTTTCAGCTATAACGTAATTAAATTGCTTGAAAATTAGCAGACTAGCATTACCAACCTACCTAGTAAATGTTTTCTAGCAAGTCACAATTGTCCCTGTCTGTTATTGTACCATTTCAGTTTTTGCCAGCATTTTTTATTCCTTTTTTCAGCGATCAATTTAATTACGTTATAGCTATAACGTAATTAAATTGCTCGAAAATTAGCAGACTAGCATTACCAACCTACCTAGTAAATGTTTTCTAGCAAGTCACAATTGTCCCTGTCTGTTATTGTACCATTTCAGTTTTTGCCAGCATTTTTTATTCCTTTTTTCAGCGAGCAATTTTATTACGTTATAGCTATAACGTAATTAAATTGCTCGAAAATTAGCAGACTAGCATTACCAACCTACCTAGTAAATGTTTTCTAGCAAGTCACAATTGTCCCTGTCTGTTATTGTACCTACTGTTATATTAAAAATCAACCAAGATATTTTTTAAAATAAACTAACAACTTTGTCGATGTAAACGACGCAATCACTAAATTTGTTCATTGTTTTGATGCCAATAATCTTGAGCATCATGATACATCACAAGAAAACTAAAGTCTCCAAAGTCACTACACCTAATATGGCACATGATAATCAATTACAACTTGATGGAGTTGGGTTGGCCCCTATTGAAACAATTGTGTTCTTGGATATCAATATCACAATTAAATATCATATTTATTCAAAACTTCAATGGGGCCCACAAATAGAAAACTATCAGCCAAAATAAGTTCTGTAGTATATGCTGAAAAACCTATTAGAAGGATCACTGACACAGCTTGAATGGTTTATTTCAGTTAGACGTAAGCATAATTTTATGTTACATCTACCCGTCTCCTCAAAATAAGTAACTCTGTTAAGTATATGATATTATAGAATTGTCTACCATTTAGTTTAAAATAATTATTAAAGCCAAATTGTGTAGCAGGAATATTGGGCATATTACAAAATATCTGATTATTTAAGAGAAGAAAATTGTTTGGGATTGATTTACTCTCAGTCAACCCACATAAAAAAATATGTAATTAATCTTAAGCAAAATTTATTTTAAAAAAGGATATTTACTATGTTTTTAAAGAAATTGCCGATCCCACATAAATGTGACATATTCAAATAAATAAACTTAGATTTTTGTTCTTTTAATCTATCATAATTATATAAAACAATATTTTTCTAAAGGCCTTCACTATGTGGTACATAACTTATTTGTATTATTTTTACATCTTTAAGACATTTATACTGGTTTTTTGTCATTAGCTGTTTTTTTTTACGAAATGCTGAAAATACAGTTGAACGGAATCATATTTTTAAATAATAATTTTTATTTTGAAAATGATTATTTTAACATAATCTCTTGAATAAGCCGGAGCAGTCTCATCTTTTCTGTTTGCACTTTAAAAGAGTTCCGTTCAAATAAGTTCTCACTACGTAATAACACTGATCCTATATATCGTGATAGATCCACTGATCACTTCTAAGTTTAGTGGCTCGCTATAAAGCATGAAGCGCGCGTGCACCGTTTTCAGTCAAAAACAACGGCGCAGCCACGACTACGAGTGTTGCCGCGGTTTGCATGGCCGCTGTGCTGGCTAGGCAACTTAGCCTAGGGAACCCGTGGAGTTGATCCTTATTACTAAAACTAATATACTGAAACTGTAACAAACACTCGGTAATCAACTATAACAGCGTCAATATAAAGTTAAAATAAACTAGTAGTATTCATATTTCATTGTAAGGTCAAACTGCTAACACCAGAAATTTAACTCGATTTACGTTTAATAAGTAGCACTTATTTTTTGTACTATAACTCTTTCTAATGTAGTGGAAACATCGACTACCAGCAATATATATTTCCAGCAATAACTCAAAACCAGGCCAAGTGCGAGTCGGACTCGCGCACGTAGGGTTCCTTACCATTATCTATAAAAACGTTTGTTGCATGGGAGCCCCCTTAAATATTTATACTGTTTAGTTTCTTAGTGGCAACAGAAATACATCATCTGTGATAATTTCAACTGTCTAACTATCACGGAACATGAGATACAGCCTGGTGACAGACGAACAAACAGACAGACAGCGAAGTCTTAGTAATAGGGTCCCGTTTTACCCTTAGGGTACGGAACCCTAAAAATTGATGGTAAATTATAAAATCTAAAATCGCATGTAAAAAAATATATACAAAAATTATATATAAAATACTTAACTATGGACAAGCTTCCTTCTTTGTAATTATGCAAAACGTCTAAATTATTTCATTATGCACACAGAGACGACGCGCTTTAATTTGAATGGAACTTAGGTACTTACGTTTGCATTCACGTGATAAGGAAGACAAGCGACAATGATGTAGTTTCAAGAAACTAATGTCAGGAACTAAATATTCATAAATCTAAATTATTATTCATCTTGCATATATCTATATATGGAATAGTGACAAAAATATATTTTTGTAACACTTAACGTTGCAGCGTGCAGACAAAAATTATTCATTAGCCTTCAGACGGTATTGCATGCATCGTTTATGCATTAGGCAAGGACAACTTGTTACGTTACGCATGAAAACGCTTATTAGCGGCTGCATAGTGTTTTTTGTTCTAACATCGGTGGAGGCGTGGCGGGAAAAGTTGCACATTATTTACGACGACCACGAACCGATGCGGCGATAAGGCGCGTCGCAGTCGCCGCGTCACGATCTCCACTATCTCCTGATGCCGATATTGGAACTATAATATTATTAAATACAACCCGCACTCAGCTTTTGCTACGTAAAGACTATTGACCTAATACGGATCAGTCTAAATCGATTTCGTTCGGACGCAGCCTCGGGATGTTCTACGTAATTATTATTCAATTTATGTGAAGATTCGCTGACGGTTTGGCTTCCTATATAATTTTGAGTAGGTGTGTATTATTATTAGTGAAACACTTGCGAATGCATGGCCATCTTGTCTAGACAAGTAGGTAAGTCATAGCCGCGTCTAGACATAGAACATTACCTAATGATGTTGCACTCTTATCAGGCGTGAATGAAAGAGAGTGAAGCCGACAAGAATAAATTGCCTAGAGCTTATTTTCACATTTTGTATTGTGAAAGTTTGGTATGTATGTGTAGAAACTATTTTTAATGTTAGTCTCGATAGGTGTATGGCAATATTCTTAACGATATAATTACGATGTTCTAACACTTCAACTAGCAAACTGCGACAGACGCTATGCAAACAGCGCATATTCTATTCAAAATAGCAAACATTTTGAATAGAATATGTGCTGTTTCTATTACAGATAAATTATTACACATAATTATTGTGGATGTACCGATTAAAACTCTTTATTGTAAAATATGTTAACAAATACATATTTTACAAAAGGCAAGAAATTTTAGCGGTAAGCTTGTTTCTGGCTATTAATATTATATCATCACTCGAATGGCCACTGATACTCGAGTACAAAATTAGTGACATACATTTTTTTATTAGTTTGGACTGTTCCGAGTTAATTTCCTTTATTAACATGCATACAAAGTTAACTGAAAACAGCATAGCCGACTCTCTTGTTTTTACCGAACAATAGACTCATATAGGTCTTAAGCCGCAAATAAAATACCAAAATAAGACTCTTTGGCGCGAAATATTTAATTTGTTTAAGTAAACAAAGAGCACTATAATAGGGGTTCAAACCTCACGCATGAGATGTATGACAGGGTCAATTTCAAGGGAGATTTAGTGCAACAATCTCTCTATGATGTAGCCGTGCTTACGGAAGAGAAGAAAAGAGGGGTATTTTATTGTCACGAACTTAGGAGAAAGATCCATAAAAATGTTAGCTGCATCCAATGCCTGGTGGAAAGCAATTGAAAATCAACGTCAACGTAGACACATCAAGTGTCATACTGGTACAATACTTGCGCTGGCGTACCTCAGGTGGCGTATTCTGATTCCTCTCATCTTACTTTTTCCTGCCATCTTTACGCACACCTTAAACGAAATCTATATACAATGCACTCCATTAGACACGTCATAAAATATAATAATAATAATAGTATCGCGGGACATTATTCACATATGACCATCTACCCCAAACTGGCCATCCCAAACTAAACAGAGCTTGTACTATGGAATAACAGATAACTGAATATGCTACTTTTCTTTTTTAAATACATACTTATATAGAAAATTACACCCAGACACAGGGCAAACAGCAAAAGCAAATAAATTAGAGTCACAAAGCATAAAAAATGGGACAAAAGACAAGATATGAGCAACTTAGTTAAATCTTTAAAGTCCAATAACTTGAAATCAGTTAAGTTTGAGACATGGTATTTTATAGTCAAATTAGTCAGAAATTATGAAAACTATAACCCCATAAAGGATCTAGGTCGACTTACCCTGTAACCCTGTATAAATTTAATAAAATTTTGTTGAATCCCGTTGGTTTTCACTACTTCTATTCTCTATTGGAGTGTTTTTCAACCTGTGGGTCGCGACCCCCTGGGGGGTCGCGAAGCCTCTATAGGGGGGTCGCGAAGCTTCTATAAGGAATTAGCAAAAGGTAAAGAAAGCTAGTCACAGGGTCCCAAATGTATTTAGAGTATTATGATCAGGCCTGCTGCAAATACATTAAAAGTTAAGCGCGAAGTTTCAAAACTCTGGCTGTACTTTGTCTCTTGATAACCACCTAACCTCTGTATGATAAAGTAAATTTTAGTGGAGTGCTCCCATATTTTCGCAAATTTTCGACACAGACGTATCCGAAACGCTTTTTCTTTAATAGAATTTACATTTTTTATAATAATATTTAGAACTTGGCTGTATTCCTGTGGCAAGGTTTTGGTCGCAAGAGCTTGACGATGGAGAAAACTATGCGTAGTGCTGTAGTTTTCGTGGGAAGCGCTATACAAAAAAGTATTCTTCCATTACATTTTCATTGGATTCAACGCACAAAAGCTAGATAGTGCACACATTCCGCAGTATCGGTAGATTCATCAAATTTCAAGGAGTCATCGAAACATTAGTCGTCATATCGCTTATCCTTGAATAAAGTACCGAAAAAATCTTTATCAAGAGAAAACTTCAAGGGAAATAACACACAGTGATTTATTCCCAATCACAGTAAAGCTGAATTTCAAATAACTGATGTCGTGAAAAAGTTCTTCCTTATTCATCTTCATTCTTCATCACTCCCGCTAGAAGTTGACGGTTCTGTTGGTCAATTCAGACGTTAATCCATTTTTAACCATTATAAACCACTGTTAGATACTTAAAAACAATGGCTGGCGCTCGCCAAACAGTATCTGGCTGACGGTCTCAAAGCATACAAGTCGCGATCGCGCGTGCCGCCACTGCATAGCCATCGTCACCCCCGTAACGTTCATTGCGTTTCGCTTATTCATTCCCTCAACTCGCATTTTAATTATGCATTTATCCGAACCCTAATTATTAAAATGGATAAATAAGTTGGATTCAATATTTGTCACAAAAGAAGACCTAATTCTTAACATTCCATGGATTCACCCTGCGGAAACCGGGTCCATCGCGTGGTTGAGGAGGGAATACTCGACAGAGTCTGAAACTTGCGACTCAGATGTAGGTTTAAGAGGTGTCCCTGTGATGCATCAACGGTCACCTTCTCTGTCTCTCAGTGTTCCCCCCTCTTCCTAGCCCAATTTGGTAAGATCCTAACAATACCTCTTTGGACACTCATTCTAATATAGATCTTACGGAAGTTCTTGATAATCCTAGGTATTTTAATAGGTTTAAGAGGCATTTTGCTGGTATACCTCTCGCACCCACTTCCACGGCATATAAATTAACCACAAAACCGATTCTCGTTAATTCATTTGATAAGTCGTAATACTTGTTTGTCTTGAACGCGTGATCTTTAGGGATGTTGGTTTCCCACGGTACGGTAAGCTCTATGACCACGACGCGTAAATACATGAAAAAAAGCGGGTAAATAACGGGTAAGGGGGTCGCGAAAAATTTCTTCATACTAAAGGGGTCGCGTCATGAAAAAGGTTGAAAAACACTGCTCTATTGTAATACCTACGTGAGTCACATTTAAGGTCACGTTGCAAGCAATTCGACTGTAAAATGTCCTGCTATTTCTAATTTTACGAGCTTATATCATTTACTTATAATACATATAGGTCAATGGCTTATACTTAGATATATCCATTAAAAACAATTCTAGATTTAATAATATATAATATAATAATGAACGTGTATTATATACTTGTTTGTGTTTTAATATGAATTATCATTTTGACGGGCCTGTTGGCTTGGTTGGCGAATGCTTCCTTTTCACGCCGGAGGTCGTGAGTTCCATTGCCACCCTGGACAGATATTTGTCTGCATGAACATGTCTGTTTGTCCTGAGTCTGGGTGTTATTATGTATTTAAGTATGTATTTACAAAAGTAAAGTCGTATATGTAGTATATCAGTTATCTGGTTTCCATAGTACAAGCTCTGCTTAGTTTGGGATCAGATGACCGTATGTAAATAATGTCCTAGGATATTATTATTATTATAGCTGAAAGAAGTCCACGGCTAGACAAGGCTCCCCCAAGAATCATCTTGGGGGGATATACCATAATCTCCACGCTTGGCAGACGGGTTGGCGATTGCTGTAAGATGGTCATAGCACTCAGAAGGAAGCTACTGCCGGTCCTCTGGTAGATATTCCGTCGGGTGGACTTCTAGGCCCCGCATGGGATGAGAAGGGGTGATGATATTTTGATATTCGCCTCCATCACCACTCAGCAATGAATATGAGTATATGTACAATAATCTATATTATATGTTATTTAGATTCGAATCTAAATTTTGTATAACTATCGATGTTGCCTGCTGATTTTTATTATCAGTTTTAGTCCAACTTTCGCGTATCGTAATCATTTATGAACATTGTTAACAGGTATTAACGCGACTAACCTTATTGTTATTTTCCCGACGTTACGACCAAGTTGCATTGATCGTGGTCACGGGATGACTGGCGCAGCGGTGTTTCTCCGCTACCGAGGGCATGGAGTATTTAACTACCCTCACTGATCTTTTGTCACAATGTTAAGGCCGGTTACACACTGCACTAACGGAGTCCATATTGTGACCGACTGTACATGTCGCGGTGTTAAATGTTTAATCACTGGATTCCATGACGCCGACAATTTGAACCATCCTCCCGATTGAAATTTTTGTATTTCTTAATTTCAAGGGCTTCACGCACAAGTCGCGAGTAGTAGTGACGCTCGGTGGAAAGGACTTGTGGCTGATCAAAATCAATCCAGTGATTAGTGCCGGGTTGTAATAGATGTTCGGCAACTGCTGACTTGTTAGTCTGGCGCTTGTTTACCGCTGCGACATGTTCTCTGACCCTGTCCGCGATGGTCCGCTTAGTCTGGTCTATATAGGAACTGCCGTAGCTGCAATTCAATTTGTAGACTCCTGGTGTTTGTAGCGGCAAAACATCCTTCGGTGTGCCTATCACGTTCGTCACGGTTGTATCGGGTGTGTATATGGTGCGTATGGCAAACTTTTTTTAGCACCGAACCGATCTTGTCTGTTACACCTTTTATATAGGGCATGTATGCAGGTTGTCTGCTTACGTCCGGACGTTTGTGCCGCTTCTCCTTTTGTCCACCATGCCGACTCACTCTGTATCCATTATAATTGAGCACCTGCTGGACATGGACCTACTCTCGATCTAGGTGTTCAGGGTCACAGAGGTCATGAGCTCTATTCGTGAGGGACGAGACAACCGAGAGTAAGTGATGCGGATGGTGATGTGAGGCACCGTGTAAGTCTCTGTCAGTGTGTGTGGGCTTGCGATATACACAGTGGGACAGAGTTCCATCCAATCTCGCTGTTATTTTAACATCCAAGAACGAGAGCGATCTGTCTGTCTCCATTTCATATGTAAACCGCATATTCGGATGAAAGGAGTTGAGGTGTTCCATATATTGATCTGCTTCCTGTTTACTACCTTTGATGATACAAAATATGTCATCTACGTACCGTTTCCAAATTGTAATGGTCTTCGGGCCGAGTTTTAATAATTCTTCCTCCAGGTGCTCCATCCACGTGACCACGATCAATGCAACTTGGTCGAAACGTCGGGAAAATAACAATAAGGTTAGTCGCGTTAATACCTGTTAACAATGTTCATATATAAAGTAAGGGTAGCTGGCGTTAATATGCGATAAGACTACCAATTTGAAATTATTATGATCTTAAGTTTCTTTGTTTTTATAAAGGCTCTCGGTCTATTTATCTTAATTCTCTATTAAATGTTACCTTCACTCTTACGTTACATTTAACTTTAATTAGCGAATGATCGACGTAAACAAAATTGTCCAAATAAACCAAATGAGAACAATTTTTTTACGTGATAGTCCTGTATCTTTTCGATTAGAAAATAGTATCATAATAGGTTCACGATCAACGGTGAAATTCGCGTAACATATATTATATACAAAGTCACATAGTACAGTCGTATTGATAAACAGTCGCTTCTTTTAAAAATGTAATGGTAATAAAAAATAGTATTTTCCATTTGTGATGTGATACTTAAAAGTATCGTAAGGAGGTGACGGATAGATTGAGGCGGAGCATTTTGGTATAGAACTGACTTCACTTCACGCGACATGGATGGAACGCATGAATATGCACGAATATAGCTAATAATATAATAATATACTATATATTTTACTATACTTTTTTTTTCATTACTTTATAATTTGACTGCCACGTTGGCCTAACGAGGTCCTGGGTTCATATCTCGGGTCAGGCCAAAAGTGATTTTGGGACTTTTCTATAAAACGAGTAATTTCTCGACATCAGCCCGAAGTCTTGGCGGTATAATACTTCCGTGCCTTGGAGAACACGCAACGCCATCGGTCCTGTACCCGACCTTTCACCGGTCGTGTCACTAGGCGTGCCAACTGATCATGAGAGAGATGGAATGGAAAGTGCTCCTGTGTCTGCGTACTCACTTGTGCACTTTAATATGTCCCACGCAGCAAATTGCCGAACTCGGCTAGGAGGACATTATTTATAACAGTCTATTATAATTATAATTTATCGTATCTATGGTAGCTAGTTTGTCTACATATTTCTATACTATTCAATATTTATTTATTTGTCGCCTGTCTCACCTTGATATATTAAGTTGTTAGACGTTTAACTGTAAGACGCCTTCATTCGTCTGGGAACTAGTCTGCCGTTGCATCGGCTATAGGTAAAGGCCGTAACACACTTTCTTAGTATGTGGCCGGCATACCAGGTCCCTGATTCACAATTTAGTGGATTCAGCTACATACTTTCGATAAGTTTAGGTACATACTTAATAAACTGTTAATCGCTGATTGATATCCACGACATTACTTTGCTACCAAAGTCTGAACCCCGGCTTACCAGCGATAATTTTAGCGACACATATATTGTACTATTATTTGGCGTAAGTTGTGCACATATATGACTCGTGTACCGCACTCAAATATAATAAAAAAAACAAAAGCCGAGAGTTTAGTGCAGAGGCCATCTATAATAAATACTATATATTTATTATAGCTAGACTCAGCACTGAGCCCTCGGCTTTTATGACAGAAACTATAAGTATGTTACAATTAACGATGAACCCAAATTGATGTTACAATGTTCATTAATATGTTAGCAACAACATTGTTAACAAATATTCTTTTTGATTATACTTAGCCAAAATTGATACAAGTAATCAATCAATTCAATCATTTGAGAATTTGGAATCTTCAATGTTGCTTTTACCCTACAGTGCATGAAGTGGCAGCTACTGAGAAACACTGCCAGAAAACTCAATAGGAATATTTTTTTCTTAATATAAAATGACATGGTTTTTTTAATGTGTTAGTTTAGAGCGGCTCAATCCTAATCGCTGTTGTCGCTTAAATAATCAGAAGAAGAATTTATAGTAAGCCCTGCAACACATTTTGGCTATTCTTTCAAAATTATTTGTTTACAATTCTCTGATAACACTGCGACGTTTGTTATATATAGTATAGAATCTTATACATGAAATGGGTAGAATGTTACACAAGGTTATGCTTATATAGTATTTATATTTTGAATATCGCTCCTTTGACGGAAGGAATGTTTATTTCAATGGACACTAAGCAGATTTTCATATATATACTGACATGCTATAGTCAGAATGTTAGCTCTTTAAACTTTTCTGTTAAAGACAGTCAAGGACCAAGTTTATATGTATGTAGCTCTTACAGCTCTTTTCTACAAGTAAAATTTTATGTTAATGAGAGCTACCCCCGGAGAAGAATTCCATAGGACAGACGCCAGCACATCCAAATACCCCAATCTGTCAAATTTCCGCAATTGAAGTGAACTTTATACTTATGTGATAAAGTTGAAAATCTATAAAAGAAATTTGACAGATTGGGGTAGCTGGATGTGCTGGCGTCTGTACATTATAGTATGAAAATAACGGAAATAAACCATTATCCGCCCGTGTCCACATCAATGAGCCGTCTAATAGCTTTAACTGCATATTCTGTAGAACTTAATTTGTTCTGTTTCCCATTAGGTGTAAAGAATTATATGACTTTAGTTTTCTTGTCATTTAGCAGATTATTGTCATTAAACCAATTAACGACTTTAGAGATTATGTCATTTACTTCTTCAAAATTGCGCTATTGGCTGTTTATTTTAAACGCTTATCTCTTATATAGTAAGCTACGTCAATGATATATACAACATGTAACGTAATTAACGCACACCCTCAAATACCCCAATTAGAATATTATGTTGTAATCATAATACATACACTGATTTTTTTATTTAACATGTACATGCATTGTAATTTACTAAATTAGTTTCTTAGAATAAAGTGTATTTTTCTTTATTTTGTATTAAATGATGGAATTTGTATGAATCCAAATAAAACTGCGACTATAAAAGTCTTACTACTTTGACTTACGGTCCATTTTAGTTTGTTTTGTCTGTACTGGGTTAATATGACAATAATATCCGTAGTTTTAATTATATTGGAATAAAAATTTATCTATATTACAAATGATATAAACGGATTCAGTTAACGATTCTGAACAAACTATTTCCAGGATGTGCGTTAATTAAGTTACATGTTGTATATATTATAATCAAGAATGGGAATGCAAAATAATGCAAGTGATATGTGTATCACGGGCCTTAGTAACTACTTAATTAATTATTAATTTGGAGGTCAGACAGCAGTCGTTCTGTGCATACGTGTAATTTTTATCGCTCGTATCAAGTTAGACTTAAAAGAGATTAGAGATTTACTTATATGGTCAACTGGTATCAATATAGTATCTAGATACCGTACATACACCAACATACCTGATTATTTCAAACAAGCTGTGCCCCGCGGTTTTACCCGCATTGAATGTTATAAATTATCATCATCTCCTCCCCCGTAGGGGATAGTATGATAATATGTGTCCTATATGTTGACCCGACCTCTTAGTAACATTCATGCGAAATTCGAAGTAAATCTATGCAGTACTTTTTGAGTTTGGCCCTGGCATACATACAGACAAAAATTCTAAAATCTATATTTTTGGCTTCGATATCGATTGTAGATCATGCATGCCCCAAATATCCTTTTAAAAAAATATTCAATGTACAGTTTCGACTTTCCTACGATTTTATTATATGTATAGATTATATGTATAGTTTGCATCGATGGTCTAGCGGGTACGTGTTCATCAATTGATAATAAATTATTGCATTCAAATTTCGGACATGCCCAGAAAATCTTATATGTAACATATATTATATAGGATTCGTTTTTCTAGACCTCGCTCACAATATTAAACTTAATCCAAATCTATCCATCCAAAATTTAAGTCTTGCCAGTCTTGTAGCATTCTCTATGTATCCCGTTGTATCCATCTCTTTTACTTCTTTACAACTGTCCGCACTAAATTTCCGAACAATTTTTTCGAAGTGAATATTTTTTTTGGGCTGGCGGGTGCTCAACACACACTTTTTGGGTGAACAAAACTTGCTGAATTTAGGCAGTCGAATTGAGAACCTCCATTTTTCTTTGTCGGTAAAAACGAAGCATAAATGCATCACAATTGTTTATAAACACAATGATTAAAGAAAGTAACCTCATTTTGCTTGTTTCTACCTACTGATAACCTTTAACTTCTTCTGATTTTTTATCTTATCTTGCACCTGCGGCATTTACTTAATGAATTGTATTGTAATTGTATAGGCATTATAATAACACGCAATTAGCTTTCTTAATTATGATATGGCGCAATTAGAGCCCTATTTCGCTGTAAAATTATAGTTTTATATGTGAGAGATCTAAATTAGATAAAAAGTTTTTCAAATGCATGTCTTGTGCCACCACGGTCTCCCCTACTTGAGTAAATGACGTTTCGAAAAAGTTACTTAATTTTATACCTTTTTATCAAACAGGAGCAAAACAACGTAATCAATGTTTACAATAATGTACAAACACCAGCACATCCAGCTACCTCAATCTGTAAAGATTCTTTTATAGATTTTCAACTATATCATATAAGCATAGGGTTCAATATATCCATTTAAGTAAGATAACAATTTTTAAAATAACATTATCTTTATTGCAAAGCGTAAATTTAATCTCAAAAATGGGAAATTGTAAATTAAATCGTTCGGCGGGTGGCGGTGGTATACGTAGGCTTTCCCCCATGCCTCAACAAAAACAAAAAGGGGGTAGCTCCGAATCAAACCATTCGATTTCATCAAATTTTAAAAATTAAATATGGTATATTACTATAGACTGGTATAGACTATACTTATATGCTTTATGTGTGTTCATTTCGGATGAAGTCGCAGCGGGCCGCTAGTTAACTAATAAAAAAATTGATTGATCAGCCCCAAAGACGTTTGCCTTTAGTAAGTGAAATGATAACCATTTCTAAAGCAGATAAGACTCAGTATTTTATAAGTAAGAAAACAAAGTAGCTTATTAATTCCCTTATAATAAGTATTTTCTGACCTTTATTAATACCCTGCAGCCCTAAACATCAGTTATAATTATTACTTACACGATGTGATAGTATTAACCGAAACATGGTTAGTAGATGGTATCTCGGACTTGGAGTTATTTGGCGATCAGTATATTGTATGGCGGCGGGATCGCGATTATTCCCGTACGGGTCAACTCCGCGGAGGTGGCGTTCTCATCGCGATACGTAAGTACATATCGGCGGTTCCGCAACCGTTGTTTCATTCCTCGGCCGAGGATTTATGGGTGACAGTGAATCTACGTTTACCTGCTAGTAAAAAACATGTTAAATTAAATATAGGTGTAATATATTTGTGTAGACAAAACCTTGGGAATACCTTTTCGGACCAATTGTCAAATTTTCTTTCATGCCTTAGTAACTCAATTCTAAATAATTCGGACGACAAATTTTTAATTGTGGGAGATTTTAACTTAAGCGGCATCTCATGGAAATTAATCAATGATTCGTGGTTACCTATAAATATAAGTAGTAGTGATGAATACATGCTAACGGATGAACTACGCGTTCTAAATCTTAACCAGTTTAATGGAATTTTAAATTTTCATGGCAGGATCTTGGACCTAGTACTGAGTAATGATACTGTATCCGTTAGTGAGTGTCTAGTACCTTTGGTGCCGATTGACAAACATCACCCGGCACTTATAATCGACGTTTTCTTTGCTGAATATACTTATTTAACCCCTGCGCCGCACGTTCGGTATTTTTATGATAAAGCGGACTTTAATTCGATTAATAGAGATATATCCGTTATAGACTGGAGTAATATCTTTATGAACTCATCGCTCGAGGAATGTGTAACTTATTTTTACGACACTATAGCTAACATTCGGGAGAAATACGTCCCATCTAAAGAATTATGCCATAACTCATACCCAATCTGGTACTCCCCGGCTCTTAAACGATTGATAAAAGAGAAATTTAAGTACCTACATAAATTTAGGGTATACGGCAGGCTCACTGATGAGGTCACGTTTAAACTTCTACGCGATAGGGTAAAAAAATTAGAAGCAGAGTGTTACTGTAATTATTTGGCAACTACTGAAGCTTCCATAGAGAAAAACCCTAAGTACTTTTGGAGTTTTGTTAAGCAACGGTCGAAATCTAACTCAATTCCCAGTCACCTTAAGTATGGTGATGCGACGGTTTCCTCTGCCGAGGCTATCTGTGATGCATTCTCTTCACAGTTTTACTCTTCTTTTCTAAACCCTAATAACAACAACATAAATACATGTCCAATCTCAAGCCTTTGCTTTTCCCAATCAATACCAATTGTTTCGTCCAATATAAACTCAATTGAAATTGACATTAAATGTGTGAGAAAACTGCTTACTAATCTTGATCCATGTAAATCCGCTGGTCCGGATCAGTTATCACCAAAGTTTCTCATAGGATGTGCAGAAACAATCGCGCTACCGGTAAGCCTCTTATTCGAGAAGTCTCTCGCTACATTCACTGTACCTCACGTATGGAAGTCAGCATATGTAACTCCCGTTCACAAGAAGGGCTCAAGAAATGAGATAGGCAACTATAGGCCTATCTCCAAACTATGTATACTTGCTAAAATTTTCGAAAGAATTGTCTACGATCAAGTTTACGCAGCGCTTAAAAATACTTTTAGTCCTTCACAACACGGCTTCTTAAAGGGTAGGTCCACACTTACGAATCTCGTTTTACTTAACGATTATGTCACGAAAGAAATGGATGGTGGAGCACAAGTCGATGTCGTTTACACGGACTACAGTAAATGTTTCGACAGGATAGATCACAACATCCTAAAAATGAAATTATTGACAAATGGCATAAATGGAGATCTTCTCCGATGGTTTTCTTCTTACCTAGAAAATAGAACTCAGGCGGTTGTTGTCAGTAATTATGTCTCAAGTTGGGTTTTGATTCCTAGTGGTGTACCCCAGGGTTCCTTAATGGGACCCTTATTATTTATATTATATGTAAACGACATCGACTCTTGCCTTCAAAGTTCTAATCTTCTCTGTTTTGCTGACGATATGAAGATTTATTCTATTATATCGTCGCCAAAGGATGTAGTGGATCTTCAATCCGATCTGACGCGGCTTGACAAATACTGTCAAGTAAATAAGTTAGACCTTAACCCATCCAAATGCTCAGTACTCACTTTTAGCAGGAAACGCTTCCCACTGTCAACATCGTACCAACTTAAGGGCCAAGTATTACCAAGATGCGACGGTGTACGTGACCTTGGTGTATATCATGATTCGAAGCTACAGTTTGACATACACATCGAGCAAACTATCGCCAAAGCATCAAGAGCATTGGGATTTGTAATGAGGATATCTAGGTGCTTTAAAAAAGCTAAAACATTTAAAATACTTTATTGCACTTTCGTAAGAAGTCATCTGGAATATGCCTCACAAATATGGAATCCCTGTTACAATAAATATATTGATCGCCTGGAAAATATTCAAAAACGTTTTATGAAGTTCCTTTGTTATCGTCTCAAAATCCCTTACAGTTCTACGAATTACTTAGACCTATGTAAGAAGTTCCACATTCAACCTCTAATAAATCGAAGGCGTTTGGCTGATTGCACGTTTTTATTAAAGCTGTTATCTAATGAGATTGACTGTCCCCATATTTTACAGAAACTGCACTTTAACGTTCCCCAAAGATCGTCTAGATTTAATACACCTATATCTATTCCATTGTCGTCGACTAATTATAGGCAAAATTCATATATAGTACGAGCGAGCAAGGATTTTAATAAAATATGTAAAAAGTTTGATTTTGACCCATTTAATACCAAGAGCGAGGTGGCACGCAGGCAACTGAACCTTAATTTTTTCCAATAACTTTTAAGATAATAATATGTCTTCAGCTACTCTGTTTAAGAGTAAAATCGGAAGCATTGTATGTGTGTATCAGTCGCTATCCGTGAAAACCTGTAATTGGCTTTATGTTTCCTATTATGGCAGTAATATTTTTTATGTATAGCTGTTGGTTTTCCAAACAATAAATAAATAAATAATTATATAATTAAAGTTTCTAGTAGTAACAAGTTTATTGCAAGTAAAAAATGTAATTTATCGACACTTCAGGAAATCCCACGTAACAATCATTACAGAGTAGGTACCTACCTACCCAACTATTTGAATGTTAATGACGCGCGTCTAGTCAAAAGCCTAAAAGACAAAGTGGTCTAGACTTAGTTAACTGTCGTAGAGTGCAACGGCTTTTGCCTGTACGCAAGTAAAAACCGCGTTAGATTAGGTTAATAGCCGATCATAATACACACATGAAAAGCCAGACACTGAAAAAGAAATAATAAATGCATTTTAGACAAAATATAACAAAAAGTGGTACATTTGCTAATGTGTTCTATTATAACCGCAGACTATAATTAGAAAGATAGCAGTAGGTTGCCACTAAATATGAGTTTGTAAGTAAATTAAGTTAATTACCAATGTTGTTCCTATTTTGGACTTATAGTAGAGGGTCATTGACCTAGACTTAATCGATCAGGGGAAATCCTAACTCAACGAAGCGAATCCATCCACGCCTCGTAAATAGCCAAGAGCGAATCGTCTGTTTGAGTCGAGTGTTCTATTGAATAAAGTATAACAACGAGGACTCAGACAGATTATTCATCTAGAGGGAAAGTTCAGACCACAAGTAATGAAAGTTCTATTAGCGAAAGCGTAACGTAACGTAGCCAATGGTCTCGAGGTTCTGAAGAAAAATGGACATTGTCAATTGGATAGTAGACGTGTTTATTATCTAACTCTATCTATATATAAAGGTAAGTTTTATTTTCAGTAAGTTATATTTGATAAATTATAGATCGGACAACACAACTTGACAAAATATCTCTTTTAATTAATGTTTACGAATGAAGAAAAGTGTTTTTTATCATTGTATTGTTTCCGTTTTCATTTGAAATATTATAATATAATATATTCTTTAGTACCCAAAAAATGTTCCGTGTCTAGAAAATTATTTCGTGTGTTCATAAGTAGCAATAATGAGAATTCTTATATAAAGGTGTGTTTTATTTTCAGTATTAGTTATGAGTTTATATAATTATAAGATAAATTAGAATAATAATACAAAGTAATACAATTTTGTTTTTCACGTAGAATATTGTTGGCCTTGTATGCTGTCACTGCTTCACCAGTAACCAAGTAAGAAACCCGCGTTAGAACATCCCCTTTTTAGATGGAAAAGCAGTTGTCAGGGTCGATTTTTGGACATCTTTAGTATTGTTCTAACTTTTTAAGCAAAAGACGTGGACCATTCGTCCGATATATTCAGATAGATAGATCAGGAGCGGCATTTTACCGTACCGAATGCAAACTGACAGTATACAGGAGATATTCTATTAACTTTGAGGTGCTTTAAGTACAATGTGATATCGTCATCTAGATAGTCTACGACGACGGTTCTTATGGGAGAAAACGATCTGGCAACCACTAGGGTGCATGGCTGAGTCAATAAGAGTTTAGACCCTGCTTTATCCATCTAGGAGAAGTACCTTTTTGAATAAACTAAATCTCAATCTCTTGCAAAATCTCTCCAGGACTTTTGCACAAGAGTCCCCAAAAACCGACCTTCTCCTTTTTTCTGTTTTTACATACACCGCTGCTTCAGCGTATCACACTAATATAAAGGCGACAGTTTGTGAGTGTGTGAGTATGTGAGTGTGTATGTTTGTTCATTCTTCACGCAAAACCTACTGAACGGATTTTGATGAAACTTTGTAGTAATATAGCTTATATATACGAATAACACATAGGCTATAATTTATAAATTTAATTTAAAAATTTTATTAATACCATAGTTTATTATCCATGCATACCGTTACAATTCTCAGTTTATTTTAGGCTATATCATTATTTTAGAAAACATTTCACATTATATTTATAGGTTTCATTTTAATTTGTCCTTAAATATAGATGTAGCAAAATAACTTGAAATAAAAAAATATATGTGTGTGCCTCATCTTTAGTTCTGTTTACATTTCTTCTTTTCAATGTTGAACTATAAAATATTAGAATAGTATTTATGGTAAAACGTTGCATTCTGTGAAAAATACCGTCTTTCCGTACCGACGTCGACGAAACTACATAGATGGAACTCCAAATTTTTTCTCGAACGAAAATAAAAAGCTTTCTTCCGCTTCTATAATGACGTTTAAATTAAGCCACCGAATCGGTTTAACAATGTTCATTCATAAATAAATTAAGTAAACATCTTGAAACCACTAACATACTGCCATCTAATCCCCAACTAGGTAGAGCATGTACACACGGCTACATATCTACCTATACATTTTCAATATAAGCTGACCTCTATATTATGGAAATCCTATACTACGCGAGATCAGCTTATACTGGAAATGTATAGCTTGATATGTAGCCGTGTCTACTTTGTCAACCAGACAACTGATAAACATGCTAATGTATCCACATTTAAACTTTCACGTATCATAATTAGATAAAAATAATAATAATATCTAGGGACAATGTCACACAGATCATCCTAGCCCTAAACTAAGCAAAGCTTGTACTATGGGTAGATACCAGGTGACGATATACATACTTATATAGATAGGTAAATACTTATATACATAGAAAACATCCATGACTCGGAAACAAATATTCGTGCTTATCACACAAATATTTGCACTTACCGGTATTCGAACCCAGGACCACCAGCTTCGTAGGCAGGAGCACTACCAACTAGGCTACGGTGATATAAACATTGTTTACAGGTATTAACGCGACTTACCTTTATTGTTATTTTTGCGACGTTTCGATCAGGTTCCATTGATCGTGGTCACGGGCTCAGAGTCAGCCCGTGTTAATATCTGTAAATAATGTTTATACATACTAATATATTTCTAAATACATACATATTATAGATAAATTATACGCAGACACATATAATCGTGCTCACCCCATAAAGATTTTTCCTGGATGTGAATCGATCTTTAGCAGTCAAGGTGACTAACCAACAGGTCACTTCAAAGTTGTACTGCCTAAATTACATTTATGAAATTGATGTATGTTTGTGTTACTGTGTGGGTGGTGGGTATTCTAGTGTCAAGAGTTGTTCAAGTTACTGAGAAGGCCTGACATGGCTTCACGCCTGATATCTAAGTAAATCTCGATCGGTCTATATGATTATTATGATAATTTTAATATCCATATTATCATAATAATTATATAGACTGATTGAGCGCTGAGTTACTTAATCTTGCCGTTTGTTTTAGATGGATGATAACAACTGCCTATGATTATTTAGGTTCTGAACAGAAAAGTTAAAGGGTTCGTCGTTGGGTATACTTTGATCTTCTTTATCAGTTTTTAGGACCAGTGATATAACCTTCATGAGGTCTTTTATACGTGAACACATCATCATCATCATCATCATCATATCAGCCGAAAGACGTCCACTGCTGGACAAAGGCCTCCCCCAAAGATCTCCACAATTGCCGGTCTTGCGCTATCTGCATCCAGCGATTTCCAGCGACCCGCACAAGATCATCGGTCCATCTTGTAGGGGGCCTGCCCACGCTGCGTCTTCCGGTTCGTGGTCGCCACTCGAGAACCTTTCTGCCCCAGCGGCCGTCGCCTCTACGAGCTATGTGCCCTGCCTACTGCCACTTCAGCTCGGCAATTCTTACGGCTATGTCGATTACTTTGGTTCGCCTGCGGATCTCAACATTTCTGATTCGATCTCGCAGGGAAACTCCAAGCATAGCCCTTTCCATTGCTCTTTGGGTGACCTTGAGCCGCCTGATAAGGCCCATAGTGAGCGACCACGTCTCTGTTCCGTAAGTCATCACTGGCAACACACACTGGTCGAAGACTTTCGACTTTAGACACTGCGGTATTTGGGACGAGAAGATATTACGTAGCTTCCCGAACGCTGCCCAGCCGAGTTGGATTCTATGAAGTTGGACCTACCTAGTTGGATGGTCTGTCTTAGGTAAATATAGTTCTCTACAACTTCGAGTGCAGAGTCTCCAACCTTAACTAGAGTGGGTGCAACATAGGTGTTCGACATGATTTTCGTCTTATCCATGTTCATCTTCAGACCCACTTGTTGAGAGACTCTGCTGAGGCCATCGAGCATTGTACCGAGGTCGTCAAGGGTCTCAGCCATGACTACTACAGCGTCGGCAAATCGAAGGTGGGTGATGTACTCGCCATTGACATTGATGCCAAAGCCTTTCCAGTCCAGAAGCTTGAAGACATCTTCCAATGCAGCGGTGAACAGTTTCGGAGATATAACATCTCCCTGTCTCACGCCTCGCTGCAAGTGGATAGGTTTCGAGTTCTGGTCCTGGAGTCGCACTGACATAGTGCCGTTTTCGAACAAACACTTTAACACCTCGATATACCGGTAGTCGATTTGGCACCTTTGGAGAGACCTCAGTACGGCCCAAGTTTCGATCGAATCAAAGGCTTTCTCATAGTCCACAAACGCTAAGCATAATGGCTGGTTATACTCTTCGGTCTTCGGTATAACCTGCCGCAGCGTATGTATGTGATCTATGGTACTAAAGCCTTTACGGAAACCGGCTTGTTCGGGAGGCTGGAAGTCGTCAAACCTGCGTGCGAGACGATTCGTAATAACCCTCGAAAACAACTTGAATACATATACGTGAACACGTATATATATATTTAAATAATAGATACTTTTATTATGTTGTGTCATTATTTTAATTTAATCTTTATACAGAGTGTTTAGTAATAACTGTCTTAGGTACCTCTAAAATTTCTGTATGGAGTTATTACAAGGATATCTAGTACTTATAACGGTGCCTTAATATTTATTTTCATAATAGAAAACAGACAATTTATAATTTACGAACCACACCTAAACTCAGAACAACTATAGGTACATATATGGTGCATTGTCCTGTATCGAACTTGAAACACGTAGGCGTTTAGGAACTAGCGGGGTGACTACCTTAACCACTGCAGCAAACGGATGGATGAAATATTGATAAGTGTGTAATTAAGAGATGTTGATGAAACCGCAGAACAGCGAGGACAACCCTCTCTTAAAGGAATATAATATTTTCATAAGATCAGGTTGTGGATGATATGATATTTTATTCTTAACATATGATCCAACATAGCTCGTAGAACTGACGGCCGATGGGGCAGAAAGGTTCTCGAGTGGCGACCACGAACCGGAAGACGCAGCGTGAGCAGGCCTTCTACACGGTGGACCGACGATCTTGTGCGGGTCGTGGGAAGCCGCTGGATACGGGCAGCGCAGGACCGTCTATTCTGGAGATCCTTGGGGGAGGCCTTTGTCCAGTAGTGGTGATAATGATATGATCCAACTTATCCAAAATAAATATATCAATCAAACGAAGGCACCTCTTATATCTCGTAGATGTAGTGATAAAACTACGAGGAATGATTAACCATGGCTAATTTTAAACGTATGAGCTTGCTCTAAACTGCGTAGTTTTAAATTCTGTGATATTTATTGTTACAACTCCTGCACTAGGTAAATTAAACCTCTATTTAATCTTTAAGGTACTTCACAAACCGATCACCGTAGCCTAGTTGGTAGTGCTCCTGCCTACGAAGCTGGTGGTCCTGGGTTCGAATCCCGGTAAGTGCAAATATTTGTGTGATGAGCACGAATATTTGTTTCTGAGTCATGGATGTTTTCTATGTATTTAAGTATTTATCTATCTATATAAGTATGTATATCGTCGCCTGGTACCCATAGTACAAGCTTTGCTTAGTTTGGGGCTAGGTTGATCTGTGTGACATTGTCCCTATATAAAAAAAAAAAAAAAAAAAAAAACTCTCAGGACAAACAAACAAGTACATGCACACAAATATCCATTCTGGGAGGGAATTGAACCCCCGACCTGCAGCGTGAAAGGCAAGTATCTACCAACTACGCCAACCGGCACGTCATAAATATTAACTTATCTTAACAGCTAATTCCCGAAAAAAAATATTAAAATACCAAATAAAAAATAGTGATCAAAATTGGTTTATAAACGACGCAGAAATCTTACATACCAAAAACTTACAGGTGGATTGATAACGACTTCTTTTGAAGTCGATTAAAAAAATATGATATTAGGTTAAGTAGGCTTCCGGCAGCGAGCGACGATGACCATAGATATTGTCATAACAACCGTGACCAACGTCTGAACGTGCACGGCCGAGCGGGATTTACACAAAAAAATTACCGGTGAAGAGACCGGGCCCTAGAACTCAACAGCAGCCCGACTGAACAGACAGTCTACACCTATCGGACAAGCAGGTCTCCTTATTACGTGAATATTTCACTAAGAAATTTCGTAAGTGATAATTAAGTTTTACTTAGACGATTGGTCATGCTCACTCGCAGATTTCCTAAAGTTACGTAAAAACTGAAATAATGAAGGACAACAATTTTAAGAGTTTGTAAGTATTATTCGTTTTCGAGACGGAATAATACAATATGCATTATGCACGTTGCACAATGCAACAGTACATTTTTATTTGTAAGTCTACCTACTTTAACTGTCTGTGATGTTATTTGTACCGCTATAATAGTTATTGAGCTATAAATTGTTATTATCAAAAGAGGATCTTATTATTTTATTGTTAGTTAAGTTTCTTTTTAGGCCTAAGTGTATAAACTTTTCATTACAGGACTAAGTCTAGACTTGGTGAACTTAGTCCAGACATGTTGTTCGTTTTCTCGTGAAAAAAATATATGTCGATCTGGACTATATTTTAAAGAACATCATTGACCCTAAAACTCTTGAAAACTCGTAAAATCATCACTAAATTGAATTAATTGTTTTTTTTATATGCAGTAAATTCTACAACTAAGACCTTGATGTCTCAGATTTGTCATATTATTTCTCTATGTCGCAAAAAATGATTTAGAGTGCTAATTTTTGAGATGCCACTGATTTTATATGGTTAAGTATCGACTATGCGATTTTTTTCTATCGAAGACAATTAGTTTAGTCGCGTATTCAAATATACATTTTAAATTAATAGAAAATTTAACACACGCTCTTCAAGAGGATGACAACAGCCTTGTTGTTTTTTTCTTCAAGGGTTTCGTAAATGCTTCTCCGTTTGCCATTAACAAATTATATAACAAAAAACATATTTACAAAAAAAAAATCATTACTCCAAAACGTGATTGAGCTAAATTTCTACGATAGAAAAAGAAAAGAACAATATGTTTTCTTTTTAAACTTACAATATTGATTTCGTATATCAGTGGCTATCATGATAATAATGCGCAATTGATTTTGCTTTCGCCAAGCTCCTAATAAACTATAGCCTAAGTAAAACACACTAACAACGCCAATAAGACAATCTTGAACAAAATTAATATAAGTAATTGGTTTCATGGTTTTACGCCCACGTAGCGTTAAGTGTGTAAAATGGATTAAGCTTAATTCAAATACTAGAGATGTTACCGTTTTGTCATTTTACGGTCACGATAAACAGTTTGCGTTCCAAAGTGCATTATCAGATGAAGGGTGATGCCCTATGAGGTTATTACATTTTGTACGCTTATTATGAAATGGATATTGTAAAGTTCTTACTTTACACTATCCATTTTTGCTTATTCTTATAATAAAAAGTATAAAATATGTAACGACGTGTTTAGACCATTACTTTAAAATTAAGTTCGTTAATTGTTATTAAAATTGTAATGGCGACGGGTGAAATATATAACATTTTTTGTGTGAAGAATAGAACTAACATCTTAAAGTAACAACTAATTTAAAAATTTATACAACGTTAATAATCATATTTGGATATATCGTACTATTGTTTATGTGTGTGTGACCTAAAAACACATGAGAAAAGAGGACAATGATAAGGAAAGGAAGAATAGTTTACAAAAGTATGCAATATGTTAACTACATACTGCTTAAATGTATATTATAGAAGTGCTTGGATACTGAATAGAAATTAATTATAATTTGTTTTCGTTTTTTTTTAAAGACAACCCCTGCACTAGGGAATCTAATCCCTGTGTCGCGGGGTACTTTACAAACTTATAATAGCCAGACACAAATAACATCCAAACTCAAAACAACTATTTATGGGTCACACTATTAGTTGTCCGGCGCGGGACTCAAACCCGCGACACGAAGAGGCGAGGCGACTGTCTTAGCCACTGTGCCACACGTGTAGTTAAACACATAATAATTACAGTCACATTTTCTTATGAAATTGCTACTGGACACATAAATAAAATAAATAAAAATAAAAAAGGTATTTATTCACGTAGACTTTAAAAAAGCGCTTGTAAATAGTCAGAACATGTTTGTAGTAATATAGTTGTATACATTAGATATTATTTCTAGTAACATAGATATTTAGGTACATCTTGTATGAAAACATTTATAAAATTTATTTTATTACAGAAATGATATTAGGTCTTTACCTATGAAATTGCCGTTCTGCAGTACTGGCCATTTCAAATCAAAATAATTTTTGTTTGGCTAAGAATTCTAATTTCAAATTAATTTTATTTTAAAAACATGGATTCTTTTTTCCAAAAGTAGTCATTTCTTTATTGATTAGTGTTACATTTTCATCGCATTTCAATCTTTTTCGTCATCATGGATACGTTAAAAATTCGAGTAATTATGGAATATGAGTACCGTCGTGGCAGCAACGCGGCACAAGCGGCACGCAACATCAACGACGTTTACGGAGCTAACACTACAAACCAACGCACCACCTGTTATTGGTTTGCTCGCTTCCGTTCTGGAAATTTCGACCTGAAAAATGAACCTCGCGGTCGTCCGAAGACTTTGGTCGACAATGACGAATTAAAGGCGGTTGTGGAAGCTGATGATACACAATCTACGGCTGAATTAGCAGCAGCTTTCAACGTTAGCGTCAAAACAATATTGGTCCATTTGCGTCAAATTGGCAAGGTAAAAAAGCTTGACAAATGGGTGCCCCACGAACTCAATGATCGCCAGCGCGAAGTACGCGTCGAGACGTGCCTTGCACTGCTCAACAGACACACAAATGAAGGAATTTTGAACCGCATTGTTACCTGCGATGAAAAATGGATTCTGTTTGATAACCGCAAGCGCTCAGCAAGTTGGTTGGATCCTGGTTCAGCACCTAAACAATGCCCTAAACGAAAACTTACCCCTAGAAAAGTGATGGTCACTGTTTGGTGGTCTAGCGCCGGTGTGATTCATCACAGCTTCTTACCAAACGGGGTGAGCATTACTGCAGATGTGTACTGTGAAGAACTGAGCACAATGATGGAGAAGCTGGCGCATCTCCAACCAGCATTGGTCAATCGCTCGTCTCCGCTGCTCCTGCACGACAACGCGCGACCTCATACTGCACAGCAGACGGTCTCCAAGTTGCAAGAACTGGGGTTGGAAGCTCTCCGTTATCCGCCCTACTCACCAGACCTTGCGCCTACAGACTACTACTTTTTCCAGAATTTGGATAACTTCTTGGCGGGAAAAAAATTCAATACCCGAGAGGCAGTACAAAATGCCTTTGAAGAATTTGTTGCCTCCCGTCCAGCTGATTTCTTTAAGAAGGGCATCAATAAACTGCCACTGCGATGGCAAAGATGCATTGATTGCATGGGTGATTACTTCGATTAATACAAATAAAAACATTCATGAAAAAAATTCGTTTAAATTTTTTCATACAAAACGGCAATTTCATAGGTAAAGACCTATTATTTAGCTAGCTCGTATCAAGTTATTGTCAAGAGATTATGTTTAATTATCTAGTTTAAGTCTAATATTTTTACTACATATTGTCAATGGTTCTGTCTATATTAAAGGTATTATTATTATGACGGACCTTGTGTTAATAACGACGGTCGCGCTTTAATGCTACCACCGGATCCAATGCGCCCCAACTGAGAAGACCCAGCGAAACAAACTCAGTGGGTTCATCTACTACCGGTTTCAACACGACCCAGTTGAGACGGTCCGGCGAAACATACTCAAGCGGGCATGAACACGGGATTTGGTCCAATTAGAGTAATTATTTAGTAGGCAAACACAATATATGCTCGATCGGTTGTCTGAATGCTTATTATTTTAGATTATATTTAGGTATACAAAAGAAAAACTTGAATACAAAACTATTGAACTGCGATCGTCTGCGAAGCATTGAAGTATTTCCTTACGTATCGGTCTCGTCATTCTTGATTTTACAGCGTTGTCCTAAATAGTGTCTATTACTTTATTTTTTTGTCGCTATAACTACAGGTAGCTTTTTTTAGCTATTTGCCTATTTTTAGGGTTCAGCACCGCAAAATAGAAAAACCAAACACTTAATAATCTTTTACTTCGTTTTCAGTTTGAATGCCTGTTTGTAAGGCACAGACTTAGAAGTCAAGTTAAAATTATTAAACTATACTTAGTATCATTTTAAATCTCACTAAATTTAGTATAAAGAAACTCCTTACATTCAGGCTAATTCTGTATCTTACACCACAAAACTAATATATCAGTGCCTCTAGCACGAGTTTCTGCAGTTTACTTACTCGATCACACGTACAGTTTCGTCCCATACATTGAGCACCAGAGTTTTAGTTTTTAATAGTTTCCGCGAGAGGCGCCGGTGCTCAATGTATGGGAGAAACTGTACGTGTGATCGAGTAAGTAAACTGCAGGAACTCGAGCTAGAGGCACAGAAGTCATACATCTCTTTCCATCAAAGATAACATGAACTAGACATTTTTAGGCACAGTCCAATTATACTTATACTGTAATGCATACTACAAAAACTGACGTGAGGTGCTAACATATTATTGTACAAAATAGTTAACAAATCCTTATATGCCAGTTATTTTTCTTAAGTATCTTGAATTAATTTGACAGATATTAAAAAAGCTTTTCATTTATTTTGGTCGATCAAATAAAAAGAGCAACAACATTAAATTTAGTTTCCCTTGTTCGTTCCGTGGTGAATTGTAGCCATTATTTGTTTTATTTATTATTTTTAAATTGTATTCATGGCTCAGCTGACCACAATGCCATGTGTCACCACATGTGAACGGACGTTGTAACGAATTTAATATTGTTTTTTTTTGTTTTACATCCTATATCTTCCCGTCAGAAGCACAGAAGTCATCGCAAGAGAATACCGACCAGAGATGGGGATCACCAAAGTCGAAATCCTTTATCCAACGCTCTATGTTTTTCAGTTGCTATGATGACTCGTTAACGAAGCTGTCTCTGTTTGTTACACAGCTTCTACTATACGGGCACCGTAGTTTACTCTATTTTCACATATCTTTTCGAATATAAAAATATGCATTTAATTTTAAGATAGAAAAAAATGTATACAATAATTGTAAACGAAAGAAGCATTTCAAGTTTATCGTTACACACTGTAAAAGTACCTAAAGACATCAGAGAAGAAATAAATAATACTAAATTTAAATTAAAATTGCAAAAATATCTATTAGGAACCCTACATTGAACGAAATTAAATTTAATACTTGAGAAGTATTCCATAGACCTAAATACATTAACACCGAGTAATAATGTAATAATTTTAGCATAATATTATTTTATCTTGATCCCACAGTCAAAAATTGTTTTGTGGGTCACAGTTCTAGTTCTTAAGATTATGTTATAAATAAATAAATAAAAAAAGTAACATTCTTGGACTCTTATTTAAAACTATGCTTAAATTAACTTATACATTTTATTGAAATTTTTTAAATTGTGGTGAATTCAGCGGGCTGGCCAAAAGTATTAATTATTTCTTGTCATCACTCTTATGACAACGAAAATAAAACAAATCTAACAAAATGGGGTCACCATTATCTCCTAACGAATAATCTCAGCTATCTTTAAAATCATTTTGACTACTATAGTCGTCGGGGTGGGGGTGAGGGTCAGAAACACTTGTTTTCTGACTCTTAAAGGCCGGCAACGCACCCGCGACTCCTCTGGTGTTGCGAGTGTCCATGGGCGGCGGTGATCACTTATCATCAGGTGACCCACTTGCTCGTTTGTCGAGCACTGCCATAATAAAAAAAAAACTATAGGTTTTGGAACTAGTTACATGGAACCATATTATTACTATGATTCCAAAGATTACTAGAAGATACTGCTACGTACGTGGTTGATGACGATCCTCCGCAATCTGTTCGGCAATAGCGAACCTTGCTATGGGTTTTGTTATGTTATGTTTGTTAACTACCCATATGGGTAGTTAACACAAAATATTCTCTTGAATACTGTCCCATAAAACACAGTATAGTCGTGTCAGTCGTGCATGATATTCCTTCGGAATGACTTCTATGCCCCTGTAGGATGAAATGAGGTGGTGAAAATCGTTGCCGTCACCACACAATATTTATTTTTAATTTATTTATTTCATGCAAATAATAAGTGAAGATGTGGTCGAAGGTGGACCGCGCGTACCCATAAAATACATGTTCACTCTAGCCTTCAATAAACCCATATTATATAAATTTGGAAACACGTCGTTCGAGAAGGTGTTCCACAGCTTAGCCATGCGTATGATTACAGAGGAAGAAAGGCATTTCATACGGCATGCTGGGATATCAACAACAAAGCGATTAACTATTCATGCCAAATCTAATATCTTCATAAATAAATCTATGTGAAATTAGAACTTTTTGCCGTCTCTACAGAACCATATCGCGTTCGTAACTGTCACGTACTTGGATGGTTTTTATGCGTTGTTGTGTCCAGAAGCGTTTTTAAAGGTAGGTCCCGTTTGAGGAAAATGTCTCTACAATGAAACATTCTATCGCCAACTATGTATTTGAAAGTTTTAAATTGATACTACTGATTGAAGATAGGTGCCAACTAATAAATTGATTTATTTCTCATTTTTACCACCACAACCCCGACTGAAAAAGTGGGTTATTTTTGAAGCCTACGTGTATCTGTAGTAATGGTGTAGTGTAGTATGTATATAGTTCTTAAGTATAAGCGACATGATAATGCCGTTATTTTATCTTAAGAACGTTTTAATTATGAGTTTTCCTTGGTCATTCTTTATAGGAATTTGTTAAACCATGCAAAAATTAAAGCTCTGCCTCGAGATAATATCGGGAACCTTCTGGTGGTTAAAACGTGAACAAAAAATTCGTTCTTTCACTCTGTGACCAGCTCGACTGAGACTATACGGAAAATTCTTCAGGCGTATACATTATTACGTAAATGTCGTGGGATTGGGTGGGATTAAATGTATGAACTTATTGGAGATTCGGAAGGATTGACAACGCGTGAGTGATACCATGTGTGGCACAAGCGTCATAAACTGCGGTACTCTAACAAACTATAATTTGGTGATGTAATGAAAATCACTTAGGCTGACTAACTATTAACATCATGTCAAGATCATCGTATAAATATCTGGATAGTGAAGTGGCAAGTCGTCACATTTAGGCGAAATACTTTCCATACGTTTGAAAATTTTTAATGAACTGTTAAGACAGCAAATGGTAAGAAAGTAGATGCCACCGACAAAAGTCTTCAAACGGGAAACTTTAGTTTAAGATCATAATTGAATAATAACTTTATGGATTGATCGGGGTGCGAAGTCACAAAAGACACATCTGTTCTCATTATTATTAGCATAAGACAAATTGCTGTAAAGATGCTTTAAATGTCAACCTACATTCTGTAGATTAAGATCAAAGGGTATAGTCTAAGTCACAAGGGATCAAACGAGAAGAAGAGGACCACTGAAACTGAATGCGAAGAATGTGAAACCAAATGTTAAGAAAGTTATAGGCAGGAAACTTGAAGTTAAAGTATCAAACAATGCACTAACATGCATCGGTAATCTTTTGTAACTAGAACTAAAAATGTGTCGGTCTCATTGCCGGATGAAGTAAATATTACTTTTTCCTATTATTTTCTTAATTGTGAAAATACATATAATTCGTGAAGGAAATACAGATGGCGTAAGTGTTTAATTTTTAAGTTTCAAGTATATTCTCTAAAGTGTTCCGTTTCTACCATGTGTCCCAGCACAGTGAGTCTATGTACACACGGCTACATACAACATATCAAGCTATACAACCAGTATAAGCTGATTCCGCGTTGTTTAGGATTTCCATACAATGAGAGGTCAGCTTATATTGGAAATATGTAGCCGAATGTACCACTCATAATTACAGCTTATTCGGATTTTAAAGTCATCCTTAGTATTTACTACCCACCCAGTCTGTTTAGATGGGGAGATTCAGTATCTCCCCTTATGCATTATCTGGAATGCAAATGCAGTGTAGTTCCTCAAATTATGGGCCAGTTGGTCTGTTAATCCATTGGTTATTGACGCTGTATGCTTAGCCAGAGGCCGTAGGTTCTATCCCCACCAGGAAAATCTTAGTGCGATGAGCATATCCAAGTTCATAGCGCATAAATTGCTAAGAAGGAGACCCAGTTCAAAAGAATCTAGTGTTGTTCCATTAGAGAAGTAGCTCAATTGAGGAACTAACTCAAGATCACAGAATGTATTGACATATTATCAGTAAATATTCATACAATTTAGTGTTGTAGTCTTGCAACTGTGTAAGGTCACCTGAAGTCACTAAAGAGAAAAATGTTTGATTTAATTGATCGGCAACGCATGAGCATTCTATAAAAATATTTAAAAAACATATTGAGACAACATGGTCTTGGAGTTTAGGTGTACTATCCCACGCAGATGAAATCTTAGGCGAATGTCGGCACGGATATATTTATCTTGGATTGAGGTCAGGATGATAATGATGATGAGGTCAAGAAGAACACAGTGCATATTTAATGAAATAGATATGAATAGCTTTACTGTTGCATTACCTTGATCTCACAGGATACACTTCAGGTAGTAACATTATTATGTTAATCTTTGAGGCCCTCTTAGTCAGTCTATAGATAGGTGACTGCCAAAATGGTTTAATTACTGAGCATCTCCGTGCTTTGAAAGATACGTTAAGCTGTTAGTTCCGGTACCAATCGTTATAACAGTTGTAAAGCCATGTCCGAGGCTTACTGGGTAACTGCAACAACTCTGACATTAGGATAACATCTGCCCATACGATTAAGAAAAATAAAAGTATGTTATATGTAGGTATGGGTCTGAGTAAGGACACACAAGCTCATCAAGGAGAGAAGGATCAGCAACACGTGATAGTCGTTGCATGCGGTACACCCTTTACTTGTTTTCAGCGCAAAATAGTATCACTTATTTTTAAACTTAGAAACCAAGTAGCGACGTATGCATAATGGGACGAATGCACGTATAAATGTAAAACTTGTTGGCAAGGGACAGTTTACTGCGTCCATTCAACAAAGAGTAAACTCGACTAAGAGCAAATGCGGCGCGATTATGTTCGATACACAGATACTTACTTTCAGTTAAAGGTCACACCTAAATATTTGTATTTCTAAGGGATTTGCTTGCTGAACAATTGATCGATGGAAGAGCATAGTAGCATTTTTCGCAAGATTCACCTCGATTCTCCACGACCTAAACCATTTTACTAACGCGTTGGTGGTTTATAAAATATCGTTCAACATAGAAATCATCCCTTATTACTGGCAATATCGTGCGAGGTTAAGATGTGTGCCATTAAATAAATTAGAATTAGTAAAGTAATGATTGTTGTAAGGTCTCATCAAACAGTGAGCCCAAACTCGGTACACCGTTTGGTATGCCTGCCAATGCTTTGTGGTTTTATTGTCATCTTCGGCTTTCATCATCGCAGCGAGATAAAAAATATCATTTTCTATGTCCAAACAATTTTAACTTTATTATTCTTACCTTCTAAAAATAAATAGGCAGTCTCATTTAAAACTGTACTGTAGATTTTGCGTGAACAAACAAACAGACAGGCAAAAAGTTTAAAAGATGGTTCGCTGAAGTCTGGCATACCTTTTCTTTTGAAACACACACACATTTCTTGCAGACACTTGTATAATAATATATAATTCACAGGTGTAACAAAGGTGTCTCGTGTATTGAAGATAATGATAATTGAAACTGTTCTTAGTCACGTAACAAATTAAATTCACTTATAAAAAATCAAATAAAGATTTTATACTATTTATAAGTCATCAACTAAATACTTTGCTGATTATCGTTAGTTTAAATGTGTGATTTTAGACGACCGACCCGGTTCTGAACCTGGATTCTCGGAGCCATTTGAAGTCCCTTAATCTTGACCATTTATGGAAGGGTGAAACACGTTTGGTCACCATAATTTATTATTTTATTTCCAACACATTATACGGAAAATCTTACTGCCATCTATCGGTGTAACTTAACTATTACTAGACTAACAAGAAACAATGAAAACAAGGAATCGATTTAATTACCAACGCATTATAAAAAAACCGAAAAAGTTCTTAAACCGATTATTAATATCCAATTCAGACGGTGAAAAGATATTTTATGTTTTTAATAATTATGTTGTTAATTAGTTCTTTAAATTATTATAATAATAATTAATATATTGGGTCAACTAACACACTGCCATCAGATCCCAAACAAGGCAGAGCCTGTGCGATGGCAACCAGACAACTAATAAACATAGGTACTTATATATTTCTAAAGACATGTATATAATATATGTGTATAATATACATATTATCTATACATATAATAAAATCGTAGGAAAGTCAAAACTGCACATTGAATATTTTTTAAAAAGGATACTCGGGGTGTGATCTACAATCGATATCGAAGCCAAAAATATAGTTTTAGAATTTTTGTCTATTTATTTGTTTGTCTGTATGTATGTTTGGGCTAAACTCAAAAAGTACTGCATGAATATTACTAAGAGGTCGGGTCAACATATGGGCTAAATATTATCACGCTATCACCTACAGGGGAGGAGCTGTGATAATTTATAAAATTTAACGCGAGTAAAACCGCGGAGCACAGCTAGTTATTGATAAACTAGTTGTGCCCCGCAGTTTTACCCGCGTTAAACTTTATAAATTATAACCTATGTGTCAATCCAGGGTGTCAGCTAACTCCATACCAAATTTTATTAAAATCGCTCCTGTCTCCTGCTCCTGCTACTGTGACTTATTCATCTAATCTCTGTTTTAACAACATACTCTCACAAACTCATAAACTTTCGCCTTTGTAATATTAGTGTGATTACATCCAGACACAGAACAAATAATCTTACTCAACACACAAATATTTGTCCTGCGTGGGAATCGAACCCACGACATGACCTTTGGCTTGACGGCTTGGCGTCACTAACCACTAGACGAACAGGCCAATCAAAATTTTAAATATAGAATTAATCTTACTACTTAATGTGAAATGTATTTTTACAGTAGAATACGTCTGCCAAAGTTAAAGTGAGAATTCACCTTACCTTTGTGTGTATAACGACAGCGTCTATCACCGGATCAAATGCACCCCTACTAAGTAGACCTGAAATTATAACAAACTGATCTGACCTGGCATTATGACTAACTAACACCGTTACTTATTGTATTCATTGTATTGTTACCGCCATTTTTAAGAAACAAGTCATGCTGCGGTTTGGAGCTCCAGAATGCACTAGAACTAATGGGCCATACTATCTACTCTAGAGGTAGGTAAATCAAATCTCAGACATAGCTCATTCCTTACCATAATTCATACAGTTTACGTAGCTATAATCAAGGAACATTGTAAAATGGTATGTGATTAAAGAAATGAGAAATTAAAAAAAAAACATTACACACAAACTATTAAATATTAATTTTATAGCATTATTATGACAGACCGGTTGGCGTGGTTGGTAGAGACTTGCCTTTCACGCCGCAGGTCATGAGTTCGCATCCCATCCAGGCCAGATATTTGTGTGCATGAACATGTAAGTTTGTCCTAGGTCTGGGTGTAATTATCTATATAACTATGTATTTACAAAAGAAAGTTAGTATATCAGTTATTTGGTTTCCATACTACAAGCTCTGCTTAGTTTGGGATCCGATAGCCATGTGTAAAAATGTTTGTTACTCATTATTCGCAATGCAAAGCGTAAAAAATTGTAAATAAAAAATGTATCGTTACATGCTGGCAAATTAAATTTAGAATTATCGGTGTTATCTACCGGCTTTGTTTTCTAGAAACATGGCCGATAATATGTTCACAGTTGCATGTGAAAGACAATATCGTCTCATATTAAATTTATAATTTTACATAATAATATTAGAGATTAGATTTACGCTTTGCGTTTCAAAAAATGGTATATAATTGTTTAAAAATTGGTGAAATTTGCAGACCTGAGAGTGCTACAAAAATGTACTTAATGGCAAGTGAATTTTGCCAAATCGCACTAGGGAAGCGTGGTAAACTATGGCCTATGCCCTCTCATTGTAAGAGGAGGCCCTTGCTTGCAGTGGTTTTCATCATCATCATCATCATAGACTAATCTCAATGCGGAAAATTATCATGCCAGGAAAAGCTAAAAGCTTAGAAAACATTAATATTAATTATAAATATTAGATTTCTGCACCCTTGAAAATAGATTTAAGAAATAATTTCTGGATAATAAGTAAAATAAAAAAAAAAATTAAACGCGGAGGGCGTTTAATTTTTTATAGGTATTCTAGTCCCTGTCTCCCGGGGTACTTTACAAACATATATGGACACATATTACATCCAGACTCAGAACAACTATTTAAGGGACATACAAATAGTTGTTCGGCGCGGGACTCGAAACCGGGACACAAAGCGGCGAGGCGACTGTCTTAGCCGCTGCGCCACACATCCAAAGCAGTTTTGTTTTTAAATATTTTGTTTTTCTTGTTTTTATCTTCACTAGGTTTCAAATTATAACCAATTTAAGAATCGGATCCATTTTGGTTCTTAATATTGGTCAGGTTTGAATAGTATTTCTTAGTCTACAAACTCGAATGGAAGTAAAATTAAGAAAGACCAGTTATGAAGTATGTACTAAGAATTAGACTTTAAACACTGTTATTTTGGATTTGGGCTTAGCGTGGGATCGTAGTTTGGGGTTTTTAATGTAAATAATATGCAAAACAGTATCCACTTTGTATATGTATGTAAGTACTCATTTAGAATAGGTACTAGAAATGTTGAAGTGTTTTTGCGTAAGTTTCATTTATAAGTGTAGTTGTATTGTTTATATTTTTATTTCAAAAGACAACGCCGTACTTGGGAAATAAATCCATGCACTTAGGCACTAATTGATGGGCACAAATCACACCCGAACGCAGAACAATAATGCGAAATCTGTGAAAAACAAATAAATAAATAATAAATCATCATCATCACAATCATATCAGCCGAAAGACGTCCACTGCTGGACAAAGGCCTCCCCCAAAGATCTCCACAATTGCCGGTTTTGCGCTATCCACATCCAGCGATTCTTGGGTCAAATAACACACTGCCATCTGATCTGATTTACTGTACCATCTCAGTATATATATGAAAACTTACTATATGTGCATAAAAATATCGATTCCTTCTGTAAAAGAAGCGATACACATAATGTAAATACTAGATATAAGAATAATCTCATATTGCATACTACCCGTCTCCACAAAATAAGTAACTCTTTTATGGGGCAATGTATAAGATTTTATAACAAACTTCCCAATGATATTAGAGAATTGTCTACGAATAAGTTTAAAAGAATTATTAAAGCCAAATTGTGTAGCATGGCATATTACAAAATTTCTGATTATTTAAGTGATAAAAGTGCTTGGGATGGAGTTGTTCTGAGTCAACACACATGATTGTAATTAATCTTAAGTATATTTTATTTTTAAAAAGGATTCCTACTGAGTTTTCTGGCAGTGTTTCTCAGTAGCTGCCACGTCATGCACTGCACGGTAGGGTAAAAAAATTATGACGATTTCACATAAATGTAAATTTTTTACGGAATAAAGTTACTTTGACTTTGATCCCAAATTAGGCAAAGCCTGTACTATGGCAACCAGACAACTGATAAACACACTTATTAATTACTAAATACATACATATAATAGATAAATTACACACAGAAATAGGACAAATAATCGTGCTGATCACACAAAGATTTGTCCTGGGTGGGGATCGAACCCACGACCACTCGGCTAGCAGTCTGGGTCACTAGCCTCTAGACCAACAGGCCAGTGCAGTGTCCAGTGCGGGGATTGAGCCTGCCACACAAGGGTGACGAGATAGTACCGAAGTGATTATCTTAACCACCGCGTATTTAATCTGTATATATAAAAATCAATGCCACTTTTCGTTGTAATGTTATAACTCAACAACGCCTTTACCGATTTGGGTAATTTTGGTCTCGAATTATTCGTGGAAGTCCAGGGAAGGTTAGTACGTAGAGAAAATTTCAAAAAGGTCTAGAAAAAGTGTAATTCAACATCTTTTAGCAATAACAATCAATGCCACTTTTCGTTGTAATGTTATAACTCAACAACGCCTTTACCGATTTGGGTAATTTTGGTCTCGAATTATTCGTGGAAGTCCAGGGAAGGTTAGTACGTAGAGAAAATTTCAAAAAGGTCTAAAAAAAGTGTAATTCAACATCTTTTAGCAATTTAAAATATTTTTTGTTTGTATAAATGAACTTAATAATCGTATTTTTATTACTATGCCTTATACGTAGCGAAGCACGTACCAGGCCGCTAGTTGTTTATAGATTAAATGAGCGACATCTGTTTACGAGATGGCGAGCGAGTCAAGAGTCACTAATTTGTAGCTCCTAGACTATAGTATAGTATACTATGTATATACTATAGTATAGTAGACTATGAGCTACAAAAATATACATTTATCAGTTGAGAAAAGGATATCAGAAATGATTTACTTAAATGATATCTCGAAAATTTGAAATTGTGTTTTAAATCAAAATTTTGTTAAATTACATTTAAAATTATGGGTATTTTGTAAGAATTTGCAATTACGAAGCCATTGGGACGCGAATGGCTAGGCTTCTGCAAGTTTCGTAATAACCCTACATATTTGCTCTTAAACGGTATTTTTAACCCCCGACATAAAATATTAGTAGTATATATAAGGAGTACGTCATCTATTTCTAATATTGTAACTCCCAAACGGATGGACCGAATTAAATGTGGCTATATTTTCTGTTATCCAGGTTGGTTACTTTTTAACTAATTTTGTTAAATATGTATCCCTTTGGCTACTTAAAAGTTATCGCTATTCTACTAATTGGCGTATTTGACCATTAGCTTTAATTTTTTTTTTAATATAAGTTAATGGCAAATACAGGCCACTAGTATTTGCCTCTAAATTTGGCTTTATATGTTACAAAACCTAGGTCGATTGTGTATTTATTGTGTCTCCGTCTGGCTAACATCTGTGCTGCGGTGTGTCTCGGCTGGTGCTTAGGCGGCGGCAGTGAGCGGTGCAGTGCCACGAAATTCGTCTGGTGTCGCTTACGTAACGCCAGCGGCGCGGCCGATTGATCAACGTTAAATTAGTGGGTGCGGGGAGAACGGTGCGCGGGGTTACGGCAAACTAGGTTGGCCGCGGAAGCACACTAACCCCTAGAAAACTAGGGGTGCGAAACTCCTCCCCCTTTTCTGGTCACGGGAGCACAGCGATTGGTCCGTTCGCCTTAACCGCTCGTCCCCTCACCCAGATTACAATCGGTGGGGTGCGCTCATAGAAATAGTGCTATATGTTCCTATATACCAACACTTATATACAGTGGGTACATAATATATGAGGGGACCCCAATTCATGACATTGAAACTATTCCGTCCTGTCACTATTCTACCCACATGTGTTGGTTTTTGTTTGTCGCTATAATAACGAACATGTTATTATTTTCTTTAGCTTACGTAACTAATCCCATATTTTATTTTCATAATCTTAAGGAGTCTATTATTGCAACTTTGACTAGCATTTACAGAGCCACAAATAGAGAATATCGAAACATTTTTAAATTCCAAATATTTATCTATTACTTTGGTTGAATAACCTAATTTGCATAGATATACGGTATATGACATATTTAGAACTAAAAAAAATACATTCAATTTGTAATATTAACGTAAGCATCTAGGTTTTTATTTGCATTTTAATCATTACTCTATTTTGGCGTTTGCAGTATTGTATAAAATTACTAATTGTTTTTTCCTTTGTTATCTGCTAGAAAAAAACAAGTAAGACAGGAAGTTTGGTTGCTTTAAAGACGTAAAACTTATAAATGGATAATACCAAGTGTAAGTTAAGTCAATTTACAGCCGACTTTAATATTAAAACCATTCTATTTTGAGCATTCAATGAACGTCAACACATAACTGCTAAGCATTTTTACAAGTACTTAACTTTTCTTGAGGTATGACAATGTGAAATTTTAACATTACTCTAAACAGTGTATCGTTAATGTTTTATAAGTAAATAGCTAAATTTATTTTTGGATATTGCTCTATAAGATCGCTCGGTAACATAACGTACAAAAATATACATATACATTTTATTATTTAGCTATCTAAAATATAATTACCTTAACACTAACTGAATACAAAATCAAATTTTCAAATATAATCTTAGATCGCTTTTAGCGACAAGGCCGCCAATTGCATAATAATTTTATTTCCTTGTTTGTAACCATTGTTTTGATTTACTTATTTTTGCAATAAAGTGTACTTTTTCTTCTTTTTACATCTTGCTAAAATGACAGTACCACACACAAGCCCAGGGGCTTAAGTGTTACTATAGTAATAAGCCCTTAAGAATGTAGTTATAATCCTAACCAATATTATAAATGCGAAAGTAACTCTGCCTGTCTGTCTGTTACTCTTTCACGCCAAAACTACTGAACGGATTTGAATGAAATTTGGTATACAGATGGTCTAGACCCTGAGAAAGAACATAGGCTAATTTTTATAGTTAGGATAACACATAGGCCATATTTTATAAAGTTTAACGCGGGTAAAACCGCGGGGCACAGCTAGTTGGTAATAAATAAAAATTAATAAAAAAGTAGTTATTAGAATATTTGGAACACTTGTCCCACTGTATCTTTTCTTAATAAAAACAAAGCTTGCGAATGCAAGGCCGGCCAGTAAAAAAAAAAAAGCGAGTTTTTCCGCCAGACAGTGTCTATTTGTAGTTTCGGCGGTCGTCTAGTAGGACTCTTCCGTGGTACTGGCGTCAGGTACTAACTAGGTCCAGTATCCTCAGCTTAGCATATACATACATATCAAACCACGGAGATTAACCAAACTCGACTGCACGTGGCGAAGCGACTCAGACAGTCGCCTCGCCACTTCGTGTCCCGGGATCGATTCCCGAGCAGGACAACTATTTGTCAGACCCATAAGTAGTGGTTCTGAGTGAGGATGTAATTTGTGTTCGTTAATTATATGTTTGTAAAGTACTCCGCGTCACAGGGATTAATTTCCCTAGTGCGGATGTTGTCATTAAAAAAAACAGAACGCCACCGAACTGCTTACCCTATCTGATCACTTTACTTATGTGGGCAACTGGGTATGAGTACCTCTGTAGATAGCATATACAATGTGTAGTATAAAATGAGGAGGGTGAAACAAAATAAATATTAACGGTACGATTTTTTATATATCAATAACGACTATCTCAATAAAAAATGGAGCAGCTGATCATTCGTTATTCTTGTTCGGAATGGAAACTTTTTTGTAATACAAATTGCTCAGATTCATATACAATATAATAATAATAATATCCTGAGACATTATTGTCATCTGATCCCAAACTAAGCAGAGCTTTTATTATCGAAACCAGATAACTGATATATTAGGTACATATACTACTTTTCTTTTCTAAATACATACTTATATAGATAATTACACCCAGAATCGGGACAAACAGGCCTGTTCATACACACAAATATCTGTCCTGGGTGGGAATCGAACCCACGCCCTGCGGCGTGAAAGGCAAGCATTTACCAACCACGCCGGCTAGTCAAAGCTCTGTAAGTTACTACTTATTATATATATATATTTATATTACACCTTGTATAAGAATAAGTAAGTATTCAAATTGTTGTGTGTATTAACAATTCATTCATCCATTTACGCTGCACATACATTCTTTCCTCCCCTTCACACACATACACACACATTGCTTCTCTTTTGTTTTTCATATATTTCTAGTTTAAGTGCGAACATTAAATTTCTGTAAAAATCTAAGGGGTGGAGACCTGGTGTCCTGAAATACAGGCCTTGAGCCTAGTTTAGGCACCAGTCTACCACAGTAATAATACTTACTAATGTATACAAAATAATACTTACTGATGTATACAAAAATTAACAATTATAATTCTTCCGTATAAAATGTCAAGAACACGCATAATAGTTTCCAGTGTTGTTCCAAGTAGACCACTAGGGCATACAGTATTCGCTACTATAATTTGTTGGAGGCGTTATTAAACACCAAGTTAGAGTCTGGCAAAGTTTCGCCACGGAGGTATAAAATAAAAGACGGTGCGCTTTTTATTGTATTTATTGTGAATACGATAACAAGTATGAAATTAAATAATTACACTACAGCTCATCGGATAGGGGGGCAGTAACTAAGTGCAAGCGTGTGTTGTAAGATTATATATAAAACTAGCGGCCCAGTACGTGCTTCGCTACGTATAAGGCATAGTAGTAAAAAATGATTATTAAGTTCATTTATTCAAGCAAAAAATATTTTAAATTGCTAGCTAGTATAAACTACGATTTTACACTTTTTCAAGCCTTTTTTTTAATTTTCTCTACGTACAAACCTTCCCTGGACTTCCACGAATAATTCAAGACCAAAATTAGCCAAATCGGTACAGGCATTGTTGAGTTATAACATTACAACAAAAAGTGGCATTGATTTATATATATATATATATATAGATATATATTAGGTACTCAAGTTAACAATGTGTGTTTTGCGTGGAGGTTTCCACATTTAGAGCCGCTTATTGAACAATTTTGTTTGTATTTGATATTTTTATTTACTTAAAATAAATTATTCTACAATCCATGGTCTTACTATTTTATCTATTGATATATGTATATAATTTATAATAATAATATTATATAATATTAAAATCTATGTGACCTGTTTTAATATTTTTGGTGGATTCTTACTTTTAGAATGTCATATATTTTTCCAGTAATTTCATATGTATTGGATTTTCAATTTATTGATTAAAAAACTGTAGGTAAATGGCTTAGGGTTATTGCCATAAACCTTGTGAGAGATTATCAAACGTTCAACACTATGGTCAGATATAAGAATATTGAGAACCTGATCAACTTAAGAAAAGGTTGGTATTACTCATAGAAAATCGTAAAAAAACAAAGACGAAACATTTGACAAACTGAGCAGTATCATAATAGTGTTATTATGATCAAATCAGCTGTTAAATAGTATAATAAAATGTTTACAATTTAATTTTCACGTATTAATTACATAATTTGGAAAGTTCACGACGATTGCGATCGAAATCTCTGAGTCCCAAGTTTTGTTCGAATCTGTCTTCGTGTAATACATATCTACATACTAACAAAAAAGTAAACGAGCTGTTCCAATCATATTAGTGGTAAGAGTTAAGTTCTACATTAACAAGTTTGGTATTGCTGTTTAGTATCTAAATACTAAACAGCAATACCAAACTTTTTCAATGTAAGAATATACAAAACGATATTTTAATTTCAAATATGTTTTGTAGTCAACAATAGCTAGCATTTTTTCTCCATGTCTGTCATTCAAGTCATTGGTAGCATTTCGCATTGCCCAGATGGATTCCAAGAAATGAAACCAACATTTTAACCAGTTCTAGAAAAAAATAGAGAGTCAAAATCCTTATTACCTAACAGGAAACATGAGGCATTTAGATTTAGTTTACATAATGTATCGACCCAAATTTCATCCTGTCTAATGTCCTCCTAGCCGAATTTCGGCCACGGCGGCCAGTCTCAACAGAGATTAGCCATCTGCGCGGGACATATTATAGTGCTCAAGTGTGTGCGCAATCACAGAAGCACTTTCTATTCCATCACTCTCATGATCCGATGGGACGCCTATGCGACTCGACCGGAAAGAGGTCAGGTACAGGACCGACAGCTTTACGTGCTCTCCGAGGCACGGGGGTATAATACCGCCAACTCCCAGACTTCGGGCTGGGAATGTTTTCTTTTTACAGAAAAGTCCCAAAATCACTTTTTGGCCCGACGCGGGATTTGAACCCAGGACCTCATTTTCTGCGGGTGAACACGCTACCGCTAGACCAACGAGGCAGTCATCCTGTCTATTGTGATATACAACATGTAACTTAATTAACGCACATCCTGAAAATAGTTTGTTCAGAATCGTTTACCGAATCGATTTATATCATTTTTAATATAGGTAATTTTTTATTCCAAAATAATTAAAACTACAGAAATTATTGTCAAATTAACCCTGTACAGTCAAAACAAATTGAAATGGACCGTAAGTTAAGTAATAAGACTTTTAAAATCGCAGTTTTATTTGTATTCATAGAGATTATGTCATTTACTTCTTCAAAATTGCGCTATTGGCTGTTTATTTTAAACGCTTATCTCTTATATAGTAAGCTACGTCAATGATATATACAACATGTAACGTAATTAACGCACACCCTCAAATACCCCAATTAGAATATTATGTTGTAATCATAATACATACACTGAATTTTTATTTTAACATGAATATACATTGTTATTTATTAAATTAGTATCTTGGAATAAAGTGTATTTTTCTTTATTTTGTATTGAATGATGGAATTAGTATGAATACAAATAAAACTGTGATTTTAAAAGTCTTATTACTTTGACTTACGGTCCATTTCAATTTGTGTTGACTGTCCAGGGTTAATATTACAATAATTTCCGTAGTTTTAATTATTTTGGATTAAAAAATTACCTATATTACAAATTATATAAATCGATTCAGTAAACGATTCTGAACAAACTATTTTCAGGATGTGCGTTAATTAAGTTACATGTTGTATGTAGGTGGCGCTGCTGCCCGACTACCTAGTGTATCACTTAGTCTCCTTTTACGATACCAATTGAAAGATGTGGTGATCCTGTTATTCTTTCTAAGCAGAGAAACACACGGCTAGGACAAAAAAAATACCTCGTCTATATAATTCAACATAAAACTAATGTAGGCGCAAACGCAACTTCGTACAGACACAGACTATGACGTAAAGGCAAGCTTTCACGACCCCGATATTGATATAAGACTCGGCATTCGTTACTGTCTGCTAAATCTACAGACAGCGCTACGTATAGGTGCATTGGAAACCTATGTCCGAATGTTAAGGCTCTAGTGTGCTTAAAATTGTCGAAGTAGCATTGAATTTTTGGTAGCTTAAGTAAAAAAATAAGTGTTGTATGGAGGAAGACGATGAAATTGATTTTATGGCTATGAATTGAATAACACAACATTTTTTTATTAATATGTAAATAAAACCCTAAAAATAAACTTTGCCGTCCTTCATGTTTCAGTAATGGAATGATTATTCAATTTGGAAATAATATTTATTATGATCTATTAAATAATAACAATTTGTGTTAAGAATTCTGTGAATAAAATCTTTGTCTTAGACAAAAAAAAACTCTCAAAGGCTTTCCAAATCATTAAATATATTCTATTGATTTTAACTTAAAATAGTATTGAAGCGAGTCTGAAATGTAATAGTTCACGTATTGTCCTTTTGCTTAAAAAAGTATTGGACTTTAGTCTCTGCTCTGAAAAATGTCTATGCCATCTAGAATAAATTTCCCATGTCGTCGCTATCTGCTATAATATAGGTACCGCCGCCGTGAGATATCGGAACAAATTACGGCGCCATGTCGCAAAACTAAAATCACGACCTAAGTACTTAGTAAATTAAATATAACAAAACGCAAATGCGTAACAAATAACTTCTCGTGCTGACCCCCAATAATCCATTCGTCTCTAGGATCATCAAAATGATAGTGAATGCCGTAAAGCTCGAAAGTGTGACGAATTAGATCACAAAAAGATAAATAGGAGTGTATTCTAAGTCATTTGATGGATAATCTATTAGTATAACTATCCTACAAAATAAAAAAATACTCCCAAAATCATTGCAAATTATAAAATATATTTCTCTATTTTCTATTTTCTTTTAAAGGAATCAACCTCGCCTTAAAATATTACTTAAACGAGGCTGAGATGTGATAGTTCGCGTTGTCCTTACGCTTAGAAAAGCATTGAGCTATTGTCTCTGCTCTGAAAGATGTCTATGCCATCTAGAATAAATTTGCCATGTCCACGCTGTCTGCAATAAGTAGGTACCGCGGCCGTGAGAGATCTGAACAAAGTACGGCGCCATGTGCCAAAACTAAAATCACGACCAAGGTACTTACTAAGATAAATAAAATATAACAAAAAAGCAAATGCACGACAAAAAACTTGTCATGCTGACCCCCCGATGATCCATTCGTCTCTAGGATCATCAAAATCATAGTGAATGCCGAAAAACTGTGACGAATTAGATCACAAAAAGATAAATAGCTAGTCTATTCTAAATCATTGGATGGATAACCTATTTGTATAAAAGTCGACAACACTATTTCTACGCTCATATGATTAAATTATTGGTAGACATTTACAAATTAGATGCACTTATATTAAAAGAAATATAATTTAATTTTGGGATTATAGCAATAAAATGGCGGAAAATATTTAATTTCTATCCACAATGGAGAAGACATATCAGCCAGGGTATTAATTAAAGTACCTTTTAGCGATTTCATTTGATTTAAGTTTTATAGGACTACCGGATGGTTAGATTATGAGTTTGTATAAGATATGGGTATTTTATTAGCTTACAACAAGTTGATAAAGGCAATGGCAATAAAATTACTTGCGGCAATATTTTGACTAGTAACTTGGTACGGCAGGAACACGTCCCTTTGATAACAATTATTATCTAGTGAAAAAATATTGTCACATTCTGGGTTTGATCCCTAATACTAGTAAATATTTTAATTGCTTTTGTGATGTTTAGATATTGTTCTAGTTAATACAAGAACAAAATAATGATCCTAGAAAGAACAAGGTGGTTCGAATTTCCCGATAGAAAAGGAAAAAGATAGGTAAAGGACAAAAGAATTTTAAATTAATATGGAAAGGAAAAAAAGCTTTCGAATGTTTGAAATTCCAAACAATTTAGGGAAATACAAACAGTGCATCGACACCGGACTGGAAGTGTTAATTCAAGCGAAAGCGAATTAAGAAGAAGTAAAAGTGATACATTAAAAAGTCCAAGTGATCAGTTAAGGTAAAAAGTGCCTACCTCTAAGTGTTCCGTGAAAGTAATTAGTATAAGTAAGAAGTTCACGATATACAGACGCCAGCACATCCTACTACCCCAATCTGTCAAATTTCTTTATACATTGTCAACATAATCACATAAGCATAAGGTTCACTTTCAAGTGGGGAAATTTGACAGATTGGGGTAGCTTGATGTGCTGGCGACTGTAAGTTGGCACTCTTGCATAATACTCGTCACTGGGACTCTGTAGTGCGCCAGTTGTGAACTCTCACGCAGTGCTTAGTATCTTCACCAATCTGTCTGTGCTCAACTTCCAGTAACGAATATGAACAAACTGCTCACCACATTCTGTGGGAGTGTGATCTCTGGCAAAATCAGCGTGATATTATGTTAAACAGCTTGCAACCAATATCTGGAGTAGTTTATTATACGGATCTTGTAGCAACAAGGAACAACTTCCTCTCTTCTTCTTTACATCATTCTGTCTCCCGCTTTGCTCTGGAGGGAAGTGGAACTATTCATTTTCTCTCTCCTTTTTTTTCTTTCTGATTAAAATTCGTTGCGGGATCCAAGACAGTTAAAGCGATTCCCCGGGACATGCCTGAGCTTCGCCGCTCAGTGTCATTTCATTGTGTGCCACTGTTGATCCTGGCTTACAGGAGTTGCAGTGGTGGGTAAGAGGGAGGGACTAGTCACGCAGTGCTTGTTGTCGAGAGTCTAAGTGCCTGTAAGGGTGTTCCGTGATATTGGTGTTGTTACTGTCGACGTCAATAAAGGTTCCGTTTGCAAACGCAAACGGTCTTTCCAATCCTAACAATATATTAATCTAAAAATCAGATGAAGGTAAGTTTTACCTTCATCTGATTTTTAGATTAATATATTGTTAGGATTGGAAAGACCGTTTGCGTTTGCAAACGGAACCTTTATTGTCGCTGTATCTTGTATTTAATGAATTTGCATGCTTGCCTTGATATTAAGATATTACGCACATAAATTGGCTGTATAATATGTAGTATGCCCCAGCAAGTGCCTACAGTCTTCTAGGAGGTTGTGGTTTTTTATATGAAATAGCCGAAAGTCAGGCGTATGGGTTGATTGAATAGACATTAAGATAATTTGTATTTAATTAACATATTACATCGTTAGTTTTGTGTGGTATGTAATGGGACACGTTTGCAATTTAGCTGGGCCTTTTAACAGTGTGCACAATATACGTGTTGACAAAGTCTATTTTTAATGATAGACACACTTATGTATTTTTGCATCTATTTTTAATAACTTAGCCCATAGCAAACTTTTACCATTTTTTTCAATGATCACCAGGGTTAAGAGCCCTCTTAGCCCTAGTCTACCTAATAGGTGGTTACCAATATTACGTAGCAGATCGCGGCAGCTGAGTAACATTATTTGAACGCCGTTTTACTCTATGACAGAACGGGACTAACAATAAATAAATATTATATTTAAATTCATTTTATAACTTATGAACAGATACAAAATAGATGCTATCTATCTTATATTATTATTCTAATAACTCAACGTAAGCTTTACTTTTAGAAAACAATCTTTTTTTATGAAATACATATAGCTATTAGCCATCATGATAACACAAATTCAACAACAACAAATTGTCTGTTTTGTGATTCGTACTAAAATGGTTAAAAGAAACCCCCACTCCCCCCACAATGGGTCAATCAGTCCATCCATCCATCCAGCATTTAAGCAGTAGATGCTAGCGATTTAGAATAGTTTTACTAGAATAGTTGCTACCGCGTCTAATTAGGTGCCATATTAAATTAGGCGACACGCATTCCATAAACGATAGTAAAATAAAAATATTCACAATAACATCTTATCATATCACAACATCTTCTGTACACAGTTTCTGGCAATAAAATGATCTATGTCTATGTCTAATAATGAAAGGCTTTATTTGCACTTTTCAACAATAAACTTTTGGTTCTTGTTGCTTTGGAATTATTAAAAATACTTCATGAACAAACTTAGTGATATAATTATTTTTGCAACAAACAAACTCACGACACTCTAGGAGTGTAAGTCTGAATCGAATGGCCTGGATATTTGTAATTAAAGTAATTTTTGGTGTAAAAATTGTCACCTATATTGTTTAGGCGAGTGTGCTCAGTTACTTCCAACATTGTCGTCGCAGCATCCGCGAGCGAGCCAACTTCGCCTGAATGAAACTCGAAAGACTTTCGTTTTCCATACGAGCTCACATGTTCGCAGTTTTGCATTTTGTTCCCGCTTTTTCTCATGTGACGTCACACGATTCGACGCGAAGTGTTTGCTTTGGATATAACATGCATTGTTTTATTTATATTATAAAATAAAATCATTATTATAATAATTTAATATTTATCGTGCTATAGTAGTAGATAGTCACATTAATATTTAATTTAATTTGTATTCTACATTTTTCTTCTTTGACTAAAAATAACAAAAATTAATCGGTAGCATTCAGAATTAGAAATATATGATTTCTTCTTATTCAATCATAGTAAAATAATAGTGGAAATTGATTTTACTATAAATTACTTAGTAGCTACCCTCTTCCAGCTTGTTTCACGTCGTATTTTGTTTCAAATCCTAACAATAAGCTGAGGAATGTCAAAACAAAACAGATAATGTTTTGGTCTATTTGCATTCTCAGCCCATTAAGAAAGATTTTGAGTTTAATAAACCTTTGTGGTTGAATCAAGAATGTTATCGTCAATCTAGCTAGCCTGTTTCACTCGTAAAATTAAATAAAAACCAATGTTTTATGCTAAATAACCGAATCTTAATTGATCGACTACTATAAATCGAAAGTTTAAATACTCGAAAGTTCATAATATTAAATCTTTAATAATAGGTCTTTACCTATGAAATTGCCGTTTTGTATGAAAAAATTTAAACGAATTTTTTTCATGAATTTTTTTATTTGTATTAATCGAAGTAATCACCCATGCAATCAATGCATCTTTGCCATCGCAGTGGCAGTTTATTGATGCCCTTCTTAAAGAAATCAGCTGGACGGGAGGCAACAAATTCTTCAAAGGCATTTTGTACTGCCTCTCGGGTATTGAATTTTTTTCCCGCCAAGAAGTTATCCAAATTCTGGAAAAAGTAGTAGTCTGTAGGCGCAAGGTCTGGTGAGTAGGGCGGATGACGGAGAGCTTCCAACCCCAGTTCTTGCAACTTGGAGACCGTCTGCTGTGCAGTATGAGGTCGCGCGTTGTCGTGCAGGAGCAGCGGAGACGAGCGATTGACCAATGCTGGTTGGAGATGCGCCAGCTTCTCCATCATTGTGCTCAGTTCTTCACAGTACACATCTGCAGTAATGCTCACCCCGTTTGGTAAGAAGCTGTGATGAATCACACCGGCGCTAGACCACCAAACAGTGACCATCACTTTTCTAGGGGTAAGTTTTCGTTTAGGGCATTGTTTAGGTGCTGAACCAGGATCCAACCAACTTGCTGAGCGCTTGCGGTTATCAAACAGAATCCATTTTTCATCGCAGGTAACAATGCGGTTCAAAATTCCTTCATTTGTGTGTCTGTTGAGCAGTGCAAGGCACGTCTCGACGCGTACTTCGCGCTGGCGATCATTGAGTTCGTGGGGCACCCATTTGTCAAGCTTTTTTACCTTGCCAATTTGACGCAAATGGACCAATATTGTTTTGACGCTAACGTTGAAAGCTGCTGCTAATTCAGCCGTAGATTGTGTATCATCAGCTTCCACAACCGCCTTTAATTCGTCATTGTCGACCAAAGTCTTCGGACGACCGCGAGGTTCATTTTTCAGGTCGAAATTTCCAGAACGGAAGCGAGCAAACCAATAACAGGTGGTGCGTTGGTTTGTAGTGTTAGCTCCGTAAACGTCGTTGATGTTGCGTGCCGCTTGTGCCGCGTTGCTGCCACGACGGTACTCATATTCCATAATTACTCGAATTTTTAACGTATCCATGATGACGAAAAAGATTGAAATGCGATGAAAATGTAACACTAATCAATAAAGAAATGACTACTTTTGGAAAAAAGAATCCATGTTTTTAAAATAAAATTAATTTGAAATTAGAATTCTTAGCCAAACAAAAATTATTTTGATTTGAAATGGCCAGTACTGCAGAACGGCAATTTCATAGGTAAAGACCTAATATATCAAACATTCGCTAATAGAACAGTAGGTCAGGTTAGGTTAGAACTGCTGCATTCAACGCCGAATGGTAGAATTGGTGAGAAATTCGTTCATATAACTTCGGGAACACGCGCTTTTTGGTCTTTTGCCAAAGGCAATTTTGCCGGCCTTCTTTTGCACCTCTGCGCAGGGAAGATGATGTATTGGCTCATAAGGCAAAGGAGAAAGCCGATCCTGCGGGCTGTTTTTTGCGTCCAATTCCACTTTGAACGACGGGAAGAAACCATCGCCAGCTATCCCGCGGTGTGACAGCACTTTAGTGACACATTCAGTTCACTCAGATACTCCGATCTCTGTGCAAAATGTACTTCTCTTCCTGAACATCCACAAGTCTAGTGGACCTGACGTTATTCCTTCTATTTTATTGAAGATATGTGCCCCAAATTTGGCTCCTGTAGTAACGCGTTTTCTCCGAATCTCCTACGACAAGAGCTTTAGTACATTCCGTCGCCAAAAAAGGCGATTGCTCAAATCCAGGTAACCACCGGCTCATTGCTCTCAAAATGGAAAACATTATTAACCGCCAACTTGAACATGAAGTTGCTATTATAAAACCGAAAAAATATTTTTAAAATATATTACTTAATTTTCTTCCGTTTATTTTCTATTTTCTTAAAATCCTAAGTTCCGATCTGTTGTTTATTGTCGTTTTTGTCGGATGTTTTCGGAAGGAAACAATTTTATATTAACAATTTATAATACTCTTAATCATCATGACAGGCCTGTTGGCGTGGTTGGCAAATTCTTATATCAATTAATATTGATTGAGGCAGCAATAAAAAGAAAAACTTGTATTCGATGGCGGTTTTAGGTAGATTTAGAAGATTCGTAATTAGTGTGACGGTCAATTAGTAAAGCACAGAGGTGAAATGCTTTTAATGAACTCATTTTTCTCTTGTATTGTATTGCAAATCATTAAGCTATTTATGTTATAAGTTCCTTATATAATGTCCGGTTGGCGTGGTTGGTAAATGCTTGCCTTTCATGCCAAAGGTCGTGGGTTCGATTCCCACCCAGGATACATATTTGTGTGCATGAACATATTTGGAGGTCCTGAGTATGTGTGTAATTATCTAAATAAGTATGTATTTACAAAAGAAAAGTAGTATATGTAATATATCAGTTATCTGGTTTCCATAGTACAAGCTCTGCTTAGTTGGAAATCAGACGGCCGTGTGTAAATAATGTCCCAAGATATTATTATAAAAACTGCCTAGGTCAATTTTATAGAAATTAAACCGATTTTAATATAAAAAGTCAGCCAAATGCGAGTCGTACTCGTTCATGAAGGGTTCCATTGAATGAAAGAGAAATTGCGGTGAATAATTTATGACGTATTAAAAAAAAACTACTTGCCAGATCTCGTTCAAACCAATTTTCGATGGAAGTTTGCAAAGTAATGTACATCATGTATTTTTTTTAGTTTTATCACTCTCTTATTTTAGAAGTTACAGGGGGGGGGGGGGGACACACTTTTTACCACTTTGGAAGTGTCTCTCGCGCAAACTAATCAGTTTAGTAAAAAATGATATTCGTAACCTCAATACCATTTTTGAAGACCTATCCATAGATACTCAACATGTATGGGTCGTTGAAGAAATTTTTTTTGGTATTCAGTCTAAGTATGGGGAGCCCCCCCAAAATGTATTGTTTTATTTTACTTTTGTCTTAACGCGGTTCACAGAATACATCTACTTACCAAGTTTCAACAGTATAGTCTCTATAGTTTCGGAAAAACTTGGCTGTGACATACGGACGGACAGACAGACAGACGGACAAAGAGACAGACAGACAGACATATAGACATAGACATATAAAAGTTCCGTTTTTTGTAACGGAACCCTAAAAAAATCAGCCAAATGACGTTCACTGCTAAAAAGAATCTTTGACAAAGATTTCCACGATGAACTTCCATAATTTCAAGGGGAGATATTCCCTTGGGTGGATTTCTATGTTTCCCACGGGTCGAAATTAATGCTGTTAATCACATTTTTTCATTTGAAAGTGTTTAACTTCTAAAAAGATATGACTAGTTCAGAACGGATCCGTTTACAAAGGCCGGAGACATTGCGTAACATATAGGTAAATAAAATCAACTTCAGAACTTATATTTTAACCATAAGTTTTAAATATGAATATACCAATAGAATATTCCTGTTGGTAGAATCTAGAACTCCCTGCACAATTAATTCGCGACTAAGAAAAACAATGTTATTAAAAAATATATATTCCTGAAACCACATATTTAGTTTTGTTTTAACTTATTAACCGGAAAAGAAGCAAAGCGCATGCTTCTGTTTTGGTAATATGGATGTCTTCATTTCAGTATTTCTTACAATAGATAAACAAGAAGCGGTGGATGTCTTTAGTCTGAAATGATGATTGCAAATGAATGACGATGATGAATACAATAGAATAGTAAACTAGCTCATTTACTATCCGATCTTATTTATCATAATCAGTATAGCTAGAAAATGAACGCTTTTTTTCTAAAATATTTAAGGTACCCCTAATAATCTATACACCTAACAAGCGGTACAGCTAAGTTACAGTACGTCAATGAACTGTCTGTCTAGGAGTATATTACTCCATCAGGCGTAGTTCAACTTAATAAGCAGCTCTCCCAATAAATTAAAGATGCATTATTAACATATTACCACACTCACAGTCTCCTTGATGAAAGTTTAACAGTTTACAAGTACCGATTTAAACAAATGCCCTATTGATAACGAAGAATTACCCCAATAAAAAAATTATGTAACACACATCCAAAAATCATACAGTCGAATCGAAAAAGTATATTTTGGTTCGGTCTTTGACACCACATGTAATATACAATTAACAACCAATATAACAGTTTAAAAGATTTTTCTGAATGTAAATACCTACCTAATTTTAACACCTAAAGTATGGTCACTTAACTTATTCTGAATTTGTCAGAGGCTAAATATAAAGGCAATTTTGTTTTAAAATATAATAACAGTGAGTTTGTAATATCGACGCAATCACTGCAGCTATTACTTTTTTATAAACAAGTTATTGCGTAAGGGAAAAATTAATATTGCAGAACTACGAATTGAAAAATGCGATATCCATTAAAAAGTATATTTTTAAGTTAAATTTGTGGTTCTTATTAGCTTGAAAATATCTTTAAACAGCTGTTTATATTTCGTGCGTGATGAAAAGAAACAGTAAACTGTTGCAGACGGGTTTCACATTTGGATCTGAAGGCCTAGTTTGTTTATAGAAGTCTGTACAGACTCCAGCACATCAAGCTACCCCAATCGGTCAAATTTCCCCAATTGAAAGTGAAGCTTATGCTTATGTGATAAAGTAGAAAATCTATAAAAGAAATTTGACAGAGTGGGGTAGCTGGATGTGCTGGCGTCTGTACATTTTTGTCATAGACTTGCGACATTATTCTTTTGATAACTCATATTTGCGAACACAGGTGTCACGATGCTGTTATCGTGGTTCGTGGCTATTTTAGTAGAGTTAAAGATAACGTAATATACCTTAGTAACAAAAGATCGGTGCACTTCGGTGGAAACAATTTGACCTTGACAGCGTCTTTATTTCGTAGGCTGTCATAACGGCTTTTGTCAGCGGCCTAGCCGTGTGACGATGGCGACAAATATCAGAATATCATCACCCCATCTCATCCCGTGGGGAGTGTAGAAGTCGACCCGAGGGAATCTTTATCAGAAAACGGGCAGCAGCTTCTTTCAGAGTCCTATGACTGCTATCGCCAAACCGTCTCTAAGCATAGCGATTATGGCATATCCTCCCAGGAAAATTCTTGGGATAAGCTTTTGTTCAGCAGTGGACATCATTCAGCTAATATGATGAATAATGTCGGTCACCGTAGCCTAGTTGGTAGTGCTCCTGCCTACGAAGCTGGTGGTCCTGGGTTCGAATCCCGATAAGTGCAAATATTTGTGTGATGAGCACGAATATTTGTTTCTGAGTCATGGATGTTTTCTAAGTATTTAAGTATTTATCTATCTATATATTTATCGTCACCTGGTACCCATAGTACAAGCTTTGCTTAGTTTGGGGCTAGGATGATCTGTGTACGTCACCTATAGACTGACTCAGATACTCACCGGACACGGGTGTTTCGGTGAGTATCTGTGCCGGATCGGCCGAGAAGTGACGACACATTGTCACCATTGCGGGAGCGACCTGAACTCTGCCCAGCATACGCTGGAGGAGTGCCCGGCCTGGGAGGCCGAGAGACGAGTCCTGGTCGCTGAGATCGGACGGGATCTTTCGCCGCCAGCAGTCGTGTATGCGATGCTAGCTGGCGACTCCACCAAATGGGACGCCATGGTCTCCTTCTGTGAGGCAGTTTTGCTGCAGAAGGAGGCCGCCGAACGGGATCGGGAACGAGCCGATCCCGCTCGTAGGCGGAGGAGGCGTCGGGGTGGCGGCGGCAGCCGTTAGCCCAACTCCCCTTGGGGCCGCGGCGGCAGTGTGAGAAGTGTCCTCTACTGTCGCCACGTACAAGCGGCTCCGGGATGACAGCGATCTGTTTGTGGCGCAGTCGCTGTGCCGTACTGGCAGGAGTCGGCAATAGGGGAGGGCAATCCAAAAGAGCCCTCCCAGGGTACGTGTCCCGACCATCTGGGACATGGCGCAAAAGGGGGGTACCGGAGCAGCATACCCGCGTTCCCGGGACTCCCCCATCAGACGCCAAGAGAAGTCCACGGCAGGTAGGTTTAGTCGGTGCAAGTCCGACATACCCACCCGCAGACACTTTTTGCGGGTGGCATGCGAAGGCATTCCACCTGCCTTATCAAAAAAAAAGGATGATCTGTGTGACATTGTCCCTAAGAAAAAAGAAGAAAAAAATATTTTTTTTGTAAATTTAAGTAAAAATTTTAATAACACTCAATTTCAATGGAAGGATCTTTTGAAAAGACGGCGTTAACTGTCCCTATATTTATGAAGTATTTTCCAAGCCTTTTAAGGGCACTGGATTAATATGTGAAGAACACATTTTTCTTTCTTAAACTGAATCTGGCTAAATTAATTCGATATCTAAACATAAGATAAGTTGTGCAGTAGATTTACACGATATTTGACCAGTTTCGATTTAATAAACCTGAAGGATTAGGCTACAATTTGCTGTTTAGCAATCTACATATATTTCATATTAAACAACTTATCAAGGATTATTTTCTATTTTTAGTTATTATGTACAGACGCCAGCACATCAAGCTACCTCAATCTGTCGAATTTCCCAAATTGAAAGTGAACCTTAAAATATTGCGATAAAGTTGAAAATCTATAAAAGAAATTTGACTGGATATGCTAGCGTCGGTACTTTTCAACGGTCCTAGATCTGTATTAAGTTTTAATTTTTTTTTTATATAATATCCTTAGATCCTAACGAATTAATAACCTTATCCTTTGTATACTTACCATGCGTTGTCTAATATAAAAAAATGTTTAAAATAAAAAACTGCCAGCAATCTTAAACTTATTATTAACTTAAAACAAGAGGACGACCGAATTAAATGTAATTTTCTTTTGGGTTTTGGTGTAGATTTTCTGAACGGGTAAATATAATAGATAAACGGATATAATAATATATATTTTCAGTCCCAGACGTACATTTAATTGCTCTTGCGCACGGACCATTTTACGTTTCTTCACCTGTCGTTAGAACATTAGAAGGGAGCATTGCATGCATCGGTATTAACAAAAACTATTATTTAACAAATATACCGGTAAGCATTTTATTTATATTCTAGACTAACAAATGAGTATGAAAAAGTATCTTGATAATGATTTTCGTCTAGCCATGTAGAGTCTGTTTTATGAATATGATGCCCCACGGGCATTGCAATATGTATCTGTTGTAAAATAAAAATAATCTGTTATTTTCGAAACTGACCAAGTTGATCGATGTATGTTCAGTAAGTGCATTAGCATCTTAACTCTTCGAATCTTTGACCTTGACAACATTTTTATTATGAAGGCAATAAGAGCGGTTTTTGTAATGTAATTGTATAAACTGACGTGACGTCAACTGTACCGTAATTCCCACTTTATAATAATACCTCCCTATGATTAGTATAGAATAGTGATTAAATAACCTAGCGCGAAAAGAATTTAATACGTTGAGTAAGGTCGTATATATATATTTTTTTTGTTTTTGTAAGGCAAGGGCACCTACTAAACCTGACCTGCCGTGGACTTCTTCTGGCGCCTGGTGGGGGAAGCCCCAGGAACGCGGGTATGCTGCTCCAGTGAAGATCGTATAATATATTTTTTAATAAAATATATTGTCTCAACAATTTTATTTCGACTTTTCCGTTGTTTTTATTCTTATATGTGATGGATTTATGAGCTAATCCTAGCTAAAAAGCTATGTATACTATTATCAATCTTGCAAAAACCTTTAGTATGCAACTATTTAGCCTATAAGTAGTAAGAAGTTAAATGTCATTATACTAAACTGTCTAGTGTGAAGATCCTTTCTATTGTGACCGTTACGTATGAATCAACTTTGCGTCAAAATAATTATGTTACTCCTGCGAGTACAAAAAGTAAAGCTTTTCTTAACGGGTCGTTGATGTGTGAGTCGACCTCAAGGCTTTGTGGCCGGCCAGACAGACCGAAAAACATCTAACAAAAGAAGCTATATGAACACGTCTAGTCGGTTTTAGGAATTCGCGCTAATGCGTCTGGCGACCCACTTGAATACATTTGCGGCCACTCGGACGTTATAAAATTATTTAATAATACAGTCTATTGGATGCGTATGCGCTGTAGACGAGCCTGCGCCGAGGTCTTCGCATCCGTGTCTAAGTGACGTTAGAACGGCGCGGCGTGGGCAGCTCGCCTATATTTTTGGTCTCTTATAATGCATCTAATGTGTTACGTCATTAAGGAATATGATTTTATGAGTCGTTACACTTATAATATCTTCAGTCTTTTTCGAGGTCACATGTTATTAATATGAAACCTATGTAGAATATCAAGCAAGTGTATACTTATTAAATAGGCTGTAAAAACTAGGAACGACGATCAATGGGATACCTATTTTGGGAAACTCCGTTAACGGTGAAAGGGTTTTTAGTACACAAAAAAGTCTATTCAAGCGGTATTTGGAGCCGGTATACCTACCTATATATAGATTGGAAACCATTTTTTGAGATACGTAACATTTTAAAAGTATTTGTTTATCCTAAAAATAAGCATTCTGGGAGATTTTTTAAACATAAATTTGTAAGCATGGAAAGGCACTACTACCTACAATTCCGGTGGAAATCTTCAGGTAATGCTTACTGGATGGACACGTAGGTATACCTTTTTCTAAAGATTTGTAAATGGTTACTAATTTTACAAGGGTTTGTTTAATTTTCGTTTTATCATCTTCCCAAAGTAGTGAAAGAATTACTTATATCTAAATTTAGAAAATAATTGCAAATTTTCCTTACTATAATTAATTAATATTTTAGTAAGGTTATGTTTAAAAGACAAGTACCTAAAAAATTAAATAACAAACAATTATATATTGTATACCATGGAAATATTATCTAGACTTATGACCATATTAATTTAATTTCGATTACTATTGTTAAGAAGCTTGAATACAATATTATTATTAAAAAATAACTTAATTATAAAACGTCATATGAATATAATTAATAGTAGTAATCTCATTATTTATATTAAGTTACTATATTAATCTAATTTATTTAATTAGAATTTGTGGAAAATGTATGTGATAATGTAATTCAATCAAACTGCGCGCCTAATACAAAAACCTCCTCTGTAACCTAATACGGGAAAATAAAAATTAAAGAACTGCTTAAAATAAAATATATAAATTAATATTTTATTTTCTACGGCAACTAAAGTACAGACGCCAGCTCATCCAGCTACCCCAAACTGTCAAATTTCTTTTATAGACTTTCAATCTTATCACATAAGCATAAGGTTCACTTTCTATTGTGGAAATTTCCCAGATTGAGGTAGCTTGATTGTAACATAATTTGCTTCGGGATTTTACTAAATTAGAGATATCATTTTCTTACAGCATACACGGCGGCAATATATAAAAAGGGAAATAATTGAGATAATTACTTATTTACTAATTAGTCACTGGAAACCGTTGGATGTGGATATCCCAAGAACAGCCATTATGGAGATCTTTGCTTTTCTAGGCCTCCCGCCTATATCCAGCAGTGGACGTATTTCGGCTGATATGATGATGGATGTAGCGAATTTGATTGCAATTTTATGTAGAAAATAGTTTTGAGCATAATTTTGCGTATACCGTTTAATATAAACCTTTAGAAGTAATAACATTTTTGAACTATTGTACAGACGCCAGCACATCCAGCTACCCCAATCTGTCAAATTTCTTTTAAATAATTTCAACTTTATCACAGAAACTAACTACAAACTAATTTGACAGATTGGGGTAGCTTGATGTGCTGGCGTCTGTACAATTGCAATTCAATATTTAACTTAAGGAGTTTTGACACATCCTATGCAATATTAAGTATCAATCCCTCAAGTAAAAACTGGTAATGAATTAAAAAATATTTTTAGTTTAATTCATTACTATTTTTTAAATTTATAAAGAAAATTCTAACTGTTTCAATCACTCTCCATCACAAATACATTGATAGAGTATTTTAATAATTATTATTTTATTCTGGTTTTTTCTTAATCAATATTAAGAAAAAACCAGAATAAAATATTATTATTTATTTTCATTTCAAGCTGCTTGAGTAATGCTGTAGCATTGTGGGTCAAACTAGTGGGCTACGAGGTCAGACAAGGCGCTTGGTGTAAGTCTGTGAACGATCGCAGAAAGGTTGAAGCCCTATCTGAATGTTTCATACGTAACAACCTTCACTATGCTCATAAAAGTCGAAAATATTCATAGAACAACGCGCTGGTATCAATTCTGTTTGTGAAATACATGATTCTTTAAAGTTTTGCACTGATTTTGATGTTTTGTATGTGAAGTAATGATATAAGGCGTCAATTTACGGAACTATAGTACAATCGAAATACAAATACAATGGGTAGTGTTAATTCAGCTAAGTATCTGCTTAATCAAGCTGGAATGAAATAAGCACCGGCCTCCCAACTGCCAAAAACGTTTATACAAGAATTACGGTATAAATAAGCAAATTACATGCACCGGAATTATCCCACACGCGTTTCAGTTCTCCACAGACCATTGTCAAGTTAATAAAGAAAAAATATTTATTTATTAATTGCACAGACATTATTAATAATAATAATAATATCCTGGGCCATCTGATCCCAAACTAAGCAGAGCTTGTACTATGGAAATCAGATAACTGATATACTACTTGTATAGATAATTTCACCCAGACTCAGGAACAGACATGTTCATGCACACAAGTATCTGACCTGGGTGCGAATCGACCCCATTACTTCCGGCGTGAAAAGCAAGCATTTGCCACGCCGTTACGCCAACAGGCCCGACAATTGTATAAAAATAGATTAGATTACTTAAATGGTAAATAATAATTTATAAGCAAATGTCTCATTAATTTTTGTCTTGATTGACTTACATTACAGAAAAGAGGAATGTTAACATGAGTCAACATCCCTTTTTCTGATGAAACAACATGAGCTGTGGATTCGTTCTTCATGTAAGCACATTATTTGCAGCAGAAAATTGCATAACAGCTTACCTATCAATCATTCGGCGAGTATTATATAGATAAACAGATTTTTATTACATATTTCAAAATCTTTAAGTCTCCCACACCATTAACATTGTATAAGTCAATCATAAAACGCACATGGATCTGTCAATTATTTATTTAAATACCTCCATACATATCAAAATAAATATTTGTTTACGTACATCGCTTGTATTCTATAAGGTGTCAGTTTCATGAATAGATTGACCTATCTTATGTAAATAATCCGAGCTAGTTACTATATAACGTTTTTATTTTATTTAAGCCTGCGTATATTCCCGCTGCACGGCAAAACCCAATCTATTGGAACGAAGTTCCTATCGTGCGTTGCGGAAGGGGTCTAGACGGAAAAAATTAAGACGAAAAGTTGTAACGACACTTTTTCCTTTTTTTATAACTAAAATTGAGCCTACTTATTAAGTTTATATTATTTGTTAATAATAAATAAAATATTATTATAACTTAAAATACATAAAATTTTATTACAATTCCTTCACTAATTAATCGAAAGGAACTTCGTTCCATCCGGGTGTCCCTTGACACAAGTTTTATTATTTTTCTAGAGTATCCTAGAAATAAGTCCAGGTGTAATAATAATAAAATGTTCCACCAGCACACGAAGTAAAGATATAAGCATTCGAAGTTATAGAGTAGGAAATAGACTATATTACCAACCAACGTAGTAGGTCTAATTTCGAGACAGAATTAATATTCAAATCCAACTCGGTTTAGCAGAGTTTGGAAAGCTACGTAACAACTTCTCGTACCAAATACCACACCGTCTCAAGTCGAAAGTCTTCGACCAGTATGTGTTACCAGTGATGACATACGGAACAGAGACAGTCGCTTACTATGGGGCTCATAAGAAGGCTCAAGACGACCCAAGGGCAATGGAGAGTTCTATGTTCGGAGTTTCGCTACGAGATCGAATCAGAAATGTCCAAATCCTATTAAAATCATAATTCTAATACGAGTAAAAGCATTTCAAAATAATAAAGAAACTGTAGACTCCCTTACCAAAAAGGCCCGAAATCCTTTGTTCCTCGGTCATCCAACTAGCGACGACTTACTTGTCATTCAACTTAACCATACTTGATATTAGAGGCACGCGCCTTATGAATCTATGTTCTATACATATATCAAGTCTAGATACCCTAGCATTGTATTCACTTCGTATCATAACAATATATTATATTGTATTGTTTTAGAAAAAAAATTAGTTGTTCTAAGGTTGTCAAACATTTATATCAAGTATGGATGGTTGACCGTTTTAAAGGCTTAATATATTCAATCACTACCGGTCTACGGTTTTAAAGTAACTATAATTATTATCATCATCATATCAGCCGAAAGTCGTCCACTGCTGGACAAAGGCCTCCCCCATCATTTGGGAGGATATGCCATAATCGCCACGCTTGGCAGACGGGTTGGCGATCGCAGTAGGATAGACATGGTATTCAGAATCAGTATATCAGAATATCATCAACCGTGGAGGTCGTAGAAGTTGACCCGAGGGAATATCTGCCACAGGACGGGCAGCAGCTTCTTTCTGATTACTATGACCATCATACTGCGATCGCCAATCCGTTCGCCAAGCGTTACGATTATGGAATATTCCCCAAGATGATTCTTGGGGGAGGCTTTTGTACAGCAGTGGACTTCTGTCGGCTATTATGATGATGATTTGTGTAGTAACAATAAATGTAAAATCAGCCCAAGTTCGAGTATAACCTCACGTTATTCCGTTGTTTAATTTAATTAAAATTATTTATTCCATTTAGCCATACATATATTGAAAACAATGAAAGCATCGAAGTTTTGTGTCGTTGTCAAATAAAAATATTTATAGCACAGCAACCTATGGATTACTGTAGTTTAAATAAAAAATATAATATATCAATTCAAACTAGGTTACTAAAAAGAATTTAACTAAAACTGGCAAAACTTTTGTTGACTGTATTTTTTTTATTATTAGACATTTTTAAACTACTATAATAATTCGCAATAACGTGTTATGTGTTAATTCACTACTCCTAATTTACTAATCCCTAATAATTTGATCAATAGTATTAAATTAATCCCTAATAATTTAATACTTCTGCACTAATAGTAGTGCAGTAGTATTAAATAATCCCTCATAATTTAATACTAAAGGATGTGCAGTAGTATCAAATAATCCCTCATAATTTAATACTACTGCACTAATAGTATTGCAGTAGTATTAAATCATTAGGAATTTGAGTTCAAGGAAGTTGATTGTGTCACATTTTTTATAGACTGATAAGCATGATGAGGAGGTGCGGCGAGATTAAATAACCAGGCGTGTGATCTGTCTATCGATCCCTAGTTTCGTGGAAATGTGAAAGATTATAAAAAGTCCAATGCGATCGAAGCGCCACTTAGCGTGAAATAAAACAAAACAATTATAAAAATAAATTATATTTATTTAAGTTTTCAGTATCATCAGTTCTAATGGATATGAAGTCACTGAGTATTATATTGAAAGAAAGAAAATAAAATCCGAATATTAATTATTAGTTAGACTTAAGTTGAATAATGTCAATACGCATTTAGATATATTATAAATAATAATCTATTTTTTCTTATATTATTAAAATATAAGTTAAATATTTATAATTATAATAAGAAATAAATTAGTCACTAGCGTGCCTAACAGATATAAGACTGAAAAACGTATATTAATTTTTAGTTTGACATAAGTTGAATAGTATATAATAGTAATACACATTTAGTTTTTTTTATAAATAATTATCTAATATCTATCAGGTGTATTAAAAAAATCGTTAAATATTTATAATTATAATAAGAAATAAATTAGTGACTGGCGTGCCTAAATAGATGCAGGTGAATATAGCATGCGTATCGATACGCGAATGGTTAAGTGATTTCGGGTTGAATGCAGACAGTTCACAAACTTGCGCTTTTAAATTCTTTCGCCTAACAGCCGTCGAAACAGCAAGTTCATTGACCACTAAAGATAGTCTGGCCTTGTGCGTCTGTAATGTATTTGAATTCGTCTAGTCTTTAATATTAGACAGTATAATAGTACTTATAGACTGTTGTACGCATGACAATTTTATTGTGTGTAACATGAAATCAAGAGTCAAAAAATAGCTAATATATATCCTTATACTAAAATGCAACGTCAGAATACGAGTGGTTTTACCCGACTACTGAAAACTGTTTAGCATAGCGTTTTTATACTTTACGCGACTTCGTCCGCGCGTTTTGTAATGACTCCGTAAATGTTACATCACAATATCTATGATATTTTGCCTATTTTTATACAAACTTTTATTCCCTATTCACTATTGTTATTTTTTAAAATAACAATAGAGAATAGGGAATAATAATAAATATAAACAAAACTAACATAAAACTTTTGCAAAATTCAACAGCCTAGAAAATATTTTTCAAGCTTCTAGCTCTAAAATGACGATACTTCCATAAAACTTTTCATCCCCCCTTTCAACCCCTTGCAACCCTTTTTCGTATTTAAAAGTAGCCTATGCCCTTTGGCTCTAGACTATTTGTGTACCGAATGTCATTTAAATCGGTACTATAAGCTCGTTAGAGCTCAATGATGTGTATGGAGGGGCCCATTGCCCATGTCTGTTGCAAGCGCGATAACCACTGAGTATTGTGTGTTAGACAGACGTAGAGTTAGATGATGTGTTGGACTATGAATCTATGTATATTTTTAGTGCTAAAATTTTAAAATAAACGATATGATATAAAAAACAAATATTCACGTAAGCTTCAAAAAGTTCTTTTAAATAGTCAAAACAAGTTTGTAGTAATAAAGTTCATTATATATTGTAATTATTTCTAAGTACACGCGCCAGCACATTCAGGTACCCCAATCTGCCAAATTTATTTTATAGATTTTCAACGTTATCACATAAGCATAAGGTTCAATTTCAATTGGGGATATTTGACAGATTGGCGTAGCTTGATGTGCTGGCATCTGTAGATATTTGGACCTGCGCTTTGTATAAAATCATTTAGAAATAACAATTAATTTATGATAGTACTGATAAAGTTACTATTAAAGTAATTATTTGTCAGAATGGTTCTGTCCATATTAAGTAAAGAATCAGTATTATAATTATTTGTGTTGCTAACGACGAACACTCTAATACTGCCAGCGGGACTCTGACGTGGTGCCTTAGACCCGGTGGCTGGGAACTGGGAAGACCCAGCTACACAAATCATTTCCTCTATTACCAGCTACAATACGGCCCAGTTGAGACGGTCCAGCGAAACATATTCAAAGAGCATATACACGGGATTTGGTCCAATTAATGAAATTATTTGGCAGGCGTACACAATATTGGCTCGATTGGTTGTCTAATTACATATTTATTTTAATATGGCAAACGAAGTGATAATTATTGCGTCTTGATAAATTGCGTCTTAAATTTCCGTCCTACACTGCTATGACACAAAATAGAAAACAATTCCATATTTTTGTTAAATTTACTTAATCATAATAAAGTAAATTCTGAAAAAATGTATTAAGTGTTAAAAGTAAAATTTTGTTGAGCTGATTCTAAATATATGGATATTATCTAATAACTAGCTGTGCCCCGCAGTTTTACCCGCGTTAAACTTTATAAATAAAAAAGCCTATGTGTTATTCGAATATATTAGCTATAGCTGTGCCCCGCGGTTTTACCCGCGTTAAATTTTATAAATTATCACAGCTCCTCCCCCGTTGGTTATAGCGTGATAATATGTAGCCTATATGTTGACCCGATCTCTTAGTAATATTCATGGAAAATTTGAAGTAAATCCATGCCGTACATTTTAAGTTTAGCCCGGACATAAATACAGACAAACAGACAAAAATTCTAAACACTATATTTTTAGCTTCAATGTCGATTGTAGATCACGCCCAAAATAGTAGTAGTTTAAAAAAATATTCAATGTACAGTTTTGACTATTCTACGATTTTATTATATGTATAGATACTAATATCCTGGGACATTCTTTACATACGGCCATCTGAGCCCAAACTAAGCAGAGCTTGTACTATGGAAACCAGATAACTGATATATTACATACCTATACTACTTTTCTTTTGTCAATACATACCTACCAATATAATAATTATACACATACTCAGGACCTCCAGTTATGTTCATGCACACAAATATGTGTCCTGGGTGAGGATCTAACCACCAACCTGCGGCATGAAAGGCAAGCATTTACCCACCACGCCAAACGGACATTATATAAGGAACTTATAACATAAATAGCTTAATGAATTGCAATATAATACAAGAGAAAAATGAGTTCATTAAAAGCATTTCACCTTTATGCTTTTCTAATTGACCGTCACACTAATTACGAATCTTCTAAATCTACCTAAAAAACGCCAACGAATACTATTTTTTCTGTTTATTGCTGCCTCAATCAATATTAATTGATATAAGAATAGGTAGAAAGAAAGGTTCTTAATTCGATTAGTATTTTTTCGTATTTTATTTGAGCGTCTATGGACCAATTTCAATTAATAGTTACTCCATATAAAATTCGTTCAGATCGGATAACAGTCTTGGAATTTACAAGGAAAATAACAGTTCAAAAATGCAGACGTCATCGAAAACTTACGGTTTTCTTAGAATTCACAATCAAGACCTAAAAGATGGTCTCTAAAAACTGTGAAATAGCTAGATAGCTGTTTTAAAAAACAACAACATCGCATTAAAACTGACAAAAAAGGTAAAATAACGCCGGCTATACAATAAATTATAATATCTACTTGAAGCTGTTTTAAATAATGTATGTTCGTTTCCTTTTTTGGTTGAAAAAACTTCAAATTTAGAGTTTGCATTGCAATAAATACGAATCAGAAGTACTTGGATAATTGCTGTTGCGGCAATATTTTTTTACGTATTTGGAACAACGTAAACTCCCCAACCATGAATCATCTGGAAGCAATTCAAAGCCTATTGCAGAATCATTGGATTCGTCACGTAGATTTTATGGACTTTATAGTCAACTATCCGAGAGTTTTCCTCAATATGTCATTGACTTCTCTTTATGTCTCTAAGCAGACCCTAATTCTGTATCAGCTATTTTAAATGATGTACAATCAGCAATAAAAGTGCTTTGATGTGGAATAAACTTTTCATATCAAGAGAATAGATTCTCGTTAACAAATTTAGTTGCTGATAGTATCGTCATTTTCATGTACAGACGCCAGCACATCCATCAACCACAATCTGTCAAATAATAATATAAGGTTCACTTTTAATTGGGGAAATTTGACAGATTAGGGTAGCTTGATGTGCCGGCATCTGTACTAAAACAAAAAAATACCTTTCCCGATTACAGGGTTTCATATTACGTTTAAAGACATTTATTTCTCTAAAAGAATTTACAATAATTCACTTACAGAGAACATAACATTGTATATCATTATTACGAGCATTTATTTATATCAGTTATATTTATATCAGTATTTTTTTGCAGAATTTAGCTTTTATTGCGTACCTATTATTTATATATTATTCTTTTACCGATAAATCTTTTAATATGTGGTATTTCAGCAAGCTTTTAAAAGTGGCCATACATTTTGCACCTTTGATATCGTTGGGGAGCTTATTGTAAATCTGTGCTCCTTCATATAATATATTCTTTTTCCCATAGTTAGTTCTAAGAGTTATTAAGCTGATGTTGTTCGCCTGCCGAGTACACGTATTTGGTGATCTATCTTTTTTATAAATGTGATTTGTGTGTGAATGTCTTTGGTTAAGATTTTTCTAATTAAAATACAGGTGTTGTACTTCTAAGTTTGGGTAATAGTCGTTATATTTGTATCCTTAAAAAACATTTAACCGTAGGAGTTAAGTTGGTATCGGAATAGTGTTTTTATGATTTTGTTTTGTGCTATTTGTAGGTGCTGTAGATTAGTTTTAGCTGCTGTTCCCCAGACTTCTATAAGGTAATCTAAATGTGATTTTACTAATGAGTTATATATTGTGTATTTGACTTGTTTACTGAGACATCGCGCTATAGGCCTGATAGCTCCTATCAATGAAGATATTTTTTTAGAAATAGTTTCCATGTGTGGTTTCCAAATAAGCTGACTGTCAAGTAAGAGACCTAAATACTTTACGCTTCTAACTTTTTTGTGGTTGTCTTGTTAATAGTTAAAGGGGTATAGTGCCCAATATGATTGTTTTTCGAGGCAAAGATAACGTAGTTTGTTTTAGACACATTCTATTATTGTGTTAGCAAGTTAAATTTAAGCCATTCATCCAATAAGTTAAGGTCTTTTTGATCTACTTTGGTATTATGTCAATTGACTTTCCTGAGTAGAAAAGGCTTGTGTCATCGCCATACAATGTCATTTCTCCTGTGAGATCAAGTCTGTGTATGTCGTTAATATATATAAGGAACATTAATGATCCTAATATCGATGCTTGGGGTACACCGGAGGTAATTGTTTGGGCTTCACTGTGCTGGTCATCTATTTTGACTGATTCTAGTTCGCCTATTTGTAAGGTATGATTTATACAGTTCATATGCAGCACCGGTGACTCCGAGGTCTTTAAGTTTCATCAGGAGGATTTTATGACTAACTGTATCGAACGTAAGTAACTTTCGTTATTTCTAAATGTCCGCATATCCGGCCATTGGTATGTCACGTTGTCTTTTCGTACGTATGTGTCCATCTATTCGATAAGTGATTATTATGAGTGATTGTTATGATTATAACGCATAAAATGACTTGGTAAGATTGTTTTTTTTCAACCAGAGGACGACAAACGAACAAGTGGGTCACCTGATGGTAAGTGATCACCGCCACCCATAGACACTCGCAACACCAGTGGAGCTGCAAGAAATGCCTTTAAGAAAGGAATAGGCTCGCTTCTTGAAGCTTACGCAACTGCTCACCCGAACGTGTTTTTAATAATTAAAATTTTCATTATTTTTTTCTTGTCCCAAAGTAACATATATATTTAAATATTCTGCAGGCTCTATTCCTATTTATTTATTATGCAAATTTTTGCTTGTTAAGATAAATATAGACCAATTTATTTTAAAGGCGTTAATTTCATCTCGTCATCTTCTTTTTTGCTTTTGAGTCGTTGACAATAGATTTTCTCCTGCAAGTTATCACACATACGGTAGTATCGATCTAGTCCCATTTGTATATTCTATAAAGTAATAGACACTAAATAATTTAAGATTCAGACTAAGGGATCTGTCAAGATTAAGTCTTAATGTAGTATAATTATGTAGTAAAAAATATCTCTACTCCTTTTTATCACTCACTTTAAGATATCGTTGAATTAAAATTATGACATATTTTCAGTTATTAGTGATTCCTTTTTGGTAAAGAAAATAAAGCGATTGCGATTTTTTTTGTCTCTATAACGCTTATAGTCTACGTTCTTAGTTTTAAATATTGCAGAACTTACGCTGACATTAAAATTTTAAAAATTTATGCAATAATGCGAAAAACACGGCCAAGTACGAGTCGGACCGCCCACGAAGGGTTCTGTACCATTATCAATAAAACCTGCAAAAACATCACGTATGTTGTATATGAGGTCGCCTTGAATATTTGTTTCATTTTAATTTCATTATTTATTTTTAAAGTGACTAAATATTCTGTGAATATTTCAACCGTATTCATGTTGCCGTTAGCAAAAAACGAGCAAATATATCACGCTTGTTGCATGGAAGATTTTTTTGATGTGAAACATCTATAGCCGCACGTAAAACAGATTTCTGGCGTGGCGACGCATGCCGTGACGCATGCGCAATCGACTTTTTATTTTATCATTATGACATATTTAGATCCTATCACAATATGTTCTTTTCTGCATATTACTTTTACAAAATAATGTCGATGTTTCACATCTGCCAGGCGTCCCGTGACGGCTCACATTTATTTTTTGTATATTTTTGTTATAGCGACAACAGAAATATATAATATGTTCAACTGTTTAACTATTACGATTCATGAGATACAGCCTGGTGACAGACGGACAGACTGACAGCGACAAACTGCGAAGTCTTAGTAATAGGGTCCCGTTTTACTCTTTGGGTACGGAGCCCTAAAAAAATATTGACTGTCATAGATTTTTTACAGTTTTACTAATATCAGGTGTGTTTAAGAGTACGATTAAGGATATATTTTATTCAGAAATGTTTAGTCTTTATACCAATTATCTGGAAAATTTGAATATAAAATTCCATAACTGAGGTAGTCCAGAAATTTCTATCTAGTCCGTTTTAATTTAGATTGAATTAACTTTATCAACTCATAACTATCCATTCTTATGCATAAAATAGCAATAATAACTTCTTAAATAAAATTCCCACATATTAATTTGCAATGTGATACTTTGAAAATAAAATATCAAGATACAAGACAAGAATTAAGGAATTAAATATTTCAAGGACTTTAGAATTAAACTTGGTGGAATTGCCTTACATTGAAATAATTAAAATGTTAAAAGTATAATTTTAAAATAAGAATATATTTTACTTAGATACAACGGGGCATTCAAATTAATAAAGGTACCAGTAATTTAATTTTCGATATCTCTGCTATTTCATTCTCGTGTGTCTAAGTGGATCAAATTAGCAGTTTAACTAGTTTCTAAGGCGTATACACAAATTGTTGATTAAGTAAAAAGTAATATATAAGTCATACTTTACATTAACTAAGGTACAGCAACCAAAAATTTATTAAACATTTTTGTAGTTTTTTGATTAACATGAAATTTTTAATAACATACAAATGACACCACCTTTTTTTCAGGAAAATACAGTTATCAAATTCGGTGCACAAACATCAAAGATAACGCGTAACATTTGAAAATGGGTTAAAAACCACAAAAGACATACCTACATTAAAAACAAGCAAACAACATTATACATTTAAAAAAAACGAAGAATATTATATTGAGCTTTTAGCACTTATATGCAATATATTGCAATACAAAAACAATAGATTCCGACTCCAGTTTCATCCATGTCACTTCTGTTGCTGACCGTACTTCAAACTCAATATAAACATTTTGCTCTTTGTAGTAGAACATAATCTATCAACTGAAATAAATTAATCGTACTACCTTCTTTCAAACACAGAAGACAGATTTTACCTATAGATAAGAGCAAAATCTGTCAATTTCGTTAAATTAAGAAGAGTACTAGCGTATTTCAAACTGAATTGATCGATTTTGCTCTTTGTGGACGAAGTTTATTTATTCAGTAATAAATAGATTTTGTTTTACTCTTGATTTAGATCATTAGATACATCCTGCTCTTAGTGCAAAAGCGTGATCTGTCTTCCAAATTAAATCAAGATACTATATATCGATAAATTACATTTTTTGTTTTTAATTTTAGTCGAAAAAGTTACCAGCCCAGTATTTGAAAATAGACATATTTACATAAATACCAACCACAACCAAAAAAATGCCGCGATATTTTGTTTTTGGATGAAAATAAAACTATTATAAATCTAGTTAAAACTAAAAAAATTATAAGCAGTATGATATGATGATAGGTGTAAGCACGTATTCCAATAGTCCAGAGAGGAAAAAAAAAATCCTCATTTGAAAGTGAACCTTATGCTCATGTGATAAAGTTGAAAATTTTTAAATGATTTTGACAGATTGGGGTAACTGGATGTGCTGGCATCTGTACCTAGTTAGGTTCCAGGTACATTTAATTATATATATTTATTAATGCGATGAATAAAATCTATGAATTCAAACTTACTCGACTTAAGTTAAATCTGTCTAACAGAGTTTAGATTGCAATTGCAGGGTAGTTTCATTTTATTACCTGGGAGGTCCCGAGTCCCATTCTGCTTTGAAATTGACGGATCTTTTAATTAATACTGATATTTGTTTCAGAATTAAACACCAGCCAGCCAACTATTCTGTCTTCGTGAAGAACATCAGTCCATCGCTCCCGGTTGTTGATAAAACATCTTTGATAGATAACTGTTACGTACCCGTAACATACGAAAAGAAACAGTAAAAAAGAGTGTGTGTACTTATGTACACGCGTTAGAAGTTATACTTCTTTGGCGTATGGAAAAAAAATAACTAAAATGCAGTAGTGATTAACGATAAATATTAAAATTAATCAAAAATATTTTATTTAAATAAAAATACTAGAATATACAACTTGAACATAGTTATCAATTTTCATACCACCTAGAACTAACTTCATGCTGTTAAATTTAGGTGTCGGTGTGCGCGCGCATCGTAAAAATTCACTCTCATCATTTTTCTCCATCGCGCCAAAAGAAGTATAACTTCGAAAATATGAAAAGAAATAGTAAACAGTGAAGAAAGACTGCAAAATTTTTTATATGTCTGCATTTTTTTTACTACTCCTAAGCTATCTGACTGACCTGGAACTAACTTATAATTAGTACCATTCATAATAAAATATTATTACTTACTGATCGTATGGGCAGCGGTCACCCTAGTGTCAGAGGTAGGAATCTGAAATGCCTTAAGGACTGTTGTCTAATGATGACTACAACCGGGACCGACAGGTTAACCATTAATTGGTTACAAAGATACGTTCATAATTCATTAGTAGTAGCTCTTATTACAACATACTAGAGTTTAAAATGAAATGGTACCTATTATACCATTGTTAAATTAAGGGTTAATCACGAAGACGCTCAGAAATTGAACCACTTTGGCGGCCACCCATCTATGGACTGACCGCGAGCCTTGTTACTTAACCTCACCGATAGCTTCCGGACCGATGAAAGCGAAACCTATGAGCGTCTTATATTATTGTGTATTATTTAGATTGAGTTTAAGAGTAATTTCTTCCGTTGTGGTTATTCTTAAACCTCAATTTCTCACAAACCAACTAAGCTAGTTTTACGATAGATTTTTTGACATTATTTTTGGTTAAAACTAACAATGACGTGACGTCGTCTGCAAATTAGGTACAGATATGAAGACGAGACATCTCATAAAGCTCGTTTTAGCAGAAAGTGGCACGTGTGCGCAAAGCATAACCATTTTTAATGTCAGCCGAGGTCACTACGCGACTGGCTTGTAGAAAAAACGATACCTAACACGATTTTTTAAGCGGTAAAAAGTAGACGTGCAGCAAAAAATGATTCAAGCGTCGAATGGTAGCGCCGCAGAGGTGCACTGAGAAGTCAGTCGCGACCTACACATGAACCGACATGTATATAACTGAAATTATCTTTGCCTAGGTTATACTTATTGTAATAGAAAAAGCACTTTATAAACTAGTTGTTATCTACATATATATGCTAGGTGTTAGGTAATTAGTTCTTAAAATTCATATTGTGTTGTTAAGTTTTGATTTGTTAAATACTTTTGGTTTGTGTGGTAGTATTTTTTTCTATTGTGAAATTAAGTTACTTGTTTGTTCTCGTTAGACTCATACATCGAAGGTCATTTCCCTGAAAGTATAGACATCTTGTTTTTAGTTAGGTGTCAATACTTATTTAGGTATTTATATAACGCTAAAAAGTAGAGAAGTTCCTATATTATAGTTTATATAATTAACTATGATTGAAATTATTACTTCTAGCAACTTTAAAATAAATGTTATAAATTTAAGTGCGGGTGGGAATCGAACCCACGATCAAGGTATGCGGCCACATGTGCGTTAACCGCTCCGCCACCGCATCGTAAAGTACCGCTACTAATAGTAGATTTGACCGTCCTTTTGGTCTAGTAGTTAATAACCCAGACTCCTAAGCCAGAGGTCGTGGGTTCAAACGTTCCGAAGAAGTACAGATATTAACTCACTTCGGCGGACTAACATGTTTAGACTGACTGCTTGTCAACCTGCTAAACCTCGCATGCCACTTACGGACCGGTGTCAGAATCTAACTGTGAGTGTCACACTAAAATTAAATGGCGTAAATGTGAAGAAACGTATAACATTAAGGTTTGTTTTAGTACCATGGTCCATTTTGGAGGGCAAACACAAAACTACATGTATATATAACGGATCACGGTCGCACTAAGGCAATAAGTCACTGTATCGCGAGGATCGGGGATCATAACAAGTATCTCTGCAAACAAGCAAATATATGGGGCAAAAAATATGTTGTGTTTTTAGCAGGAATCAAATGGAAAACATGGCAATGTCACCCACATTGCTATGTTTCCCTTTTGATTCCTTCCGTCCGATATTAGTTGGCAGCAAAGCAGCCTTTACCACTTTTTTTAAAGACTACTCACGCACAAGTTAAATTAATCTCTGTGTCGCGGGCAAGTTACTAAGTACTTTACAAGCATATAGTTAACGGACCCAGAGTACATCCAGACTCAGAACAACTATTTAAGGGTCACACAAATAGTAGTCCTGCGTGGGAATGGAACCCGGGACACGAAGCGGCGAGGCGACTGTCTTAACCGCTGCGCCACACGTGCAGTGTTAGTTAGATGTTTAACTTATTTTAATAAAGAAATACCGAATATTATTAAAATTTGGTGACTAAAGAAATGAATAATAGGTATAGATCTTTAGATTACGTCAACGTGAACCGGAATATGAATTAACGAGCTAGACGAATTAAAGTTTCATAGCTGTCTGTAACTTTTATACTTATATAAAAAGTATTTGCATCAAATCTTTTTCTTTACGGTAGTAATTTTATATGCTTCTTTGTTTTCAGACAATTGCCTACCGTCTGGTTTTAATGTAGATTTTTAAATTTAATAATGACAAAGCTGATTATAGTAACATGTTATGATAATTATTGTTATTTCTTTCTTTGTTGTGTCTAGTTGCGAGTGAGTGAAGCGTGTAGTCTGCTGTACCGAATACTTTTGCGTTCAATCTTTTTTAATGTTATTTGTTGTATTATGTATACGCTAAGCTGCAACTTTATTATCAAACACTACTTTCTAATGCCATTGGTTTCCAATAAATACATTTACAAATACGATTTTAGAATTCAATTTAATTCCTATTTTTAAAACTTCGGCATTTAAGGCAACTGTTATTTTTTTTTAGGCATTGGATTTATTTAGGTTAAGTTTAATTTCACTGTGTGGTGACGGCGGCGAATACTAGGATATCATCGACCCATCTCATCGCGTGGGGGGCTTAGAAGTCGACCCAAGGGCATATCTACCATAAGACGGGCAGCAGCTCCCTTCTGAGTTCTATGACCAGCTTACTGCGATCGCCAACCCATCTGCCAAGCAGGTCGATTATGGCATATCCTCCAAGATAATTCTTGGGGGATGCTTGACTTCTCTCAGCTGTAATGATGGTGATGGTGATCATGATATTAACGGACGGACCGTAAATAAACAGTAAACACACAATTCAAATTACCTCTAAACAAAAAAATTATAAGCACTTTAAAATCATATCAGCCTAACAAACACGCTAATGACGTCTTAGAAGCTCCATCATCGTCATCATATCAGCCCAAAGACGTCCAGTGCTGGACAAAGGGTTCCCCCAAGGATCTCCACAATTGCTGGTCTTGGCGCTATTCGCATCCAGCCGTTTCCAGCGACCCGCACAAGATCATCGGTCCATCTTGTAGAAGCTCCATACTAATAGTGATTTCGCATGAAAGGGACAGATCATCCTCACTTTAGTGACTGATGACTGTAGTGGAACTTTAGTAACCGATTATGAATATAGTTTTGGTTTTTGTTTTATATCTGTGTGTTTATTTCTCATTAAATTTGTTATCCTACTAATATTGTGTATGTGTTATGTTTGTTACTCTTTCACGCAAAACTAGGAACACAAAAAAAGACGGTGAGGAACGGACGAAGTTCCACAGACAACGTAACAATGTCAATAAATACAATACAGGTAAATGTAATTTCATCTTCGCTTGCAAGGAACACATTCTTCTATCTATATAAATAAAAAGAGAGGTCCTGACTGATTGACTGACTCATCAACGCCCAGCCCAAACCCTTGGACCTAGAAAACTGAAATTTTTCATAAATGTTTTCTTTATAATGTTCACAAGGAATAAGGAAGGATTTCTCGAAATTCACCCCCTAAGGGGGTAAAACGTGGATGCAAAGTTAGTATGAAACTTGGCCGTATTTGAAGTTAAGGACATGATTGGTATTTGGCCTTCCAATTAAAAATAAAAAATCACGTGTTTTAGGATTTTTGGATATTCCACCCCCAAGGGCAAAAAATAGGGGATGAAAGTTTGTATGAAAAATGTGTCAATTTTTAAGTTAAACGCATGAAAATTTATATTTAGCATCCCAGTTAAAAATATATGTTTCAGCATTTTTGAGAATTCTACCCCTAGGGCGTAAAATAGAGAATGTAAGTTTGTATGAAAAATGCGACATTTTTGAAGTTAAACCCATGAAAATTGGTGTTTGGCCTTTCTGTTAAAAAACATAAAAAGTTTATTTCAGGATTTTTGGAAATTCCACCCCCTAGGGCGCAAAATAGGGGATGTAAGTTTAGACTGACTGACTGAAATATCAACGCAGAGCCTAAACGGCTTGAGTTAGAGACTTGAAATTTAGACAGTAGGTACCTTTTATGACGTAGGCATCCACTACGAAGGGTTTTTGAAAATATCACTCCTAAGGGAATAAAATAAGGAATGAAATATTTTATGAAAATCTGTCATATTTTATGTTAAAGGCTTTGGTATTTGGCCTTGCAATTAAAAATTAAAATATATATATTAAGATTTTTGAAAATTTCACCCCCAAGGGCGTAAAATTGGGGATGTAAGTTTGTATGAAAAATGTGACAAGTTTTAAGTAAACGCATGAAAATGAATGCTATTTAGCATTTCAGTTAAAAATTAAAAATAAGCATGTCAGGATTTTCGAGAATTCCACCCCTAAGGACGACTAAAATAGGGGATTTTGTATGAAATTCTGTTTTTTTTTAATTTTACGTATATAAATTTACACTTAATTACAGTTAAAATAAAAGCAATACATGTTTTTTAATCAAAATTCAGGGAATAATTCGTTGTTAAAAAAAGTAATCCAAAACAAATATGGACAAAACTCAAACAACTAGATGGAAAACTGCGGTCACTGAACTGGTTATTGGGACGCCAATCACAACTAAATCCCAAGACCAAGATGCTGGTGTACAAAACTACCATAAAACTAATCTGGACTTACGGAATACAACTGTGGGGAACGGCCAGCAACAGTAGTATAGATGTCCTGGAGAGATTCCAGACCAAAGCTCTGAGAACAATGTTTGGCATCCCTCATTGTATAAGTAATAGATACATATACCACGACCTCTGCCTTAAAACAGTTCGGCAGGAAATAGCTCAAAACAGCTTGAAATACCAGGAGAAACTGACCGTCCATTTAAACAAACTGGCGCACGCTCTGAGTGGAGAAGGCGCTCTTCAGCATACCCGGTTAAAAAGAAGCGACATACCGAGCCTACATAAAAGATTTACCACTTGACATCAAGAGAGTCGTGTGAAATGCATTTTCATACAAGTATGGCTTTTGAGGAAAACATAAACTGAGAGATCAATAAAAAAAGTGGCTTATTGTTAAAAAACAGATTGCCATGCAGCAGCAAGATCAAAAAAAAAACAAATTAAAAAACGACATTTTAATCAAATTGGGATAAAAAACGATTTTATCTAAAATTCGAGTTAGCGTAGTATAAATTGTTGGTGTCGAGATGATCGCACCCAAAAAATATAATTTTAATTCTCTCTACAAGTCTCTATAAGTTCACAATTTTGTAACTAGATGGCGATAATATCATTTCAGATCGCGGAACTTATTTGGCATATCGGTTACAATAAATAAATGCTTGAGATAAAAGTTAGTCTTAAACTAAATCAATAGATGATCGCCTAAATCTAACCCAAAAATATGCACACATCTTAATTTATATTTTTGTTACTAGATGGAGTAATCATCGTATTAGATTGTGCTTTCGTTCACAAAATGTGATTTTAGACTAATCAATGCCGTAGTCGCAACCTAATCTAATTGGAGTTACCTTTGTGATTAATGCATCGTTGATTATTATTTTACTTTATTTGACTTACTGGCTATCTTTAAGGACAATTGATAATTATGTACTCTTTGATTTTTTTTGGTTGGTGATATCGGGTCCTTAGCAAAGTAGTCTTTAGTTTCTTTCTTAGTTGGGTTATTTTTAGGTTAGGTTTTCTCAAATTTTGAAAGTTACATTATTTAGATCAGTGTTTTTCAACCTTTTTCGTGACGCGACCCCTTTAGTATTAAGAAACATTATCGCGACCCCCCGTACCCGTTTTTAACCCCCTTTTTTGCATGTATTTCCAACATATTTAGTACTTTTCTTAATTAGGGTTCGGATCAATACATAATTAAAATGCGAGTTAAGGCAATGAGTATCAGAGACCCGACGAGCGTTACGGGGGCGACACTTGCTATGCAGTGGCGGAACGCCCGATCGTGATTCGCTTGTTTTTACGACATTTCAAATTCAGGTTTACTGTGATTGGGAATAAATAAGAGAACAAAAAAAATAATTTAGTAGTCTCCTTGAAATTTGATGAATCTACGAATATTGCGGATTGTGTGCACTTTCTAGCTTTGATGTGTTTTGAATCCAATGAGACTTAATGGAACAAATACTATTTTGTACAGGGCTTGCCATGAATACCACACGTCAGTGCTTGTATCACATATTTCCTGGGAAAAGAAATGTATTGATATTTGTAGTGATGGAGCAAAACTGCTGCAAACAGTGGTATTCTTGCTAGACTGGAAAAACAGCTGCGAAACGCCTATTGACGCATAGCCTTCTCGATCGCCAAGCCCTTGCGGCCAAAACCTTACCACAGGAATACAGTCAAGTTCTAAATACTAATAAAAAAGCATCAAACTGCGAATCTGACTCGCCCATGAAGGATTCCGTAGCAAGCAACATAATATGTTTTTTTATTTATTTATATTTGAATTAATTGAATGATAGGTAAATTGCGGTTTACGGTAAAGACTTTTAAAAAAACTACTTAATAGATATCGTTGAATCATATTTTTTTGTTTTATTATTTTAGAAGCTACAGGGGGAGGGGCACAATCTACCACTTTGGAAGTGTCTTTCGCGCCAACTATTCAGTTAAAAAATATATATTAGAAACCTCAATATCATTTTTGAAGAGTAACCATAGATATATACTCCAAAATTATTTTGTATGTAGTATGTGGTACCCTCAAAATGTATTGTTTTATTTTTCTATTTTTGTGTGAAAATCTTAATGTAGTTCGCAGAATACATCTATTTACCAAGTTTTAACAAGTAAGTTCTTATAGTTCCGAAAAAAAGTTCCTGTAACATACGGACGGACATACAGATACACAGACAGACAGACATGAATGAACGAATGAATAAGGGTTCCGTTTATTGCCATTTGGCTAGGGAACCCTAAAAATGGTAAATTCTATTAAAAAAAAAACAAAAATATTGCCAATCTCCACAATTTTTTTGAAACAGATGTCGACTAAGCACTTTTTTTTTACGTGGGGAAATCCTTTATGGATTTCCCCACGCTGGGGAAGCGACGGGGTATGTCGGACTCCCAGCCAGATGGTAGTGCTGGGTTTACCGACTAAAACCCCACGGTGTTCCTCAGCCACCTATAGTCCAGACCACGGGATTCGCTCGCGCATTCACCGCAGTCTGGACAGGCGCTGGCCCACTTTTAAGTGAGCCCCACTTCCGTTGGGGGCACCCCTGGCCCCCCTCGTCAAGAGAGGCGCGCGCGGAACACGGCGCGCCACCGTCTCAGGCCTATTCTGGTCTTACGGAGGACTGCTCCAGGTCCACCGCCCGCAGGCCACTCCTCATGGAGGCCGGAGATTAGCGATGTGCGCCCTCCGACGCCCGGTTCTCCTGGCGCGGCTTGGCAGGGAGGATGATGTCTCCCGTTCTCGCTCCGCCACCTCTTTTGCGATCATCACCTCCTCGCAAAAGGTGGCGACGATATCCCAAGAACTCTCGCTTGCAACCATGACTACGGTCACCGTTGCAAGCGAGATGTCAGCCGCACCCATTGCAGCACCGAGAACACGGCGCTGTGTCTCCCATGCTGGGCATTCCACCAATGTGTGAAGCGCCGTGTCAACGGGGCTACCACAATGGTGACAACCGGGCGTCTCTTCTCGGCCTATCCGATGCAGGTACTTCCCGAAGCATCCATGATCCGAGAGTACCTGCGTAAGCCGATAAGTGAGGGCGCCGTGCCTCCTCTCCAGCCATTCCTCCATGACGGGTCTTACCGCCACTATCGTGGCGTGCCCCGCATTTGGTTGCGCAAGTCGCTGTCTCCACTCCGCCACCGTGTTATGGTGGAACTCCGACCATCGCGCTTCGATTTCTCGCAACGCAGGTCGAAAGCCCCGCTCGAGCGTCTCCCCACGCCACCTGTATAGCAGCGCGAGGGTTCTCGCTTCGAGTTCCCACGGTAGCGATCCGGCTAGGAGACTCGCTGCCTCAAAGGAGATCGTGCGGTATCCCCTAATAGCTCTGACAGCCATCGCTCGCTGTGGCCGACGCGCGACGCAGCAGCGCGATATTTTTTGCCGTCAGGCTTTCCCTCCATATTGGGGCCCCGTAAAGGGCCATCGACCGCACGACCCCCATGTAGAGTCTCCGGCAGGAGGCGTCCGGTCCTAAGCACTTTGACTCTATGTCAACTACTACTAACCAGAGTTTTGGAACTTCCCGCTTAACTCTTAATGTATTTGCAGCAGGCCCAATTCTCCAACTCCAAATTTATTTGCCACCCTTTGACTAACTTTCCCAACGTTTTGCAACTTTCCCAACGTTTTGCAACTTTCCCATAGAAGCGTCGCGACCCCCCTAAAGAGGCTTCGCGACCCCCCGGGGGGTCGCGACCCACAGGTTGAAAAACACTGATTTAGATTAAGCTAGAAGTAAGTAGTTACATAGGTCATCATTCAAAATTGTCGCGGATGAAGTCGCGGGCACCAGCTAGTTATTTTATAATTTTAATTCTAAGAGCCATACTGTTCATTTTTGTTTGAAATTCTTTAGCGGAAGACTTAATAGGCTCTGCTAGGACATTGTACAGACGCCAGCACATTCAGCTACCCCAATCTGTCAAATTTCTTTTACAGTTTGTAACTTTATTACATAAGCATAGGGTTCATTTTCAATTAGCCAAAATTGACATATTGGGGTAGCTTGATGTGCTGGCGTCTGTACACTTTGATACACATAGCATATGGACTTGATAGTACAATAGTTGTTTTAGGTTCTCTCTCAATAACCAGCCTGTCCTCTTTTCTAATGTTTCCAGAAAACAATTATATTATATTTATATTTTAAAACATTAGCTTATTTCCTACCTCTCAGCCTATCGTTTAATAATAGTTTGATATTGCGTTGTAGTAATTAGTTTAGCACAAGGTTAACCGTTATCGGTTTAATTTCTAAAAACTGAATAAGAGTGAATCAAATTCAGACAATTAGGTTTCCGCGGCAAATTAACATTAGCAATATAATGCTGTGTGGCAAAGAATATCATCAGCCCATCTCATGCCGTGGGGGGGCGTAGATATCGACTGAGGGAATACCTGCCAGAGAACGGGCAGCAGCGTTTTTCATATATATATATATATTGAAGATGTATGACTCTCCATTATTTCTCGAAGCGAAAGTGGTATGCAAGGATCGTAGCAAATGGAAGTCCGTTGTCTCTGCCTACCCCTCTGGGAAACAGGCGTGAGTCTATGTATGTATGTATGACTCTCCATTTTATATTACAATTTATGTTTGTACTTGCGCCGAACATTCAACAGGGTAAGATCTTCATTGCCTCTAATACTAAATATAAAATATAGGACCGAAATTATTCTTTAATATTAACATTATATTCCATACGCTGTTATAACTAACATTGTGCCAAATGACAAATTACCGTGCCGTTAAGAGAGGTAGGGCACAGCGTTCATTCGCTCAAAGAGCAGCCCGACTGGGGAAGTACCTCCACCTTAAAGAAGGCATTCCTTAATAGTAACATTAATAATTTTAATGTTGTGTTTCTGCGTGTAAGTAAGGTCGCCAGAGCTCATTGGGGTGTCAACACTTGTTTGCTGATTCTTAAAGGCCGGGAATGCACCCGCTACTCCTTGGTGTCGCGAGTGTCCATGGGCGGCGGTAATCACTTACCATCAGGTGACCCACTTGTTCGTTTGTCGTCTAATGATTAAAAAAAACATCCTACAAAGTTATTTTATGCGTAATAATCATAGCACTCACTCATCATAATCACTTGTCCAAGAGGGGTCACTTTGATATGTGATTATGACGAGTGATCTTAAGGGAACTGCTTTATTTCCTTTTAAGCTACGGAACCCTAAAAATATCGCGATTATATATTATCAACAATTTTGATAGTAATGCTAAATACTATGTTATACATTAAAATATAATTATAATAATTGTAGTTATAATATTATACACATGCTTCCATTATTTTGGTACGCATGTTATTAAATAATCATATTGACAAAGTAAATTGTTTCTATAACGATAATGATTAATATTATATAAAAATAAATCGGGTTTTCCTTCCTGACGCTATAACTCCAGAACGCACGAACCGATTTCCACGGTTTTGCATTCGTTGGAAAGGTCTCGGGCTCCGTGAGGTTTATAGCAAAGAAAATTTATAAAATTTAACGCGAGTAATACCGCGGGGCACAGCTAGTTAGTCTTATAAATGTATCTTTTTATTTAGAAAAAAAACAAATGCTTTTTCCTTTTGAAATGGAAATGGAATAATATACTTTAGCAATTTTAATAAAAACTCATCGATGCCTCTGCTGTAATCATGGGGTCAAAATAATATCTTTGTAGGAGATATTATAGCCATGTCGGGTTTGAGATTTATCCCTTGTACAAACTTATCCTAATTAAGAAAAAAATAAGTAATTAATTTGGAGTTAAAGCTGGTTGATTTGAAGATGATGGAGAGTTCAAGTCCAAACTCCTGTAATTTTGAGTTGTGAGGTATCTTAGTCATAATTAAGGAAGTCGTATTATGACTGCAAGTAAAACACGACTTAGGTTAATAGTTTTGCTAGATCCTAAGAAGCTGATTAATGCTCTCACATTTTCACTACACTCAGAAGCATCTATTTCTAACACAATTTGAGTTGTGAACACTGTTTCGCTGACTTCTATGTATCTAAACAATTAAGGTTGTTTTCGGTTGTGATACATTAATGCCACTTTTTATCATAACTGAATAAATAATAATTATTATTATTACTGTTATTGTTGTCGTGTGATTGTGTGTATTGTTGTCTAGTTAGTTCATATGATATTATTATCATTTATTAACTTATACATTTGGCGTTAATAAGTCATTAGCGTTTTGCCACTTGCATTCTGATGAGGTTTGGATTAATCTGCTTCTATTTCATTCTTTTCTATTCCATTGATATTTGTCATTTCTGGTTTCCAGTCGCCAACAGGGCTAGGGGCCTCTTTACACTAGCACATTATAAAATTCCATGTAACGATATATTGCTACAGAGTTTGAATATTTTTAAGAGAGCCATTAATAAATAATAGATTTTTTTAACGTATCTACATATGTATATACTTACTACATATCATTTAGTTTTACATACATACATAACATAAATACTTGTAACAACATTATTACGAATTATTTAGTGTACGGTTATTTTTATTGTAATTTTGGGAAGAGACTGGACCTCACGACACAGGTTGATCCTAGTGTGAGGGCCAGAGAAAGATTGTTTATATTAGGTCTTTACCTATGAAATTGCCGTTCTGCAGTACTGGCCATTTCAAATCAAAATAATTTTTGTTTGGCTAAGAATTCTAATTTCAAATTAATTTTATTTTAAAAACATGGATTCTTTTTTCCAAAAGTAGTCATTTCTTTATTGATTAGTGTTACATTTTCATCGCATTTCAATCTTTTTCGTCATCATGGATACGTTAAAAATTCGAGTAATTATGGAATATGAGTACCGTCGTGGCAGCAACGCGGCACAAGCGGCACGCAACATCAACGACGTTTACGGAGCTAACACTACAAACCAACGCACCACCTGTTATTGGTTTGCTCGCTTCCGTTCTGGAAATTTCGACCTGAAAAATGAACCTCGCGGTCGTCCGAAGACTTTGGTCGACAATGACGAATTAAAGGCGGTTGTGGAAGCTGATGATACACAATCTACGGCTGAATTAGCAGCAGCTTTCGACGTTAGCGTCAAAACAATATTGGTCCATTTGCGTCAAATTGGCAAGGTAAAAAAGCTTGACAAATGGGTGCCCCACGAACTCAATGATCGCCAGCGCGAAGTACGCGTCGAGACGTGCCTTGCACTGCTCAACAGACACACAAATGAAGGAATTTTGAACCGCATTGTTACCTGCGATGAAAAATGGATTCTGTTTGATAACCGCAAGCGCTCAGCAAGTTGGTTGGATCCTGGTTCAGCACCTAAACAATGCCCTAAACGAAAACTTACCCCTAGAAAAGTGATGGTCACTGTTTGGTGGTCTAGCGCAGGTGTGATTCATCACAGCTTCTTACCAAACGGGGTGAGCATTACTGCAGATGTGTACTGTGAAGAACTGAGCACAATGATGGAGAAGCTGGCGCATCTCCAACCAGCATTGGTCAATCGCTCGTCTCCGCTGCTCCTGCACGACAACGCGCGACCTCATACTGCACAGCAGACGGTCTCCAAGTTGCAAGAACTGGGGTTGGAAGCTCTCCGTCATCCGCCCTACTCACCAGACCTTGCGCCTACAGACTACTACTTTTTCCAGAATTTGGATAACTTCTTGGCGGGAAAAAAATTCAATACCCGAGAGGCAGTACAAAATGCCTTTGAAGAATTTGTTGCCTCCCGTCCAGCTGATTTCTTTAAGAAGGGCATCAATAAACTGCCACTGCGATGGCAAAGATGCATTGATTGCATGGGTGATTACTTCGATTAATACAAATAAAAAAATTCATGAAAAAAATTCGTTTAAATTTTTTCATACAAAACGGCAATTTCATAGGTAAAGACCTATTATATATATATATTATATTATAGTTGTATATGTCAAATATTGTCCGTCATCTTGTACCATGTGTGTTGAATTGAAATTAAATTATTCTTATTCTTATTCTATCTAAAAATGATTAAACATAACTAATTTCTAGCTTCATGTGTGGTGACGGCGGTGAAAAGCAGAATATCATCATCCCATCTCATCCCGGAGGACGTAGAACCTGTCTGCCAAGCGTGGCTATTATGGCCTCCAAGATGCTTCTTGGCGGAGGCTTTTGTCCAGCAGTGGACTTGTTACAACTGTTATGTTGAATTTCTAGCTATTATACATATTTAAGGTACAGACGCCAGCACATCCAGCTGTCAAATTTCTTTTATAGATTTTCAACTTTATCACATAAGCATAAGGTTCACTTTCAATCGGAGAAATGTGACAGATTGGGGTAGCTTGATGTGCTGGCGTTTTTCAATGGTATATCTAAGACGTAATAAATTCCTATCTCAAAGAATCTCACGTCGGACCTTCTTGGAAACCGTTCTTGCTGAGCTTGCGAGGTCGGCCGCGCTCCGGTTCCTACCTCTTCACCACCCACGTGAGAACTATTATGTAACCTGTACTTACTGAATAAACCGTTGTATTGCGAATCAGTTAAAACTGCATCCGTGCATTTTCCTTACTTGTGGTATAAACGAACTACCTAACTCAGTTTTATTTTAATCAACTAGTGTCCGAGTTATTCAAGCCGTTCAATAGGCTACTGACATGGCTTAACAACTGCTGTCTAATGACTAAGAGACCAACAGCTTAACAGGCCTCCGAAGCACGGAGACGCTCAGAAATTAACCCAGTTTGGTGGTCATCCATCTATGGACTTACCGCGAGCGTAATTGCTTAACTGAACCCATCACTTACGGACCAGTGAGATCATCTAGCTATGAGCGTCTCCAACATACAGCTGAGGTAAACTTAGAAATCCTTCTTCGTATCTCCACATTAGTTTCCTGAAGCTTACTTATGCATGTGACTAATACCTACATTAATTCAATTAGAAGATAAATCGAGCTTTGTTTATGTGAGAATGGTGTTAACGATGACTTATAGAAGTTGTAGTACTTCTAAAATTGGATTTAGTAGTAGGATTGAGAATCATAAGTAAATATAAGTATCCGTGCTTGGGGCACGCTATTTGCTGTGCCCGACTCCCGACAGGGTCCATGATGCCATGTATTATTATACCATCAAATTGTGGAATGCAAAGAAAACATTGAGTCTTGAGTATTTGGGGTTCGTGTCTCGACTCTGGATGAAAAGTTGAGACCTTCATTGATTACGTTGAGATCTTACTTTTTATCCGAGTCACCATTAACTACAAAAGTCGTTTGTACCAAACATGGCCTCTTTCTGCATTATAATTTTTAAGAGGGTTTCACTCTTACTTTCGATAAATTAACAGAAATGATAAAATGTAATCATTGTTATTGTTATAAAAAGTAAATTATATGATAAAATACACTAGTCAAGTTTGATTACAACTCTCCTATCGACATTATCATGCCATCTTTAAACTTTAGAACGTCATTTTTACCTTCAAAAACTGGACTTGGTTTATGATGGACTTTTAAAACTTAAAAAGAACTGTATTAGTCAAAAACATCGTCGAAAAAATATTCGTTTATGTTCATATAAGTATGTAGACGATAATCACACTAATATTATAACGGCGAAAGTTTGTGAGTGTGTGAGTGTGTATGTTTGTTACTTCTTCACGTCTAAACGGCTGGAGATATTTAAAAAAAAATTGTATGGAGTTAGCTGATTGACATATAGGCTAAAGTTTTTAAAGTTTAACGGTAAAACTGCGGGGCACAGGCAGTATATATAGAGATATTATATAATATCTCCAGTACTTTCTTAAATAGGCTCATATATACGGGTACGTTAAAATATAATAGTAAACTAAGAATCTATAAGGAAGTCAATAGTTGAAAACTAAGGCACCGTTGAAATTTTACGCTCTTCATAGAATTTGCGATCGAGAAATTCACTGAAAAAAGTTAAATAAAAACTGCTTTGTTTAAATAACAAAGCATTGACTTTAAAAGGCATTCGAAAAAGCATAAAATAATTTCTGCAAAACTTACTTCAAGTTGGTGCATATAATTATGGATAAATATTCGTATCTAACTTTTATTGATTGCCACTAACTTTAAATGTCATAATCATCGCATTTCAGAAGTTATTTTATACTTAGTAGTTAGTTTTAAAGTCAATAAGAAATTTTAAAGGAGTTTTTGCATCTCGTAATTTATTTTCAAAGAGCTTTTTGTATCTTGTATTTTATCTTTTTGATGTTGTAAGATTTAATGCAGCAGCTTTACTATTATAGAACATTTACAGAATTCAGAAGTCTTTATATTAAATATATTAACGAATAAACGTAAGATTTGAGAAGAAGAGAACGAAATTACCGTCGTGTTTCGAGTTTTCCCTCAATGTTCATGTTTTGGGGACATCTTACTACACTATTGACTGGAATGATCTATCTCCTATAGATCATTCCATATTACGAGTCTGTAAAAACAAAACATACGAAAGAATGTCAGTTTTCTATAGGAACGAAGCATTATGATTGGGGAAACGCATCACGCCACCACGATATTAACCAATCATAGCACTGGATACCCGTCAATAGCGCCAACACGAACTCGTTCGTTTGATTTAGTATTTTCAAACTTTCAGAATAAACCTGCCATACTTGGAGAAGTTTCTTGAAAAGCCATGATGGGTTACATAAAACTGATACAGAAGTCAGTCTGTAACATTAAGGATATTAAAGAAAACAATGTGAGGATGCATAGAGATAGTCTTCGTAAATCCCGTTTGGTGACGGCGAATAGCAGAATATCATCACCCGATGTCAACTGGTGGGGTTGTGGAAGTCGTTTTAAGGGAATATCTACCAAAGGAGACAGCAGCTTCTTTCTGAGTATGACCATCATACTGCGATCGTCAACCATTGCGTAGCCATTATGTTATATCCCTCCAAATTATTATTTGGGAAGGCTTTTGTCCAGCAGTGGACTTGTTATAGCAGTTATGACGATCCCGTTTGTGCTCAATGTTTCAGATTTGAGGAAATATTACTACTCTATGATATGATAATGATGTCTTCCAGGCCGAATTTCGGCCACAGCGGCCATCCTTAATGGAGATTAGCCAATTGCGCAAGACATATTATAGTGCACAAATGCACAAGTGATGGAATGGAAAGTGCCCCTGTGTTTGCGCAAACACAGGGGCACTTTCTATTCCATCACTCTCATGAACCGATGGGACAACCAGCGACACGACCGGAACGAGTTCAAGTACTTAGACTTGTTACGTAGACTTATTACGAAGCCACAGAAAACATAACGTATGACCGAATTCAAGATTTCTATGGGAACGAAGCAATGTAATTTGAAAAACTTATCACGACAATATTTGACGAGATATGCCTAGGACTAATCAGGTGATGGATATATTAAGAAACAAGTTTACAAACAAAGGAGGTGTGCAAGGATCGTGACAAATGGAAATCCGTTGTTTCTGCCTACCCCTCTAAGAAATAGGCCTGAGTCTATGTATGTAAGTATGTTTACATACATCTATACAAATAAATAAAATTGGAGTGTCTGTTTGTAATATTGAAATAACCGGTTTTTACTACATTAATATGAATATATATACGGTACATACACTAAAATAACATTTTTTACAATTTTTGTCTGTCTGTCTGTCTGTTTGTTCCGGCTAATCTCTGAAATGGCTGGACCGATTTTGACGAGCCTTTTATTGGCAGGAAGCTGATGTGATAAGGAGTAACATAAGCTACTTTTATTTTAGAAAAAGTCTTTTATTTTACAAAAAAAAAACGAATTAAACTAATTAACACGCGGACGAAGTCGCGGGCACAGTTAGTATAAAATATAACGGTTCGAAATTTTTTATTTGAATTATATTTTTACTGCACGTTTTCTTCTTACATATTAAATGTTGTATGTTGTTTAATTAAAATAAAATATGTTTTCAAAATGCTGCCATGTAGATTTTGCTCAAATCGGTCGATTTAAAGAATATTTGAAGTCACTTGTAAAGAATAGTTGAAGTTGCTTCGGGTACTTACAACAGTTATTACATACTAGCTATGCCTCGCGGCTTTTACCCGAATTATTAAACTTTATAAATTAGGTATAGTCTATGTATTATTCGAATAGAAAAGCTACATTACTATAAAGTTTCATCAAAATCCGTTCGGCAAACTATGCGAGAAAGAGTAACAAACATCCAAACAGTGTGGATGTTTGATGTTACTCTTTCTCGCAAAGATCCATAAATCCATACTCACAAACTTTCACATTTATAATATTGGCAGGATATTATATGTCTTAAATTGGATTAGGTACATATTTGTATACTTAAAACCATAGCCAAGACATGGATAATGTGCTTTCTATTAAATATAACGGTTTTACCATCACTTTTCCATATAGTTAACGAACTACAACCGATCAATTAATGTGTACAATATCCTACTTTAATGGATAATATGCGTGATCCGTCCGACGACACGTACATATACTTGGCCGGGCTTTTCACTAATAATGTTATTAAATTTCTAAGTAATATTGTGCGCTTTAGATTCATTTGCAACGTATTACATAAAAATTACGGGTTAGTTATGGCGGATTATACACATGAAACTGATATTTTAAACCGACTTAAGAGGAAGGAGGTTATCAAAGTGGCATATTTTTTGTAGATATTTTTCTTATTCCATGGGGAATGATTTATGCATGATCTTTTAGGGCTCAAATTAATTTTAAAATTCCGACAACCGGACCATGAGACCATGAGACGTGAGGCAAAAGTGGGGCACGGGAGCAGCATACCTGCATTCTCCCCTCCCCTCAGGCGCTAGAAAAAGTCCACGGCGAGTTAGGTTTAGTCGGTGAGAGTCCGACATACCCATGCCCTCTGTCTTCTCGAAAGAAAAAGGTTCAACTTGGTTCATAACAAATGAATACATTTTAATATTATTTCTAAATTTAACTTGTGAGAATGGACATATAGCCTATAATATAATAAGTAGAACCGGTGTTTGCTGTAGCAGAAAAGCAGATTTGCACTGGTAGAAAATGCCTTTGGCATTAAGTCCGCCTATGTACATTCCCATTGTACTAAAGTATAAATAAATAAATAAATTTGCAGCCTGCCGAACAAGTCGGTATCCAAAAAAGCCTTTAACGCCATAGAAAAGCTACAGCAAGTTATCCTTAGCATTTATGGATTGTGAAAAAAACCTTTACAGATCGAACAGGAGCCGTGCTGAAGTCTCTCCAAAGAGTCAAATTGACTACCGCCCTGTGGTAATTGAATTAGGTAGGTCCAACGTAAATTTCAATTGTAGAATCCAGCTCGGCTTTGCCATTGATGACTTATGGAAGAGAGACGTGATCGCCTCATAAGAAGGCTCAAGGTCACCCAAATAACACCATTGCTGTTTCAATCTCGCAGGAAAACTCCAAGCATAGCGCATAGCTCCATAGAGGGCTGTATTCGGTGTTTCCCTGCGTGATCGAATCAGCACTGACGAAATCTATAGGCGAACCAAAATAACCGACATAACCCTTGCCAAACTGAAGTGGCAGTGGGCAAGGCACATATCTCGTATAACCGATCGCCACTGGGGCAGAAATTTTCTCGTGTGATAACCATGAACTGGAAGATGCAGCGTGGGCAGGCCCCCTAAAGGTAAATCGACGGTCTTGCAAGGGTCGCGAGAAGCCGCTGGATGAGGAAAGAACAAGACTGCTCATTGTGTGTGTGTAAAGAGAGATAGGGCACAGCGATCATTCGCTTAAAGCGCAGCTCGACTGGGGAAGTACCCCCTTTACAGAAGACATTCCTTAATAATAACATTAACAATTTTAATGTTGTGTTTCTGCGTGAGAGTAAGGTCGCCAGAGCTCATCGGGGTGGGGAAAGGGTCAACAACACTTGTTTGTCACAACGCACCCGCGACCCCCCTGGATTGCGATTGTACATGGCGGTGATAACTTAGAAAAGAGTTACAAATATCAGGCGGTTTTTATATGCAACTAATTTACGTAACAAGCATACAACTCGCGCCGTAATGATGACCGTGATTACAATGTCCCACATACACTTGAATACTGTTGGAATCATTCACGCGTTACTACCCATTTATGAATTAATTACTGACAAATTGTCAACATAAATCTATTTCTGTCTGTCCTTTTGGTAGTTACAAGTCAGTAAATACAAGCAAGTCATCCCGTCACATCTCCCGTTCCCCTCCTCCCGATAAGCTCTGTTGACTTTACCCACAAACAAAAATAAGTAAGTGGCAGGAATAAATGAATATACAAGCCATCCTAGTGTCGTAAATCAATTGTAAATGTAGGTAGGGATTTCTTTTCAATTTCACTTACCTATGCGCAGTATCTAATTCTGTACCAACCGGTAATAATCGCTTCGTAAAGCATACCTAACTCATACTTTTTGTCGCTCGTGGATTCGTCATACCAAACCTGGGGCTTTCCCAAGTGGAGGCCCACTTTCATTAATAGTTATCTTCCGCCTAACTATATCCAAATAAACAAGCAAGACGGTTTAGGCAAAAACACAAAATGAAACATCATGTTTTATTTTTAAATCAAGTATTGTAATGTGGTTTACTATGAATGTACAGACGCCAGCACATCAAGCTACACCAATCTGCCAAATTTCTCCATTTGAAAGTGAACCTTACTACTAGTTGAAAATCTATAAAAGAAATTTGATAGATTTAGTTAGCTGGATGTGCAGGCGCCTGTACAAAGGGTTTACTGGCTACGATTTCTTACAAACACTTCGTACAGACGCCAGCACATCCAGCTACCCCAATCTGGCAAATTTCTTTTATAGATTTTCAACTTTATCACAAAAGAGTATAGTTCACTTTCTTTTGACATTTGACAGATGTGCTGGCGTCTGTAGATTATTATGCTACTATCTATTTTCTACTTATTTAATTTATTTGGTGTAAGTGAGTGTTTTATTGTAGACCATAAAATAATAGTATCGCCATATTATTTTACTAGGCCTGTTGGTCTTATGATAAGATCCCTGAATGATAAACCAGAGGTAGTGGGTTCGAGGAGAAGTTCGTTCGAAGAGGAGAGTTCCAGGAGAAATCTGTGTGTGATGAGCACCATTATTTGTTTTGTGCTTGAGTATAATTTATCTTTAATATTTTTGTATTTAGAAATATATAAGTACGTTTATCAGTTGGATGCTGGATGTTTAGTTAGCGCGTTATATCCCCTCGTCAATTAACTAGATATTTATAAGCAGTTAAATGGCTAGGAGAATCCATTGTAATTACTAGTTTAACGAGTTGGCTGGTCTAGCTACTAGTGTTTATGAAACGGCATTCCCAAATTCAGCGGTGTTTTTAAAATAATTATCTACTTTGCCACTACATTGCTATGAGAATAGCAGGATTTTATGGTGGCAAAATTGACATATTCAATATCAAAAAGGTGCACACAAACTACAAATTAATGAATTTACAATTGTGAGCATTGCACTTCGAAAGGTATCGAGTTTAGATTACTGGAGTATGGTGAACAATAGTAAAGTAACTTTTGTTGTTCTTATTTTAAAACATGGTGTTACTTAGCTGTTTATCTTCACTTTAATAAAGCTTTCATAGTTAGTTGCTCATGCTTTTTTGTCTACAAAAAAGAGCTTTGTGATGTTTTTGGGATGACCATTACAGATGCTGGGTTGTGATCTTTTTGACCAACAGAGTTAGTAGCTTCTTAGAGGTAGTGTTCATAGACCCTATCGTTTTTACGATTATACTTATCTTCAACAGTATCTTTTTTCATTTTAGAGAATTTTCTATTGCAACCGTGTCTCCCCAACTTTTTCGCTTTCCTGCAACAGAGCTGCAGTTAACAGTTACTCTGTCCTATATGTTGTATCATAAAACAAGTCCTTAAGACTATTAAAATATTAATTTTGATATTAAAATATAAGACGCAAGGTATAGTGGGAGGCTCTACAAATATGCAATTCACCGACATCTAGAACAGTCAAAACAGTCACACAAATTGATGCACACAAATGATGTCCTGTGCTAGGCTGGAACTCAACGGGGCTGCGGTGGCAGTATGAGAAGTGTCCTCTTCTGCCACCACGTGCAAGCAGCCCCGGGAAGACAGCGAACTGTTTGTGGCGCAGTCGCTGTGCCGTACTGGCAGGAGTCGGCAAATGGGGAGGGCAACTCACAGTCCTCCCCGGGTGCGTGTCCCGACCATCTGGGACACGGCGCAAAAGGGGGGGCACCGGAGCAGCATACCCGCGTTCCCAGGGCTCCCCCTATCAGGCGCCAGAAGAAGTCCACGGCAGGTTAGGTTTAGTCGGTGCGAGTCCGACATACCCACCCGCAGACACTTTTTGCGGGTGGCATGCATTAGCATTCCCCCTGCCTTATCAAAAAAAAAAGACTGGAACTCAAGGCACTAGGAAGCCACGGTAGTAGCAAAAAGACCACCTTGACCACTGGCGCCACCCGTGCAGTGCCAATCACACTCTCTGTCGATAACCTAATTGTTAAAAAAAAACCAAATCGATTTTATTGAAAGATTGACAGATTCGCTAACATTTACATACAGCGTTTTATACCAACATGTATGTATAGTTTCAATATCTAAAACGCCTCTTAATAAAACTTAAAATATAATTCAACTTAGATTTTAAACGTCCTTTCAATCATATACTGAAATTCATATCAATTCTAAATAGAAATGAATGGTCTAACGTAACCTTTTGGAACTTATGCTATATTACTAGCTGTGCCCGCGACTTCGTCCGCGTGTTAATTAGTTTTTTTTTCAAAAATAAAAGGACTTTTCAAAAATGAAAGTAGCCTAAGTTATACTGCTTATTACATCAGCTACCTGCCAATAAAAATCCCGTCAAAATCGGTCCAGCCATTTCAGAGATTAGCCGGAACAAACAGACAGACAGACAAACAAAAATTGTAAAAAAAATATATTTTGGAGTAGGTACCGTATATATATAATAATAAGTCATTTATTCTCTCTCACAAAGTACACACAGGTTTACAATTATAATAGCATCATAGCATATGACGAAACTTTGTGAGATATATATTCATATACATGTAGTAAAAATTTGTTATTTCAATATTACAAACAGACACTTCAATTTTATTTATTTGTATAGATGTATAGATAAGTGAAACAGTACCTTGGATCTGTCATATTGTATTAACAATACTTGGGAGGTTTTCAACATGTTAAACCATGGCTTGATTAAATTTTAGCATTGAAAGTTTAACCTATTCTCATAAGATAACTAAAGCCGCTTTCGAGCACACAATTGCATTAAAACTCTATAGATGATGATACATTACATAAAAATACCGAAAAAATAAGTCACCTTTCTTCATCTTTCTTTTAAGAGCCATTTCACAAAATGATTACGGTCGCGCCGCGCGCCGTACAAATCGGCGCCCACTCGCTCGTGTATCGTAATTTATTGTAGTTTAAACTGATGTTCAAATCTATATTATGGCAAATTAATTGCAAATATTAAAAAAAAAACTGTAGAATTCGATTCTACAAAGAACATAGTTTATTTTGGTATAATTTTATTTTAGTAATTACGCTTTATTTAAACCAAAAATCAATATGAAATTTAAAATAAAACTTAAAATTGGTGTAAGGATTTATTTTTTTACTAATAAATGGTAACAAAATTCAAGAATCTGTTACATTAAACGACGAATAAAATATATTAGGTCTTTACCTATGAAATTGCCGTTCTGCAGTACTGGCCATTTCAAATCAAAATAATTTTTGTTTGGCTAAGAATTCTAATTTCAAATTAATTTTATTTTAAAAACATGGATTCTTTTTTCCAAAAGTAGTCATTTCTTTATTGATTAGTGTTACATTTTCATCGCATTTCAATCTTTTTCGTCATCATGGATACGTTAAAAATTCGAGTAATTATGGAATATGAGTACCGTCGTGGCAGCAACGCGGCACAAGCGGCACGCAACATCAACGACGTTTACGGAGCTAACACTACAAACCAACGCACCACCTGTTATTGGTTTGCTCGCTTCCGTTCTGGAAATTTCGACCTGAAAAATGAACCTCGCGGTCGTCCGAAGACTTTGGTCGACAATGACGAATTAAAGGCGGTTGTGGAAGCTGATGATACACAATCTACGGCTGAATTAGCAGCAGCTTTCGACGTTAGCGTCAAAACAATATTGGTCCATTTGCGTCAAATTGGCAAGGTAAAAAAGCTTGACAAATGGGTGCCCCACGAACTCAATGATCGCCAGCGCGAAGTACGCGTCGAGACGTGCCTTGCACTGCTCAACAGACACACAAATGAAGGAATTTTGAACCGCATTGTTACCTGCGATGAAAAATGGATTCTGTTTGATAACCGCAAGCGCTCAGCAAGTTGGTTGGATCCTGGTTCAGCACCTAAACAATGCCCTAAACGAAAACTTACCCCTAGAAAAGTGATGGTCACTGTTTGGTGGTCTAGCGCCGGTGTGATTCATCACAGCTTCTTACCAAACGGGGTGAGCATTACTGCAGATGTGTACTGTGAAGAACTGAGCACAATGATGGAGAAGCTGGCGCATCTCCAACCAGCATTGGTCAATCGCTCGTCTCCGCTGCTCCTGCACGACAACGCGCGACCTCATACTGCACAGCAGACGGTCTCCAAGTTGCAAGAACTGGGGTTGGAAGCTCTCCGTCATCCGCCCTACTCACCAGACCTTGCGCCTACAGACTACTACTTTTTCCAGAATTTGGATAACTTCTTGACGGGAAAAAAATTCAATACCCGAGAGGCAGTACAAAATGCCTTTGAAGAATTTGTTGCCTCCCGTCCAGCTGATTTCTTTAAGAAGGGCATCATTAAACTGCCACTGCGATGGCAAAGATGCATTGATTGCATGGGTGATTACTTCGATTAATACAAATAAAAAAATTCATGAAAAAAATTCGTTTAAATTTTTTCATACAAAACGGCAATTTCATAGGTAAAGACCTATTATGTCTCATGCTGAATGTATGTTTCTAGCTTAGTTTATAAGTATTATTGCTAGATACAGGACTTTGAAATTGACTCTGCGGTGATTTTTCATTAAAATGGTTGTGGGAGATGAATCACTACAGAACAAGCAAATTTTTTTTGGTAAATGTGATACATTAAACGTCAACAAAAACGATTTTTCCATATTTAACATGTATTCAATAATTTCTGGGTATTACTTAAGATGGTAATATAGGAGCCCAAAATCTTAGAAATTCGCGCGAAAACGTGAAATGGCTCTTAAATCAAATCTATTATTTACATAACACAGGTTATAAAAGGTTTGCAAATTTTTGTCATAGGTGTTGAAAAAATATAATAATATGTTGATTGTTCAGCATATTATCTTTCTCAGAATTAAATCCTCATAAACAATTAAATCACAAGTTAAAATTAAGTTCATAACTTAATTGGAAATTATACAAATAATAAACAGTTCAATAAAAAAACATTAAAACAACAATAATTCAATATCAATTATGTAATACTTAATAACTAAAACAAATTAATAATAATAAATAATACAATATGTTAAAAAAAATAAGTAGGTCGAATAATGAAGAATACAATTAAACAATATATTTTGTCAATTTGATATAGATATTGATTAGAAATAACAATGCAAGTCAGTCCTGTAGTAATCAACATCAATAATTAACTAACATTCATTTATCTTACAATTTATCATTTAAATATTCACTTAAATTATAGTAACATTTGGTAATTAGAAAAAAAAATTATTGGTTTATTGGTCGGCGAACTGTACGTACTACTTATTATATGCATGGAATAGACAGATATTTCCAGTATGGTTTCGTCATTATAGTCGAGTCTCGGCTTTTGTTAATGAAAGTCATGCAAATGTATGATTTAAGTTTACCATGACTGCCGAGAGGTGCTGGACAAAGACATCCACCAAAGATATCCAGAATTGTCGGTCTTGCGCTACTCAAATATTACTGATACTATTCAACGTTTCTAGCGACCCTCACAAAATCATCGGCCCACCATATCCAGCCTCTTGAGTCTATAATGAAATAATAAAATTTATTCAGCACTTGGGTATTAACATACACTTGTACTTGTCAAGCTCACAATGCAGTACATAAACATAGTCGAATACAGTATAAAAAATACAAAAAAGATTAATTAGTCCGTCCGTGCGGTCTGTTTTCTCAGATATATCGCTTAAACCCTAAAATAAATAACAAGTTACTAATCTATTATTTTGAAATTTAGTGATACTCTATTAAAATTAAGGAATTGACGGCAATGAGCATTTGGCTAGCGCAGAAGGCTCTTAACCAGTAGCTTAAATTGAAAAAGACTAATACCTGAGGCCACCCTTTCGGGGTTCGGGCCACAGCTCAGGGGGCCGCTGAAGCAAAAGGACAGAATTCTAAGAGAGGGTGTGATCAGTTGCACGGGATCACCGATGACGCGTTAAGGGGCCAAAGTGATTCTCGCCGCTGAGGAACCTACCTTAGCTAACCTGCGGCTTTCTCTAGCTACCTAGGTGGACGACCCACCATCACCATCTATATTATTAACGAAATATTAAATCTTAAAAATGATCTGCCAAGACTTGTGACACCAACGCACGGATATTAATTTAAGATGTTTGAACTACGAATCTTTTTTACTTCCGCATTTCGTATTTAAGCTTACATTAAATCTAGTATTGAAATTGAGTTGGGCTCTATATGATAATTAAAAAGATATTATCATAAATAAAACGTGAATTATATAAAAGTTTAAGCGTTAAACGTTTTAATCCAGCTGGTTACTATGCAATATTATCGAAATACTACTACATGTGCAGAATAAATTTAACTCTCTTTATATTTCAGCTGAACAAAGTTTGCTATTTGGAAAAATATAACACTAATCGATTAAGGCCTATCCAAATTTATTTACTTTTTCTGTATTTATTACAATATTAAAAGGCAGTTGTTCTATAATTAAATGATGGGAGATTATTCACACACGGCCATCTGATCCCAAACTAAGCAGAGCTTGTACAGAAGCCAGCACATCCAGCTACCCCAATCTGTCAAATTTCTTTTATAGATTTTTAACTTTATCATATAAGCATAAGCTTCACTTTGAATTAAGGAAATTTGACAGATTGGGGTAGCTTGATGTGCTGGCGTCTTTACTATGGAAATCTGATAACTTAATTGTAGTAATTAAGTTTACGTTTTTAAATATTGATAATTACACCCAGACATGTTTATGGACATAAACATCTGTCCTGGGTGGGAATCGAACCCCCGACCTGCGGCGTGAAAGGCAAGTATTTACCAACCACGCCAACCGGCTCCCATCATAACTAAGTCTATAATTTACTAGCTCAGTTGAATTCAACATTTTAGTTTTAACAACTTTACAAAACTTAGAGTTAAGTAACTTCTACCAAATCATGAGCTATACCTATAATTAATGAAACTTGATCAACTGTTTAAGTTCTGTATTGTCTATATTTAATTCCAGATTAACTTTATTGATTTTAGATTGATTGAACTTAGATTGATATTTCTGGTTGTTTTTTTCATCCTTTGAAGGGCTTAATTGTTGTTTAACTCATCCACACTAACTCCCTCTCTCACTCACCATACCAAATACGAAATTTGCTGCAATCAATATCTACCAATGGCATCAGCAAATATCGAATTCTTCAGTGCCAACATATTGGAGTATAATCTATATGATACACTAAAAACCGGCCAAGTGCGAGTCGGACTCGCGCACGAAGGGTTCCGTACCAGTATCTATAAAAACGAGTAAAAAATTCACATTTGTTGTATGGGAGCTCCCTTAAAAAATTTTATTTGTTTGTTTTTTTGGTATTTGATATGTTGATATTGACATGTTATATCAGCAACAGAAATACATTATCTGTGAAAATTTCAACTAGCTGACTATCACGGTTCATGAGATAAGAGCCTGGTGACAGACGGACAGGCAGACAGCGAAGTCTTAGTAATAGGGTCCCGTTTTACCCTACGGAACCCTAAAAAGGGTTCATCAAGTCAGTTTAAACTTGTACAATTGGTCTGCTTTTATATTGCTATCTCACTTATTCGCTAACTAAATTATTCTGATGACAGTCTCATTTTGCAAGTTGTATATAAGTACATTTACACGTTTTTCAATGCGTTCAATTCCAAAAACTTTCAAAACCATAAAAATACTATGATCTTACCTTACATTGGCTCTTTGTGACGTTCTTAAGAAGTTCGTCTTTAATAATATTGCACTAATAAACACCTTGTTACCTATAAACACGAAACACAACACCGTACAACTGGTGTAATATTCTAAGAATTTAAAATGTGCTTGCCTTAAATTTATTACAACGTAAATTTTTTGATGCGAATGGTTATGATGCAAATATTATACCTAATTTACTATTTAGCTATTATATATGATAACATCGATTTCTAGGTAAACATAGCTATGCCGGTCCTACTTCGTATAATTTTGTCATTCTAGCGCCTTTTCTTGACAAGTGTGTCTTTTAAATCTACATTTTGTTTTAATTATGATGTTTCAAATTGCTGAATATCATAGTCGAATTCAAAGGAAATGTCTTTCAATTTTGAGACGCTAAGGTACCAAAACTGTAATAAGTTGAATTTATTCCTTAATTTTTAGGGTTCCGGCCGTCTACGGAAACGAAAAAGCCCATTAGGTATATTGTTACGCGCCTCTTTTGACACGGAAATATTTCTCAAGAAAAAAACTGTAGCAGTATGAAATAATGAGAAAATATTGTACTTTTATTCAAATATAAAAAAAAGAACTAAATAATAAATATCTAAGCACAAAGCCATTTGATTCCAAACCGGGCAGAGCGCGTATTTCTTAACAATACATCTTACAGATAAATTACACACAGATTACGAATAATCGTACGACCTATAACAAACCACTATGCCTAGATTTATATGTCATTAAACTGATATGTTTTCATTTTCTTTTTTTTTTTATTGACAACCGTTTTATTGTTAAAGATTTTAAATAAATGGCTATAACCTCCGTTCCCTGATAAGTTAAAATCTTGAATTTCTATTCAATAGGGCTAGTGTATTGGCTCGGAAAACTCCAAGATTTTATACAATAGTAGTTTGTGAAAACTAAAACATAATACACGATTGTTACGAAAACTTCGCGACCTATATAGTAGTACTCTTCCATGAATGAAGAAACTTTAGATTCCATAATAATAACAATATTCACATTAAATTCCCTTACATCACCCATGGCATTAAATCCACACTTTTTTTAAACTTCTAAACTTTTACGATGATCATAATGCACTCTATTACTGCCCTTCACTTCATTTCAGAGCATAGGCCATAATCCACCAAGCTGCGGGTTCGCAGGCTTCAGGTGCCATCAAGAGCACAAAAAAAAACAATGTTGTAACCTAGTTTATATGTACCTTTTTAGCACTTCACCTCAGCGATTGCGAACAACACCTTAAATTTACTTCATAGGATACGTCACTGCCTCCCCTTAATAGAGGCTAATTAGTAGCTTATCTAGGAGGGCAGCACGTCAACGATTTTGCGTAATGTGTTATGTTCTAATTATGATGTAGCTACTATGTGTATTCTAGTGAAATTAAGATTTATTATTACCATAATTATGGAGACTTCTCGGGCAAACACCTGCTTGAAAACATCGTGCGGTAAGGTTACCGCACGATGTTTTCAAGCACGTTTTCCGTCACCTAAACTTGTATACAGCTGTAAAACTAAAGTTTTACATTAGTGAGGTTCCAATCCAACATGTTATTCTAACCGTTTGAGCTGGACTCGCCGTTGATAGTTTCTTTTCCATTTGATTCTTGACTATGTACGTGAATATTACACAGCCATTTAAATGTAGTCTCTTGAATAGACCAGTCCACACTTTCACTTTGTTTTGTACCTTTTTTAATCGAAACAGCGAAAAAACTGCTATTTCTCACAAAAAGGATGCGTTGAGTGTCGACTGCGTTTCCTTATACCGTTATGTGGTAAATACGAGTAGGTATCATTCTATATTCAAAATTTTTGACTGCCACATATCGGTAAATCAATTCCCTACGGTCTTCAGTTCTATGTAAATTCTAAATTCAATATTAATTATCCGTCATTCTACATTTGCAATTGCATGAATTTATCCTTGCAAAAAAACAGCAGGTTTTGTTTTCTTTTTAATTTTGATGAGGTTTTCTGAAATTCACATGTTCTATGAAGTGTTCTTTTATGAGTTTATGCGATTATGGGTCCAGCCTTAATACTAGTTCATAATTATATAAGCAAAGTTGCACATTGTATAGTTTTATATCTAATTTAAATAAAGAATAGGAATACTATTCTATTTTGTGCTTTAAACAGAAATGGTTTTAAAATAGCCAAAGCGCTCAAAGCCAAACATCTTTTTATACCTGAAATTTTCTAATCTTTCTTCATGCTTTCTTAAAGTCTACCTCTCAGATCCAATGCAACAATGCGTTCAAGGTACTGTTGGGGCTGCCCCGCATCTGTAGCGCGTCAGGGATGTTCGCTGAAGCGTCAGTAGACTGTTTTTTAACTACTATGCGCAAAAGGTGTGCATCTTTGGTGCGCAGGGTGGGGGCTAGCTCAAACAGTATTCTAGCCATGATTGCAGACAGGCTGGACTACATTTAAGTAAATAACTGTGACTTCGCATGTAAATAGTTGTGCAGCGGTGATTGTAAGACATATTTAATTTTAGATTTTTATATGTTTTGTAAATTACTAACATAGGCTTAAGTTTTTGATTCTGTAACACAGGTTTACTAGCCTAGCACGGGATCCAGGGACTTTAACTAAATAGTATATTTATGTCAATTAAGATTACGATTTATGGTCGATTCTATGATTTAGTTCTAATTAGGAAATAATTTGATTATTTAGTAATTAACAAATTCCACTTTGAATTATTAACTATAAAACTATACAAGCTAATGTAAAACCCTAAAAAAATGCAAAATATCTTACTTGTAAATAACTTTAATAAAAATTAAACGAAATTGATTAACTGATTAATTTAAATAAATTCGTAAATTCTTCCGTGGAATGCACTGCCTTTCGAGATGAGGATGGTCAAAAGCCGAAGCTTCTAACGAGCATATTCTGAAATATTTAGTAAATATATAGGCACACATGACATTATATTTACACACTTAGAAGAGTGTGTAATTAAAATAGTGGAGGTAATTTAAGGAGCGCAATTCATACATAGAACTGAAAATTACAGAAAACTAGTAATATATAACAAAACATTAGGCTTTACGTTAGTGATGAGAAATTTAAGAACAACAAAAAATATACTTATCAAAAATGATGGTCCAGCACGTGAGTAAGGTCGCCAAAGCTTACCGACGGCGTCGGAAACGCGTGAGTGATGCGATGTGTAACACAAGGGCCAAAACCCTTGAATCTTCACCTTAGTGACTACCATGAGCCTATGTTTGAAAAACAAAGGAGATATGGTATTTTGTAGTCTTATTTGCTTGACGGCTGGGATTCCTATATATTAGTTTAATATTAATTCAATTTTTTAATTTTATAGTGTTATTAGTTAATTTGATATTATCGGGATTGTTTAACTTTCAAAAATATTGTAATATTTGGACAATTTTTTTTTAAGTAAATTGACCAAAGAACGAAACCTTCATCATCATCATCATATCAGCCGAAAGACGTCCACTGCTGGACAAAGGCCTCCCCCAAAGATCTCCACAATTGCCGGTCTTGCGCTATCCGCATCCAGCGATTTCCAGCGACCCGCACAAGATCATCGGTCCATCTTGTAGGGGGCCTGCCCACGCTGCGTCTTCCGGTTCGTGGTCGCCACTCGAGAACCTTTCTGCCCCAGCGGCCGTCAGTTCTACGAGCTATGTGCTCTGCCCACTGCCACTTCAGCTTGGCAATTCTTACGGCTATGTCGGTTACTTTGGTTCGCCTGCGGATCTCAGTCAGTTGACATTAAAACCAGAATTACTATTGCAAACACACATTCCACAAAAAGAATCACCTCATCACTTCAAAAATTTGTTAAAATATTCGAAAAAAGCTAATAAAATTATACATCTGGAGCATTGCCCTTCACGATTGTGAAACATTGACCCTAAGACCACAAGACAGGGAAAAGTTGGATGCCTTTGAAATGTGGTCAGAAAGTGGAGCGGAGAAAGTGTCCTGGGCAGAAAAGATCACCAATGAAGATATATTAAAAAAAGTAAATGAAGAACGACAAATTTTAAAACGCATAGAAACCAGAAGGGGTAATATGATAGAACATCTAAGACGAAACGACCAGTTTATCACAAATATAACAAAAGGCAAGATAGAGGCAAGAAGAAAGAGAGGAAGAAAGATTACTGATCAACTTAAAGTAAAACTACAAGTGGACATATAAAGAAGTAAAAGAGATGACTCTACAACGGGATAAATGGAGAATTCTACACAGACAAGTGAAGATTGAAAAAGGCATGCTGAGATAGTTTGGCCATTTAGAAAGGATGAATGAAAGAAGATTGACCAAAGAAGTATACCTGGCATGTGTGAGTGGGCCAACCGGAAGGGGAAGACCACGTCGAACATTCTCTGACCAAATTGGAGATGTTCTCAAGAAAGGGCAGGTCAGAAGTACCCTAAACCGGCGAGCATGTATGAAGAATATAATGACAGTAATCGAGGCAAAAGAAGTATGCAAAGATCGTGACAAATGGAAATCCGTTGTCTCTGCCTACCCCTCTGGGAAACAGGCGTGAGTCTATGTATGTATGTATGATATTTATTACTTTCTGGAACTGGAAAATTGTGTACACCCATGTGGTTGATTTATGAGAACTATTTATTTATTGTAAAAGAGCCTCTGTGTGCCAAAATTTCACACAACAGATATTGATTGATCAGTTACAACTCTTCAAAAGCATATGTCATATTACTATTAATAAGACAGATGTTTTTGAAAAGTTGTAATTATTATATATTATAAATATATTTCCTTAATGCTATCATTAAGAAAATTAATTTTGAAACTACATCTGTAAAATATGTAGATGTATAAGATATAATGAAAGGTCAGGGTCACAGCTTTAAACATATTAGAGGTATATATTTCACAGAGCATTATTTTATTTTAATATGATACGAAATTATTCACACAAGGCCACTGCATCCCAAACTAAGCAGAACTTATACTATAGAAACACATAACTGATATACATCACATACTACTTTTTAGTTAAAACATACTTATATAGATAATTACACTCAGACTTAGGATAAACATACATGTTCGAGAAAGCTGTGTTGCTGTGGCGAGAAAGGCACGTATTTATCAAACACACCAACCGGCCTATCCATTTTCATTGATGACTTGTACGCTCGTTTTGTTTTCTTTAACTACTTAGTGTTCAATTATTTACCTATACCACAATAAAGCGAAGGCTATTGAGCCTTACTATACACACATACAATATGTATTAAAAATATTAGACTTAAACTAGATAATTAAACTTAAACATAATCTCTTGACAATAACTTGGTACGAGCTAGCTAAATATCATAGCTGTTATAAAATAAATTTTATAAATGTTTTAATACAATCAATACAATGTGTACCTAAATATCTATGTTACTAGAAATAATAATGTATACAACTATAATACTACAAACATGTTCTGACTATTTACAAGCGCTTTTTTAAAGTCTACGTGAATAAAAACCTTTTTTATTTTATTTTATTTATAATTTATCAGACATCTTTAAAATTAATTGTATAAATTTAAGTGCGGGTGGGAATCAAACCCACGACCACGGGGTATCCGGCCCCATGTGCGTTAACCACTCCGCCACCGCACCGTGGTACTGACACTTCGAATTTATACAATCCATTCGATATTTCTTAACGCATTTAAAGCGCTTTAATGTAACTATGTCATTGTAATAGACTGCACAAGTGGCGTAGTTGTAAACTTAGTGGCCATAGTACTACCGGTACGATTCCCAAACAGGACAACTATTTGTGTGACCAAGCAATTGTGTGAACTGTGTGTTTGTAAAGCTCATGGGATACAGGGAATGATTATATATAATTAATAGGAATTTGACTGGTCTGTTGGTGTAGTGGTAAGTGACGCTAACTGCCAAGCCAGAGGTCGTGGGTTCATCCCCATCCAAGAAAAATGCCTGGATGTAATTTATCTTAAGTATGTATGTATTTAAAGTATATACAAATATATTAGTATGTTTATCAGCTGTCCGGTTAGTTATCCCTACATATTTATTATATTATTTATCATTATTAAAGGAATAAATAAGTAGTTTTATAAATTTTATAAATAATTTATTAAGTGTGTTTATTAGTCAAACTCCAATGCGTTAACAGCATGACTGTCGTAGATGGTATTATGCAAGCTGGAATTCTATTATGTATGTTAAAAAGTATTTACAAATATAAAAGTATGTTTATCTGTTGTCTGGTTTCCATAGTACAGGCTTTGCCTAATTTGCGATCAGCCGCCAGTATGTTAGTTGTCCCTGGATATTTATTATATTATTTATCATTATTAAATTAATAAATAAGTAATTTTATGAAACACTAGATTATTTAAAGACAAAACTCGTACTATTGCAATGGATTTCTATATCGCGGGTACTTTACAAAGATGCAATTGGCGGACACTAAGCATACCCAGATTCAGAACAACATATGGATCACATACACACTTACACAAAGAAGTTAGAACGCAACTGCAAATGTAACAAATTTCCTCGCTTCTACGTTTCTGGCCCAAAATATTTTTAAAATAGTTATTGTTTAAAAAAATTAAGAGGGTTTTACTTTTCTTTCTGGAACAACATTTTTGTACGTATATAGGGGGGGGCGGCAGGGGTACCTATAAGGGACGTTTTCGGAAGCACTCTCTATCAATTAACAAAAATCAAAATCGGTTCAGGAACAACCGAGCAATAGCGTAACATACATAAAAAAATACATCCTTCTTTGAATGTCGGTTAAAATTAATAATATAATATTTATCAAAAAAAGTTTTTTTTTAAATTTACCGTTTTGTACTGGAGTCGACTCCCAGTCCAATCGATTACAGCATAATGGCTATCTACCAGAATTATTTGACCTCGAACTATTGACTTTTGTATCCACTGACATAAATATTCTCTCATAGTACGGCTTAACATAGGTACTCGATGCAGAGAAGTCTTCGTAATTGCATAAAAATTCATGTTCCATGCGGGAATTGAACTCACGATCTCCCGAGTAGAAAGGCCTGAACAGTAGCTTACACCGCTCGAGCATGAAGGACGTAATTCGTCGTTACCTTGTGTTCATATCGTAACTGACTTCACTACAATCCTGACTTAACGACATACTAGTTAATATATATAGTATCATGTATATATAATTATCATGTTTCTAGGGACAAGTCTACTACTGTAAACTGTATAAACTCTCGAATGCAAAAGTTCGTGGCAAACTCAATTGTTCCAAGTAAAATTTTCAAAAGTTTACTTTTATAAGTTAAAGAATGAAGTAAATAAATACAAATTGTTTGATAGTGAAGGTACCACAAACTTTTACTGTTAAATCTTATTATGTGTGTTACGTGATTCATCATAAACTTCATATAACAAACAATTAATTTATGTAGAAATAAGAAAGTCTTTTATGCATCAATAGCTGTAAATTGTGGAGATTAAGAAGATGTTAGAGGATATAAAATACTCGTTATGTCCGCTCACCGTACATTCTGTTGCATACCAAATGCACGATTATATCTTAATATTATAATCAGTAAAATCCATACACGCCTAAATTGGAGATAAAAATGTTTATCGCTGACTTTTACGAGAGATTACAATTATGCCATTTCTGTTTAAGTGGTGATTCTATCTCACCTTGAGCATATCGTGTTAATAATATCATCGATATCACATATACGGTGCATTACAGTGGTTCATCTTAGTCTCCTTGGAGAGTCGCGAAGAGCCCACGAGCCGCCGACGCGACGTCGCTGAGTGAAAGGCGCGAGGCGGTGCGCTTGACCGTCGTATGCACCGGCGGCAGCGCGGCCGCTGTCGGGGAGGACGCAAGGGCGCCGTGCGTCTTGCCGAAATTATTCGGGGCTCGCTGCACAATCGATTTTTCCCGCCCGATGCGGAAAATTCTTCGGGGCGGGGCGGGTGTAGCGCGACGGTAGGAGGGGGGCCGAGCGAGGGGGGCCTAGCGCCTGGGGGGCAGGCGGAGTGCAGCGGGGCGGTGCAACGCGCGCCGCCGTCCCGGCCGACGGGCAGACAGTAGGACGGCGACGCCACTGAGAGTCGGTGACCACGGCGCGAAGAGCGCGCTCGCCGCACAGTGACATGTAGCGCGGCCACCGCGCCGCAGCCCCGCGACTACACCGCCGGTGGCGGCGCGCCGATGCGCCTGCCGTCCGGCACGACGCCGACGCCCGCGCCGCGATACCTTCCCGCGCGATACGCATCCAATCCTCACGACCGGTGTCGCTTTCACTGTTACACCTGAAGCGAGCCCTTCAGCCCGTCTGTATTGACGACAGTCGTCGGATGGAACCCGGAGTGCGCCGATTCGCATCAAGGTTAGACGAATATTTGAATGTGAGTGTTTGTGCGCCGCCCGCCGACGATCCAGCGCGCCCTAGCGCACCCCTGTACTTCAGCTGTACGCGCATACTCCACCACCGAAAATTATAGGTAGGTCTCTAACACGTGACAGGGAAATCGCCCGTGACTCATGTAAAATTCTCCCCGACATGCAATTATCCATCTTATTGATTTCCGGATAACGTAAATGCATTTATCGGACTCGGCAGTCTATAGCTAATTTCTAAAATATATTAAAGCTTATAGAACTTTGTTATATATATGCGTTTTTCTCGTAAACGAGTCATTTTCCCGCCTTTGTTTGTCTAGCGTAGGACTGGTTTAGCATTCTAGCTATTAACTCGTCTGATATTATGATTTTATTAAAGATAAATGTTTCAACGTTCACATGTAGAGATGGATGTATGTATGTACCTATATAAAATTCGTAGATGAGTCAGTCGGGCTATAACGTGACATCGCTGCCGGGCGGTGCATTCATGCGCTGAAACTTTAATGCATTGCTACAGTTTTTACGTGTATGACGTTACGAGTTGATTTAATTGTTAATAGTGGTTTGAGTTATGTGTCAATCGAATAAATAAAAGTGACGTTTTCAGTAAAATATGCACGTGGTACAGTAGTGTTTATCTTAACTATGTAGTTTTAACAGCTTTTTTAACTAAACTGCTAGATTTTTTTTATCATAATCTCGTCTTTAGTATTGTGTTTATTACATTTATCTAGATATCTAGAATGTAATTTTTTTTGGTATAATGTGTATGTCATTAGTGTTCTAACACTAATGACATACACAAAATGCATCTTTGTCTCTAGACAAAGATGCATTTTCTTTTAATATTATCTTTTGTGTTTGTAGTTTATGTGAATAGAAATTGTTGCAAAGACGTTTATACTTTATTTATAATAGAAGGAACTGCATCTTCACAACAAAGAAAATGGACGCGGTCCACTGTTGGTATATAATGTTAGTAACAACAAATGAAACTCGTTAATGTCGTTGTATACATCGAACCTGCGACCCAAGTGGATAGCCGCGATTTAGACATTAATTGTAACCTTTATGAGAATTCAGGGTCTAACCTATCTGCATCAAAACTTTCAATTCCGTTCCGCTATTTTTGGAGTAACAAATATCTGAACATACAAACATTCACATTAATAACAATATTTAAAAAGCATGTTTAGTTAAAACTCGTATTTATAGAGGCTCCCACAATAACTACCTATGTATTTTCCTAGATAATTAGATAATCCTTGAGTAATATGTTCAGAGTATTCTATCATTTTAAAATTGTGTAATGTATATATATATATATATATACATATATATTAATCGTGTAAAAATATGGCCATAGCTATGAAATATTATCTATTCTATCGTGGTGTTATATTAACTCTTGCAACAATTAAAATTACATTAAAGAGATTTTTGAAATTTGACGTAACTTGGTTAGGGAGCAAGAAACACTTATCTAAAGCAGTTTTGCTCATTTAACTTCTTCGTAGTCGGATAAAAAAAGCAATACAAACAATATAATAGTATGTTATATTTAACGAAATATTTTAATGTACTAGACTGTTTTAAAAATCAATGCATCTTTTTTATACACTTATCAGTTCTAGCTTAAATCAATATCATTACATAATTTAGTTAATACAAAGCCCATTAAATACATACAAGTTGGTAAATTGACCACATATTAGGAAACAAAAGTGTGATAACAATATCGCATAATATATATTTTACAATGATGTTTTAGGTGGTAAAAATAAATTGATTTTAACGAGTAACAATAACAGTTTCGTAGGCTGCGTAAGTATACTTACGTATTATTACTTAGTTATAATATTAATGATGTAATATTTACCCAAAAATGTTACGCAGTACCAAATAATATATAACATTTTTTTTTACATATTTAAAACCTGTAGATTATAAATCGGTACCATTTATTATGTATGCTGAAACGTACCGCCGCCGTGACAGATCGATGAATGGATTGAGTTACTTGTATATAATCATATAACAAAACTATGAAACAAACTACTGACTTACAAAATATAAATAAAAAAGTAAGATTTTTATTAAAAACTTTCTCAAGACAAACATACAGACAGAAACCCGTAGAGCATGTCAAAAAAAGGGGGGCTTCAATCGCAGCAATTGCAAGGTTTATTGCAGCAGCGCTAATAGTTCTGAAGATGACATGTGATATTCATAGACGTTTGTTTAAAAAAATAACAAAAGTTATCTTTGGGAGACCTTTTATCTTATGTCTCGTATACTTTAACTTAACTTAACAAAACTTGCCAGCAGAACCAGGTCTATTTTCTAATCGGAACATAAGCAGATGTATCAAAGGCTATACTTTCCTGTTTCCCTTAATTCCGTATGCAAAATTCTGACGGCACAAAAATATGACAGTTCATCTATCTGTCCTTAGGTGGTAACTATCTGTTATTTTCGTATATTTTAAACAAAATAGGCCTAAAAGTGTCCTATTACCATGGTAATTTATTTACCCTTATTTTAAGGGTAAACAAAAATCAAACTAATTCACTCATATATAAACCAAGTTATTTTAAAGACTTCGTTTCTTCTAAATACCGCTAAATGTTTTAAGACATTTCATTCATTTCAGATCAATTGCTATTTAAATACATGACCTTAGGATTGGAATTATTAGCGTTGTGCGTTAGTACAAAGTATGTGTTTCTTTTCTTGAGAGTTGGTCTTTGAATTATAATTAAAAGTAAGGTGGAACGGTGCATAAACTGGATTTATAAGAATTAACATGTTCTATGGCTTATAATGATAAGAATAAGAGTAAATGCGGCTCATAACTTAGTTTTATAAGAATTCACACAGTCTGGGATTAGAATAATCCATGTTAGCGAGGTATATGAATAGTAATGATATGACTAAACGCGGTCTATAAATCAGAATTATAAAAGTAATTAAATCCGAATACAAATGAAAACAGTAATTAGTTTGATCAAGCGCAAAATCAAGTCCATTCTACATAAGAAATGTTTTAGTTTTTATAAAATTTTAAACGATACAAATAGTGTTTGCATCCACACTGCAGCTGAGTTTAATCATACATCTACTGATATACCATAATTTTTACATCTTAATCGATCCACACAAGTGACAAGACTACATAAATCAGAGTTATATTATAAATCGTTTGTGAAACAATATTGTAAAATGTATAGTGGTAAATTAATACCGTTAAACGTTTTATTAGTTACATTTTAGTCATAGTCAAGAGATTATATTACTTAAAGATTCTAATTGAGTTACTCGTACAATTATCATTGAATTAGTGTAAGAAATTTTGAACGACTTAGATTTTTAAGATTGACCGGAAACTATACATATTAAATTTTACTTACAAATATTAAATAAACAATGCAACAGAAAGGCAGACAGATTCACTTTATGGCACACAAACTAGTATATATTATTTTAAGAAAAATAAATATCATCATTGCGGTCTTATCACGTAATCGTGATCTCTTCCAGATTTACATTATTATGTAATCTAATGTCAAGACCTTGCACTCTTGAGAAGTTTCAGTCATTCAAATGATATAACATAGTAAGTTAATTGTTGTTTGCCTGTATATATTTTAAATACTATCGTCTATACTAGAGAGTATTTAACACTAACTCATAAACTTATTTGCAGCTAGGGACTAATATTTTTAAAATTGTTACATCAATTATAAGAAAACAATATAAATTTAATCAAATAAACTATTATTTTTGGTTTTAGGTTTAAATATTATATTATTTATAACGTAATTAAAACAATATTTCATTGCACTTTAGAATAAATCATTCAAGTAGCGTCAATTTTCTTGTAAATCCTGGAGTCCTTTTTTTTGTAAAATAATATCGAAACTTTAACTTGAATGATTAAGTTAGCATTTTGATAACATATTTTTTTAATATTTAGGTAAGCAAATTTTCTTATTGAATACATAATAAAATATTATTTATAATTTCACCTTAAATCGATTAGCTGCTGAAAATATAATAACATTTATGCTATTACGATATTTTCTAAATTTAAATTTATTTAACTTATATATGCGACACATTTTAATCTTATGCTACCAGCTAACGCTGAAATTTCAGTGGGGGCATGTAACACATTATTGTATACATTGTAATGTTTTAAGAGCTATTAAACTATTTAACAGGCAGTTTATTATAACTAGCAGCATTAATATATATTTAAATGGTGGAAATGGTAGTATGAAAAAGGAAGCATATGATAAAAATATACTTTCTTTGTTTCTCGTCAGGGCTCTTCTATTAGATCCGTTCACACTGCCCCAAAAGGCCTCTGAAATGGCTGTATGACTGCTGGCTAATGACTAAAACAGTGACGGACCCTCCGAAGTGCGGCTTAAGGTGCCCTCAGACGCACGGTTATGCTAAAAAGAATTAACTAATTAGTCGGACATCTTTCTATAGACTGACCACGCACTTAAAGCGTAATAGCGCTGATCGTTTACAGAGCAGAGGCCACTTGATTATAAGCGCATATTATATGACGGGCCAGTTAGCGTGATTGGTAAATGCTTGCTTTTCACGGCGCAGGTCGTGGATTCGATTCCCACCAGGACAGATATTTGTGTGTGTGAACATGTCTGTTTGTTCTGTGTCTGATTGTATTTATCTATATAAGTAAGTATTTACTAAAGAAAAGAATTATATGTAGTGTATCTGTTATCTGATTTCCGAAGTACAAGCGATCAGATGGCCGTGTGTAAATAATGACCCTGGATATTATTGTTATTATTATATAGAAACTAGCGGCCCGGTACATGCTTCGCTACGCTTTGGGAGGTTAGAAATATGTAGATTTTACACTTTGTCCAGACTTTTTTTAAATTTTCTCTACGTATAAACCTTCCCTGGACTTCCACAAATAATAATTCAAGATTAGCCAAATCGCTAAATGCGTTGTTGAGTTATGACATTACAACGAAAAGTGGCATTGATTTTTATATATATAGATATAATTTATGTGTAAATTGTGCACTTTTTGTGGGAAATAAATTATTCTTATTCTTATTCACAGAATAATTCATGTCTACTAATCTAAATGTCTGTGATTTAAAATGTCTGTGATTTAAATTGTCTGTGGGAAACACTTTTTTGTGTATTAATTAAGTAGCGGTTGTAACACAATTAGATAAAAACAACTTCTAAAAACAAAATTATTTATTCTAATTAAAATTCTATGAAAATCAGTTCATCATTTACAAACGCTAAATTTCGACAACTCATTCTCATTTATCTATAACGCTGAAGTTAGATAGTAGGTCGGTAGATGACAGTTAAGAACGAATTAAGCTACCCTATAATAAATCTACTGTAAAGCGTCAAGGTTGTGATAATGTATGTGAATGTCACACGCTTAAGCAGTAAGATGCATGAAATCTAGTTGTTAGGATAGGATAAAGTCCTTCTCTTCCCGACTATGAATCTCTTCTTCTTCGCTCTATCTTCTACGAGGTCTTTGGAGACATTGCTCTCCCTCCTGTCCTTTAGCACACTTTTTTAAAGACAACGCACACATTAGGTAATCTAGTCCCTGTGTCGCGGGGTAGTATAAAAACATATAATAGAAGGACACAAATTACATCCAGACTCAGAATAACTATATATGGGTCACACAGATAGTTGTCCGGTCGGGTCTAGCGTATGATTGCAGTATGTGGTTTAGTTTATATATACGAATGGGTTACATCTTTTTAAATATAAAAATTGTTTCCCTTGTTAAGCAAAAAAACAAAATTTGATTTAATAAAACTATCTAGTTAGAAATATTTCTACATATTTACAGGAATAATTAACAGAAACCTAGATATCATAATAATAATAATATAATAGGAACAATGTCACACAGATCATCCTAGCCCCAAACTAAGCAAAGCTTGTACTATGGGTACCAGGCGACGATATACATACTTATATAGATAGATAAATACTTAAATACATAGAAAACATCCATGACTCAGAAACAAATATTCGTGCTCATCACACAAATATTTGCACTTATCGGGATTCGAACCCAAGACCACCAGCTTCGTAGGCAGGAGCACTACCAACTAAGCTACGGTGACCGTATATATTAGTTGTTAATTCTTCCTTCCTTGTCCAGAAAGAATAACAGGGCCGCCCCATTAGATCCCAGGGTATCGTTAAAGGTGACTAAGAGATACAGCAGGTAGTCGGGCAGTAGAGTCACCTGTGTACTTGCTGCCTAAATACGGTTGCCAACTTGCATACTTAGCGCGGTAACTGCGGCAAACCCCTGTAAATGGCAACATTGTGGAAACGTTTGAGGGAGGCCTATATGCAGCAGTAGGGGATAAAATACGAGAATGATGATTGTTTTGATAAAAATCACAGCACAGTTATAGTTTCGGTATTCCCCGCGTTAAATTTTATAAATTATCACAGCTCATTCCCCGTAGGTGATAGCGTGATATTATGTAGCCTATATGTTGACCCGACCTCTTAGTAATATTCATGCAAAAGTACCGTATATATTAGTTGTTAATTCTTCCTTCCTTGTCCAAAAAGAATAACAGGGCTGCCCCATTAGATCCCAGGGTATCTTTAAAGGTGACTAAGGGATACAGCAGGTAGTCGGGCAGTAGAGTCACCTGTGTACTTGCTGCTTAAATACGGTTGCCAACTTGCATACTTAGCGGGGTGACTACGGCAAACCCCTGCAAATGGCAACATTGGGGAAACGTTTGAGGGAGGGCTATAGTCGAAGTCAAAGTCAAAAATCATTTTTTCAGTAAAAAAAAATCATTTATGTGGAATCGTCTGAAAAACACTGCCAGAAAACTCAGTAGGAATCCATTTTTAAAATAAAATATACTTAAGATTAATTACAATCATGTGTGTTGACTCAGAACAACTCAATCCCAAGCACTTTTATCACTTAAATAATCAGAAATTTAGTAATATGCCCTGCTACACAATTTGGCTTTTAATAATTCTTTTAAACTTATTCGTAGACAATTCTCTAATTCTCTATATGCAGCAGTAGGCGATAAAAGACGAGAATGATGATTGTTTTGATAAAAATCACAGCACAGTAGTTTAAATATAAATTTACCAGTGGCTTAATTTAGGGTATAACCTATTGATTGACTTACAAACATCTGAACACATACATAGTTTCACATATATATTACTACATGCGATGCCTCGTGGTGTTACCCGTTAATTTTAGCACTAGAATGCCCCGCGGTTTTCCCCGCGTTAAATTTTATAAATTATCACAGCTCATCCCCCGTAGGTGATAGCGTGATATTATGTAGCCTATATGTTGACCCGACCTCTTAGTAATATTCATGCTCTTTGTGTTAAGCCCGGACATACATAAACAAACAGACACACCGACAAAAATTCTAAAAACTATATTTTTGGCTTTGATATTGTTTGCAGATTACGGCCCAAGTATCCTTCTAAAAAAATATTTAATGTACAGTTTCGACTTTCCTACGATTTTATTATATGTATAGATATGTGTTATTTCTACATTCCAATCCGTTACTCCGTATCCTATGTACACACGCCAGCACACCCAGCTACCCCAATCTGTCAAATTTCTTATATAGATTTTCAACTTTATCACATAAGCATAAGGTTCACTTTCAATTGGGAAAATTTGACAGATTTGGGTAGCTTGATGTGCTGGCGTCTGTACTTTGTGTCCGTCAATTACATGTTTGTAAAATACCCCGAGACACAGCCATTAATTTCCCTAGTGCGGGCGTTTTTTAAAAAAAAAATATTTTTGTGGGATTAACATCCAAACAGACATACTTTCACATTAATAATATTCGCAGGATTCGAAGGATATGTCAAATATCTATGCGAACTATGATTAAAACGGTCGGTGAACCGGTTGCATTATTTTAGTATAAGTGCTGTAGATGGATGCGCGATTACAGAGTTAAAGAAGTTTATCTATGGGCATTACCAAAAAAAAAAATAATGAACATAATAATAATATCCCGGGACATTATTTACGCACGGCCATCTGATCCCCAACTAAGCAGATCAAGTACTATGGAAACCAGATAACTGATGTACTACATATATTACTTTTCTTTTGTAAATACATACTTACATAGATAATTATACCCAAAAGGATTCTGCCACATCCAATTCACATCGAAATTAAATTAGATTGCGCTCATCTAGTCTTTTTAGTAGCCTGGTATAATTTAACTAACACCTATAGACAAATGTGCTTTTAGACGCGCTAATTCATAACATCCTGCCTATGCGTAAAATTGTTCACTACATAATGTAATTTTGATTTAGTTCGTGTATGCGAATCTAACGGAATAATTCTGTAATTTAACACCACGACCGCCTCGATGGTCAAGCCTGTAGAAAATCCTGGTTCAATTGTGGGTGGGAATCGAACCCACGAACTGCGGCGTGAAAGGCATGTATCTGCCAACCACGTCAACCGGCCGGTCAAATTACGAACGAATTAGTCATTCATACAGCTGATTCGTATCGATAAAACGCAGTCTCCGGACCTAAACCAGCGGAAGAGCTGCCCGCGTCGCGTAATAACGTAGAGCGAAAGTTGCACAAAATATCCCTAAAATGATACGCCCTCTCGCATCTCCCCGCCAGTAACCGACGAGAGTTGAAGTTCGAACCGCAAAAGAGGGTGCCCTGCGGCGTGGGTACTTAGTTTGTAATATTTAGGGTTCCGTACTCGAAGAGTAAAACGGGGCCCTAGTAATAGGGCCTAGACATCGCTGTCTGTCTGTCTGTCTGTCCGTCTGTCACCAGGCTGTATCTCAAGAACCGTGATTGGTAGACAGTTGAAATTTTCACAGATGATGTATTTCTGTTGCCGCTATAACAGCAAATACTAAAAAACAAAATAAAATAAATATTTAAGGGGGCTTCCATACGATAAACGTGAATTTTTTGCGGAAATCTTCGGAAAATGTACGGAAATCTTCGTGCGCGAGTCCGACTGGCACTAGGCCGGTTTTTTATATTTACGGTTTGAGCACATGCTCGCCTCTATAGTCCGGTGAAGCAGTGAAAGCCTACTAGGCTAACAGCATACGTCATGTTAAAAAAATATATACAGATGAATGTTACGCGATCCCTCCATTGTTTCTAAACCGAAATTTTTTATCAATACGAAATATTTTTAGATAGAAAGATGACCATCGTAAAATCTTAAATTTTAATACGAAAATTTTAAGTCGGCCATGTTGTGTTATTGTTTTGAAAACAATAATTCTAATGGTAGTCAGGATAGTTTTATCTCTTCAAACATATTTATATATTGCTTTGTCCGTGTCAATCGCCCGATCAAGCTGCTTCAAAGATAAAACGCAGCCGCTAATACAACTAATTTTTACCATGTAATTGAAAAACTATAAAGTTGCTGAATAAATTGATTTCGAGGAGTCTATGGCTAATTACTTTTTCAAACAAACACTTAAGTTTCTCGCTGTTGTTTTACTCATAAGTTTCTACACTTATATTCCATAAACTTGTTATTACATTTTCTCCTACTTACTTAGTAATCTTCACTGAAATTTCTTTAGTTTATTGAAACTCCGGGGAGTGGAAACTTTTACGCTTCCTCATAGAATCATAACACACGCTAACGTCATTGGCACCTTTGCACATTTTAGGGTTCCGTACCCAAAGGGTAAAACGGGACCCTATTACTAAGACTTTGCTGTCTGTCACCAGGCTGTATCTCATGAACCGTGATTGACCATTGCAATGTTCACAGATGATGTATTTCTGTTGCCGCTATAACAACAAATACTAAAAAAAGACGTGTGGCACTCGGAGACTGCCGCGGTAAACCTATTGCATAGCATTTTTTTCAACTTATGCAATTATAATTATTTATTTATTTTATAATACTGCATTTGTGATAATAATAATAAAATGAATGTATATAGAGTACTAACTCATTTTATTTCACTATTTTTTCGTGACTTTCTTCATTAATTAATGCACTTTGTTTATTCATATTTATAACACTTTGTACAGAAATTATACGAGTACAGATATTCACTGTTGTACGTAGATGATAAATACCTATACACCTATATACTTTCTCACAAACAGCTGATTACGGTAGTTTTCCAATACAACCAATGCCACCTAAAGGCGGGTTGCTGAACTAAAGAGACAAGCGTGATATTTCAAAAAGTCATTAAAAGTTCTGGTATTTATCGATAGATGGCGGTCGGAGTGGGGGGTGTTAGGTTTTTTTCGTTACGGAATTTCTGGATTCGGTTCCCACGCTCAAGGCCCGCAATAGCTTAAAATAAAATAAATATTTAAGGGGGCTCCCATACAACAAACGTGAGTTTTTTTGCTCGTCTTTATAGATAATGGTACGGAACCCTTCGTGCGCGAGTCCGACTTACACTTGGCCGGTTCTTTTTATTTGTTTTTCTTATTTCTCATTTGTTTATTTGACCATCTCCCCTCTCCTATATTATTTGCTTTAATCGTGGACAATAACGAGGTACACAGGTGGAGGTTTAATAGTAATGTGTAACTGCATTTTTTAACAAGAAATATTAATGAATTAATGCACTAGATATTAAGTACGAGCAATTTGTAAATTGGAATACGGCTAGGCGATATGATTCTTACCACCGGTCTTTAAATACTATAGTTAATGGTTTTTAATTTTAATATATCTTTGTTCTATTGGACAATATTTTGACATCCTATTACATTTCGATTTTGATCATTATTTAGTATAAAAATACTTCGGATTTGGAAAAGCCTCTCTATACAGGCTACTTACATGTTCTAATCTATATATACATACATATACTAATTTTCGGAGCTCAGCACTGGTGTTGATAGGGATATACCTGTGTAGTGGAAATATAATAAGTTTTTAGGGTTCCGTATTCAAGGGGTAAAACGGGACCCTATTACTAGACTTCCGCTATCTGTCTGTCACCAGGGAGTATCTCATTAACCGTGATAGTTAGTTAAAATAAAACAGATATTTAAACCTCCCCTTAAATAAATGTTTTATTTTCATTTCATTATTTATTTTTAAAGTGTCTATGACTACTAAAACATATTTTTCTGTTCTTTGGGATTTGTTGTAATCGCGGCAACAGAGTATTTCAACTGTCTAACGGTCTCACAGTTTATAAGATACAGCCTGGTGACAGACAGGCAGCGGAGTCTTAGTAATAGGGTCCCGTTTTACCCTTTATGTACGGAACCCTAAAAAACTAGTACTATAGAAGACAATGTACCGACAAACGTGTTTTTTTTGCCGTTTTTATGGACATTTATACGGAACCCTTCGTGTGCGAGTCCAACCCACTCCGACTCACTTGGCCAGTTTTTATTATTCTGATGAGTCTTTTCTTTAGCTGGTGGGAATAAAAATGGTGAGTTATTATTTTGCTATCATAGTCAGTTCTTCGAGGGATACATGAATTCGTTCTAATGAAATATTTGGAATATTTTTTATAAGTTGCGTACATTCATTAGAAATGAGTTCTAACTAAGTTTCTATAGGTTTTCTATAAGTCAAGTAATAATTGTATGGAGTTACTAAAACTAAAATAACTAAATCACAAGTAAACTATGTACTACATTAAATTACAATTCGTGTATACAATTAAGTAGTTAAGTATGAAGTATACCGTGTTGAATGCGGAATACAAGACAACATATTGCATAGGCAGAACTATCTAATAGACATAACGAAAACCTCTTTTTTAATAACTTAAATAACGAATTACGCACCAATATTTAATATCAGTAATTTAATACAAATCATGTATTTATTTTATTAACAAATAGTCGAAACGGTTTTATATCAATAAAAATATAATAAGAGGTGTGCAAAGATCGGGACAAAACGAAATCCGTTGTTTCTGCCTACCTCTCTGGAAAACAGACGTGAGTCTATGTATGTACCTATGTATTTCAAAATATTATTTAATTTTATTTGTATTTTTTTTCTGTTTCCCACTTGGTATTCAAAGTGGAAGAAAAAATTTAATTCTTTTCTTTTTTAATCGTGAAACTCACTATCGATACTTCTACGCATCAGCTATCGTGGTTACTAATATTGTTCAGTATCACTTATTATTATTGTTTTCTAGAAATGGATCCTTTACAAGTTGACCAAATATAACTCCTTAAGCCATTATATGATGGAGGAGATGAAAGTAGCAAATTAATTTATACTACTGTCTATTCTGAATTAAATATTTTATTTGTCTGAAAAATAATAGCTAATATTAGGTTGTATGTATGGAGTTCTGTGTGGTGATGGCATACTATATCATCACCCCATCTCATCCGGTGGAGGGCGTAGAAATCGACCGAGGGAATACCTACCAGCGTTTTTTCTGTGAACTATGACCATCAAACTGCGATCGCCAACACGTCAGCTAAGCGTGGCGATTATGGCATATCCCCCTATTTTTTGGGTGTTATATATATAATATTCGTTCTACTGACATGATGATATTAGGCCGACCTTTGTTCTTAATTAGATACAATGTATATTAATTTAAACAGAAGTGAACAATTTAGGAATATAGTATTGTAATTTCTTAAATTTGAATGAGCGTAGTGTTCACAGCAATATTTAAATTTTTAATTAAGCCTAACCTTGTATCGATTTCAGCACTATATGTAAACGAGTTGGTTTGAGCTGAAAATGTTCTCATTCGACGATATGAACAAGGAAGTCTCATAGGATTCTAGTGTTGGATATTGATATGCATAAAGTAATTTTCCTGTTAAGGTAATGATGATTGTAGAAATACGAATATATTGGATTATTGCACTAGTCCATAGGTCTAAAGGTTTGCAAATAAAAACCATATTACTTTAGAAATTTAATTAAAATAATATCCTGGAACATTATTGACACAAGGCCATCTGATCCCAAACTACAGGTTTCCATAGTACCGGCTACTACAGGCTTTTGCTTCTGGCCCTTTTCATTTTTATTTACGATGTTTTGATTATGACGATAATAATAAAAATAACTTATATTTAAACAATAATAATTGTTTTAGTTCATGTAATTTAATATTTTTTTTAAGATATTTCGCTTGCACTAGGTATAAAAATCATTTTTTGTCAGTACTACCTGGTTTCTATATTAAGACAAATATACATATTTACAATTTGACTAAATTATTCTTGATTCAACATTCTTCATTCAGGAAATTATCACGCAGTTATATAAAAAAGCTATTATTTATTATCTTTGACATAGCAAACTGGCTAATGCACTAGTAACACAGTTTTATATTACATAACAGATAAAGATTTTTACTTAAATATTGGAAGCGTAATAATATATTTGAATTAAAAAAATCGTTTATCTTTTACCCCCTTTAACTATTAGAACCCGCTGAAATGTATTTTCATTCATACTACGTCTTCCCTATATATTCGCGAGAAGGTTGAAGTAATATCAGATATTCATAACAAAACATCTCGAGGTGTTTTGTGGTGAGAGAATAACTATAATAGCAGCAACCCGCAGAACTGTGTACATAACATTTAGACTAAACACACATACTTTATTTTCAAGTGCACCTATGTAGACAGAGATAATGTACGCAAGTATTTCGGAAGAATTTTATGGGCGATAATATCTTGATATTATTTTAATGAGGCGGCATATGTATTGTGACAAATTGAAGCCCTAAAAACTTTTATGTATAAACGATATCTACGCCACAAATTAAAACAAAGAGGTATAGAAAATAAGTTTGTTAGGGCTCACAAAAAATTTTAGGTTTCATTATTTTGTCTTTTATCCGGGGAAAAATATTTTGTGATATAAAAGAAGCTTTTCGTTCTTTGACTGTTATTGAAACTCTCCAAATGTGTGTCCAAATTGCATAATTTAAATGTTCTAATGAGTTTAATGATGAATGTCATACGAAGATAAATAATGATAATTATAAAACTGATAGATAGCCACGCTGATAACGACAATGTAACTATTTTTACTTATCAGTACTTAACAAACTGCTATTATTACTTATTATATACTGGACGGAGGCTAGGCTATTTCGGAGAACAATTCTTATAACAATCTTTAAGGCAAAATTACATTTTCTAACGTGAGCTTGACTCGATCACCAAGTGTACCATACTTTTAAGGATTTGATATAATGCCTAATTTGATCCACTTGGGAAGAGTGATACTCGTCCTGGCGTATTTAAGTAGAGCCATAATTGCACCCCTAACAACGAATACACTCATACATTTTATAGAATAGAATAGAAATACATGTATTCAACACGAACACACAAGAAAGTAGTAGATTCAAGATATCTACATAATAAGAACACATAAAATAATAAATATAAAAAAAAAACAATCATAAAATTTTCAAGTTACTTAGTATATTGTCGTATTAGTAGTTTCTATTGTCCGGTGAAGCAGTGAAAGCTTCCGAAGCAAAAAGTAAAGGTAACAAAAAATAAATAAATATAATAGTATGAGTTTGAGATTGTACTTTACTAGCTGTGCCCCGCAGTTTTATCCGCGTTATACTTTATAAATTATAGGCTATGTGTTAATCCAGGGTATTAGCTAACATCAAACATACAACATACCAAATTTTATTAAAATCACTCCAGCCGTTTAGACGTGAAGAAGTAATATTCATACTCACTCACAAACTTTCAGCTTTATAATATTATTGTAGTATCTTTAAAGCTTCTTAAACCTGTCCAGTTTATAATGACGGAACAATCAGCTGAGATAAACGGATTTCATGAGGACACGTGCCATGTTTGGAATAGAAGAAAATGACCAGTGGGTCTGTTACGTACCGTCATCATTAAGTTAACTATTTAAATAAAAGGGAAGCCGATAAGAATGAAATTAGTTGTTCCCTCCGCTCCTAAACATAGTATATCCATTATATAAATTACACCAGAGCGTGTGTCGTGGGACAGGAAAGGTGCGAATGAAAACAAACATGCGATGAAGAGCTCTGTCCGTTAATAGAAACACCTTATTACATACACAACTGCATCCTATTATATCTGTAAATATATATTACAATGTATCTAGTGCTGTATCTAGGCTACTGTTTGTTTTCTATCACTATATTGAAACACCGATTAGCGGTTAGCGGTTACGAATAGAAATTAAAGATAAATGACACTATGATTATAAAGCTGAAAGTTTGTGAGTGTGTATGTTTGTTACTTATTCACGTCTAAACGGCTGGAGCGATTTTAATAAAATTTGGTATGGAGTTAGCTGACACCCTGGATTAACATATAGGCTATAATTTATAAAGTTCCACACGGGTAAAACCGCGGGGCACAGCTAGTACTTCAATAAATAAATCTGTCTATATCTATGTAAAACGAAGTCAGGTTAGTTACACCATGTTGTTCTAGTAGTTAGTGACCTGACTGCTAAGTCAGAGGTCGTGGGTTTGAAGCCTTGTGTTTGTGTGATGAACACGATTTTTTTTTTCTGTGTATAGTAATATACAACATGTAACGTAATTAACGCACACCCTCAGACACCCCAATTAGAACATTATGTTGTAATCATAATACATACACTGAATTTTTAATTTAACATGTATATGCATTGTTATTTACTAAATTAGTTTCTGCGAATAAAGTTTATTTTTCTTTATTTTGTATTGAATGATGGAATTTATATGAGTACAAATAAAACTGCAATTTTAAAAGTCTTATTATTTGCCTTACGGTCCATTTCAAGTTATTTTGTTAATATGAAAATAATTTCCGTCATTTAAATTATTTTAGAAAAAAAAATAACCTATATTAAAAATGATATAAATCGATTCAGTAAACGATTCTGAATAAACTATTTTCAGGATGTGCGTTAATTAAGTTACATGTTGTATAAGTATGTTTATCATTTGTCTAGTTGGCTTATAAAGGCTTTGTTCAGTTTGGGATCAGACGGCCGTGTGTGAATAATGTCAAAGGATGTTGGTTATTGATAGGTTCGAGCTTGTATTATGGAAAACAGATAACTGATATACTAGATTTCTTTGGTAAAAACATACTTATATAGATAATTACACCTAGACTTAGAAAAAAAAATACTGTTCATGCACACAAATATCTGTGCTGGGTGGGAATCGAACCCACAGGGTGAATCTACGAACCACGCCAACCGGCCGCCTATTATCTTATACCTATAATTTGTTATCATACAAATCATTCATCTGAATACTTTCACGAACACTTACTTACACTTACAGCTTACTTTTTATTATTATACAATTTACAGTTTTTACTTACTATTGAGATATATACGAATTAATATACTCGTATATTCACCGATTAGAATTATTTTCATTGATTGAATACAGATTCAATTTTATTTTGCAATTGCAATTTAAATATTGGTTATTTTTAAAACTGATATTTGTAACAATGCAAATAGATCTTAATTCAAAAAGTTCACTCATTCACTCACTGACCTAATTTCGAAATCATTGAAACAAATGAACCTATGAAACTGAAAAGAGCAAGTAAATTGTTTATAGGTAGGAGATAAATATAATTGCTATTATAAAAAAAAATATATAAATGTTTTCATACAATCCGTGTACCTAAATATGTATCTATGTAACTAGAAATAATAATTTATACAACTATATTACTACAAACATGTTCTGACTATTTACAAGCGCTTTTTTAAAGTTTACGTGAATAAAGTACTTTTTTATTTTATTTTTATTTTAGATGTCAATTAAGAACATTTTGGAACAGGGACCAATTAAGATAGTCTAAAAGAAGACCTCGTCAGTCACGAAGTTGTTAGCGTCTAGTTTTATACGTATATCAATGACAACATGTAACACATAGTGCATTACTCATACATTAAATATAGAAAACGTGGTGAAAACTGAAAAGTTGCCTCTACTGATGAAAATGTGCGTGCAAATATATAATTTTACCTAGCTGCAACATTGTAGCAGCATACAATAGTTAACATTGATTATCTAAAACGTGCGGGTGGGTGCGCGTGTGGTGCCTACTGTCAGACATCGGCGCCGCCGCCGCCGCATATAATGCCTAGCAATTAACATTGACGCGAAATTCATCCGTGTTATATTTCGGGCATGGCAACTATATCTGCAAGCGAAAAAGTTAGCGGCCGCCGTCGCCGGCGCACTCACACTAACAAACACCAACACATGTGCATACAGCGCACAATAGGCCTAGGTATATATTGCTGATACGAGTCTACACACAGACATAGCAGTGCATGTAGGTGTGTGCGTCCGGCTACAGACTTTACCCTTGAACGAATGCGAAACGCTAGATAATTCAACGCCGAATTGGTGCATTGATAAAAAATGATAACCTGAATAAACAGTTCGCAGGCTTAATAACGATGAAATATATATTTTATAATGTTGCATTTTAATACTGTTGCTATGAAATGTTTTAACAACACATAGAAACTTTGAATTCTTTATTTGAATACTGAAAGAAATTATAATTCCTCATTTAAAATTTCATGACGAAATTTTCGACTAAATTCGGGACAAGCCTATAGCTTGGATGCAATTAGAGTTACTCACCCTCAATAATTGTAATTCTTAAACGACGCTTATAGCAATGTATTTAGATTGGTTTTATCTAAAGCTAGCTAATTCGGGATTATTCATTAAAATCTATTTGGCCATGTAAACATTTAAGCTATTTTTCCCTTCGGAGATTTCTTATTCGTTATTTAAAACGCTTTCTGTTAGTTGAGGAATAACAATAAATTTCAAAGAATGTCAAAGTAAAATGTGAAAATATTGGCTAGGCTAAAAAATACAATTACGAAATGAAATTCACTCTACGCTATTGCGAAAACTTTATAGTTGTCACGAAAAATAACACGAAGAGTCGCACGTACACTTAGTTTAAATAAAATTTGATAGACAGAAGTTGAATCCAATTGGAATAAGACATGCAAAACTTCTTAAACTACTACTACTAAGGTACTCGGTGCTTTAATGCTCACATAGCTAGTTCTTTTTACGATAGGTTTAGAGATTCAATTTCATTCAATAGAATGAAAGTATGCAAAACATTTTTTTCTTCTTTTTCCAAAATCGGCACCATTAATTTCAAATGGCAAAGACAGAATAACTAGTTGAGATTTGCACGACTTATAAAAGTTTCGATTAATATAAACTATCTATTTTGGGCTACAATTTGCAATAAAAATCTGAAGTCATCAAAAGTTTTCTATTATTGATACTCTCAATTAATGTTCGGATACAAAAAGGAAAATGTGTTGAGCACACATTGAGCCTTTCTAAAGCCCTTAAGTAGGCACGTAGACAGCATATAGTTAGGCATCAAAATGGTTTGATTTCGGAGCGTTACCATGCTTCGGAACACTGCCGTTCCTAGTAGTCATTAGATAACAGTTGTCAAGCCATATCAGTAGCCTATAAAGCTGCTTGAACTACTCAGACATAGGGACAACTAATAAGTAAATACTTAAATACTTACAAATAAAAAATCTCCCTGTGAAGTTATAACTAATGAAAAAGAAATTGATGATAAATTCTTGGCCTTTGCTTTTAAGAGTAGGCTTAAAAAGTTCAGCGTGCACTGAGGTTTGAATATTAACAATGGATTAATGCATTCTTCTTATTTGATTACTAGCTGTGCTTATTTGATTACTAAATTTAACGCGGGTAAAACCGCGGGGGTTTTACCCGCGTTATATTTTATAAATTATCATAGCTCCTCCCCCGTAGGTGATAGCGTGATAATATGTAGCCTATATGTTGAACCGACCTCTTAGTAATATTCATGCAATATTTGAAGTAAATCCATATACAGTACTTTTTGAGTGTAGCCCGGACATACATACAGACAAACAGACACACAGACAAAAATTCTAAAAACTATATTTTTCGGTACTACTTCTATATCGATTGTAGATCACGCCCCAAGTATCCTATTAAAAAAATATTCAATGTACAGTTTTAACTCTCCTACGATTTTATTATATGTATAGATTTTAGGCAGCACCTATCACATCCGGGTACTAGGTAAGCTGACGCCTTTTTGCATCCAGTATAGGTATATTAGACGCAGACACATCACAAAAAATCTAATGTCTTCTTATTCAAATAACAACCTCACACATTAATTTCGCTTTGGAGATATAAATCATATGTCCAAAAAAAGCAAAGTTAACCTATGAATGCACCGCGGCACCGCAATAAGTTCGCGAGTTGAATAATTTTATTCAAGAAAATTTCAACGAGTGCATAGCTACTTTAGTGTAACCTTGGTTATGAATACCCGGCAATTAAAATGCACACTTCGCGCCCCAAATAGTGATCTTTGCCCATACAAATAATGCCGCCAAGTATTTAATTGGAATCAGATAATGGATTAGAATTTAATAGCATGACACCACTTCGTGTTATAACAAAGCCGTTCATATAATTATAAAGTATTAAATTAAAGAGTAAAAGTGCGCAGAAACGCTTGAGAATCTTAGAATTCCTAAGTTTTAGCTCTTCTAAGATTATTCCTAGAAAAGATAATGTGAGTGAAATCGTAGGAAAAAATCTAGTATGGTAAGATTTATATATACTAGATTCTCCCTGCGGTTGCACCCACGTTAATGATTTATAGATGCCTAATGTGTTATTCGGATATATAAGCTATATTACTACAAAGTTTCATCAAAATTCGTTCCCTAGCTTTTTCGTGAAAGATTAACAAACATCCACCCATTCATGCATTCATACTCACAAGCTTTTGGATTTATAATATTAGAAGTATAACAGTTTTTTTTTAATTAATTACGGTACGAAATGGATAGCATATTCGTTTAAGGTATATTGAGTATTTATGTGTTGCCAAGAATTCTCGAAATCTATCAATCTTATGAATGTTGTTTTTAAAAGAACTCTACTCTTATAGTTTCAAAGAAACCTACTATTTTCAGCCTGAGTAGCTATTCAAAATAGGTAAAATAAAAACGATTTTGTGAATAAATCCTAACCCATATCTATTAATAGTTAGTACACTTGGATCCAGAACATGGTTCTTCAGTCTACAGTCCATAGACACTATATTATTATATTTCTATAAGTAATTGTTTGTTTGTTGGTTTCTTTCAGCCAAACTGCATCTGCAAACCCAATATGCATGATTTGGAATGGGGGGTATATCTTAGAAAGACATACGGTATTACTTATAGTTAATGTAATTTCTAATTAAATATACTGTTTAAAAGTAACTTTTTTCCGTATTAATGTAGTGATAGGTGTAAAGGTACAATTATTTCAGGAATGCTGCGTTGTTTTTGAAATATTTAGGGGCCTTTTGATTTTTGTTTTCCTAGAAACTACATTATATATCCGCTACTTATAAAATAAAATCTAATAGAAGATAAATAAAATATCTAAATGTCACATACCTATGCCCCATCTCAATAACAAATATTTTTTTAAGACATGCTTATAATCATAGGACCATGCTTTTTATCTAATACACTAACTAAATCTTTATCTTAAATTTATTTTTATGGTGTACATAAAGAGTACTGTATTCTAAATCTGTCAATTTGTACCCATCAGTTGTTATCATTGTGAACAAAAAGAATTGAATAATTAATCATGTCGTCACTAAAATGACGTAGGTAATGTATACTACATCTACATTTTTGCACATTTTGCCTAGTTGAGGAATAAATTTGCATCTGTTTCTTTTAATGGTTATAAAATTGAGATAGGAGTATCTAGACAAAAATAAGTTAATTATGATTATTTTGAAGAATTTGTTAGGTTGTATTTCATCATCAACATATCAGCCGAAAAACGTCCACTGCTGAACAAAGGCCTCCCCCAAAGATCTCCACGAATACCGGTTTTACGCTATTTGCATCCAGCAGTTTCCAGCGACCCGTACAAGATCATCGGTCCATCTTGTAAGGGGCCTGTCCACACTGCGGGTCTTTATTATATAATAATTATATATATATATATTTAAAAATCGAAGATCACCGTAGCCTAGTTGGTAGTGCTCCTGCCTACAAAGCTGGTGGTCCTGGGTTCGAATCCCGGTAAGTGCAAATATTTGTGTGATGAGCACGAATATTTGTTTCTGAGTCATGGATGTTTTCTATGTATACAAGTATTTATCTATCTATATAAGTATGTATATCGTCGCCTGGTACCCATAGTACAAGTTTTACTTAGTTTGGGACTAGGATGATCTGTGAGACATTATCAAAAAAAAAATGCTTACGGGGTATTTATTATACTCATCATATCAGCCGGACGACGTCCAAAGCAGGATATAGACTTGTCAAAAAGACCTTCGTAATGGTCGGCTTTCCGCAAAGCTTATTCCACTGAGTAGTTGGATACAGATGATCTTGTGACGTGGGCTGGAAGTGACGGTGTTACAAGCGAACATTACAGGAGCATTGGTCCATCTTGTACGTGGCCTACCCACGCTGCGTCTATCGATTCATGTTCCCCACTCGAAAACCTCCTTGCCCGTTATATTAGTATTAGTGTTGAATTAATAAACAAAAAATAGTAATCGTGTTAATAGTATCCGTTTAAATATTACATTAGAAATAACTGTATATGTGATCGTGACCATGGTATTATATAAAGAGTTAATCAGTGGAATATCACAAACTTCATTTTTTCAAATTAGTTCAGCGTACATTTTAATATTAGATGGACTCTACTATGAAACGTTGCTACTTCTATATTCATGTTTAAAATGTAAATTATTTAGCCGCAACTAATAGTGAGGTCAAATTTTGTTCTTAACATTTCATTTATTTTATTTTTTATTATGTTAAACTTGTGCAGTTGAAATAAATATTTATTCAAAATACGAAATTAATATGTAGTTTTTATTCTATAACCTGTTTATTTAAGCTAAATATACTTAAATATTATTTATGTTGATTGCCATGGATTTCCGCAAAGTAACACTGATAAAATTAATTATACAAATTTTGTGAACATAACTACAACTCAAGCTCCAAATTACAATTGTGTTACTTATTCGTTACCATACTATTTCACGGTATTTTATTTGGAAAAAAAACGCTATTAAATTACATATAACACTTATTAGTAAAGTAGGTATATAAGAAAAAATCAAGGCAATAACTACAACATTTTCCACGTATTAATTAAGAGGTATGCTGTGATGAAGAATCAAGGAAAGAATAGTAACAAAGAAGTAACAGGCACCCAGAGATCCTTTATTATTTTTTGATAATTGATCTAATAGGGTAATTATTTCATATGCAATACGTGTTACACGTGTGTGACACTTAAATCTACCCATATAGCAGAACAGCATGCAGAATATTCCTTGGAATAGTTAGCATTTGTATAGATTAAATGCACCCTCCAATGCTTAGTCGATCGAGCGTCCAGTGCCTTTGCGTATAACTATAGAGCAACATAACGTCGCCAAAAACTGGACGTATCATGCCTGAACCGAGGTTCAAACCAGGCCACTAGTATGTAGTCTATTTGCTAAAGTTTGCTTGGCAAGCCTAGCAAGAGCCCCCGGTCGCTTCTATTTTCCCGCGATATTGTGAAAACCTCCTAGCCTTAAAATAACGTTAATATTCGCATTTTACTGTGATTTTTTAACTATCGTCAAAAACAGGAGTTAAATATTGGAAGCCCATGTCTTTTTTTCATTTACCTCCGAAGAAAATGCGAAGCATACAAATGCGGTTTAATTGATATTGTTCTTAGTTATTTTTCATGCAAATACGTTATGCCGTTCAAAAGTTACTGATGTCGGGGTTATAACTGCCAATAATAAAAAAAAATAGTTAAAGAATTTATTCATATTTGATCAGTAAGTGATTGGTTAGGCTAAGCACTTAAGTCTTTGGTCAGTCTATAGATGGGTGGCCTAAGTGGTTAAATTTCTGAGTGACTCTGTAATTTTTAAAACACGCTTAGCTAGCGGTCCCAGCTGTAGTCGTTTAGTCATGTCATTGGCCTACTGGAGGGCTTGAACAACTCTGACACAAGATTTTCCATTTCACAGAAAGTAAAATTATTTTAAAGATGTCATTTATTTAAAGTGGAGCATCAGACAATATATAAATCTTACTACTATATGGCTTACTGAAATTTTGTTTATGCTAATTTCTATTGAAAATAATAATACACACCGAACAATTTCTGTTGTCGTGACGAATACTGTTAAACAATCATTTTATTCTCCTACTGTGTAGAATAATGTGGTCGTAAAGCCTACCTCAATGCGTTCTCATTTGACTTCTAAAATTTAAAGTCAAATAAATAAACGTCGTATAACCTCGATCTAGTGATACGGTTTCAAGGTTCAGTCCAGTTATTTCTAGGTTATCGATATAAATAAGTTTTATTCCGCATTAATTAACATGAACAGGGTTAGAAAGTAAGATTTAAAAAATCTAAAAAAGAAACAAAATGCTCACAATAAACAAACAGTAAATATAATCAAATAAAAAAAAATCCTTTAACACAAATTGGTCGGCGGACGTGATTTTAAGTGGGTGTTTAATTTTTTTTTAAGGACATCTCCCGCATTAGGGAATCTAATCCCTGTGTCGCGGGGTACTTTACAAACATATAATAGACGGACACAAATTACATCTAGACTCAGAACAACTATTCATGGGTCACACAAATAGTTTTCCGGTGCGGGAGTCGAACCCGCGACACGAAGCGGTGAGGCGACTGTCTTAGCCGCTGCGCCACACGTGCAGTCAAATGTACTATAAAAATATACGATAGCGTATTTTACCATTATATTTCGTACTCATTATCTATCTTTACATTTAAATAATCTGCCTATGCATTCCCGTATACTTGGTCTCGGAATAAAACATATAAATTTAATGTTGCTCTGCGCCCCATCATTTACTCTGTATAAACACTACGGTCATATTTCGGTTACAATAATTCAGGAGCGTATCACAGATATTCACATAAGCGTGTCAATATGACAGTTTTGACTCATTAAGACTACTACGCAGACGGCGCAACATCCAAAATTGTATGCTAGGCGCGATAGAACAAATGGATAACCGAATTGTGTCAATGGCATTGGTCCAAAAAACCAAATCTGTTTTAGTCGTTAAGTACTTACAAAAGTTAAGTTTATTGTCACCGTAGCCTAGTTGGTAGTGCTCCTGCCTACGAAGCTGGTGGTCCTGGGTTCGAATCCCGGTAAGTGCAAATATTTGTGTGATGAGCACGAATATTTGTTTCTGAGTCATGGATGTTTTCTATGTATTTAAGTATTTATCTATCTATATAAGTATGTATATCGTCGCCTGGTACCCATAGTACAAGCTTTGCTTAGTTTGGGGTAAGGACGATCTGTGTGACATTGACCCTATAAAGAAAAATAAAAAATATTAATTTATTTCACTCTTATAGATTAAGAATAACATAATGGACCCTTTGTTGTTAAAATAAACGATTAATAATAATAATAATTAAAGATACGCATTATGCATGTGCAGTTTGCTGATAATAATGTAACATATATAACTGGTAACGGTTTCATGCTTTAATATATGAAAGTAAGCAACACCACTCCTTCAAAGAACATTGATAAAGACAAAGATAAATGTTTTAAAAGTTATCAACACTGATAACTTTCAAAATATTTATCTATTTGCTATCCAATCAATCACAATTTTGTTGATATCATAACTGCATAGGTATTGCAAAAATTTTGTGTGTGACCCTTCTATAAAAAAAATGTTATATTTAAGTATTTATTTGTGGTGCGCTCGTTGATGTCTATTGAAGGGTTCGTCCCTTTGCCTAAAGACGTTTACAATAAGTGCGTTACACAATATAATACAAAGCGTATTGTCCATCACAACATATTCATATTACGTTGTAATAACTATTGTTTTAGAGATCATATTCTACCGATGTACAGAGTGTATTTTACCATAGTAGTAATCGTGTCAATCAATCTAACCATAAATCTCCACGACTTGTAACTTATTTGCTTCCAATATTCGCAAAATAAACTGTTAAGTCTTATTCGGCTGTTTAACATATAAAATGGAAATGCAGTATATGAAGAATTATTATTGATATTTTACTAGTAGTTTAATTTCAAGGTCGGTTTGTGGTCCTTAACCTACTCCATATTTGGTAAAGTATTATTTCCTTGTATGTTTTGGTTTGGTTACATCCAAAGGAGCCCACATAGCCCAAAGAATTGCCAAACTGAAGTGGCAGTGGGCAGGGTATATAGCTTGTAGAACCGATGGCCGCTGGGACAGAAAGGCTCTCGAGTGGCAACCACGAACCGGAAGACGCAGCGTGGGCAGGCGCCCTACAAGGTGAACCGACGATCTTGCAAGGATCGCGGGAGGCCGCTTTAATTCATGGCTGATAAAGTTTCTCATAAATATTATCATGAAACATACAGGTACTACATGTTTTCGCATGTATACTAAAATTTCCCATTTCATATAAGTTTCTGATCATTTTATATATTGTCAGTGTCAATCAGTTAATTCTATACACAGTAAAAATTCGTGGCGCTGGATTTATATGTGATAGTGAGGCAGACCGCCAAACGTGGTGGATTTTATGAAATTCAACTACACCAGTTAAGAACTGGGGCTCTACCGGCTAAGTCACCGAACATCGTTTTCGTGAATGGCGTTCAAATAAATAAAGGTTAAAAATGACTTAATCAATCGTTAAATCGGCTTCAACGTTGACAATCGATTTCGATTCGATTCCGGACCATTTATGACGTCACATGTCATGTGACATGTCATGGAAGCCGATTTAACGATTGATCAAGTCATTATTATCCGTTATTTTTTTGAACGCCATTCACGAAAACGATGTTCGGCGACTTAGCCGGTAGAGCCCCTGGTGTAGTTTTTAATATTAAGCGTGCGCTGCGAAAGTATTGAATTATTTTCCGCCTTCTCTCTCTCTCTCAGGTTCTATTTGTTTGAAGGAAACCTACTACTAAACTATAAAAATATTATAGTTTTACTTCAAACTAATAGAACCTACATAATTCAACTAAGAGAAAATTACCATTTCAATAAGGTGCATTTATTTGAATCATATTGATGGTAATGCATGTATATTGGGTGAAAATCAATGGTTGTCCGCACAGAACAACTATTTATGTAACCCATAATTTGTTGTTCTTAAGACTCCCCGGAGATACAGGGTTTAATTTATTCAGTGCGAGAGTTGTGTTTGAAAAACATATATGTAACGATGTTGAACATCAATATCAGCACCCACTCAAAAATGTTAATAAAAATGTGCAATATTTAAGTAATAAAAATATGCGTCTAAAGTTGTATAGAATCAAAATGTTCAAGGCTGACAGGTCGAGGTTGTTCTCAGCGCTTGCAAGATAAAAAGCCTATGATGCAAAACATTAGGACTTTAGCAAACCTGTTATACTCATTTAACTTCACATAATTTTCCAGTATAAGATTTTTTATAATGTTAGAATTAGGTAGTATTAAAGATAAGATGTTTTGATATTTATTTAATGTGAACCACATCAAAAAGTTGTGCCAATATCGTTACAAATGGAAATCCGTTGTCTCTGCCCACCCCTCTGGGAAACAGGCGTGAGTCTATGTATGTAAACTACACCTTAATACTTTCTAAATGAAAAAGTAAGCCTAAATGGATCCAAAATGAATGCCTATAAGGCCTATAAAGGAATAAATTTTAAATACATTCTAGCTTAGAACAAGCTTAAACAAGTATTTAAAAACAAAGAATATTTATTTAAACATTTAACGCTACCATTAATTAAAGATTAGGACTACAACAAATTTTAATACATAGATATTTTTTACACTAATAAAATTATACACTTACGTATAAAATTAGAGGGATGGGTAAGTAAAATATAATTCAGCTTAATTTTATTTTTTATAATATGTAACTCCAATACATTACGAATCATATAATCCGTAAGGCAAACAGATCACAATTACTTTCAATTTTCATGTCGTCTAATTTGAACTGTTAGCTGAGTTATTGTGTATGTATACATACCTCAAAGTACCTCGTGGAGTGACAATAGGTGTAAAATACAAAGCATAAGAAGTATAAAGATACTTCCTACACAACTTATTTAACCACCTTTTCCAATAGACTCCTGATAGTACCTTCCAAATAAGAGGTTGAAAAGCCTTTCAACAAAAGTTAGTATAGCCGGCACCTGATATTCACCTCATCATCAGCCTAATATAGTCCACTACTGGACATAAACCTCCTCCAAAGGTTTTTATAACGTTTGGAGGGGTTTACCGTAGTCACTAGGCTTGGCATGCGAGTTGCCGACCGCAGTTAGCTGGTTACACAGAGGGCGCTGTTGCCCGACTACCTGGTGTATCCCTTACTCAATATATGATTAATAAATTAAACATTAAATCGAATATGTCCTTTAGCCACCGTTCTAACCTAACCTAACCTACTTTTCTAGTAGCGAATGTTTCATTTATCAACCATTCGATATCATGTACGTTCGAGTATTTAAATTCGATTACTTGGCTTTCGATTTGGCGTGGGGAACCGCAATAATCATAATCCTCCAAAATAACACATTAAAATTAAAACGAAAAGTTAACTCCTAAAATAAATTAATCCAAATCTATAAATAGGTCTCATGGATAACGTTTTAGTCTATATTGCGTGTTTTTTGTGGGACATAACATATAACATTAGGATGTAGGTCAGTGTTTGTAAATTACTGGTCATTTGTCTTTTTATTGTTATGTAAATTACTTACGAGAGGTATAAAAAGTGGAAACTGCAGCTGATTCATTATCTCGAGATGTATTTTAAAAGTCCTTGGGGTTAACACGTTACATCATGGTTTTCCGTTAACTAGTGATGTAAAAACTCGATTGTGAATTGATCGATTGCTTTGACTTGTATCAATTGTTCTTGTTATTGTTATGGTAGTGATATATATCTTTTTTTTATTTCTTTTAGGAAGTTAGAGATAATTACTTTATATATATATATAAGAATTGCATAACAGTTATTACAAGACTAAATTTAATAAGGCACACCCCTAGAAGATGGACCGATGATCTTGTGAGGGTTGTTGGAAGCTGATAGATGCGGGTAGCACAGGACCAGTAGTTGTGGAGGCCTTTGTCCAGCAGTGGTCTTCTTTCGGTGGATATGATGATGATAAAATTAAATAACTACTAAAAGTAATAAAAATCAAAGATAAAGAACACTGATAAATTAAGTAGTAAGTGTATGAATACCTATCTTTCAAAATATTTGCAATAAAATTGAACACTTTTGCATTATGTTTAAACCAGTACCGTAAGGTTTGAATACTTTGTAAATCGAATTTTTATAAGTCAAGCTGAACAGTAAAACTATAATCAATTTAAAAAATTGGTATCTGTCTGCCTGTGACCACATTATGAGAACAAGTTACGGCCAAAATTAAACATAAGTATAGATATTAGCCCTTTTTTACCCGACTGCGGGACGCAAAGGGTAATAAAATCTGGTGAATGTCGAAATGTATCATGACCCCTGTATTAAAATACTTAAAATGTTTGTTATGCTTGCCAATAATTTAACTATCCATCTTAAATTATTAAACGATGTGTCCAAATATTAAAAAAGCTGAATAAAAAGTATTAAGAATGTAATTAACTTCTGGATATCTACCCCTTTCACTTACAGCTCAATCTAGCATTTAGAAGTATAAGCGTACAATTTATTAACATTGTAATTAAAAAGATTTTATTGGTATTAAACATTTTAAAGTAAAAATGATGAAATTAAAAAATAAAAAAAATAAAAAAATATGATACTCCTACAACCTCTCGGAAGAAGTCGCTGCCACATATGCCTAAATATTTTCGCACACACATAAGCTATGTCAACTGAAACTATAGAGTTATTACACAACATTAATACACTTTTCATAGCGAGCAGTTCGTATAAAAATACAGCTAGAAATATATTAAGTCACGCTACCCTCAATATGTCTAATATTTTCTAATGTGTTTTATATGTCTAATATTTTCACGAGTAAAAAACAAGCTATGTCAACTATAAAGTTATTACATAACATTAATACAGCAGAGCAGTTCGTACAGCTAGAAATATATTAAGTCACGCTTCCCTCAAGTCTCCCAACCCCTGTGTCTAAAGTGTGCCAGTAGTGGCATATAGTGGCACACATTATGCGTCACCCCTTTTCGCACTCTCCCCCTTCGACAAGTAAAGGGACTCGAGGAATCATAAATGCCCTATAAACTTTGACGGTCATTAGTTAATGTGTTTTATCTCAAAACATTGTAAATTTCAAAATGAGAGACATTGTCTGTATTTTAGACGTCTGAGCTAATTTAACAATCATTACATCTCTTTTGTCTATAATTGGGTCTAAGAAAAAAGCATTTTTTGAATTTCTTAGAATTAGTACTATTTATCAAATCAAACCAGCATTATTTATTTGAGATTCACAGATTACATATAGATTCATTAAAACACATAAAATCCATTCCGTGATAAAAAGGTTTTACCTTAGATTGTGTCACGAGCAACAAGAGAAACTCATATATAAAATAAAATAAAATAAATAAATATCTTGGGACTACTAACCCACTGCCATCTGATCCCAAACTAGGCAGATCCGTATACTATAAGAACCATTACAACTGATAAACATAGTTATATATTTCTAAATATATTTCTATTATAAATAACTACATATAAAATTGGTACAAATTTAAGACAAAATTTGAGTTCGTAGTAGTTTAAATACTAAAATATAAATTAATGACTGTAACCATAGTAGATATAACACAATTTCGAATTTTACAAAAAAAATATTCATTTTTATAAAAATGAATACCTAACTAAATACTTTTAGATAATAACAAATTTAAAAAAATCTACTGCACTTTCAAACTGCCATCAAATAATGTAATTTAATTATATAATCAATCACTTCAGAAACCACAACAAAAGGAATATTGTCAAATTATAAATTAAGAATATACTTATTATCATACCATTGTTAGAAGGCCAAATTAATATTGAAAACCGAATAATCAGTGAGCTAAAAACATTACATAGACAATAAAAGTTTGCCATCATATTTTAAATTTAGGAACTCATCAATACAGTCAAATACTTTATTTTTTATCAAGACTTTTAAACTATTTATATGTTTTGAATGCTGTTTGCAACCTTGCAATATTTATAAATGCCTTGTTCTTTCACAATAGCTTTGTTAGAATGCAACGGTATAAAAAAATAATTAAGATGATGTTAGAAAGATTAGGAATATTGTGCAGCCAATATATTGCAGTAATTTTTGTCATAAATTCATAGAAGTTTACTTACATCAGTATAATCAACAATTGAAAGCATCGAACTATCACGTTTCACGATGAACATTTATTCTTACAATTATGGTTTGTTCGTGTTACTATGATATTATGCTAACTGTAAGCTCAAAACCCAGCATGCGAGCTTACGATTATAATGTCATAACATTAAACATGCAAATTGTGTAAAATAAGATTCCAATCTGTCTAATGTTACCACACGTTGCATACATAAAAACCGTTCGCATACTCTTCGTGTTTAATTACTCGATTGTAAATCGCCCTTAATGCCCCTCATTATAGCTACGCACTGTATTATAATTGCTGTAAAACTAAACGTTAAAGTGCCGACTAACTAATAAAACGGAACAACGCATCGTTTTCCCCCGCTAATTCAAAAAGTTCAATAGTCAGCCTGTGGGTCTATGATATAGGAATCTAATAAAAAAACCCATAACTGTATTTCCTCGAGCGCCTATTCGCATCACTGTAACAACACCATTACGATGTAGATGTGTGAGTGAGTCACGAGTTTGTGTTTTTCTTGTCTTAGACGCACACAGGTAGAGGCCAGAGCATCTAAGTTACATAATTCTGCATACAGAAACGACAGGTATTGTACGTCGCGTTTTAAAAACCCGTTGATGCTGGCGACGAGTTAAATCTCTTAATGGGGTCACGCGCTCGTTATCATTTCAGTTATCGTTATGTTATATTCATTTTTGATTTACCTACACATCGAGTGGTTATCGCTGGGTTGGCTTATTAATTTTGGTCGCAGTTTGAATTACATTTTATATTATGTAGCTATTTATAATGGAGAACGTGTTTTAGAGTTAATATTATTTACTCAGTACAGTCAGTCACATAGACTCACTCCTATTTGAGTATTATAACTTGATAGTTACATACACTTATTTAAAGTTTTTTTTCTCTCGTTATCGTATAGGCAATGGGTACCATAATGTCAAAGTTGCTCCGACGTCACTTAACTGTTATAAAAAAACGGAATCCCTCGGAAATTAAACTACATAGGCGGTCACACATCTATAGATAAATCGCGTACCTATGTGCTTAACTTCTCGAGAGTAACTAATTTCAATAGAAGAAAGACTGCTTGTTTATATAATATATTTATACATAATTTGACAATATTTCCATTGGCAAATCATTGCTCAACGTATTGTATTTAGTTCACTTTACTTCAATTTTCGATTACAAATCCAGAATTACGCGATGACGCGAGATTTAACTAATTCTCTGTTAATCTGCATTATTTTAAAGTGTATTTATTGAAGTATTTAAGTAAGCACGTATTGAATATTGTATATATTATATATTCACCACACAAACATATAGATCGCTTAGTAATAAGTAATTAACCAAGCCTACAGCATTTGCAACACACATGGCATTACTCATACATAATAACACTACATATATTTTTCATACATAATAATTAGCGTAGCGTATACTTCGAGAGCTCTAAAAGGCTATGCTCACTTTACTTAGAATATATATCTGTCTCTTTCTCACAGCCGGGACTTTCCAAGTCGAGCTGCTTGAGACCAAAAAACATTATGACCCTAAACAATAGTACACTTTTAATAACAACTGCCTTAAAAATTTATAACTGTTAATAACAAAACACTAAGAAGTATTATTGACCATCTTGAATCCATTCCTCATTAAATAAAAAGCATTTCCAAAATAAATTCACAAACAACAGAGTAAACAAGTAACTAAACCTAATAATAAGATTGTTGACATTCAATATAATAATGAAATTACGAATGTATAAATTTATAAATTGCTGAGTGGTGACGGCAAAGATTGCTGTGTGGTGTCTGCATAGAATATCATCACCCCATCTCATCCCGTGGGGGGCGTAGAAATCGACCGAGGGAATACCTACCAGTGAACGGGCATCAGCGTTTTTCTGTGAACTTTGACCATCAAACTGCGATCGCCAACCCGTCTGCCAAGCGTGACGATTATGGCATATCCTCCCATTCTTTGGGGAGGCTTTAGTCCAGCAGTGGACGTACTTTGGCTGACATGATGAAATTTATAGATAAGGTTTACTTATTTTTTAAATAATATCCGGGGACATTATTTACACACGGCCATCTGAATCGAAACTAAGCAGAGCTTGTACTATGGAAACCAGATAACTGATATACTACATATACCTTCTACTTTTTTGTAAATACATACTTATATAGATAAATTACATCCAGACTCAGGACAAACAGACATGTTCAGGCAAACAAATATCTGTCCTGGGTGGGAATCAAACCCACGACCTCCGGCGTGAAAAGCAAGCATTTGCCCACCACGCCAACAGGCCCGTTTTCATCATGTAGAAATTTGACTTGTTTAAGGTACTGGAGCATGTATTTTATTTATACTATCTGTAATCACCACACTTTTGGACAAATAAAGAAGTTCTATTTCATACATAAAAAAGCAGAAACATTTTAAAAGTCGGTTCTAAAATTCATGTCAATTTATAAATTAGTAACATTTGAATGAATGCAAGAACACCTTAACGTAATTTTCGCTTAAATCTTTGTGGAGCCTAAGTCCGTTATGCCTTCCAATATGTACAGACCTTTAACAGTTTATCCTTGGCGCGACGACCTCGGCTGTGCGAACTTTAGTTTTTGCGCTTGCTATACTTATTTTGGGAATTCCAACATGTTGTTATTCTCTAATTTTCAAATAATAATAGAGAACTTGACTACTTAAGACTTAAATAACATACATGTCTATGCTTAAGAGAAACCACAAAACGTATAGCACTTAATCTAAGTAGAAATTCATACAAAAAATGCTTACAGTAGCCGAGATTTTCTAATTATGAAGCTATTGGATAAAAAATGTTAGTGGTATAGAAATGACTAAGCAAATACGCCAAAACTTTAGTTAATGTTATAGATGAAAATTTTCTTAAATATAATTTAATACTGATTCCTAGTACTAGTTCCTTTTCGTATCATATTGTTGTTTTTTTTTTAAAGACAAAGCCTAGGGAATCTAATTCATGTGTCGCGAGATACTATACAAACACATAATAGACGGACACAGATTACATCCAGACTCAGAACACCTATTTATGGGTCACACAAATAGTTGTCCAGGCGGTACTCGAACCCGCGACACGAAGCAGCGAGGCGACTGTCTTAGCCGCTGCGCCACACGTGCAGTCAGTATATTCTAGATTCTTCCAAGTTACACCGACAATTTGAACCGCAAGAAAATAAAAGAATAGCAGTATCCAAACAAATACTGAATCCACAAATTGCTGTATGGTAACGGCTGCGAATATCAGAATATCATCACCCCATCTCATCCCGTGGGGGGCGTAGAAGGCGACCCGAGGGAATATCTACCAGAAGACCGGCAGCAGGTTCCTTCTGAGTATTATGACCATCCTACTGCGATGGCCAATCTCTCTGCCAAGCGTAGTGATTATAACATATCCCCTAAGATGATTCTTGGGGGAGGCTTTTGTACATCAGTGGACTTCTTACAGCTGTTATGATGAAATACAATCCAATAAAAGTCTTCCCTACACACATGAAATAGTAACATAAACAGTAACAGGTTTTAAAGTAACATGTAAACACGGCTACATATCAAGCTATACATTTCCAATATAAGCTGACCTCCCATTGTATGGAGATCCTATACAACGTGGGATCAGCATATACTGGAAATGTACAGCTTGGTATGTAGCCGTGTATACATACTGCTAGACAGTAATTTAAAAACATATATTCTAAATAAAATTCGGTACGATAACAACCAATTTTAATTAGTATACCGTGTGAGTCACTGATGTTCTAGAAGCTGTTCTATTTCGTAGTTTTGCAAATTTTGTTCTTTAACCTTTAGCCTCTCCCCGCGATCCAGGTACCTTAATTACGAATGTTAAATGAATCACTCCTTTGTCTGTCTGAATCAGAATCAGAATCAACACTCGAATTTGTAATGTAAATAAATACATTTACGAATATGGGTACTACTTTTGGTAAGCATATCAGAAAATTACAATAAAAATTAAGCAAAATATATCATGTGCCATATATATGTAAGTTCCTGTGGTCAGACACAAATATATATTAAACTAACCGTGCCCCGCGGTTACACCCGCGATAAAATTGATTAATTATAGCCTATGTGTTATTTGGATGCATAAGCTATATTAATACTAAGTTTCATCAAAATCCGTTGGGTAGTTTTTGCGTGAAAGAGTAACAAATATCCATCCATACTCACAAACTCGCATTTATAATATTAGTAGGATTTTAGATATTCAATGTTTTAGTGATATTTTTAGTAAATTGATGAAAATTTACCATAATTTTGGAACGTTCTTTCAAAGTGACAAGGTGTGATCCTGTATATTATACAGCCTGCATAACTATTAAATAGTCCACACTATAAATTTCACGTTGTACATATCAAAATCTTGATACTAATACAGACGGTTATAAATGATCAATCCTTTGTCTAGCGAATGCATTTCAAATGTGCCGGATTCATAAGGCTAACATTGAATCTAAGGCTAGCCAGACAGGTTTCACGCGGTAGAATATAAACAAAAAATTTACCAAAACTCTGTAGGTATATATTTGAGAGTTTTTGCTAGATAGATGCCGTCTCATGACCAGACATGAATTTAATTTTGTTGAAATATTGCATATTTAAGGAAATTAATTTAATTCAAATGTTAGCATGTTTAATATGAATAGTGTGAAATAGTTAAGAAGCTGGTGTATAATGTCTGAACGAAAAGTAATTTTTCACTTTTACAAGAATATAGACGGGCCAGTTGGTGTGGTTGGTAGATATTTGTCTTTTTTCCTTTTGTCGTGGGTTCGATTCCCAACCAGGACAGCTATTTATGTGCATGAACGTGTCTGTTTGTTGTGAGTCTGTGAGTAATGATCTATATAAGTAGACAACAGAGAAGCAGTATATGGAGTCAGTTAAATTATCTGGTTTACATAATAAAAGCTCAGCTTAGTTTGGGATCAGATGGCCGTGTGTGAATCCCAGGATATTATTATTTTTCCCGGCATGAATTTAATTTAAATTATTATTATTTGTTTATATAATTTTTAACCTCTAAAGTTCGATTACGAACCCTATGTATTCCACTCTAACAACGATCTCACGATATCTATTTTATGTTTGTTTATACTTGTTTTGAAGTTTAAAACTGCAGAGGTTTAGGATAATAGCTCCAATCTATAATCGTTCGTACAGTTGGTCAGGGTAGAAATGTCCTGACTGGCTAGTTTATCAACTAACGCTCTACCGTCACAAACTTCTAAATTCAATGGTAGGCATCTAAAGGAATGAAACCCTGGGATCACTAAGGACTCTGAAGGATGCCCTGAAGAACTTAAGAAACCGAATATGATTCTGGGGAGAGGTAAGCTGGATGGAATGATGGAGGCCATAGCTCACGTACAATGGTCCACGCCCACTAGCATATTAGTGGAGGAACGATGACGATGATGATGAATACTGCATTCTCGATGTTAATAAATATAAAACACATGCTTCATCTGTAAGCAATAAGTACAATACACGCTCGATGTCAACCGGCAGACTGACAGTACCCAGAATTACAAACTATTATGGAGACCGAACATTGAGAAAACGCTTGCCGTACCTGCTAAATAGTCTGCCGGATGACATTCGGCATGAATCTGTTAAAAATAAATTTAAATTTAAGTTAAAAAAATACTTATTAGATTTAATTTGATGTTATGTAAATATTTATAGTAGTAGTTAGTTATTTTGGTTATAAGATAAATAGATGCTGTACAGAGACTCGATCCTACAGTCAAACCGATAACACGGTTTTGTGGGACAAATGTACAAACATTTGAAAATATATTTGTAAAAATAAATAAATAAATAATAAATAAAAATAAGCATACAAGCTACGTCATTTTTAGGGCTCCGAACCCAAAGGGTAAAACGGGAACCCTATTACTAAAACTTCTCTGTCTGTCTGTTTATCTGTCTGTCTGTCTGTCCGTCTGTCACCAAGCTATATCTCATGAACCGTGATAGTTAGACAGTTGAAGTTTTCACAGGTAATGATGTATTTCTGTTGCCGCTATAACAACAAATACCAAAACACAAAATAAAATAAATATTTAAGAGTGCTCCCATACAACAAACGTGAATTTTTTGCTCGTTTTTATCCGACTCGCACTTGGCCGGTTTTTTCTAATTATTATTATCATTCCGCCTAAGAATGTAATTAAATGAACGTTCTTGAGAAAAGTCCATTTTCAATGAAAGAAGCATGAAAAAGCTTTAATAATCTTAGTATTTATTTGGCAAGTCTGTGTACATATATTGGACGTATTAAACTTAAATTTTGCTGGTAATTAGAGCACAGGTAGAAGACTACAGCTAAGAAACGTGCAAGTATGAGTACTAATAAGTATCTTGTTGGCTTAAGCATATATCATCATCATCATGCTAGCCAAATTACGTCCACTGCTGGACAAAAGCCTTCCCAAAGAATTGGAGGATATGCCATAATCGCCACGTTTGGCAGACGGGTTGGCGATGTTGCGAGTTGTTATAGTCTTAGTTCACAGAAAATCGCTGCTGCCCATTCTCTGGTAGGTATTTCTTCAGTACGATTTCTACGCCCCCCACTGGATGAGATAGGGTTATGATATGCTTCGCTGTTACCACACAGCGAATATGTGAATAATTATAAGTATATATACAAAGAATATACGAATGATACAAGTATATATAGAGCTATAAATCTCCTACCATATCTCGATAATAACTACAAGGATTATAAGATACTAGCTGGTGCCCGCGACTTTGTCCGCGACAATTTTGAATGATGACCAATGTAACTACTTACTTCTAGCTTAATCTAAAAAATATAATTTTTGAAACAAATAAGCAATATAATTGAATAAAACCTAACCTATAAATAACCTTACTAAGAAATAAATGAAAGACTACTTTGCTACTGTCATTTACAAAAAGGACCCGATATCATCAAGCAAAAATCAAAGAATACATATCAAATGTCCTTAAGTATATTCAGGAAGTCAAATAAAGTAAAATAATAATCAACGATGCATTAATCACAAATGTAACTCCCATTAGATTAGGTTGCGACATTTTGTGAACGAAACCATAGCGCGATCTAAAACGATGATTACGCCATCTACTAACAAAAATATAAACTTGTAAAGCGGTAAAATTAAGATGTGTGGATATATTTTGGGTGAGATTTAGGCGATCATCTATTGATTCATTTTTGGACGACCTATTTTTAGCATTTATTTGTTTTAACCGATATGCCAATTAAGTTCCGCGATCTGAAACGATATTAACGCCATCTAGTTACAAAATTGTGAACTTGTAGATCAATAAAATTAAGATGATGTTTTTTGGGTGCGATCATCTCGACACCAACAATTTATACTACGATAACTCGAATTTTAGATAAATTCGTTTTTTATCCCAATTTGATTAAAATGTCGTTTTTTTATTTGTTATAAAATTTACCAAAAAAAAGAAGTTACAAATCTTATAAAACGCTTTACTTAGACGACCTTTTTTTAACAACAAATTATTCCCTGGATTGCTTTATTTTTAACTGAAAGACCAAATACCAATTTACATGCGTTTAACTCAAAAAATACAGACTTTCATACAAACTTACATTGCCTATTCTAGTCGTCCTTAGGGGTGGAATTTCCAAAAATCCTGAAATATATATTTATAGTTTTTAGATGAAAGGCCATATACCAATTTTCATGCGTTTACCTCAAAAATGTCACATTTTTATATAATCTTACATCCCCTATTTGTCACCCTTACGGGTGTAATTCTCGGAAATCCTGAAATAAATATTTTTAATTTTTAACTTGCATCCCCTATTGTATGCCCTTCGGGATGGAATTTAAAAAATTCTGAAATATATATTTTTATTTATAACTGAAAAGCCAAATACTAATTTTTATGGGTTTAACTTCAAAAATGACGCATTTTTCAAACAAACTTACATCCCCTATTTTAAGCCCTAAGGGGTGCAATTCCCAAAACTCTTGAAATAATAATTTTTAATTTTTAACTGAATTGCTAAGTACCAATTTTCATGCGATTAACTTCAAGTCACAGTTTACATAGAAACTTACGTACCCTACTTTACGCCCTTAGGGGGGAATTCTCAAATATTCTGAAATATATATTTTTTATTTTTTACTGAAATGCCAAATAACAATTTTCATGCGTTTAACTTTTCACATTTTTTATACAAACTTTCAAAAACCCTTCTTTAGTGGATGCCTACGTTATAAAAGGTACCTTCTGTCAAAATTTCAAGTCTTTAACTCCAGCCGTTTAGGCTGTGCGTTGATATGTCAGTCAGTCAGTATAAACTTACACCACCTATTTTACGCCCTAAGGGGTGGAATTCCCAAAATTCCTGAAATATATATTTTTAATTTTTAACTGAAATGCCTAATTTCATGCGTTTAACTTAAAAATTGTCACATTTTTCATACAAACTTACACCCCCTATTTTACGCTCTTGGGGCTGGAATTTCCAAAAATGCTGAAATACATATTTTTTATTTTTAACTAAAAGTCCAAATACAAATTTTCATGCGTTTCACTTAAAAATTGTCACATTTACCATACAAACTTACATCCCCTATTTTTCGCCCTTGGGGGTAGAATTTCTGAAAACCCTGAAATACGTGATTTTTTATTTTTAACTGGAAGGCCAAATACAAATTTTCATGCGTTTAACTTAAAAATTGACACATTTTTCATACAAACTTACATCCCCTATTTTTCGCTCTTGGGGGTGGAATTTCCAAAAACCCTGAAATACGTGACTTTTATTTTTAAGTGGAAGGCCAAATACCAATTTTGATGCCTTAAACTTAAAAAATGGCAAAGTTTCATACTAACTTAGCGCCCCTGTTTTACCTCCTTAGGGGTTGAATTTCGAAAAATCCTTCCTTATTCCTTGTCTACATTATAAAGCAAACATTTGTGTCAAAATTCAGCTTTCTAGGTCCAACGGTTTGGGCTAGGCGTTGATGAGTCAGTCAGTCAGTCAGGACTTGTCTTTTTATTTATATAGATTAATGAAATAAACTATTATTTGGATATATTTTGTAATATTAGCTACCGGAGGGCTTTCATACTGCACTAACCGTAATAACTTCTAGAACTTTGGAGAATGAAGGAAGGATTTCGAAGCACAGCCCTGTAACTAAATGTGGCAAATTAAAATTAAAACTTGCCAGGCCTGTTGGCGTGGTTGGCAAATGCTTGCTTTTACGCCGGAGGTCGTGGGTCGATTCCCACCCAGGACAGATATTTGTGTGCATGAACATATCTGTTTGTCCTGTGTCTGGGTGTAATTATCTATTTAAGTATGAATTTAAAATTAAAAATAATATATGTAGTATATCAGTTATCTGGTTTCCATAGAGACGGCCGTGTGTAAATAATGTTCCAGAAAAAAACTACCTCAGGGAGTCCGCATACAAGAAAATAATCTCCCTTCGTGGAACATCTAATGCCAATCAAATATAAGTGCCCAACTTCATATAGAAAACAAGCGACATTCCTATACGTCTAGCATTTACTAAGACAGAATAGAAAGTATTCATATGCTACCTCCTGAGTTGAATGCTCTAAGTTAGCATTATTCGGGCGAAATCAAAATTTAATTAGCTGCTATTCTGTCTACAGGCAGTCTAGTCTAATCTAGTTTTAAGAATGCAGACATGCAATGAACTTTCGCAGACCAATTTATATTTGAATATTATCAAATTTAGTTTTGAGCATTTGTATATGAAAGTCTATTTAAATACAATTTTTTGGAGATCTTCTATTAGACTCATGACATTTTAGTCCCCTTTTAAGATTTCATTGATTGACATGATATACTTAGCTTAATAGTCACAAATTTCAGTAAACTAAGAATATATAAGAAACGTGAATTGCACAGAATTAAAAAACTGCACCATTAAGAAAATGGATACCACAACTTTTATTTTGTCATTTTCCTTTCCATGTTAGGATGAGAAATTCAATGGAATAAGTTTTATCGTCTCCTAAATTAATGAAAATTAAATTTTCTTTGTTATTTCAATTTAAAATCTCATTAAATATTTAAACTTAAAAATCAAGGATTGAGGCGTTATGAATGTTGTTGACTTTGAGAACTATTTAAAAGACTTTTATTATTACGAATCTATCGTAACGGTTACGTTCCATTCCATAACCTAGGTTTGTCAATATTTTAGTAAAATAATTTCATTGTATGTTCAATAAGTTTTACAAACAAGTATTTCTATGGGAGATAGAATTTTCAAAATGGCGATGGATGACTCATACTTTTATATTTCTTGCTTAATCTTTAACTTAGATTTTTAATACTAATATAAATTGACTTTAATGGTACTAAGTCGACATAAATATTTGACAGGTTTATTTTTATGTACATGCATGTATAAAAAAAATAGAACACATATTTGCCCTATATTTCATTTAGGGCTCATATGTCCTTCTAGGCACCAGATCTCATATACATAAATACATACTATACAACACAGCAAAACAATTGAGCAAAATCGGTTAAACGTATTCAAATCAACTTCTTATTGGATATTCAGCACGAAATCACTATTGATATTTTTTTTTTAATATCCTGGGACATAATTTACACACGGCCACCTGAACCCAAACTAAGCAGATCTTGGACTTTTGAAACCGGATAACTGATATACTACCGGTATATTTCTGTTGTAGTTCCGTTGCATACTCTTTTTTAAGTGGGGCTACCCACTTCCATCCTTAAAGAAGTCTACCTCCCCGAAGATAGCTTTGTATGTTTTTGCTATTCGAGATGTAACCGAGAACTGCTTAAGATTGGTACAAAAATAAATACAAAAGTATCTCAGCAAGAAATCGATAGGCATATTTGAGTTCTTGTTTTAACTTTAGAGTTAATAAATACTTGCTTATTCATCGTATGGGTGATGGTTAACCTAATGTCAGATTATTAAAGTCGGCTGTTGTCTAATGATAACAACCGGGAACAACTGCTTAAAGTGCCTTCTGAAGCACGGAGACGTTCAGAAATTTAACCGCTATGGCGGTTATTGATCTATTTGTAATTTATTTGTATCTAGAATTAAATATGTATATACAGTTAATTTGTAATACTACAATTTAGGTTTAATTTTTTTACAATTGGATAAAAACACTTTTTTATCTGTTTATCACGTTGAAGTAAGATTATCTTCATGGTTTTAAAGACATACCATTTGGTCGCACGATACATCACAGTTAGTTATAAATATACATTTCAGACCCTAACGTTTTAGTGCTTACAAATTACAAATTAAAACTTACAAATATTTATCAAGTAAAACTTTACAGATCTAGCCAATTGACTTTTATTGGGCTAATACACATCGTACTATTTAGCGGAATCGTAATCAAATATGTTACTTGATTTGCAACCTTAGTTCAATGAGTAAAAACGCTAAAGTCACTTCAGCTTACGTACGTACAATTTGGCGTTTTACTAACTTGGTTTCTGTATTTGCATGTATGGAAATCACACGCTATAATCACTTAGTAGCATAGTAATATGACGTGTACTTCTATCTAATGTTTACTGTAACAAATGTATTGCTGCGCCACTTCATAGTTCCAGCCGTGGCGATAACACTTATACTGGTCCTTCACAGCGTTTAAATAATTTAAATTGTAATAAAAAAATCTTGCTTTGAAGTGACAGCGTAGAATGTCATCGCCCCATCTAATCCAGTAGGGGGCGCAGAAATCGTCCCGATTGAATACCTACCAGAGCAGCAGCGTTTTTCTGTGAACTATGACAATTAAACTGCGATCGCCAACCCGTCTGCAAAGTGTGGTGATTATGGCATATTTCCCCATTCCTTGAGGAGGCTTTTGTCCGGCTTTGGACAGAATTTGTCTGGCATGGTGGTTAAAAAATAATCCATAACAATATTAGTGCAGAGACTACTCTCTCTGCACCACCCAAAGGTTGATTGGTAAATAATGCCTATGGCATTAAGCCCGCCTTTGTACAGTATTTTTTGCTAAAGTTTAAATAAATAAATAAAAATAGATAGCCCCCGCAAATTTGCCTTTATGATGAAACTCTTACTTGTACCTTATTCACATAAATCGGACATTTCAAAATGCCACGCCTAGCTGGTGACATGGTGTTCCGCCATAATAATGGATTTATTGCAACGTTGCCCGATAGCCGGCGTTTCGTGCAAAAATCTTGCGTAGGCGATACATATGCTCCGCCCGCGCTATTTGTGTCGCCTTCACTGATCAGACACATTGTGATATGTTATTTTAATATCGCCACAATATTTATTTATACATACTTATTGAAGATTCCGAGTCTTTCAAGTTACCTGTAAAGTTTCATCATACATGTCTGTTTGCCTACAGAAATAAAAAACGATTCACGTTAGAGTTTTAGCGCTATCATTATGAAATTAGCAAAATAGTCTTTTCTGTTAATAGGATACTTGATTAAAAATGCACTTAGCTATTGTACTTAAAATGTGTATATCTATCTCAGACTTTTATCTCGACTTGGTAGTGGAACTTCCGTGTTCCCAGGCCATTATTAAATTCAAAATACTCCTGAAACTGAAATATTTATTCAGGAAGTAAGCACTTGTAATAAATGTGTAGCCTTTATATGCGAATTAATAAACGGAATTCAATTTGGAGAATTTCCTTGACGAGATGAATTTTTATAGAAATGCAGTCTAATAAAGTTAGACGCAGACAGAATTGAACCTGGATAATATAATTTACATACTTTAATAATATAATAATAGTTACGTTAGGCGGTTGGGCCCAGAGCAAGATCCAAAAAGCGGTGATTTTGGACACGGCTCTCATTGTCAGGAAGTTCCTGTCTCTAGAGCCGTAACCTCTGGTAGCAGCAACCTCTAGTAGTTTTTATATTTTAAAATGTATATATTTCTGTATTTATATATTTTAAAATGTATTTAATAAGAATATCTAATATCAATAATTATTGAAAGAGGCTCTTCCGTAATGCATTTGCCAACTTTGTAAACCTCTTTACTTTATGTTTATAATCATAATCAAATAGTTTTATGATTATGAAGAATTTGATATTTTCTTTTGTATACCTAAATATAATCTAAAATAATAAGCATTCAGACAACCGATCGAGCATATATTGTGTTTGCCTACTAAATAATTACTCTAATTGGACCAAATCCCGTGTTCATGCCCGCTTGAGTATGTTTCGCCGGACCGTCTCAACTTAGTCGTGTCGTGTGTGAAACCGGTAATAGATGAACCCACTGAGTTTGTTTCGCTGGGTCTTCTCAGTTGGGGCGCATTGGATCCGGTGGTAGCATTAAAGCGCGACCGTCGTTATTAACACAAGGTCCGTCATAATAATAATACCTTTAATATAGACAGAACCATTGACAATATGTAGTAAAAATATTAGACTTAAACTAGATAATTAAACATAATCTCTTGACAATAACTTGATACGAGCTAGCTAAATATCATTTCTGTAATAAAATAAATTTTATAAATGTTTTCATACAAGATGTACCTTAATATCTATGTTACTAGAAATAATATCTAATGTATACAACTATATTACTACAAACATGTTCTGACTATTTACAAGCGCTTTTTTAAAGTCTACGTGAATAAAAACCTTTTTTATTTTATTTATTTTATTTAAGCGTCGAAATTCACAGTGCAGTGCTCGACATGGCAGCTACTAAAAACACTGTCAAAAAACTCAGTGGTAATCCGTTTTTAAGGATACACCTAAATCTAATCATTATTTTATTACATATACATAAAGTATCATGAGCATTTTATCACTTACATACATAGGCTGAAATGTTACAATATAGTTTATAGTGATTTTAAATATGCTTACAGACAATAAAAATTTTTTTTCTATAAAAATACCTTTTATACTGACTCGGGATTTGAACTCAAGACCGAATGATGACTTCCAGTTGGACACGCTACAGCTAGACCAACGAAGCAGTCAGTCTCCTCTATACTAGAGTACCTTCACCCTCTATGACCCTTAGTTAGGTTTTCTATCGATGAAATGCCATATCGGACCCTCAATTAGACGAAAAGCCCGCAACTTTGCGATTTAACTTAGAAGCAACAGTTACATAAAAAGGCCCTAAAATCATGTAGGTTGATTTTTACAAATCATACAACTGCATTCCTCACCATATTAGTAAATTAGTAAATTCAAAAGGAGGGACTTACTTACGAGATTTTTGCTCGGGTTCTTTAATTCGATTAATTGTGCTAGATAGCTTGACTCTCGGTAACCTCTACAGTCTGATGCGGTGAAAGCCTCCTAGGCTATAGCGGTATACATATATGTATATACACGGCTGCATGTAAAAATAAAACGTTCAAACAATATTTTAGATAATATTTAAGATGTTTAAGATAATTATAATAATAATATCCTGGGACATTATTCACACACGGCAATCTGATCCTAAATTAAGCAGAGCTTGTACCATGGTGATCAGATAACTGATATACTACTTTTCTTTTTTTTTATATATACTGTGGACACGGGTCTCATCGCGATAAAGATTTTGGTAAATCATTACCTTGGTTACCCGACGTTTCTTTCGTTACTTTTCTTTTGTAAATACATATTTATATAGATAATAATACCCAGAAACATGACACACAGACATGTTTATGCATCTCGCACATTATTTACACACGGCCATCTGATCCCAAACTAAGCAGAGCTTGTACTATGGAAACTAACTACTATAATACATATACTACTTTTCTTTTGTGAATACATACTTATATAAGTAAATTACACCCAGACTCAGGACAAACAGAGATGTTCACACAAATATCTGTCCTGGGTGGGAATCGAACCCACGACCTCCGGCGGCGTGAAAAGCAAGCATTTGCCAAAAAGGCCAACAGGCCCGTCAAGGTATTCTAGCTGGCAATCGAACTCAGGACAATATAATATTACTAATATAATATTACTTATATTAATATATTGATTCTAATACTTGAAGCTCTATGCGATAAGTTAAACCGAAAACTCGAAGTGATAAAAGAACGAATCAAAAAGTTCAATTAAAACACAGGATGACATAGTTGTCTTATATAGAAAACTGAAACCAATTCCAACAGACAGACAGACACGTCTCAAATTGATATAATTATAGTGAAAGTAAACCTGAACTCTCAATATTTAACTATGTGGTGGCTGACATTTAATATATTGCTGTGTTGAATTTAAATTAAGTTGCATCTAGATGCATTCAGAAACTCGTTCCACGCATAAATTAGAAAAAATATAGGTGTGACACTAGAATATTAGTATTAATCAAAGCATATAAATTATTTTTAAAATTAAAGTTATATGTATGCATATAAATTAATTTTATTTCAATGTTTGTGTTGAATTAAAAATTAATGAAAAAAAGTAAATGAATAAATAATAATTTATAGCTTTAATCTACCGTCCATTTCTTTTTTGTACGAAAGTATTAAATATTAATTTAAAGCAATATTAGGTTCATTAAAAAGGCTTGCTCGGGACTTTATTAAGGGATCTTAACTGGCTCATTGATCTAGCGGCAGCCTATTCACCCGCAGAGAACGAGGTCTTGGGTTAAAAAAAAATTATCAGCATCAGCCCAAAGTCTGGGAGTTGGCGGTATTATACACCCGTGCCTCGGAGAGCACTTAAAGACGTCGGTTCTGTACCTGACCTCTTGCCGGTCATGTCGCTAGGCGTCCCATCGGATCATGGGAGTGATGGAATAGAAAGTACTCATGTGTTTGCACACACACTTGTGCACTATAATATGTCCCGCGCCGATGGCTAATATCTATTGAGACTGGCCGAAATTCGCTTAGGGGGACTCATTACAGTGTAGAAATAGTAGTAAAACTACTCAGATTTTTCTTAACTTAATTTAAACCTCTGATAGCAAAATTACTATCACCTATAAAACTACTTTCCCACCTTTTAATTTTAATCACATTTCCTCCCTCTGAATTATATTAACGGTCACCATAGCCTAGTTGGTAGTGCTCCTGTCTACGAAGCTGGTGGTCCTGGGTTCGAATCCCGGTAAGTGCAAATATTTGTGTGATGAGCACGAATATTTGTTTCTGAATCATGGATGTTTTCTATGTATTTATCTATCTATATAAGTATGTATATCGTCGCCTGGTACCCATAGTACAAGCTTTGCTTAGTTTGGGGCTAGGATGATCTGTGTGACATTGTCCTCAGATATTATATTATTACTATCACGTTTGCAAATTTATTTATTTATACAAACTACATTTTCATTTGACAGGTCGGTTGGTGTGTTTGGTAGATATAGCCTTTCACGCCGCAAGTCGAGACTTCGATTATCATCCAGGACAGATATTGAATTTGTGAGCATGAACATGTCTGTTTGTCCTTAGATCTCTATAAGTATGTATTTACAGAAGCAAAGTAGTAAATGTAGTATATCAGTTATCTGGTTTCCATAGTATTAGTTCTGCTTAGTTTGGAATAAATAGTATGAATAATGTCCCAGGATATTATTGTATTCTTATATATTCACAAAAGGCTTTATTTTTACATAGTTTATTTATATATGTAACATAAAGTAGATTTAATTGAAAGAGGGAATAAGACACGTACTTGATCATTGTTTTGATATTTGTTTTATTAGTAATATTTTTTAGTTATTTTGTATCAATTTTTTTAAAGACTACGTCCGCACTATGTAATCTAGTCCCTGTGTCGCGGGGTACTTTACAAACATATAATAGACGGACCCAAATTACATCCAGACTCAGAACAACTGCTAATGGGTCAAATCAATAATTGTCCGGGGCGGAAATCGAACCGGGAAGCGGCGAGGCGACTGTCTTAGCCGCTGCGCCACACGTGCAGTCAAGTTAAATTTTATGATTGAACTTTACACTCCCATAATACTATCTATTAGATGTATTATGAAACAATTCACATCGTGTAAAGTGTAATTACATTATACGTTTGTTCTAGTATGTGTAAAATGCTTAGATTAGTCAATTTATGTGTGCATAATTAATTCATATAGAACCTTGTATAAATGCGCAACTTTACACACCTAAATGATGCGCAATTTTTCACACATCGATACAATCGAAGAAATTGCGCATCAACATGTATCTCAAATAGTCAAAATTCTGTAAAAATACATTTAAAATAAATAATACTACCAGTATTCTGTAGTTCCATTTGTGCTGCAGTAACAACCGCAACTTTAACCGTTAAAACCTTGAAAATTAAAAAAAATAGTTTAAATTATCTGGACTCCTGGACTTGTATACATATACAGGGTGTAGGTAACACATAAGGAGTGCGTAACTCACTGAGATTCATTTGCTTGTAAACAAAGTTTACCATATCCACATACCAAATACACAAAAAAGAAATTAACATACAAGAATAACTTGGGGAGTCAAAAACATATTTTATATTTCACAGACTGGTTTTCATCAACTTGTTCTATTGCATGAGACGTGTTTAAGTTTTCTCCACTATTTTCGTTAGAGGTTCTGAATAATATAAAAAAGCTTTTTTCAGCAATAGTATTTTAACATTATTAGTAGCATTAACTAATAGCAGTAAGTATTCAACCAAAAATATGTATGTATATCGAGTACGTACGCAAGATAACGTTGAAAATATCCGTATCCAATACATAACGCATTAAATATACGTATAAGGAAGTTAAACTCAGATCTCCGCACAAATTCCGACCAAAGCTATCTAAAATAAAACAAAGAATACAGATTGGAGCCGAGTTTAAATTCTAAATTATGGTATAATTTCAGTTCAGAATAATTTATCAGTAGGATGCTATTTCAGAATATGAATGGAGATTTGTCATACAGGTTTCGAGCCTAGTATAGACTTCAGCTTCCTTAAAGGTCTAACATTATTAAACCGTTAAAATGAATATGTGTACCTTTAAGAGAGATTACCGATTATTTTAATTTATTATTACAGTATATGGGTATATGAGTACATGCAGTAAGACCGTTATAATAGTTTTAGGCGCGGCCGGATGTTCCGCAGTCGGCAGCCGCTCAGCAATCGCACCGAGCATATCAGTGTGCACCGGCCGTATGCGTTATTTCGCACGGCTACGACCTTGATCCCCACGCAGCGCTCGCTGATCCGCGCGTGTTATGTAAGGCCTCCGCCACATGTGATGTGTCCGTTGCATTAAAGGACATCGTCCGTTACGTTATATTTGAATAAAATATACGTTTTTAAACCCGAACACTACAACAGATTCAAATACAATAAATAGGATAGAGAAGAGACACTTAGAGACCTATACTACGACTATAAAGCCTTTAACTTTTAGTTATCAGCATTTAAAAACATTGTTTTTTTATATATTGGCAAGGCAAACCAGTACGGTAAATTATTACCGCTGCCCATTAACACTCGGAACACCAGAAGCCGCAAATGCATTGCTGACTTTTAAGAAAGGAATAGACTCTCTTCTTGAAGGTTACCATGTCATACCGGGTCGGAAATATGTACGATAATTGATTCCACAAAGTAAAACGCGCGGTAAAACGGTTTTTGTGAAACGTACGTCGTTAGACGACTATTCATCTAGGTGTTTTAAATGAGTTAGTTACAGAAGAAATTTATTCATGAAAAATATGATTTTATAAGCTTATATCGGAAATGCATATCATGTCGAAAATCAGCTTACAAAAGCATATTTTTCATGAAATGTTATTCTGTAACCGCCATTTTGATACCATAATTACGTCGACAATATATTTGACGAGGAGGCTGGAACATTGTTGTGCGTAAAAAAAGAATGACGTCAGCAATGCTGACGCCTAATTCTTTATCGTTGGTTTCTTCTTTCGATGGTTGTTGGTCCATCATGACAATAAAACTCGAAGATAGATTTTACAACGTTTATTTCAGGAACAAACAGTAACACAAGGTGATGTGTATAGTAAGGCTACTATACACATCAATTTAGGTAGTATAGGTAGTAGACGACCACTCATCAAGGTGTTTTATTTTGATGACTAATCATATCATTTCAGAAATCAGCATACAAAATCATATTTTTCATGAAATGTTCTTCTGTAACCGCAATTTTGATACAATCATTATTATGTCGACAATATATTTGACGAGGAGGCCGGAACATTGCTGTGCGTAAAAAAAGAGTGACGTCAGCAATGCTGACGCCTCATTCTTTATCGTTGGTTTCTTCCATCGATGGTGGTTGGACGATGACAGTAAAACTAGAAGATAGGTTTTAATTGAAGTTAAAAAAATGTATTGATCAAAATCCTATAACGACGAAAAACCTCGTATTTTTCTCGCATGTTCAAGTTTTTTTCTACTAAATAAAACTAAAAGAACACAAATATATATGAAACTTGGCTTGCAAATTATTTAAAAAACATTATCGTTATTTAGCTCGCCATGCATAACAACTAGAAGCTAATTTCAGAGAAACTGAAAAAAAAATAAGTGTCACAAAGGAAGCATCATAATAATACACCCCTATCAACGCTTAACGGGAATACGTCGAGTTACCAATAACCTTATGTAAGTAAAAGATCTTTAGAAAATATTAATAAAAGATATTCACTGTATTCTGCTACACAGAAAGACAGCTTCGTATATAAGAAATACGACAATTTTGCTCATATGTAGCGTCTGAGGCGTACTATTTAATTCTTGAGCTTTGTATCGGTGTATAAACGATGCTTTGTTTTATGCCACTGCCATTACGTATAAAAATATAGCTCTCTATCTATTCCGAATTCTCATAAACTTATCGAGTAAGCCTTAGAAGTTTCACTTTAGGAATTATTACAACGTAATGCCGTATACAAGATGTTTATTAAATATAAATAAAATAATTGAATTTATAGAATAGAATAATGTTTATTTGACAACAAACACAGGTACATTGAAGGTGTTATATAAATTAATCATGGCCCACTATGTTTTGCTCTTACGAGCGTACAAATATATATATTATTGTATTATTTACTTTTCAATTTGAAAGATAAATATCTATATAAATAATATCTATATATAATATATATTTTAACTGTTACGCTTGTAATCAATGCAATAATCTTTGTACAGTCGAAGGTGGATTCACTTTGACCTTGACAGCGTCTTTATCACGTAGGCATTTAAGGCGGTTTTCGTGGTGCAATTGCGTGCACTGCCGTGGTGATGACTATAATAACACATAAGAATACATGCGATAAAATGAGTTAAGATCTACGCATATGCAAACCCATAATTTGTAATTGTTGAGATTACCTGCCTTAGCAACAAAATTAAGTATAAATAGTATTTTAATATAATGGGAAATTATTCAGGATAAATCATTTAATTTTATACAATAAATAATATTTAACGTCCATATGACAGTATTACTTCTAAAAAGTAAAGTCTAATAAGGTGTTTCTAATATTTGTTATTCAAAATACCGATTATTTTCTCTTTTTCACCTACTCTTTTTTGTTTGAACGTGAATCATAAAGATACTAAAAGATAAACTAAACTTAAGTTTTTTTAGTATTAGATGATTACTATCGCAACAATCTTACGTATTTTTTCAAGGTTTCCTTAGTAACCAAGTCGACACCAGCGGGTCTATAATGAACTATGAAATCACCCTTAATCCCTAAGTTATAAAGCTGTCAATACGTATTTCGTTGGCCAAATATACATTACATGGGAATGAAATAGATATATAGTGTCTTTCACTTATCTTATAAGCCACAAAATAAATTTATCCTAAACCTACTTTTAACCGACTACTATAATATTAACACATTAATAAGATCATACTGTGGAAAACGGCTCTAATGGTCACTAAAACAATTGCAATGGAAGATTTTAAGGATGGTAAATATATCTAACTACGTTTCATGTCATCTCTCATAAATTACCTCGGAAAAAAGGTCCTCAATTCCTCGTAGCGTTATCAATCTATATATATGCGTTCTATAAAATAAATATTGGCAATTAAAGTTTAAAACAGTTTGTACAGTTTTTGGCTAGTTTGATATGTCGTAGAAAATTTTCTATAGTTGTTTTAATAATAACTGAAAGTCCAAATGTGTGACACTGTAAGTTTAACTTACCTTGGATTTAATAATTATGTAAATTTATATGAAGTATATTTCACTCACAATAAATTATTTTATTTTATTTCACCCTGTTGTTCATAGGGTTGAGGTGGGATGAGAGTTGTTACACACGCCGCCGTCGTTAAGCCTAGCTTAAAAATAAAAACAAAAATAGGTTTTTGAATTGACCTAAGCAATCCTAAATGTTTACTCACGATTTGTTTCCACTCAGTATTTTAGTAATTTCTAGAATAAATTAAACTATGATAGATGTTTGTCATGTACCTATGGAATACCTAGCCTTGGTTGAGTTTATTGCCTACGCGTAAGACTACAGTTTTTATCGTTAGTTCCTATTTATTTACATATGATTACATGGTAAGTAGCTATCTATATATTACAAAAAAAAACATATTATAAAACATTATGTTATTGACATTAGGCACTTCTTTAAACTTGGGTGGTAAGTAATATTTATTTCTATGTATGACAAATGTTCAGCAGGCAACTACATAACTGCTTAGCTATGTATGTTATGTAGATATATACGTAGTACAAAATGCATGAAGTTACATATACGTGTGAAAGACGCTTAATGTACCTACCATAAATTAGCATAGCTCCATACAGACTGCATAGTAAGGTTGAAGATACATTGTTCGGAACATATAATAAAACTCCATGTTTCAAAACTTCGGATATAATTTTAAATGACACGTAGTTCCGAAAGAAAGTATTCTTAATTGAAATTATTTATGAACATTTTCATACTATTTATATATTAGTTTATTTAATAAATCCCATGAAAGCAAATAGTAATAAATTTATTAATTTTTTTATTGTTTATCCGGTAAGTGCAAATATTTGTGTAATGAGCACGAATATTTGTTTCTGAGTCTACCCATAGTACAAGCTTTGCTTAGTTTGGGGCTAGGATGATCTGTGTGACATTGTCCTTAGATATTATTGTTATTATTATCGTGTGTTCAGCTACGAGAGTATTTTTCTGTCAATGGAATTAGGGTTTTATACTACATGGAATTAAGTGAAGAATCGCATAAAATATTGGCAACATTAATAATAATAATTACTCACACACCGCCATCTGATCCCCAACTAAGCAGAGCATGTACCTATTAGTTCGTTAAAATATTGAGAATGAAACGCGGCCAATAGGACAGAAGGCCAATGTAAAGGACGAGACCTAGGTAGAGTATGCTGACGTAGAGGCTAGCAGTTAATATACAGATTTATTACGAATGCATCCAAACGATTTGTTTAACAGAATCTTAGGTCAGACTCTAAAATAGCTACCTACTAACTGCGCGTTACCTACGCCAGATTATGACTGCTATAAAACACAATGTTGTTTCCATTCCACTATGTGTCCCCTCCCTTAAACACGTTGGCTAGCTAGACTATTGTGCAGTGAAGGTCACACATTGCGATACCGACTAGTTTTACGAATAAACGCTAGAATTAATTTGAGCTAATACGTTCGTAATCTGACTTCCTATTCAAGCCTGTTTTTTTTTATACTGTCAGTGACTATTTAGCTGTACCACGTGTGACTTAACATAGACAAGGCTACCTAATTTAGCATTAAAATAATGGACCTAGTAGCTAGGAAGTTACAAGTACAGACGCCATCACATCCAGCTACCCCAATCTGTCAAATTTCTTTTATAGATTTTCAACTTTATCACATAAATATAAGGTTCACTTTCTATCGGGGAAATTTGACAGAGTACGGTAGCTTGGTGTGCTGGCGTGTATACATTACTATATAATGTAAACAGCAGCCCAGTGATAAAAGGTAATTTCTGTAATTATAGTTTTTTTGTTCAAAATAAGTCCTAAATGCAGTCATATATATAAAGAAGTTACGGAACAGTTGGCCAGTTTTATATTTACCGGTAAAGGTTATGATGAGTTAGTCTTTGTATATCTGCTTTATGTCTGTAAGATATGAGGATGTATTGTTACACAGTGCTTAACTTACAAGTTAATACAATATTGAATAAGGAACACCAGAATACTGATAGGAAGCTCTAACTTATGGTATGTAGAGATTCCATTTGTAAACTGTGCACACAAAATTGTCATATTTCATACACTATAGAACAACACATTTTGTTAAAAGTGTTGTTTAAATAAGTAACGTGTAACAATATTTTTGCATCATTTTCTGATATAGTAAAAAATATCCTGAAAAATAATTCAAAAATATAACCTTATAATGTCATGCTGTTTTATTTAAAAACATTACCGAGTTGTTGAGCAAACATAGCAACAATTTTATTTGAAACTTGAAATAGAAGAAAGTTTTTTTTTTCCCCCATGATCAGGACTTGTAAATTATCCCTGAAAATATTAAACACTAAAATTGTTACATGTTTTAGATAACCAGTATCAATTAAAAAAACTACGCACATACCTAGTCTTAATCTAATTGACCGTTGGAATATAGCATTATTTTTGAAGAATGTGAAAAAACATACCATGTTATGCGTGTTATTTTTACAAATGAGTAAGGGTTAATTACAAAGGTAAACAGCTGATTATTACGGCTTTGGTACGTGCCGATGAGAAGCCAGGTGCAACTTTAAAGGTCCGTTCCATCGTCTTCATATTTATAGGTTTAACGTCTTTCCCTGAGTATAACTTAAAAGAGTATAGTTTGGTGCGATATTCACTGCCTGAGCGACCGCGAAAGTTTAACAAAAAGCGAGTACTTTTCGCGTGAGAAAACGGGGTCGTATATAAAACTTCCTCAACGTATACTAGAAAAACTCGTGTTGTTTTAATTAAAATCTAATTCGCTTGGTGGTAGGATCTTTTAATATTAATATATCTATTTTTATCTATATATGGATATATTGCCTCATAGGATCCGTTTGGACATCGTTCATCTTACTGGATGAGAGTGATTGACCTCAGATCTGTGTGAATGACGGATAGTGAAATGTTTTGAGTATTTAACGGAGTGTATCACTGAGAAAAGCTGTTTTTAAAGTGTTAAATTGGTATATTTTCATTTTGACGGTATGAAAGGCTGATTAAAGCAATTAGATCTATTAAATTTTAGTTTATATAGCACTATTTGCAACACAAAGTTTGGTTTAATCTAGTAAAGGTCCAAAACCGAATAGACAGCACACGCAATGAAGGACAGTGCAAGCAGATCAAAATGTAGATGGTTTACATTTTCAGTGATTTTGACCTGAACATTTACATACCAAGGGTCCAATCTAAACTGTAACTCTCGCAATATTAATAATATTATAATTGAACAATAAAAAAAACCTTTTTTTCTGACAAATACATAAACTTCGTTAAATATCTAAAGTCGTAACGTGCCAAGTCCACGCAGTTTTAAGTGTGTTGTTTCATATGTATGAGTGCCAGTGGCTAAACGGGAAGTAACGCTTAGCTCAAGCTAAGTCCACTACCTTTCAGAATACTTGCAGCTATAGCAACAAACGTGCCTTTATCCGACTATATTTTTCAGAAGTCGTCAAGGACAGACAACGTTACCTAATCCAAGCGGGTCATATGCTGATTTACTGATTTAGTAGTAAACAACAGTTCCTAGTCATATGTAAGCTGTAGATCTTTTTATTTAATAAACGGTCACATAAGAAAACAACGAATCACTCACTTTTAGTTTGATCGTCATAGCGTCAAGTACCTCCAACTTATACAATACAATCCAGGTAAAAACTTTATTATCTTTGAGTGTATTCCGTGCGTGATTAAGGTTGCTAGAGTTGGGGATGGGGAAGGGATGTGGTAAGAGATGCTGTCTGTTGCAAGCGTATGACGTCTACCGCAACCGCTTATCTTAAGGTAAGACGTATGTATGTTTGCTAACTTGTTTTTTAAATGAAATAAAAATCACTGTTTTAAAACTCCCAAACAATTAAACTCCTAAAATTTTAAATCTTTATTTACAAGTAGTAGGTATACTATGCAAATAAGTTACTCTGTGTAAGTTTATAAGTACATATGTACGTATAGAAAACCATATCCTTTTGTTTGCTTGTGTACAATTATTACACTACATCTACTGATGGTATAAAACTCAAGAAAAATGTAATATCATATCAAAATAGTGTGCAAATTGTTAATAAACTGCTCATTGGTGCCCAGATAGACCCTGAGAGGTCTTCGTGGTACTAATTTGAAGTTCTCATGTAATAAAATGAGTATAATGAAAACAATACTATTGAATGTACGTGTGGCGCAGCGGCTAAGACAGTAGCCTCGCCGCTTCGTGTCCCGGGTTCGAATCCCGCGCAGGACAACTATTTGTGTGACCCGTAAATAGTTGTTCCGAGTCTGGAGTCTTTGTACTTTGTGTCCGTCAATTATATGTTTGTAATGTACCCCGCGCCACAGGGATCAAATTCCCTAGTGCCGGAGTTCTCTTTTTTTAAGAAAAAAAAAATACGATATATGTGAGATGTGACAATCAGGGCAGATGCTCTTTTATTAAGATTTATACTTACAATGAACGATCGGTAACGATGGGGGCAAATATATATTATCTTTAACAAGAAGGAAGTCCCATAGGAATACGGCCTGATAATAGCCCTTAAACCTTGATAAAAAGGGGATTTGAAAAGTTTAAGACGTACATATATATGGGTGTCCGAGATGGACGGGTTCCAATACGGTTAATACGTTACGTCACGGTTAAGTTACGGTTAATCGTGTCCCGGGTTCGATTACCGCGCCAGACAACTATTTGTGTGGCCCATAAATAGTTGTTCTGAGTCTGGATGTAATGTGTGTCCGTCTATTATGTTTGTAAAGTACCCTACGACACAGGGATAAGGTGGCTAGTGCGGGATGTGAGTTTAAAAAAAATGTTATGAAATTAATTTTATGAAAGTTCAATCACAATGATTATTACTGTTTTATTAAATGCCGATTAACCGTTGAAAAGTTACAGTTCTTATCTTATTAAAGTTGAAGGGTTTTGTCGATTAGGTTAAGGTAACTATAGATTCTTTTGCTGCTAACACACACTGCAACAGTTATGTGTAGTTTTGCGTGAGTAACGTCACGTACGGAAATGTAAGGAAATTATTTAAAGGCACTTTTGCCCTTCAAATATGTCGCTAGGCGTATGTTGTCAGCCGTTCTTCAGTAATCTATAGAATGATAACGTATATATAGCCTGCGCCGCGATAGCGTGATAGCAGTAATCTATTGCATTTTTATCAAGTGCATTTTAGGAAGGTCATCTTGATTGTGGTAGAGTACAAAAATAAGATATTAAATTTGACATTGTGATAATAAGGCATACATAAGCCTAATGATTTAGCCCATTTACGATACAAACATCCTTATGCAGTACTGATTAACACACTCTGTGTATTCACTATGCGGTCATGGTCTATCATACCAAGGGATGGAGTCAAATATACTACCAGAAGTAAGATTCCGTCAAGTACCGAGTTCTAAGTTATCACATATATACCTACGATATATAAAGATAAGTCTCAGTTCGGATTTTTGTTTCAATTTCAATTCATCACGGAGGTATAAAACAAAATCAATGAACTTGTAGTCCATACCGAGATTTATCGAACAATAACTTGGTATTTGGTGTTTATAAGTTAGGAGAAGGGGGGAAGGAAGTTTGTATTTAGTTTCTTCAAAATAAGCGCGTCAACCGCTGGAGATGGTTTGATAAATAAATGTCTTGGTTATGTTCCGGGTGGAACTAATGTTCTTTTTTTTAATTTTTGGTTTTCGAGCAACTACAAATATTGACCTTCGGTTCGCTTGTCAAGAGGCAGACGGTAAAAGTCTGATCCGTTTTGTAAAAAAAATCAAAACCGTACGGTAAAAATATTAAAATAGAATGTTCTGCGTCCGCGGCCTTTACAACGAGCGTGTGATGCGAGAGAGGAGAGGGGGGACACAGACGGCCCGATGACATCACACTGAGTTGCAGTGCGGTGCGACCGCCAACTCTTGCGCAATCGTGCGCCCTTGATCTTGACTGCGTCGCGGCCGCACGCGTGTGCGCACAACACCTACGTTTAAATACTAGGTATACTCCCAGCTATATTTATCTTTGCGCATGTAGGCGCGAAGCGGTAATCACAGAATAAAAAATAATACTCAAGTGGTGTTTTGTACTTATTAGCAAATCTGACTGTTCCGGCTGTTGAACGTGTCGTAATTAACGTGTCGACGGAAGCGTCGCAAATTTTGATTTCATATATTTATTAAGAGTATCAGAACCGCAACTATATACCTTAATGCAAATTAGTGCGCATGGTGCGTTGTGGTTTTTCCTAGATCCGCTCACACTAGGCAATTAAATTAAAAACTAAGGACTTATTTCCGTGTAGTTTACTACACGGAAATAAATTATTATCATAAGTAGGTAGGTAAGTACTAGGGGGTACCGGAGCAGCATACCCGCGTTCCCGGGACTCCGCCATCAGGCGGTGCAAGTCTGACATACCCACCCACAGACACTTTTTGCGGGTGGCATGCGAAGGCATTCCCTCTGCCTTAAAGGTAGGTAAGTACTAGAATTGTGAGATCTTGGTAATTCTTTTTTTTTTATCAATGCCTGTGGAATGGTCCATTCTAAAGTTGGTACTGATCGGTTGTCAAAATGAAACTGGCAGTCGCATTTATATTTATTAAAAGTAATTAGTATCTATAGCCTTGATATGGCAAGAGTGTTATCATCCTTGAAGGATAATCACACACAACCAGTTGGGCCAATGTCAAGCCAATAAAAACAATTTAGTACAATATTCTGATAGGCAACCTAGCAGAAACATGTATTAATCACCTACTATTTGGTACTATTTAATTTTCCATTTTTTTTAAGAGGTAGGGCACAGCGTTCAATGAGCAGCCCGACTGGGGAAGTACCTTACAGAAGATATTCCATAATAATAACTTTGATGATGTGTTTCTGCGTGTGAGTAAGGTCGGCAGAGCTCATCGGGGTGAGGGGAAGGGTCAGCTACACTAGTTTGCTGACTCCTCTGGTGTAGCGAGTGTACATGGGCGGCGGTGATCACTTACCATCAGGTGACCCGCTTGCTCGTTTGTCGCCCTATGAAATAAAAAAGATAAATGTACATAATTTAAATTATGTCCTTATGAAGCATTATTTTTTTACCAAACATTTATACAGCACGTCACAGTTCTAAGAAGAATTGGCAATAAAATGAATATATTTGATGTCTAGACATGTATCTAAAACTAATTTAGTAATATTGTCGTCATATATCACATAATAAGGCATTGCTAAGAGGCTTGCACGGGGTTATTAACTTATTACCTACATTGAAAGCCACCGCGCCTGTCTTCCCCAACACTTACGTAATAATTAAATCAATAACTTCGACACAAATTCATGATGGTTAGTTCCGTCGTTAACAAGCAAGGTGTTCATGTAAATTTGATATTTAAGTTAAGCGTATACCTTGCATTACAATCATGAAAATCATTGGCGAATTTGAGGTCGCAGACTTAGCCATATTTACATTGAATATAAATTTGCAATCATTAGACATCGGATATTATGAATATGTATGTTTTGGAATTTTTATAACGTCATTGCAAACTTAGGTAGGTAATTTAATAATAAAATATCATAATCGGGGTGGCTAAAAAGTCAAATCCTTGAATTGTTTACTCATTATCACTTGTACTTCAGTAATGCTTAAGTACTGAGCCTCACATTATATTTGTCATTTAATCATTAAATTTCTTAACAATTTATAAGTATCAACTTTTAAAAATACTACAAAATCTTATGTCAATAAATTGAGATATGATTTATGAATTTTACAATTGTATTATGCATATTTTTTGTATTATACTATCGACTCAAAAGCGCAGAACTGAAAATGCAGTAAAAGGCTGGTGACGTGCATCGCTATTATATTTTAGCATTTCGATAGTGCGTAATATCCGATGACTAGTGATCATATTATAGCCTAGACACAATATCTATTGTATGTATACGATGGTCGTTGGGTGCTTCAATATTTTTTGTCGAACAACTATTGATACCTACATTGGCACGTTTCTGTATGAGTCTCATGTTGTGCACGAGTAAGTGTATGAAGTTAATAACCGAATAATAAATGGTAATGAGTCGTGACTCGTATAGAAAATAGGCCTTAAAATTGATAACTTCTATTACTCAAGCACAATCCACGTGTAAGATAACTTAAAAGAGCATAGAACCCGGAATCTCAATATTTTCCTACGGCGCAGCATCGTAAAATAAATGAAGTCTATACCAAAGGTTGGAAATAGCGGACGTTCTCTCTCGAAGTGTAAGCTCTTGCTAAAGGTAGATAGTGTAGCTCTTGTACTGCAAGCACCTAATATATGCTACAGTAACTGCTCACCATCACGCGGTCTGTGTGTAAATTTTGTATAAAAAAAAGAACACAGCAATACCTACTTAATCATCTTAGTAACCTTATTGCCACTATTCCCCTGTATATACCTTTACAATTATAACAATAAAATCTTAAATAAATATTTTAGTAATATAATGCTGGCCATTTTATTTAATACATTAATACTACTAAACAAATTTAAATGTTTGTCTTTATAACCATTCGTGAGAAGAGTACCTACAGGATATTTTATAACTATGAAAATTATTCACTAGCTCGTGAGGAGCGCGTAATTAGTGAAGAAGTTAAAACTTGACGTATATTTACCTTCACTTTTACGAGATTAATTCAAAATAACAAAATGAAATGTTTCCTGTCCCATTCGTAAGATATTTTCTAAAAAGGGATGCAATTTTACGAAGAAGAGGGTTTAGATTCACTTAAAGATTAGAATGCATATATTTATTAAGTTATTTAATTAAGCATTCAATACAATTACTTAAACACTTCTATTGCTTATTTTATAAGGAAGAAGCTGACAGACCTTAACACGTGTTACTACTAACTATAGCTGGGATATAAGATTATTATGCGAGAAGAAAAACTATTCAACTTATGTAATGTAATTTGTTGTTAGATTGTTTTTGAAATAACTATAAACTATTATTAAAAATACATTAATTCCCCACCAATTACTGTATTAATTTTGCGTATTTAGGTACTCACAAATAGGCAAAATAAATACGTCACGTGGCACACATATCAGACACAATAGTTCAACAATGGCGTCTGACATTTTGGCATGAGCAATACGGAGTAACTAATACGTATAATATTATTTTTTGTGTTAGATATTATAATACTGGTCCATTATCGTGTTCTACAAATATTGCGTATTACTTATCTATCCAGTTTGAAACTAGTTACTGGTTATTTTTTTGTGATTGGATTGAAATTTACAAAATCTAAATTGCTATGAACCTCTTCGAAATCTGAAAAAATATCCATAGAATACGATACCTCGATATTGTAGATTTTATTATAATGACAGTAAACGAGGCAAAAGAGGTGTGTAAAAATCGTGACGAATAGAAATCTGTTGTCTCTGCCTCTGGCAACAGGCATGAGTCTATGTAAGTATGTATGTATGGAGAGCGAGACAATCCTAGCAATAGCAATTCCTTTTAAACAACGTCCACGTAAAAGTAGAAATTCCTTTTAACCCTTTTTCATACAGTTGACTCTGCTCACTGTATAAAAGTAAGTTTTACTCGGAAATAGAATATTAGCTCGTCAAAATTATTAGCTACAGTGTAAATAAGCATATAAATTTAACGACGCGCCGTCGTGACCATGTACCAAGTATTTAAATGGTTTTTAAACATCTACAGATTATAAATAATAAGCTACAAAACATGATGCAGTTATCTGTTTTGTGTCTCCTGCCATTTAAAAGTGTCGTCTTGAGTTGTCTTTGTGATATGCCAATATACTTTTGTAGATCATTGTCTTGTAGCTGTACCGGTACGTAAAATTCCATGATACGTGTGAGCATATATTAAAATTGTTGTAAAATATGGAGTTTACTACATTTTAATGTAAGTAGGTACCGCGATCGAGCGATAACGATCTAATATAACGAAATACTATGTAAATCGTAAGATTCTACATTTAGTTTTAAGATAGGTAAATGTACGTAAGTTGGAAGCTTAGACTATCGAAACAAATAGCCAGGATTTTGTAATATTTGTGCAAATTAACTGTCACATTACTTTTAACATGCGACACAACGACACGACTTTTACACTCATATTAGTTAAAACGCTTTCTGTCTAGTTATGATCAGAGGAATAACCAGATTGTTGGTTGGTTTCATTTGTTTGTTAGTTTATAATTAATATATGTTTATGAACTTACAATAATTTGCTTGCTTGAATTAAACATTTTGTATAGTATATAATAGCAATATCTTAAGACCTTACATAAAGTTTAAGTATATTGACAGTTAAATGATAAGTAGAAGATAAATTAATCAATATTATTTTAATAAAAATATCTTGTGCTCTCTTTGATAAGCCACTATTCACAAACGTATTTATTGTAGAATAATATTCCAGAATAAAATTATTTCCTAAAAAACATGCAAACAATATAGATTTTTTTACTGAGACATAGCAACTATAATAACGGTTAATAATTGATACAGTCTAATATATTAATGAAGACCTGTTGAAAATTAGAAATAGAGATTTCTATTTTTCATCACATTTTTCCTGTACGCTACTTCTCAGAACTTACTTTCTACCGATCCATCGTACTCGATAGTCCAGAGAACCTACTACCGCGAATGCGTTTTAACACCAGAATTCGTTTGCATTCGTATTAATATTATTATTTTTACTATACTAGATTAATGAGGATAATAAAAGCAGGAAATAATTGCGTCACTTCGTGAAAACTCAGTCGCACAACTCTTATCATAATTTTCGAAAGTTTTCAAATTCTTCACTTGTTGGTATGTTCTGATTCCACAAATATAACCTACAAACAAATTAACCTTACTAAATTTGTGTGTTAACAGCGGCGGGAGCTAGCTCAGACATGGGAAGTGAGCACTATTGCCTAAGGTGGAACAATCATCAGAGCAACCTGCTGGGAGTTTTCAGCCAGTTGCTGCACGACGAGAGCTTGGTCGACGTCACGCTTGCCTGCTCCGAAGGTGCATCCATTAGGGCTCATAAGGTAAATAATAGTCATATCCATAGTAACTATAAGACACGTTTTGATTTGTCGACATTACGATATACCCCTGAGTCGCTTGCTTAAATAATGTTAAATGTCATACCTAGATTGTTACAAGAATATTCTAGCATAGTAATGGTTCTCTGTCCATATATCAGACTTTCTAGTTCTGTATTAATTTTATTAAAGTTCATAAATTTCAAGTTCAAGGATTTCATAGCAGCATGTTGCTTTGGCACAAAACATTTAACACAATTTTCCTCATTTCAAAATGAATACGGAGAAGTGCAAATTAAAATTTCCTTACCTAGTTCATGCTTCCGGTCTAAGTTTTTTTGGATACCAGAATACTAGAGTAGGTAATACGAGTAGCTGCCGACTGACCTTGAAAACCAGATAAAACCAGTAATAGTGCATGATATCAGCAGTTCTTTTTTCACTCTCTATAATGACACGGAGGGCAATCTTAAAAACATTAAGGTTGGATGAGGCAAACCGTTCGTTAAATTTTAACATAAAGAACTGAAGTTGTGTAGAGATCAGACTCGCAAGCTCGATAACATGACTTAATTAGACTGCTTGCAACGCTCAAAATCCGACGAAATTTAAACCTAAGAGATATAGGTGTCTCCTGGTAAGGTAAAGTTTGACAAAAGTACAAGTTTGTATGACTTTTATTAAAGACTATTTTGCCCATGACCGTTTCCGTTTCAGACTATTTTATTCTTGTAATTAGCGTCTCCGATATTATATATATATATATATATATATATATATATATATATATATATATATATATATATATATATATATATGTATATATATATAGTTTATTGAGATCTTATCAGTCGAATGATAAGATCTCAATAAACGAAGAGCCTAAACTACTCATGTACTTTCAAAGCCTACCATCATTATATCGCCACATAGATATCTGAAGTTTGGACTTCAGATATCTATGTGGCGATATAAAGATTAACGCGCGTAAAGCCGCTGGGCACAACTGTTATATTTTAAAGCCTATGATTGGTCATAGGCTTTAAAATATAACAACTGTGCCCAGCGGTTTTACGCGCGATAATCTTTATAAATTACAGCGCATGTGTTATACGGATATATAAGCTAAATTGGTACAAAGTTTCATCAAAATCCGTTCGGTAGTTCTTGAGTGAAAGAATAACAAACATCCATACTCACAAACTTTCACATTTATAATATTAGTAATACATTTATGTCAAACTTGTGGAGTAATTTTGCGTGATGCACGAATCAATCCTCCAAATTAACGTAAAAACAGCAGTCCCTCAAACTCTTAAACATCTATTTTTCTTTTCTAAAGGCTCTTCTGCTTTCTTGTTGCGTCTAACATACACTCACCGGCACGGAAACTTGGCCACCAATAACTTGCCGATAATTTCTATTTAAATATTTAATTTTCACTATATTATGGGTTTATGCACTAAATTAGGGTTTTTTTATGGTTTTGTAACTCAGTTATTGAAAAAATGATGCACCAGCAGTAATCTTTAAAAAAATAAGCAGTTTCACAAAAATATTGGTTTTAACACTGTCAATTTAAAAAGAACACAAGATGAAAAATAACCAAAAAGTCTTCGTTGTGTTTGCATTTTAATATCGGGTGTTTCCTCCCCTAGCCCCGATAACAGCTTGCATTCGTTCTGGCATACTTTGGATGATGTTTCTGATCTCAACTTGTGGTATGCTTTCCCAAGCGGTCAGTGCTGCATTTTGAAGCTGATTCAGAGTTTCAGGCGGGTTGGAGGAGGACTTTATTTTTCTTTTAAGCTTGTCCCAGATATGCTCTATTGGATTTAAGTCTGGACTACGAGCTGGCCACTGCAATTTTTGAATACCAACCTCTGTAAGGTATTCCTCCACGCAATGTGCAACGTGTGGGCGCGCGTTATCGTGCATTAGGAGGAATTCGTCAAATCCAATAAACCCTGAATATGGTAACACGTGTTCCTGAAGAATTTCCTCGATGTATCGTGTTGCCGTTAATCGGTTATCGACGATAACTAACTCCGTACGTGCATCGGAACTTATTCCTCCCCAAACCATTATAGAGCCTCCATGAAAACTAACAGTTTGTGTGGTGGTAATGGGTAAAAACCGCTCTCCTCTTCTTCTCCACACTCGCTCCCGACCATCTGGAGCTCGTAAAGCGATTCGACACTCATCTGTGAACAGTACTCGAGCCCACTGCTCATGGGTCCAGTTGGCGTGTTCTCGTGCGAATCGAAGTCGAGCTACTCGGTGACTTCTGAGAAGTTCTGGGCCGCGTGCTGGTCTACGAGCTTGTAAATTCACTTCCTCCATTCGTCTTCTCACTGTACGTTCACTAACATTGACACCTCTTGTGAACTGGAGTCGCTGGCGTATCTCAACAGCGGTGAGGTAGCGGTTTCTCAAAATTTCCAGGACAATAAAGCGGTCATCCCGGGCTGATGTGCATCTGACGCCTCCGCTGACTGGTCTGCGGGAGTAGCGGCCTGTCTCCTGGTATCGTTTCAGCGCATACTGCATCGATGAACGTGGTACATTCAGTATAACAGCAACTTCTCGCTGTGTCAGCCCTTGTTCGATCAATGCTACAGCTTGTGCAACCTGTGATGGTGTTAATGGCATTTTTATTGGAATTAAATCACCTTTAGTTATTGAAGTAACAGTACGATATCACAATAATTGAACAACCTAACAATAAACTTTCACAAAACACAAATTTAAAACGGCAACTTAGTCGCTCAGATGTCCGGGTTCAACTAAAACTTAAAAATAACGTCATATTGCACTCAAACATGATAAATTACCCTCTTGAACTAAAGGTAAACATTTTTTAGACCAACCTTCATAATAAATACTCATAGGAAACACTTAAAGCTCTTGTTATCGCGAAATACGCGCTTGGCCAAGATTCCGTGCCGGTGAGGTATTACCTAAGCATCCCAAAGGAAAAAAATAATCTATAAAGATCTCAATACGCATCGAGCCTTAGAAGTTTAATGACTTTTGATCACAGCACGTGTATAATAAACCTCTCGTTGCGCTTGGTTAATTTTTTTGTAGTATTGTTGATCTAGCCGATTTAATACGCTTAGTATTGATTTTCTGTAATGTTGGTATATACCTAACGGCGCTCCTGTATCTAATGCACTGAATTATTCCATTACAATGCCTATTGACCTCCCGTGGACTTCTCGGACTCTATGGATGTCTTCTCTGTTTACAAAAGGCAAGATATTGGTATAATAACTATAAAGTACAGTCAGCAACAAAAGAATTTTCTCAATGAATCAATGAATCTTCAATTTATAGTATACTAGCTGCGTCCCGCGGTTTTACCCGCGTTATACTTTATAAATTACTAGCTGTGCCCCGCGGTTTTACCCGCGTTAAACTTTATAAAATATGGCCTATGTGTTATCTTAACTATAAAAATTAGCCTATGTTCTTTCTCAGGGTCTAGACTATCTGTATACCAAATTTCATTCAAATCTGTTTAGTAGTTTTGGCGTGAAAGAGTAACAGACAGACAGAGTTACTTTCGCATTTATAATATTAATTAGGATAATTAAAATGTCCTCCTAGCCGAATTTCGGCCACGGCGGCCAGTCTAAATAGAGATTAACCATCTGCGCGGGAGATATTATAGTGCTCAAGTGCGTGCGCAAATACAGGGCCACTTTCTGTTCCATCACTCTCATGATGCGATGGGACGCCTAGTGACACGACCGGGAGAGGTTAGGTACAGGACCGACGGCACGAGGGTATAATACCGCTAACTCACAGACTTCGGGCTGATGCTGAGAAATTATTCTTTATACAGAAAAATCCCAAAATCACTTTTGGCCCGACCTGGAATTTGAACCCATGACCTCGTTTTCTACGGGTGAACGGAGCTAGACCGAAGAGGCAATAGTATATATACCATGACGTATTCAAAGTCCAAAATTACAATGACGTATATTATTTAAATTTATTTTTTGTACTACCTTTTTAATGTTATCTATTCTCGATACCTATTATTGTCGAGAACAAAATATGGTAGTTATTTTTTTATTTAGTTTAGCACGCTTACTTACTTCAGAACAAATAAAATTAACTAGCTAAACTTTTTAAACGTTTCCCCATTAATGATGGTTCGACACTTATTATGTGCCATCAAAATTGGTACAAAAAACTAGCTAAATGAAATTAAAATGTCGCTTACAACACGATTGTAGTAAAGTTTAGCTAACTAGAACAAGGTTAAATTAGCAGAGCGAAAGTATTAGCGATAGATGCATATACTAAAAAAACAAATGTTATCAATATATATTCTGTTTATACCACGTTAAATGGCAGTCGGCAACAATGTTTTTTAATTGTATTTGACTTACACGATTACTCCGTTATTTTTAAACCGATTTTAATAACATAATAATATTTTTGTTTGATAGGTATCGGATGCTTTCGAAATTGTCTATGAAAAAATATTCTTATCGTATTACTGACCTAGTAGTTTTTAGAACAGTAATATAATAATTGTTTATATAATTTATGATATTAAATTATGTAAATACGTTATATTTACATAATTTAATTAATAATTAATAAATGTACATAGGTATGTACGTTATTTTTCAATTTTAGGCGCTCATAGGTCCGGTCCACAAAACGATCAGCTACTCGTTAGTTAAGCATGTATCCAAGCAAGCGGTCGGTCTATAGATAAGTGCCCACCTTAATATTTCATTGCTAAGCAGCTATTGCACGTTAAGTAGTCAATCTCGGCCGTAGTAATTAGACTACAAAGGCCTACCGTGCGGTATAAACTACTCTGACACATACACTTTACTCTGTACATAGGTAACTACTGCATACGAGAAAGCTTGCACTTCTACTAAAAACAGATTCATTAAATCAAATTAGATGCAAGTAAAACGCACTACATTTTGTTACTTTCGCTAGAAATTTAGCACGTCGTCGCGTGAAGAGTTAATGAAAATTAAAACAGAGAATTTATGAGAAGGTTATTGCGCTAATCATAAATAGTACCAATGTTGCAATAATTTGAACTCACGCAGTGTTAAATAGGTACTTGAATTTGTTTTAGGATCTAGTGGTAGTTTTGTCATAAGGAAGTAACTTAAACTTTAACATACATAAGGTATCATTATTATTATAAGACGCGCATGCGCATGCAACTTGAAATAGGGAAATTAATTTAAATTAAGATAGAATGATGAGCCCATACCATATTTCCTATTATTAATTTTCTCTTCACAAACTATCTTCTTAAAGGTTTAGGTAATTCTTTATTATGATAATGTTATCAAATATAGAGAGTCGTCATTACTCGTCAGTTTCTCCGCCACCATCTATCAATTGGCTTATATAAATTGCTATCAGCTTCGTCTTCCTTCATTCAAAATCGGTGTAGTAAAATCGGTGGACTCCTAGGCACACGGTCAACTCATAGATGAGTACTCGACTAATTCGTTTAATTCCTGGGCGACAGAGCCCTAGCTATGTAAATATTTTAATATATATAAAATAAATTTAATAAGTATCTGATATCGTCAACCAGACTTTCGCCATGTCAGCGTACCGGGTAGGTTATACATCTTTAAGTTCCTTATGAGTCACGAGTGCCGAGTTGCAGTGTCTTAACAGGAAAATGTCAATATTTTTTTTTTGGCTCAACCCTATAATTATACCCTGGACTTCATTATAGGCGTCTATGCCCAAGCAACAAGGCAGGTGGATAACGTAACTAGGTAGTACATATTTATTAAATTTATGTGATATCAATGTTGGATACCTTTAAATCAGTATAACATACTACGCAACTACCTACCTACTACACTGCTACGATGGTTGCTACGAAAAAGTAACGCAGTATTGGCAGTTTATTGCTGAAAATCTTATATATTTTCTTCAGCTGATTACGTGAGTATCGTTTGTAGATGATGCTTATACTGCTTATGCTTATATTACATTCAGGTATATGAATGTGAATGTAATCAGTATAAAAAGTGAAATCTTTTGTGTCTCTCAAGTGTTAAGTTTCATGCAAATCCATTGAAGGTTCTTGGTGTGATTTCGCAACAAACTTATGGTGGGACCAAGGTATATAATTTCATAGATGTTTTTATTGGTTACTTGATTAAATACTAGTCTAAAATAAGGTCGTAAACTTAAGCTAATATTATTTGAAACATCAAATATCATTATATTTTCCAGGTAGTGTTGTCTGCGTGTTCATCTTACTTCCGTTCGCTGTTCGTGGACCATCCGTCACGTCACCCCATCGTGATCCTCAAGGACGTGGGCTTGGAGGAGCTGCGCACTCTCGTCGACTTCATGTACAAAGGGGAGGTTAACGTCCAGTACTGCCAACTACCTGCTCTCCTGAAAACAGCTGAGAGCCTTCAGGTAATATAACAAAAGGTCAAATATAACAGCTCACTTAGGACCCTTAAATTGATCCTGGGTGCTTTTGCAGCTGGCTTCTCTAGTTGCAATTCTCTCGTTTTATTAGGCTATAGCCTCTTAACATCATTCTGTCTCCCGTTTTGCTCTGGAGGTAACTGGAACTATTCATTATCTAACTCCTCCATTTATCTTTCTGATTAAATTCGTTGCGGGATCCAAGACAGTTAAAGTGATTCCCCGGAACATGCCTGTGCCTCACCGCTCAGTGTCATTTCATTGTGTGCCACTGTTAATCCTGGCTTACAAGAGTTGCAATGGTTGGTAAGAGGGAGGGACCAGTCCCGAAGCCTTCAGGTAGCTATAGAGACAATAATATTTTTGCCTATTATGTACATTTTTTTCTTATTTTTATGGTTCCTCAAAAGAAAAATAACCTGCATACAATCACTTAGTTATCCGCCGACTCTCTGTCGGTTACGAGCCTTTTTGTCTCGAATGCAGGGTATGAAGTAGAAATGAACATCAAAACCGATTCCTTGGACTTGTAAACAATCAAGTATCCAAGTCAACGCAATAAAAAAAATACGGTAATTTATGCCGCAGGTTACGACACCTATGGCCGTTGACGTTACGTTTGGTTGTCATGGTTGGTAAATACTTGCCGTTCACGCCGCAGGTTGTGGGTTCAATTCTCGCGTTCTCACACAGATATTTGTGTGCATGAACATATCTGTTTGTCCTGAGTCTGGGTGTAATCATCTATATAAGTGTGTACTCGTATTTACAAAAGAAAAGTAGTATATATAGTATACTAGCGGTCCGGTACGTGCTTCGCTACGTATAAGGCATAGTTAAAAAAAATTATTCAAACAAAAAAATATTTTAAATTGGTAAAAGCTGTATTTACACTTTTTCAAGACTTTTTTAAATTTCTCAACGTACCTTCCCTGGACTTCCACGAATAATTCAAGACCAAAATTAGCCAAATCGGTAAAGGCGTAGTTGAGTTATAACATTACAATGAAAAGTGGCATTGATTTTTATATAATATATAGATGAGTTATCTAGTTTCCTCAACAAGCACTTCTTAGTTTGGGATCAGCCGGCCGTGTGTGAATAATGTCCCTCGGTAGCTTATGTGTTTAATACCTTAGGTAACTATGTCGATTCTAAAACTACTTTAGATTCTATTCTGCTATTTCGGTGAGAAGGAGTAACAGACATACTCTTCTGTCCCGCACTATATTCATCTCAGGACACTCATATCACGCTGTGACCACTGCTGTTGCCATCGACGCGATCAGTTATCATGATCGCTAGTACCTACGATCAGGATCACACGTTAGGGGCATGGCCAACGCGGTCGTCCCTACCTATCCTACTCTTGTAAAACAACATTTTGAACTATAAACATACTTCATATTTCATTTTGTTCTATTTTAGGTTAAAGGATTAGCTGAAATGACGACCCTAAGTGCAGCTGGGATTGACAAAAGAAAAGTTCCAGATCCAATGGAAGAGTGCCAACCAAAAGAAAATAGAGAAAGCTTAGATTCACATGAAAAAGTAGATTGCAGAGAGCATCGCGAAAAAGAAGAAAGGCGTGAAGTAAAAGAAACCAGAGAGGCGCGTGAAAGGGAAAGCAAAGATAGTCGTGATACAAGAGAAATTCATATAAGAGAAAGTCACATAAGAGAATCGCGAGAGTCCAGAGATACAAGGGAACATAGAGACAGGGAACAAAGAGAATCTCGAGATTTGAGGGAAGCTCGAGAATTACGGGAGTCGAGAGATCCTCGTGATTTGAGAGAACCTCGTGAAGTCCGGGAACACAGAGAATCCAGAGAGTCACGGGAGATTCCGCGTGATTTAAGAGAGGTCCGTGACCCTAGAGAATTGCGAGAAACACGTGACCCAAGAGAAATGCCTGAAGCATCACCGCCAAGAATATCGCCATTACTCTCAGTGCGGCGGTTTAGGCCAGACATTTCTTCCGATACTCCAATTCCTACACATCCTCCTATCCCAAAAGACGAGCCCCCTGATGAACCTATGCGGTCTTCGTCACCGGAAGAAGATACTGGATCCATTAGATCTAATGGCGCACAAAACGAAAATATTGGTATGTTTTAGAAACTATTTTATTTATTTGTATTAATGACTAAATCCTACGATGCGTCATCGATCAGTACGGAATATATTAACATAATCTATCCATACATCCATGATGTAGGCAACATAAACAGTGAGAGATACTTAAGGAGACAGCTATTAAAATACTTAAAAATAATCATACCATCATGCCAATCAGCTAATGCTAATATGAAGCACTAAATGCGCTCGGCTTTCAAAAAAATTCTTAAAACACGGATAATAGTTGATTTTGCCGTGTATTTAGAGCTGGTTGTTGCCATTTTTATATTGATTGATAAATTAAGTTATACGTTTCAAGCAAATTTGACTTGATTTCCTACTAGTTTTACAATTCATACTCAAGCACATCCCGCATCAATATTGAAGGGTCTCTAATCCTGCAATCAATTTAATTATCGGGATATATAGGAGCAGGAACTTCATTATGCACATCTAAATATTATTCGTGCTGGTATATTGTATATTTCAAATTTAATGGGTATATTTCTTTCTTTACATAAATTTTAAGATAAGAGGAGATTTCTTTAGTCGATTAATTACATACTCTTAGATTTTTTGCTCATATGGCTGTTTTGACGTTTACTCAGACAGATAAACGTCAAAATTTGACAAGTCTTAATAATAAACTTAACTAAACACAAACAAAAATTGGCGAAATCTTGTGTGTGTAAATTAAAAGCAAACAATTACTTAAATGTGTTTAGCTGTTTTTAGAATCTTTCCTAAAATGTTTTGGTGTAAACCTAATGTTATTACTTGTGTCGAATTACTAATCTTGCATTTGATGTGGGAAATTACATAAAGGTAACAAAAAAATTGTCATCAATGAGTGATTTAACTTTTTACGATTATTTTTTATATCAAGGGGTCGAATATGTTAACAGATAAGTAGGTAATTCTATAATATGAAAGTAGAAGTTTGGCGGAAGTTCTTATAAGACACAGGATCTGTATCTTGTTCTGAAAGCGAGGTGTCAAACTTTATTATGATGTTTATGCCTGTTATTATGATGTGTGGTAGGTTATTACCAAAGGTGGGCACATCTATCATCTCCTAGACATTAAACTACTTACTACCTAAAACTTATTACCTAATGAATGATTAAACCGACATTTCTTATTTTTAACATTCTAAAGTTTGTACAATACAATAGTAATTATATTATTTAGTTTCCTCAAATACTCAGTCACACCTAATTACCTCGTAATTAGGATACTTTCTTAGAACCTCATAACTTCATTATTATTTTTATAAGTAAACCATTTTACAACTAATTATAATACAGATTTTGGCATGAAAACCAGGTGTTTTCAGAACATTCAGTAAAATCAAAACTTGTTTAAAACATTATAATATAAAAAAGTTACTTTTTCTAGTCTTATTTAAAAGTAAACAAATTCTTATATTTGGCTAAGTACATTTAACTCTGTTTTGAATTTCTGTCCAGTTTTACATGTACAGCTTGGCCAATGTTTGTGGCATATCCACAGATCACCCACAAGGAATCACATACTAAATAAAATATTTTTATGTTACAGGTTTAAATATGACCATCAATCACAGCAGTAGTGTTTTGAGCTCTCACTATTCTCCTGTGGAACAGAGGCTAAGTGTGCTCAACACTATAGCACATCCCGGACTGACCCACCCTCATCCATCTTTGTCTAGTCCAAGAAGTGAACCCATTGCTGGTCCATCTGGGCTGCCTCCAGTACAACAAGTGCCCCTGGTATGTTTAGAATTACATTATATAATTTAGAATATATATATATTCTTCTCCTTTCTTGCACCTGTTGGAAATAACTCCTAGTCTAATCTGATTAGCCTAGCTACCAGCGTTAATGCATGGGCTACCATCTGTTGCAAAATAGAATACCCAGATTTGAGAATACCTTAACTTTTCCGACTATCTGTAACAATCACCATCCATGTTTGCACAATCACCATGATCACTGGGTCTATTTAAAATGTTATCTGGTATGATGGGTAGAGCCCCAAGCAACTACATTTTATTCCATACCACAATTTAAATGGTGACTGGGCGATGGGTGGGTAATTTCCCTTACAAAGCTTCAACATAAAGGTTGTTTTAAAAGAAATGTTATATATTTTGACATTCTAATAATTATCATTTTTAAATACCACCAGGACTATTTTGATATTGTTATATTACTCAGTTTTGTAAAATCTGTAGAATAGAATAGAATAGTTTATTTGCTCGAGACATGGTTACAAAGTTGGTACAAAATACATTTTACAATAGGTACAGCATGTTTCACCGATACTTCGGTATGCAAATTTATTGAATAATATTGTTTTAATACATAATTCACTAATCAACACAATCAAATAGCAACACAGAAATATAACAATTATAATACACAATACAGTCTACAGTTAAATTAAGTTAAAAAATGTCAATAATATAAGTCAATCACCACTACACAATCTACAATGTCAATACTTATTTCTAAAGTTGAGTTCAATACTATTATTAGTTGAATAAATATCATGATCTTATGTCAGAAATTCCTTTATAGTATAATAACATTTTTCTATAAGCCATTTGTTTAGATGTGTTTTAAATTTTCTTAATGGGAGTTCTCTAATATCTCTAGGGATTTTGTTAAAGATTTTAATTATCATAAATGTACAATTTCTTTTGAAAAGAGTTGTTGATGTTTTAGGTAGTTGTAATTTAGTTACATCTTGTGATAAATATTTTTTATTTTTGCTTACTTCTTCGAAAAGGTCCGGGTGTTTTTTTACAAATACTCCTATTTCCAGAATGGAAAGAGAGGTCAACGTTAACACCCTAAGTTTTCTGAATAAAGGCTTACACGTGTATATTGGACCGGCACCACATATCGCTCTGATGCATTTCTTTTGGGAAATAAAAGCTTTGTTTATATCTGTGGAATTTCCCCACAGTATTAGGCCATATCTTAAAATCGAACTCACGTAACCATGGTAGGCTAGTAGGGCAGTTTTTTCACACGTTTGTTTTCTGATTTTTTTAAGGGCGAATATGAATTTGTTAATTCGTGTACATACAGATTTTATGTGAGCTTTCCAATTGCAGTTTTTATCTAATCTAATACCTAAAAATGTAGTTTCGTCTATTTCCTCAATTTCTTGGTCTAAGTATTTTAGTGTCAAATTTTTGGTCACGCTGTTGTAGTTCCTGAATTGAACGAACTTAGTCTTTTGAATATTAACTGTCAAGTTATTTTCACCTAACCATTCTGTAATGGTTTTAATCGTCCCATTCAGTGTTTTTTCATAAATTTCTGGGCTACAGTTTTCGGGAATCATCACCGAAATATCATCAGCAAATAACGTACACTTATGGGATGTAATTTTAGGCATGTCATTTATATAGAGTAAAAAGAGAAGTGGCCCTAATATACTCCCCTGAGGAACTCCAAATTCGTTTAATTTATTATTAGATTGATACATAGTTGAAGTTAGTTTTTCGTCTACACGAGTAATTTCTACGAATTGTTTTCGTTCTTTCAGATAACTATCTAACCAGTTGAGAGCTATGCCTCTAATACCATAACGCTCACATTTGTGTAAAAGCACTATGTGATTCACAAAATCAAATGCGCTGGACATATCAAAGAATATTGATGCTACCCGTTTTCTTTTATTTAAATATTCGTTTATGGTTTTTACTAATTGATACCCAGCTAAAGTGGTAGATTTATTTTTCTGAAAGCCATTTTGTTCTTCAGACAAGATATTATGTTTGCTTAAGAAACTGGTAAGACGAGAATGCATCAATTTTTCAAAGACTTTCGTATACTATCTGAAGTCCATTTTTTTAATATTTGCTAAGATGTCATTGAAACTGATGTCTTAAAAGGACATAATTATACAATATTACTTATAATGTCACAGAATTCTGTTGTCCAGTGACATAAGTGTATGTTCATATATGACATAAGTTCAAACTGAGATTTTAATAAAGTGGACTTAATAATTTGCTTAGCTGTGACCTAGGATAGTATACCTCCGGTGTACATAAACACTGAAATTGCACAACATTTTATAGAGAATTTCACTTTTTAATGAGTAAAATTACTTATAGTTTGAATACCAATTGTGAGTTTGCAAATCCACAGAGCTACCTTTACCTAGAATTCTAGTTCTTGTTATATCTATATGTAATAATTTACATTTTTGTTGGAAGCTGGTGAAGGTAAAATTGATTATTTAAGATTGTTAAGTTGAGAGATTAAAAGACAACATACTGTTTTTCAGAGAAAATATAAATGCTTGTTGCTTATAACAGTCAATTTTATTGCCATTACTTTGATAAGTGTGACACACACATTATTTGCCTTAATAACTAAGATGGTTAATATTTCTGTAGATTGATTGCATTGACACCAATTCCATAAGAAATATAATAGTTTTATAACATAATATTTCTTTCTGGACACAATTGAAGATGCCCTTTAAGTGTGTCAATCCAATTAAGTGTCCCATGCTCAAAATTGTTATGCATATTATAAGGAGCTTTAGTAGGCTATTAGTTCTATGTATGCCCTGTTCTTTTCACATGATCTACATTAGAGAGAGATGTAATTACATTTAAATCAGTTTGGTGATTTAAAAAATGGAATCTCTGTCATTGTATTTATTAAGCTGGTTATTTGCATTTAAACGACTGATTCATCATCATGTTCCAAGTTTGTAATAAAATGTATACGTTTTTTTACTAAAATTTTCAGTCATTGAAAAAAGAAGTTGATTGGGATAGGAGTAATGAAGAAAAAGGTGGAGAGTCATCAGATTACAGACTGCAACATGAATCTGTAAGTACCATTTTTTATTCTATTTATGTTTGAGTGTTAAGATCACAATTTGAAGTGCATCAATCCCAAACTAAGCAGTGGTTAAAGTGTCACCCAGCTACTACCCTTGAGCTTCGGGTTATATTCCCACATGAGACAACAGTTTATTTTATAGTTGTTGTAAATTCCTCTGCAATACAAGTATTTATTATATTTATATTTTTTTAAAGGATATGTTAAAATAAAATTATTTTGTGATCAAAATAAACTACTAATATTTGACTAAATCACATATGATTTTACTAAAAACTCACTCACTCTTAAGTAATCAAAATTTTCTTTAATATGATGAGAGCTCTACTTCAGTTATAAAATTTACCTACTTCAAATTGTGATTTGATGTATGAATGGCGGACTTTAAAGTCTTTAGTACTTCTATAAGTCTGCCATTTGTTGGATAGAAATATTAATATGCATGAGCTTTGTAAATATCTGTACCATTTGTAGGGGTATTAGGTAGCTATTTTTTTTTGCATGTATCATTAATTATTTCAATGATCATAACAGAAATTAGGTATTTGAAAATAAATTAAACATTTCATATTTATTTGTTGTAGGTTATATTATAAAATTCTATTGTAAATTGCTGCTTTTTATTATTTTTATTTAATTGTCTTCTTTAGTTTCTATATGGTGTCCCATTAAAGGTGTTCTATAGAGCTGATAGGCCAGAGTTGAGGCTGTGTGCTTCATATACCATATTGTGTGGGTGATCACACTAATATTATAAATGTGAAAGTTTGTGAGTGTGTATGTTTGTTACTTATTTACGGCTAAACGGCTGGAGTGGTTTTAATAAAATTTGGTATAGAGTTAGCTGACACCCTGGATTATCACAGGCTATAATTTATAAAGTGTAATGCGGGAAATACTGCGGGGCACAGCTAGTATAAAATAACTGGGAAAATTTCTGCATTTGCCAAAACACATAGGCAATTTTATCAACTATTCTGGCATTGCTTATAAAAATGGGCTGTTTAGAGATGCTTCTTTTACCAAGCACAATCATGTCGAGTTTACTTATTGGTAAGTTTTTAATGACCAGTAGCATCAAGTATTCTTATAGTATGTGTATCATTTTTATAGTAATAATATCAAATTATGAGTGGCAATAATGATAGACCCATAGTATCTTTGAATTATTCTATGCCGTGTTTAAAATCACGTACAGTATTCAAGTTATATTTTGCAACCCAGTCTTTTGTCACCATGACACATGGTGATTCTCTTTGTTGCAGTTTTCGAATTTCACTATTGTCACAAAAATTCAATATCATAATTATAAAAAATAATGTACATAATTATATAATGTTCAATAGTATTATATAAAGTATTTTCATATTATCTTTTTATATTTTTGATTGATAACAATGATATGAAAGACCTAAGAGTATCATGTTATATTAGTTACACTGTCTTTTATCCCCATGAGACATGTTGATGCTCTGTGCTGCTAGATATCATTGTCACAAGTAAATTAGTATTTAAAATTATATAAACTAATTTCTAATTTTGTATACTTGTGGAATTTGATGTTAAAATCTTGATTAGGTATTTTATTTTATTCACGCAATCTTTTGTGACGTTAAACGTTTCCTAATGTCCTTATATATTACTAGCTGTCCCCGCGTCTGCGTCCGCACATTTTGTAATAACTCCGTAAATGTTACATCAGAATATCTCCAATATTTTTTCTCTTGTCGCAAACTTGTAAAACATTCACATAAACCTTATATATTTACATACAAACCTCTGTTCCCTTTTGTTATTTTACACCCTTGAGGGTAAAACTTTTACAAATCCGAAAACATTGAAAATTATTGTAAGTTAGAATTAAACATTAGACCAAGATATCTCCGAAATTTGTCATATATACCAATGTTAAAATTACCAAAATATAATAATGATTACGGAAGAAGGGTCACGATGTGCACCTTGGCCCACATACTAAATAGTTTGCCAAAACCACTAGTTTAACTAGTTAAACAAAACCAGATAATAACAAAAGTAAAAACAGAACAATGAAAAATTTATTAAAAAAATACCTTATCAGTGATAAGTACTTAGAGGGTGATCCATGTCGGGGTCACTCACTATAATCATCACACCTTCCTTAGCGCTACTTCATGCTACTCTGGGACTACAATATAATCTTTAAATATAAGATTTCAGGAGGCCTCATAATTGTACGTTTTATTGTGTAATTTATTTGAAATAAACAGTTAAATTTTAATTTATTAGACTATCTGTGTAGGTAGTTACCAAATTGTATTTAAATTGATTCAGTAGTTTTGGCTATTAAGGGACAGGCCGAGTTACTGTGGATAATACATTCCACACATTATGTTACTAATAACATGCAGGAATAATGTTTATGGACGATGAATTTTTTGAAATCCAAATCATTACCTTAAGCCATTGTGTCAATAATTTTATAATTCGTAACAATGGTAGTTTTGAGGCGCGATTTTAGCTTTGGAACATCGTAAAGAATGTATTGAAGCAATGGTATCACATTTTTGTATGTTTTGAAAACCTGCTCTAATTACCTATATGTGTTCTGGCAAGCGCACCAACATAAACTAGCAAATATATTATATATTTAAAAAGTGTTCATGCACTTTTTTGTTTTTACTGACTTGATTTGGGTAGGTAGGGTAGGGACATCATTAATGGGACATATATGTATAATAAGCATTGCAGCATAGAAATAACTAAATTGTAAATATATTATAGTAAAAATATAAACTTTCGGATTATTGTCAATCAAATGGACATACCATACGTATACAGATTACATCCTTGTTTCAGTTTACTTATGATTTCAATTACACTGTTATTATAATCGAGACATAACTAATATTTGCCAATTTAATTTGATCAGAATCGATTCGTAATTCTGTGGTTACAAATAAACATTCAAGCCAATGAGTTACATTTTGATAATCTTATTAAAAAAAAAAAGTGTAATATTGTGACTAGTTGATTATTTACAGAATTACTAGTCGATTGGCAACTATCCGATACTTTTTAATTTAACTAGTATACTTATATTATGGTTGTTCTGAAAATGAAGTTGTTGCGTATTGCTTACTTAGAATTAGATGTTCTTGTATTATGATGGTGTCACAGATAGCTACTTCTGTCAATTGCCTTATTACAAAGTATCTAATATAATTCAGGGTACTCTACACTTATTCGTTTCATGTCTACTTTTCTAAGTATATTGACACCATCATAAACTCCACTAAAACATTTTAGTATAACAGCTTTAGTACTTTTTTTTACTAATGTATATGTATTTTACTAAATCAACTCGGGAAAATCTTAACCTTAAGACCAGTGAAGATATTCGATTGTTACTCAAATAAAATTCTGTGTAGTAGTTTGTGTTGTAATGTTGTATGTGGAATTCTGATTTATTACACGCATGCTTGTTTGATGTGCTGCGCTATTTTAAACATCGAATTTTATGCCTTGCTGTCAAGAAGTTGACCTTCATTTTGTTGGCCATCATTTTTATATCCATTCATTTTGTTTGAATTATATATTTTGGGCAGTTTTTATTTTAAATTTTGGCCATAATATACATGCATACGTTATAGTACGAATCTGTGATTCAGTACGCGTGCGCGTTGCTATACAACAAGGCATTACGCGTTGCCGGCTCCCGGGTCACTCCTGCACATTGTTGGGCAAAAATGAGCGTCAACTTCTTAATTAGATAGTGGAAATTAAAAATATACCGAGACTGCATCTCAATTTAGAAAGTAGTAGTAGAGATATTGCACACAGTTTGCTCCGTGTGAAAATGGAACAAGAAAAAAGAAGTTGATGTTCTTTTTTGTGGTTGCAGGAGTACGATGGGTCCGGTAGGGGGCGAATTGAGGAAGGGGAGAGGGGTTATCCTTGCATACACTGCGGTGCGGCGTTTCCACATCAGAGCAAATTGACGAGGCATATACTGACGACGCACACGTTAGACACGCTGAAGTACCGGGACGCCATTCTAGGCAGACCGATGGGCTTGCCGATGATCGGACAGTTCAGTGATCCCACGTACATGCCGATGCATACGGAAGATTCGTCTATTGAACTAGATATAGGCCCTGTGGAGCCTGGAAACGTAGTGCTGTGCAAGTTTTGCGGGAAGAGCTTCCCCGATGTTTCATCTTTAATTACACATTTACCGGTGCACACGGGCGATAGACCATTTAAATGTGAATTCTGTGGAAAGGCGTTTAAGTTAAGGCATCATATGAAGGATCACTGTAGAGTTCATACAGGTAAGCGGACATTGCTTATACTTTTATTCTTTGAAATCTTTCTACTCTAACTGGAAGTTCTGGTTTTGTTGAGTTATATGCATATAAAGAGATATTTTTGGGATTAACTTGTATTAGTTGCACAAATCGTATCAAAAAACTTTTCTTGTTCAGGTGAGCGGCCGTTTCGATGTAGCCTTTGTGGTAAGACGTTCTCACGGTCGACTATACTTAAGGCTCACGAGAAGACGCACTATCCCAAGTATGCGCGCAAGTTCCTGTCTCCAAGTCCCGTTGACACCGAGGAGGAAAGCCCTCATCAATGAGCCTGGACACGCGGGACGGCGCCACTCTACGACAATATATTTACCAGTAATACCAACTATTACTGGCAATAGTCAATCGTGAGCGAGTGATAATTGAATGAACAAATGGAGGACAATATGTTGTAATTAGTTAAGAATGTGATTTAAACGCCGCAACTGTGATCTGAATGATATGAATAATATTTGATATTTCACTAATAGATAATTGACACACTTAAAGTTGATACTTTTAAATTAATTTGGAAATAAGCTGAGTTGTTGTGTTTCCTTTCGAATGTTAGGTGCTTTTCTTATGCTTTAGTTAATAAAATAAAAAAAAACTCATTTTACGACGAGTGTTTAGCAAGGAACGGAACCAGATAGTGTGATTTAACAAAACGTTAATCTTAATAAGGATATTCCCCGACTATTCAAGGTACAAAATGTTATTCCAATTGTTTAAACTTTTAATTAAAAATAAAAGTATTTGCTACTATTACCTAATGAAAGCAAATCCATGCTGTACCTAAAATATAGTTTCCGTTTATATTCAGTTTTCGGTACATACGTTGTTGAAAAAACTAGTTATCTGTAACAGCTTTTTTAATCGGTACTTAATCGGGTAACAAAAATTTGTAGGTACCTACGTATATACATATGGACTGTGAAACATAAATGGGCTTGTTTTGAAAGATAAAAGTACAATTTTTATAATTTTAAATGAATAGTTTTAAAGATCCAAAAGTATTGAATCTATTTTTTTAAATAAATACGTAATGTAAGTTCTTAATTACAGTAAATAACTAAATATTCAGGAAGAAAAATTTGTGCTAGCTGGATTTGTTTTTCGCCAATTCTTATTTCTACAATTACTCATATTCAAAGAAGGTCCATATATTTCTTTTGTTGAGAAAACCGATTCAAGTACACTGCGCTCAATTAAATAACTCTATCTTGTTCCGAACCCATTAGACGGCATAGCCAAAGTTAGCTAGAGAAGTATGAATTCTTTTATTGTTTCATTCGAAGTCGACTTAGTATGAATGCTTCGTTGTTTATTTTGCTTGTACAAATTGTTTTATTTTTGTCTTAATTCTTGCTATTATATCTATCCAAAATAATAAAGAAAATTGTAAAATATCAAATTAATTTAGAGCTGGAATAATCTTTAGAGACTTGCATATTTATTATAGTAGTATCATGTCAGAGTTGATTTTATTAAAAAAATGATTTATGAGTGCTTTAATTACTATTATTAGAGACCATACGAACATTGCACTCAACATAGTTGGTAATAATTAAGAAGTTAGGGATTTGAGATTTTTACTAATTTTATGTCTTTCGAAGTTAACGACGCACGCTCCCCTGAGGTAATTCAAAAGCAATATTATGACATATAAATGTAAATAACATATAGTTTGATAATATCGGATTTTTAGGAAATTTATTAGAATATAATACGCTTCGGTAGTTCTGTATTCGGTATACACGGGGAGGGTTGTGGATGTGTGTGATCATGGGAATCAAAGCTTTAAGCGCTGTTTCTGCTCTGTCCGAGTGCTATGCCTTTTGTCTTTAGCCCTGAGCTTTCAAGTTTACTTCAGAAGGCAGTGGTACTGTGACACTAGCGAACGCTAACACTAACGATACCACAAAGCGTAAGAGACATAGCACGTGTATAAGTATATAAAATTTTCTATCTATTTTCATACTGCAAATCCACATTATTTTGTGATTATTAAGAAAGTTTCAAACTTTGCGTATATGATATTTTATTGAATAAAAGCACCGCATATCTAATAATAACACATTAATACAAACAGTTGATATCTTATATATATATATGATATATATGATATATGATTCGTGTGTGCAGAGTTTGGACCTTCCCACGATAATCAACGTGTTCAATAAATTCAACAGAGTCAAATACAGGGATATTTTATGGATCGTAAGATTAATTATTTCCAAGACCATCATCATTTTAATTTGAAGTATAATTCTTAGACATAGCCCTTATTTTGGGCTCAATATATATATAATATATATGATTCCCCTTTACAAACTGTCGATGTTCGACATCACGGCCGGAAAATTTAAAGCTTTGATTTGGAACTGATTGGATGTTGGCTCATAATAGCGTGTAAGTTTCCATATTGATTTGCCCACGGTACTCTCAGGCTCGAGCATACATATATTGTCATAGAAATTAATATCATCTAAATATCTAATCATTTACGTAATATATTAGTAGATAGACAGAACTGCCTAATCATTTCATAATCTTTTGGTCATGAGACATATCATTTTTATAAAAAAATATTTCATGGAATAAGTAAAAGTGTCGTCACACTTGTTTAAAAAAAACGTATGTTTAAAATTAGGATATTAAAATTCTTTTAAAATGTTTCGTTTGGAACGGCGTTTAAAAATCTTTTTAATGTAAATTAGATATTTATTCATAATTTGGGTTATCTCAAAAGAAAGTATTATGGTAATATAGAAAAAGATCTGTGATATAAGTCTAATTTAAGAGTATTACATCTGGGAGTTTAAAGTTGCGATCTCAGAATGTGATTTCAAATAATATATAGATTTTTAGGCCAATTTAAACAAACCCTAACGTAATGGCTTTCAACAATTTAAGCAAAACTTAATAGAAATGAGTTGGATTGATTTGAATTGTTCTCGTGTTGTTTACCCGAAGACAAGATATGCAAAATAAGTACTACATATATTATGATGCCGTTTCATATATCCGATAATTTTATGGCGTTTCCATTAATCTTGATCCAAACGTTTCATGCATAGTAAAGCTTTAGTAAGAGTAGAGTTTGCATAAATTAAACGTATGAACGAGTTCGAGCTCTCGTCGGAAAGTAGCGCTGTGATTGGTTACTGTCGTGATGGCGTGATGGCTTTGGCCAATCACAATGCTGCGTTCTCATCGAGAGCTCGAATTTATTTATACATTATGATTCGTACTAAGCCTATTGTTGTCGTATGATATGTACCTCAGTCAGTTTACTTTATATGCACGACAAGGGAGTTTTGAAAAAAGGCGGTTTTATTCAACATATCTTTCTGGTACTTATCTCTCGGATGGCGCCTGGTTAGCCTCTAGAAATAATTCCAATCGTTTCATGAGTTAAATAAATTGTATAGTGATTGATAAATTTGAAATATTACAATCATTTTATAATTTTTTTTAACTTACGTAATTAACAATTAATCATATGATGATCATGATAATTTGTTTTTTGACTATATGTCACTCTCGTATAGATTTGGCGACAATATCGATTGCTGATTTTATGGTCCAGGGCAATCTATCGATTACAATCCTGTCACCAGTGTTATTTTCTTTATATTATCAATTCAACAATTTCCTTTAAATGTAAAAAGTGTATTATAAATTATAAAAGTACATACATCTTTAATATCTATCTGCCCCGATTATAAAGAGCCGGTAATTAAATTATCTATTGTGAATTTTATGTTCTAAGCAATCTAAAATTATAGTTAGAGTCGAGCAAGAAAAAAGCTTTATGACTTGATTGAGCTATTTCGTATGTTTATAATTTAACTAGTACAGTTACAATATTTCTGTTTGGATCATTATTCTGTTACCAGTATTAATTATTTTCTACTATCAAGTCAACAAACTCCTATAAATATAAAAAGTACATGAAACGTGTAATTGAAATTATAAAAGTAAATACATTTTTACTTACCAGCATCGATTATAGAGAGACGGAAATTAAAATAAGGTACAAAAATATAATATTTCTTTAACAGATCTCATTGCTATTTATAGGTTTTAGGCATCATCTAGTAATTAAGCTAGTAAGCTGGACATAAAATTATTATTTTTCGACATAATTTTGGTATTTCTATATAGGACTTATTTAAACTATTTTGGATTGCAAACGCCTAACATTCCGGTATAATTCTAGTACCAACATGGTTTACTTTATAAAAATATAAATGCCACCGATAGGTAATGTAAAAATTTAATATAAAAATAATTTATTGTAAATTGTCTAAATTGTATGATATAATCGCCGTGAGTACCGGAGCATCTCAACATTGTTTATGACTTACTTATTTGTTTCTTTTTGAAGGAAAGTCTAAGTACGAGAGCTGGTGACACTATTTCTACGTTCATTTACGTTTACGTAAAATCTATTTTTTGGAGCGATTGACTACTTTGATTAAAGGGATTCGTTGGTGGCAGGTTGCCTATAATATTTAAATCGTATATGTTTTTATCTTTATCGAGCACTCATTTTGAACTTGAGTTTCTAGAATTGAGAATGGTCATCAATTGAGAATTAGCATTTTCGCGTTTGATTCGAGCATTAGTGCCATAAAAGTAACGAAATTAGTTTTCAATAGCTTTCATACGCCTAAGAACGAAGGAAACTGATGTATAAATTTAAATAAAAAGTATTTCCTACAATAATTTGCAGACAGCCCGGCACAAATATGTTGTATTTAAGAACAATCGTGTAGTAACATTTAGCATTTTAATTAAAAACCTATGAACGGAAAGATAGTGTCACTGTATCTTATATTAATATGGTAATAGTTAATAAATAAATTATGTGTTAGTGTCCTTAGGAAGCTCTTCCAGACGCACGTGGTAAGAAATACACTAGATCTACTGAAATATAAGTTTCCAAGTATTATGTAATTGTTTTTATGAAATGGATGATGAGAATGTGTGGTTTATATTGATTCAAGTGATTTGAAAAATTGCTAACAATATAATTTACATTCCATACACCCATAAAATAAAATGTTTAGATTTACTTAAGCACAGGAAAAATGTGTACCTTCCCTTTCATATTTAATTTCCTCTTAGATATTGGTCATCTTGTCGATGTTTTGAGTAAATTTAAACATTAATAACTAAGTGTATAATAATTTGAATTGTTTGAATGAGTTCGTACTTCTGTAAAGTTTTAGCGAATTTAATATAAAAATAATGTGGGAAAGTAAAATTTAATGTTGAACTATCGTTAAAGTCACACAGTATATAAATGCATTTTAGGTAATAGATTGGTAGATGCGCTACTTTCCGGAGCTAGAGTTCAGAAGTGAAGAAAATTTTATAAAAACACTAAAAAAATAAATCACATGAATGTTGGTATTTGAAAAACTGCACTCAATTTTATTTTACAGAGTAGAATGTTACCAATCTTTATAGCAATATTGCAACCTTGATTAATGTTCCTCTTCTTGTTTTAAGAAAGAATAAATATTTACAATTTACAGAAATACTTAATAGCAATAAATAAATGGTTATTGATGCGAATTAACAAATTTGTACAAGTTATTATCGAAATAGTTTTTTATAATATGTAATACAGAATACAGTTTAAAAATGCTATTTTGTTTCCTAACTTTCAGAGGTAATATTTATTAATGAAATAATAATATTGATAGACTTATATATCTATGTATTGAAGTGTATATAGGCAAGTGAATGTTGTTAGCGAAATATAAGTAGGTACATGAACAATAGACTAATTATACTACCCCCAAGTGCAGTTATTCAAATCTTAACATTGTTGCCACGTCCCTGCAGAGTTCACACGCCGTTAGCACAAATAAATTAATACATAAGTAATTATATATTCATCATCGTATAAAAAGATAGAGTGATAAATATTTGAAATGCACACTTATCCACCATACTGGTCTAATTGTTCAACGCGCTAACTTCATACTATCTTAATCATATTTCTTTAAATGAGGACTCAACATTATAATATGCTATATTCGTACCCTTTTCTATGAATATTAACTTAGATTTAGTTTGGGAATTCTGTCTTCATCGAAACTTAAGTTTCTTAAGTATCATCTTTCATCACTTTCTTCAAAAGTTCGAGTAAATAGTGATGAGACACTTTATTTTCACTTCGTATTACATCATTAAACTAAAATGAGAGTATTAAAATGCCACTTATTTATTATCTGTTTTATTATTTTTTTTGTTGATTTTCATCGTGGCCAAGTATAGTCCGATCGTTTGAACAATGGCTAATAATTATCATGATGCACGAAAGATCAAAAAATATATTTTTGATTCCTATTTCTAGATTATAGCGATGACGCCTACCATGGTGGCTTAGTTTGCATCATTCAGATTTCGTTACACTCTGTCTAGTTATATTATGATCTTGATAAACTTTATTATAATATATAAATATATATATATTTATATTTTAAACTTTCGTAGGTATTTTCTAAGTACCTACTGAGCATGATAACTTATAAGAATACACTAGCACGAAATATTTCATGTGTTGAAATAGATACGATGTAGATTCATTTTTATATTATCATAAATTGTGACCACAGTTTTATATTTAGAGTGCCTCTTGCCTATACAAGACTTATATAAAGGCTGCAAATCACGGATTATACATAGTATATGTAGCAGATAGATAAAAAAAACTGTAATTTTATGGTGAAAATTGTAAGTTGCGGTATGATATGTAACTTGCAACATTATAAGTTCGTTTGATTTGTACGCATTAGCGCTTGGGCTACTGCCTAGCGCAAATACACGTCTCCGTAGCTAGCGCATTCCAATCTTGTCATGTTATGAGACTAACAACCAGTGCAAAATTATTTTCATGACCAATATAACAATAAAGTTATTTTGTATAGTGTTAGATAGTATTTTAAGTTTCGTCCAACTTGAACGAGATAGAGGTCGCTAATGTGTGAACTGGTTAGTTGTAATTAAACTCACCATTTCTTTTTAAGTGGCATACCTAAATATAGAACTTATATTGCAATTTTTCTAAGTTCCTGTAGGTATTAATTATTGTATATTGGTACAATTTGTTTTAATAATTATAATGTGTTTATTATAAATTATTTAGATTTAAACTTTTGTGACATATATTTTTGTCGGCATAATGTACGACCTGAGTTTAGTAGTGACGTAAAATCTTAATCAAGCTTCGTTTAAATTATATTTAATAAGGTCTTAGGAATGTCTAATTTACCGTGTTTGTATATTATGCTGGTATTAAATATATTCAGCACAAGTTCAAATAACGTAGGTCCACTTAATTTATAGAGCTTTGATATAATTATTATCGTTTCCTCGTTGAAGAAATGATAATTATTTTTCCCTTAAGCTGATTTATTTAACATACATTGTTGACATTTTAGATTAGAGAAAATCTGTTTTGCCTTAACATTAATAATAGTTCATAATGTTGTAACAAGAGCAGTACAGTTTTGTTGAAAAATTGTTACAGTATATCGTAAACGGATCGAGGATCGAACGGTGTAACGTTTTGTCAATTGTGCAACAATCTTAACAGAGACCCATCACTGTTGATCATTGTAACTTTCGAAACAAATATAAGCATATCATAGCTGTAAAAATACAATTTTGACAAATAAAAGCTCTACAATCATTACAGAACTATTCTTTTATTGACGCCGTGCCATGCCCTTACAAGAAAACACTCAGGTAAAAAACTTGCCCATGTTATTTAGACTCCTCGACTCATGGTATTGTATATTATCGAAAAGTATATCTGTTGTAGATGTGCCTGGACATGACGTGTAGCCCCCCGAGCTTGCCTCACGTGCCTGCGCGCAGCCCCACCGCGCTGCCGCTGTGGTCACCGCTGCTGGCGCTGCAGGCATGCCGCCTGCGCCGCTATCTTAGTGATGACTGCATGCTATACCAGCACCGCGCTTTAGTGCCGAGCGAACGGCGCCGCTGCGGAGTGTGTCTGGCCTCTTTTCCCTCCGCCTGGCTGCTGGAACGACACGCTGCGTTACAGCACGCCGCGCAGGCGCCTTGCGATGACAAGCCATTTGTGTGCGAGCAGTGCGGTCAGAGTTACCGCTACCGCTCCGCCTACGTCAAGCATCGTGAGCAGAACCACCGCGCACGCCTGCCGGCCGACAAACTCTTCACTTGTGACGTGTGCGGAATGCAGTTCCGCTACCTCAAGTCGTTCAAAAAGCATCGCCTCAACCACACGCTCGAGCGCCTCCACACGAAGAACGCTGACGTGCCGGAAGGCATCGACCATGTGTCAAGTACCAACGAGGCTCTTATCGGCCGGTGTGGAGAGATGGATCTTTCTATGAAGAAGAAAAACAGGGTCGACACCGCTAAGACACCCGAGGTGATCCGAGATTCCGAACAGGACAGCACGGTCGATTCCAATGGGCCGACGGATTCCGTGGTGACGGTAGATGACGCCGTCGACTGCCGGACGTCTGGAGCAGAAAGCGAGAGCAAACGTGATGATGATACCGCCTCGGAAGGAAGAAGGAGGGTCCCCGTTTCTTTCGCGAGCATTAGCTCCATGGCGGACAGTTCGGAGAATGAATCTCGGGCGGATAGCGGTAAGCACGAGAGCTCAAGTTCGCACTCGGGCATCCTGAACTTCATGCAGAACGACGACAGACAAAGGGATCGAGAAAGGCGGTTTGCGTGTCCGTTCTGCGGCAAGTGCGTGCGATCGAAGGAAAACTTGAAACTTCACGTGCGCAAGCACACGGGCGAGCGGCCCTTCGTATGCCTGTTCTGCGGGCGCGCGTTCGGCGGCAAGTCGGACCTGACGCGCCACCTGCGCATCCACACGGGCGAGCGCCCCTACCACTGCGAGGCGTGCGGCAAGTGCTTCGCGCGCGCAGACTACCTGTCCAAGCACCTCACCACGCACGTGCACAACACGCGCTGACTGAGGCCTGCGTCCGCTCTTCCCAGCTCTACGCTAGAGTACCGACCATAGTAAATCACCGACTCGTATAATAAACAGTAAAATGGGAATATTTTTTAAAACTTTTTTAAACTTTACAACATAATTATCGATGTAAGCAGGTTTAATTAGATTTTTACAGGACTATTTTCGTTTTGGAGTGGTTTATGTATATTTATGACATAATTTTCTATATCTATTCTACAACGAATGGTGAAAGAAAACTGTTTCACCGCGGAGCAATAATAATGATAACGGCTTAAGTTTATGTCGATCTGCATTATATTTCGACGGTTATTTGGTTTAAAATTACTTAGATATATTTTGTGTTGCTGTTTTGGCTATCTGCCAATGTTATTTATGTTTTTTTGCACTTAGGTATTGCTTTGTTTTTAACTTGCATTATTAATTTAGCACAAGTTTGCTTGTCTCTCATCAGCTGGTGTTTAGCAACATTTTGTGTTATTATCATATTTTAATTTGGTATGTTAAGTACAGTCGAGTCAGTGCATTTTATAACGATGAGGGACCAAGTAATTTACCCGCTATGCATGAACACAAGCATTTTACTAAACTTTCATTTTGTAGTGACGGGCCCAGATTGAAAACGATCACGATAGACAAAGGCCACAATTCTATGACACGCTCTTACCTAACTAATTTTAATATAGTTGCAATTATTTCTGTAAGTTTGAATAAAAACGGACTAGATGGAGTTTTCGGACTTTATGGTTATTTTGTAATCATCCAATTAATCTGCACTTACGAAATTTTACTTTTATCTTGGCAATAAACAACATGTATTAGTTTCTCAGTACCAATGCGATCTATCTTTGTTGTTTAGTTTTTTACTATCGCATCAGAAATGCAACTCCTCCTGATTTCCATTATTGTGTTACCCATAGAAAGCAATTTTACGCGTTAGACATGAAACTTTGATAACTTATTTGACATATAATCTATTTCTTTTTTGGCCTGTCCTTTTGACATGAACCTTTATAGGACAGGATGGTAATAATATTAAATTTAGTTAAACTAGCGTTATATCAGAATTAGGGTCTGTATTTGGGGTTAATAACACGAGCCGTCATTTGCGTTTTTGATAAATGCTTAAAATTTGTTTATTTGCCATATTTTTAAATGCCTACGTATATTAAGATTTTTTAAATGACTCATTCCATTGAAGAGGAACTAGAAAATTGGTAGTCGTGACGATAGGTAATTAGAAGAATGCAAAAACTGTGATTCGTACGATTAAGACCAGTCAAACAAGTTTTAGAACATCGAAATAATGTTTTATGTAATTTAAAATAACGTTATATAACAATTAAATATACCTATGAATAAATTAACTATAGTTATAAGAAATCTCTCTGTGCCAAAATATGTACCTCAATAAAGTAAACACTGAAGTAGATAAATTAATGTCAACAATAATTGTTTGTACACATTTTGTTTTAGATTTGATATTACAGATTCAGCGATATTTTATCGAGTGCACACATAGTTTGCTCAGTCAGTGCGACGCAACTCAAAGAGCCTAACCTTAGATATTATACACTCAGTGTTCAAGGATTTTATGTGCTTACAAAATGTTCGCCTGCAATGTTTGTCCAACTATCAACATTACTGACGTGCGCCAATTTGTCTTTTAAGCATATTATTTAACGCTCTTACTCATAAATGATAAATAAGCGGTTTATAGTAAGACAATATTTTGTTATAAATCTGCTATTATTGGGCTTTTCTCCAACGGTCTTTTCCTGTAAGAATATTGTACAATCTTCATCCTATAAAAAAATATTTATTGTGAACCTAACTACACCTGACTGTGCAAGTAGGTCGACAATTGCCTAACAAAGAACGTCATGTTAATTAAAAAGTAATTCGACGTCTGAATGTGCTCCGGTAGAGGCAATTCAACATATTTGATTGTTCTGAAATTGTTCCCTCTTTTTCACATCGATTTACTTAATGATAATATTAGTATATCTAACACTAAATTATATTATTATTAATTAGTTTCATCATCAGCCTATCGTTCACTGCCGGACATAGGCCTCCCCCAAGGTTTCTATAAAGTTGCATTTGGAACGGTTTGCCTCATTCACCACGCTTGGCATGCGAGTTGGTAATCGCAGTTAAGTGGTACACAGGTGACGCTGCTGTCTGACTACTTGGTGTATGGGACCTCATGGGATGGTATGGGGTAGCCCTATTATTATTTCTAGGCCGGAAACCACACGGCTATTGATTGGTTTATGATTATATTTCCTCCTATCACCAAAAACTCGTACACTGCTAGCGTATACGATCTCAGTATGATGGCCATAATACTCAGAGATCCACTGTTACCGGTTCTGTGGTAGATACTCCCTCAGGACGACTTCTACGCCCCTCATGGGAGAGATGGGGTGGTTATATTCGTCACCATCAGTCACACAGTCTTACTGTAAACCTCTAACTTATTTATGAGTAAAAGTGTTAACCTTTTATATCTATGTAAAAATATTTTGCAGGAATAAAATTGACTTCAGTGACAGTTACTGAAGTTCAGTTTTATTTCAGCAATATTTTATCTTCGAATGTAAACTGCCGACATTGTGATATTATGTATGAAGTATATATTCAATTTATTTATATCTCCGGTTTGTGCACTAGCCATAAATATCCTATAATATGAAATATTATAAATAATGTACAATATAAATTACCTCACTATTTATTTACCGCCAAACATAAAAGAGAGAATATAAATATTATAATTGCGTTTCAGTAAAAAGAAATAATACTTCATGTAAGTTTTAACTTTTTCCTTTTTTTTACTCCCGAAATATTTTAAATAACTTTGTACAATTCAGAGCTTTATCCTTTGAAAATAGTTACAAAGTGTTCGTTTAAAATGTTTTAATATCTGTCCGAAACAGAGCCTATTGTAATGTTTTAAAAATATTCTACAGAATAAAATATTGTCAATTAAGTATAGGATAAGTGATATTTTGAGTATTTATATATATATATTATGTATAGTAGAATGGTGGTTGGTGAACATTGCAGGTTAATATTTTGGGTGTATGTTATATAGTTATCGACTCGTGTCCACCGGGCACTAACATTTACCACTTAAGTAGTCAATGCAACGAAATAATCAGGTACAGGAAATGTTAAACGAAACATTTTTATATAGTGTAAATTAGTTAGTTTAAGGTCAAAGTACAACTAACGACTCCACTCTATCCCAACTTGGAAGCAAATAATGAAATATGAGTTTTATTTATTTATTGCATAAATAACATTTTACAATAAGCCTACAGGCAGATTTTGTACTGGTTCTGTTTCGATATAAATGCAATTTGTACGACTTATAAATAAAGCTTATTCTACAAAGCTCTGTACTCTAGATTGGGTATAAGTGGAGTCTATAGATGAGCTTTTACCAATTATACTGTTATCATAAGCCGGTTATAGCTGATGATATTCTTAAATTTCTTTAATGTTTTATTTGTTCATTGTTATACAAACAGTTGAATAAGAATGTATTAAATTATGTAATACATAATGACTTCGCCAGAGGGATATAATAAGTTAGGTAGGTAGTCGAAAACTTTTAGTATAAACGAGAAGCAATACTCTGAATTTTTATTTTTATTACAAAAATACTCTAATTACTATTAGAGCGAATACGGAGATTGGTCGTTCAAACGTATTGTAGAAAGATTTAACAATTTTTATAAAGTGTAGCTACGGTATGAGGATGCCATCCATTAGTAATGTTTGTGGACCTGTGTTCGTATTCTTGTACGAGTATTCATGATATTTCCTTACTCCTGTGAGTCTAAAATGCATAGGAGTTTTCTATTTTGAAACAGAATAAATCTCAGATATTTATTCATTATGTGCTGAATTGCGTGTGTGTTGTTTCTAGGATAGAAAATTCCTGTACAGTGCTGCTTTTCATATGTAGTAATTGTTATGTTTTTACAGGATTAAGGAAACATCGTTAATATAATACAATTAAATAAACAATGTAATGCGTTCATTGTGTATAATGTAGATATTTTGCCATTACTTCAAATTTATAATATAAATATTATTCAAAATTGATGTTGACTGTTTTTATAAGTATATCAGCGGTAGTTACTTGATGTTGTGGTGTAATTTAGTGTCTTATAGGTCTAAGGTCATAAACCACTCAAAGTAGTCATGTTAGTGTAAAACGAAATGAGACGACACTGTCTTTATTCATTTGTTTAATAAATTCAAATGCATATTTTCTAGATAATAGAAGAATAAGTTTGTTATGGGTAGTAAATATATTGGCGTAAGTACTTTTCTATATTATAATTTGGAAGCATCAATCAGGTCAATCAATGATTTTGATTTATGTAAAGTTTAGCCTGACAAAATTAAATTAACCAATTGCCCTTGTTAACTGGATGCTTACTTTCATGGTTATTTTAATGTGAAATTTGAACATTGGTGCCATAAATTTAATTTAATGTACCTATTTTAATGGATTTTCATGAAGTTAAGATGCTCATGTCACTTTTCAACAATGTTCTTACTAAAATATACTATATAATTAACAATATACAATTGCATTGATTAATTTAATTTATTCTCATTTTCCGGTAAGCATAAAATAAATTAATCATAATAATGACAGCAAAAAGTACTCAATAAGATATTTTGTATTGCAAACCTGGGACAATCTTATTCCTCTGTTTCTAATCGAGAGAAAAATATATAAATATTAAAGAAAAACAAAGATAGAAATAGTGTCGTTGTGTCTCGTATTGGTAGGTTATTCGTGTCCAAAGTATTTGTCCAAGGCCAGTTTAAATATAAAATTCCTTTTGATATTCCAAAAATGTAGTTCGACTTTGAGTGGTTCATTATTTTGAATTCTCGTAGTTTTAAAATTGGTGTGGTATTCTTTATATATATTATTATGTTCTTGTAACATACATTTTAACTCTAATATTATAAATATTTAATTTTTAATCAGATTCTAAAACATAGTAAGCACGGCAAAGTTCTGTAAATATGTGTGTGCTAACCAGGTCAAATGTGATAAATTAGTATTTAAGTGATTTTTCGTTTTTGTTTATAATTATAAAGTTTCGTGTGGAAACATTTTACCAGTTTGATTTAAACTGTATTAGTTTATTTGTTGTCGTGTTAGAAGTGGGCATATAATATTTGTATAATTTTCTGAATGTTCTCATTATCAATTTTAACGTCGACTGTGAGCTTGATGGGCATTATTTTTTTACTACTTATTTTATAATCATGTGTAGTAATACTTACGGGAGAAGTCATAGGTGGACATTTCCGCGATATAAATCCATTTCAAACTGGTATTAATCGGTATTAAAAGAACGTTAGGTTCATGTTTCGTTTTGATATTGAAACATTTTCACAACGAGGCTGGTGTAGATCGTTATATTATACCGGTGTATTCTGATTTGATGGAATGTTTTCATGAAAATAACATTCATGGTCGTTAATGGACGATGGGGTAGATATGCGACCATCCCGTGCATTTTAGGGCGTGCAATGATACAGTAACGCACAATTTTACCAATTTTTAAAAAGTTTTGTATATTGTCTCCGTCCACTAAATATTGTGTCTTTTTAATTTACCGACTGATGGCATTGTGGTGTCAAATTCAGATTATGGACTGTCCTTTATACTATTATTACTTTTGACAACTAAGACGCAATATCCAGCCTGTATATAATTTGATACGGATTAAAAGATTCTTTATTAATACAACTTTTAACATAATATATTAATTAATAGGTAAGTATTTTTATAATACTAGCAAACTTGGGTAACTGATGAATTCTTTGAGTAACATAACGTCAGGCAATGTTCCTCCGTCACGAAATTGCTTCGAAATTTAATATATTTATTCGAAAATGTTGTCATTTGGTAAAAATAATGTCAGTTAATTGAACATTTTGACATTTATTCAAAAATAATTTATTTCACGGCTTTTTTTAAAAGAAGATATTTATATTGTGCAGTATATATATTTGCAACGTTTTTGCTCACAAATTGTAGTCATCGCCTCTAGTCTTTCTTTGTAATATCACCATATTCAGAACCGCTTAGCGGGACGTTTCCTTTGACTGATATGATTTCTCTTTTACTCATGAGCCTTTCCTTGGGTTAGCTCTCTCTCTCTATTGTCTTTAATTACTAAACGTAGTATTTACAATTCTTGGTGAAGAATATATATCGTTTTTATTTTATTAAAGATTTCATAAATCTTATCGATACGTCAAAACTATTTCATTTCAGCAAATGTTGGAGTATTACATCTTAAATGAATGACAAATACATTTTCGGGTAAATAGATTGAAGCATAAGTCCAGTTCGTGATATAATTATGGGGGGAACTGTTAAATTTTTCTGTATCTGTATTTTCGGGTTTATAGTTGCGGGGGTGCCAGTGACATGGAGGTTGATATGCGAGCCGGCGGAGGCTGAGATGAAGGAGAACACTTCTCACGACACACAATTTAATGACAAGTTAGGATATTGAATGTAGGTTATAATGTTTAACGGTGAAAGCAACGAATGTGATATTATTAAACGTGGAGGCATTGGAGAAGCGGGCACGAAGTCTCCACTACTAGCCAACGATGATCGAGCAGATAGACTGATTTTCGGGTAGAAGTAATGTAGGCCAGAAGTTTCGCAGTCAATAAGTAATATTTATAAATAGGTGTTGATTTAAACATGTTTTTTAAAAGCCAAAACACAGTCTCAATAGCTTACGACATAAAACAATAAGAGAGTTTATTTAATTTTTAAACATAATTATACAGAATCTTTTATATACCAATCTTAAATTATTTTTCAGATGTATTGATTTTTATACATCTCCATATACAACAATGAATAGTGGTAAGTGTAGACTTAGATGGATCTATTAACCGCGTGGTGCTACATGTGTAAAGATATGTGATAGAAACTGTTCTTCAGAGACATTTTATTTATTGAAGCTTCCATAGGTAATTAATATAGTCACATTACACTATGATATACCCACATCAGCAATAATTTGGTTTAGGTAATTTACATAAAGATTTATTTTGTCCAGTATTTTTAAAATGGTGTCATGTTGTTGGTCGAATGTGTCTCTTAGAAACCAAAGTATCCAATTATGTAAGGAATTGTGTTCGTAAGACTTTAATGGTGTGACCATTCCACAATTTTTATATTGTAACTTTCACGTATAATTTATTTCTATGAGATTTAAGTCGACCAAATGCCATCGCTGTGGTGGTGTGAGTTTTAAAATTGTAGACTTTTAACTAATTATTTCTCACAAATACGTCCAAGTCTTATTACCATTCATAATAAGGCGAGATGTTTATGTATTTTATCGTAACGCAGTAAAATGCTAGTTAGTAAATTTTCATTAGGTTCTGGCTGGTCAGAAGTATTGATTCTCAAACAATACTGGAATAATATGTATAAAATTGTTTTATGGCCTTATTAATATAAAGTTATCTTGGAATGAATGTATGTATAGTAATAATATTATAAAACTTTCTTACCGTGTTAACGTAATGAAAATCGGACAAAGAAATATTTTGTATTTCTTTTTTTTTTACTTATATTTTCTACTTATTTTTAATTGGTATTCCCAAATCTTTAGGTGTATACTCTAATGTAACGAGAGATGATATAAAGAAAACTGTAAAATGACCAGTGATTTTACAGTTTTTATCGTATATATGTTTACATCTCCATCAGGCACTAAGAATATGTATGAATAATGTATATAATTCTGTAAAATATGTACTATTACTTTGACATATGGTTTTGGTTTTGACCGAGTTAATTTATGTTTAGGGTCAGTTTATTCGAAAACTAGTTCATAGTACATACATACTGTTACATAATATATTTTTTTTACTTGTATATTTCAGATAATTATTATTGTTAAACAGATCGTTTTATATTTTTATCGTGATTAACTATTACTTGTTTTCAAGATTTTTATTTTGCAATATGACTATTCGTCTATAAAATAGTCCACTTAATTTATAATATCTTGTCCATTGTCCAAACTAACTTAGGTATAGTTCCATATTTTGGATGTGTATTATACCACAGTCTAAATTTAAATGCTATTGTGTATATTATTTCATTTTAATATTGATGTGCAAAATTATAGTAAATGTCTTGGATCTCTAAAAATAAGAAAAAAAAAAGACAAAAACACTTTACGAAATTTCTAAATGTGCAATAAATATGTGTGTTGTAGTGTTACCATTAGGCGTAAAATTTTTAGCTTTTCAAGTGTTGCCATTGTTTTTATATGTGGGAGGAATGTCGTTCCTCCTGTTGTTTAATATTGCAATGATCTCAGAATACTAACCGTGGCAACACTTGCGCAGCATATTAAATGAATATTTGGCACTTTTAAAAAAGGCACATTTCCCTATCATATTGAAAATGGTTTGAAACGTGTTGAAAATGGATTTGTTGGTAATTAATTTCATAATGAAATATATTTGTTTCATTAATCGAAGATCTTTTATTTACCCTTTAATCCTTATTTAAAGCTAAATAACCCTTTTAAATTTAATAGACCGCACAGGAATGTTACGTATCGATAGTGAAATTTAAGTAAGTGTAAGTGTAGCGTTAAGTGTTCTCAACTAGAGACATCTATCTATGTGAAAGCCAGTGCTTGAAAAGGGACCTACCTACTTGAAAGTGTACTTAGTACTCCGTTCTCGAGCCTACTTATTTTTGCACATTATCAGACTTAACTAATGTACATATCTACATCGATTTGTGTCTAAATGAAGTAGTTATACCGACTAGCTTAGACCATAAGCGGGTACGTTCCTCTTCATTTTCGAGGTAAGTCTACCTTAATAATTGTAATTTGCCATCGTGGTGAAAGGATCAGCCATATTTGGATATCATAACATAGTGAAGCTCTATTTATGCATATATTGTGGCCCTTCCTCGAATATGTAAAAGACGATATAACTGCTTCTTTTTAAACACGAATCTTGAATGGCATATTGCAAATGTTGAATATAGCACGTAGATAGTAACATTCATCCAGGAACACTATTAGGTATTATAGTTAAAGTTGTTAAGGCCATTCGTACACTGCACCGCATCACGTAGCGCTTGGATTGGACTACTGCAGTATCATGCGTGATTTCGACAGGGCTCCTAGACGTAGGTACTATTTTGAAATGCATCTCGATGTCGTTTTTTGTGGCGCAGTCTCTGTGCCGGAATGGTGGGATTCGGCATAGAAATTCCCCTTTCCTTATAAAAAAAAAGGTTTATGAACGTTAATTTACAGCCAAGCTATTTAGATACTACTTTGTAAAGCATCAACATATTTTTATTTAGCTATGTTAGGTCTGAATCTCTTTAGCTAACTCTGAATGTATTTGGTCTAATGATTATTACTGTTTTGACCTACTTCAAATAATAGACAGGTACGAAGTTAGGCGAGTTTCGATTTAGATTCAGGCGATCATAATCTTTCGTTGGGTACGTAGTAAAGGTACAACGAACAACGTTTTATGGGTAACCTGGCCTTTTTCAACCTTGAATCCCTAAGACAAAGATCGTGACAAATGGTGTGAGTCTGTGTATGTAATCCCAAAGAAGTTGATTTTTCATTAAAAAAAGTTTAATTAACGGGAACGCCACTACAATTTTACTAATTTGTCTCGCGGGCCCTGGAAGTCTATTTATTTCATTGTATTGATCAATGCAACCTATGCAAGTTGTACAAAACCTATTTCAAAATGTACCAAAAAGAAATACCTAATTTCTATACAAATATGCCAATCAAGTGTCGACAAGCGATGAATATCTATAGAACAAACACAATATTCTCATTGCATTCATCCTACACAAAAAATTACAATAAGGTTCTACGTAATGGCGGTAAACGAACAACTTATGAATCGACAGTATCTATTGATCGAAGTTTAGGACTCAAATAAATATCAAATTAACTTTAGTTAATTTATGTTACTGTGATCACTTGCTACGGCGTAGTAGCTACGGTTGTAATGTGAAAACCTGTCTATTTATTGAATATCGCTCATAACTAGATGCTCTGACCAGTCCGTAAGTGATCGGCGAGGTTAAGCAACTAGTCTCCCGGTCAGTCCATAGACGGTAACCGCCAAAGTGGTTTCTGAGCGTCTACGTGCTTCGGAAAGCACGTTAAGCTGTCGGTCCCGGTTGTAGTCCTTAGACAACAGTCGCTAAGCCATGTTAGAGGCCTACTGGGCGGCTTGAACAACTCTGACATCAGGGCAACCACTGCCCATACGATAAGTAAGTAAGTATTGAATATCTAGAGGAAGTTTGAAAATCAAACTGAGCGTTGATCCTTAAGATGTGTAGTCCAGAACACTAAAGAACTGTTCTCTGGATTTCATATGATATATTTTTCAATGTTACCAAGTTGTTTTATGTGACCAAGTTTCTAAGCAAAGGCGAATATGTAGGCGAACGGATGCAGTTCGCCTACTTATTTGTTTTTAAGCATTAGATTTTTCGCCCAAACTGACATGCAATTCCAACGACTACACCGCGAATACGATTCTGAACTATTTACAGGATGTTATACAATTGCAACGCAGGACGCCTTTGCGTAACTTTAAGTATTATCTACTTAAAGACAAAACCAACGTTGGTAAATCGGAGTGAAGTTTGTTCGACCATCGAAATCACGGAAAAATACTTACTTCAACATCAACATCAGTCTTTGTTATTATGCTAGCTCAGTTACAATCTATACAAATAAATAAAATTGGAGTGTCCGTTTGTAATATTGAAATAACCGTTTTTTTCTACACAATATGAATATATATACGGTACCTACACCAAAATAACATTTTTTACAATTTTTGTCTGTCTGTCTGTCTGTTTGTTCCGGCTAATCTTTGAAATGGCTGGACCGATTTTGACGGGACTTTTATTGGCAGGTAGCTGATGTAATAAGGAGTAACTTAGGCTACTTTTTTTTTAGAAAAAACAAAAACATAAAAAAATCTAATTAACACGCGAACGAAGTCGCGGGCACAGCTAGTATCACATAAAATTAAGGTAAGGAGTACTTTCATTAAGGTAATCATAAGTCGCATTAATAGCAATCGGTCAATCAATCATTTATTGCTGAACATACATTACATTACAATATATAGTACATTTCAAGATGTCAGGTAAATGTAGGTGTGGTCAATATGTTCTGCCTGATAGGGCATGCAAAGTAAGTAAGTCGTACGAATAGAAGTAAGTACCTATCTCTTGAATATTCTAATCAGTTCTCAGTATAAAAATACGGTCTAGGGAATTACACTTCAGGTAAATATACATGCCTTAAGCTACAAGCTATCAATCGCTGTCATCTCATGAGCCTCCGCTGTGAGTGTAACTTCAGCGGCTCAATTACTGAGTTTATCCGAACCGTAAAATTGATTCCACCAACAGCGTCTGCATTTCCCTCATGCAGACGGGCTATAAATTAATTTTATTTATCTACTTGGCGGTTATGTAATGAGTTTGAAGCCTATGTTTGTGTGTCTGTCTGTAGTAGCATTGCAGGTTTGAAATTGAAATATAATTTCATATGTTAGCTATTAAAAATTGATATAAACAGTTCATGAGTATCAACTCGATCCGAAGCGCTCATAGCTAGATGCTTTCACCTGTCCGTAAGTGAACGGCGAGGTTAAGCAACTAGGCTCGCGGTCAGTCCATAAGTGGTTTAATTTCTGAGCGTCTCTGCTTCAGAAGGCACGTTAAGTGGCCGGTCCCGATTGTAGTCACTAAGCCATCTCAAAGTCCTGCTGGGCGGCTTAAACAACTCTGACACTAGATTTGACACTGATCATTCAAATTATAGTTACGTTTTTTTCTAATCTGTATCTGGATTTTATTACAAATAGTTTATGTAACACATATTTCTGAATTTCGTTACCCACACAGAGCGTCGTACAACTGGTTCACCTGTGTGAATCTTCTGTTTTGAAGTCAGCTATTGGAAGGAAATTCTCTTCAATGTAAATATAACACCAAGCAGATGCTGCTTCAATTTGTTTCCGTGTTGAACATTTTGTACATGACGTTGATTTAATTAAAAATTAGTCAACAACAGATTACAAAAACCAATTAGTTTAAAAATATGTGTTTATTATTTTATATTTTTACGTAATCACTTGTTGACACGTAGCATTCCTGTTAAGTTACGTTCTCTCATCATCATCATCAGCCTGATATCGTCCACTGCTTTCACACAGGCCTCAGGTCCACATAGGCCTCCACCAAAGCCACCAACTATAACGACATATATATAATATATAACGTTGCCATTTGGAGGGATTTGCAGTAGTCACCGCGCTTGGAATGCGAGTGGGCGACCGCTGTTAGGTTAGTAGTTAGTACACAGGAGGCGCTGATGCCCGACTACCTGGTGTATCCCTTAGTCGCCTTTTACGACACTCATGGAACGTTACGTGGGGTGGCCCTATTATTCCTTTTATGAGTTATAATACGGTAGATTAAAGGGTAGACAGTGCTTTTTTGAGTTACTAGATGCAAATACATAAAAACTTATTATGTATTTGCATCTACTAACTCAAAAAAGCACTGTCTACCCTTTAATCTGTATGGGCTTTAAGCAGTATCATAGTTACCTACTACATTATTACTCTCCGCTAGGGACTACACAATGCAGCACGCTTGGTAATGAGAGGCAAAACATACATTATGAACATTCCAATTTGCATTGAGTTCTATATTTTCATCTGGGACTAATTTAGCTTACATTTTGATGGTCTACAAATTCCAATTACCTAAAAATGTGACACTGTTCATGTAACTGTTAAAGATTATACGAATTAATTCTACACCTGTTGGTCTTGACGTTAGTGACTTTTTTTAACATGATGTTTAGTTAGGTTTTTGACCATGAATGCTAAGCCAGAGATCGGCTCGGTTCCAAGAACAACTTCTATGTATTACATCGCTTTTACCATGCAGGTAACTTGATAAGACGCTTCAAATCTACCCCAAGCGTTTTCACAAACATCCTTCCACTTACTAACTTGTCTAGTTCTCTTGTCTTTTCTCTTACTTCATCTGGCTCTAGTGGGAAGTGGAACCACATTTAACTTGTTTAGGTACTCTGATTAAATTCATTGCGGGATCCAAGGAAAATGCATCAATTTCCTAGGACGTCCCTGGGCCTTACCTACTGTTCAGTGTCGTATTAACCGACTTCAAATGAAGCAGGTTGTCTTTTTGACTAAACAGTCAAATACAATCTGCTTCATTTTATTTATTTTATATTTTATTAAAAAGCACCAAACGGTGTTTTATAACCCCCGACGCAAAAAGAGGAGTGTTGTAAGTTTGACGTCGATGTCTATCTGTGTGTGTGTCTATCTGTGGCATCGTAGCTCTGAATCGGATGAACCGATTTTGATTTTGTTTTTTTTTTCTATGTTAGGTAAATCAGTCGGGAATGTTCTTAGGTACCTATGTTTGATTAAAATCTTTCCAAGATGGCTGCTCCATCAAAATGGCGGATAACATATTTTTACACTACGCCCTCAATATGGGTATCAAATGAAAGGGATTGACCAGTAGAATATTAGTATTCTTCTGGTCAATCAGTTTCTATGTAGTGTATTTCTAGATATAGCGTATATATATATATTTAGATATACACTATGGCAATGACGAATATTCTTAAAAATTTTGATTTACTTATTTTGTTTTTATGTTACAGGATTACTCCGGTATTTTTTACTCTATTTTCTATTATTTTTTTATCGATAGGATTTTTTTGTAAACAGTAATTATCATAGAATACTACTGTTGATCCCGTCTTACAGGAATTGCGGTGGGGGGTAAAAGAGTGGGACTAGTCCAAAAAGAACTGCCTATAAGGTGAAGCAAAATACTATGTGGCAGCCGCATAAAAGAAGCAAACAATATATAATATTCACATAGTAGGTCAACTAAATATACACAGTCCAGTCCGTAGCAACGAAAGACGAACTCTCCTTCCCGCGATAGTGTAAGTTATTATAAATTCACCAATCAATAACAGCTCTTTTTATAGATGGTAAGACTTGAAATAGAGAATATAGATATAACATAGGTACTTACATATATGTCTGTGCTGCCGATTCTATGCAATACTATCTAAACTATTTTTTACTAGCTGGGCCCCGCGGTTTTACTCGTGTTAAATTTTATAAATTATCAGACTCCTCCCCCGTAGGTGATAGTATGATAATATGTAGCCTATATGTAGACCCAACCTCTCAGTAATATTCATGCAAAATTTAGAGGTAGATCACGCCCCGCGTATCCTTTTAAAAAAATATTCAATGTACAGTTTTGACTTTCCTACGATTTTATGATATGTATAGATATCATCGCATTTCTTTCTATCATACATTTAATTACTTGCTTATCGTATGGACAGTGCTTACCCTAGTATCAGAGTTGTTCAAGCCGCCCAGTGGCCTCTGACGTGGTTTAACGACTGTTGTCTAATGACTACAACCGGGACCGACAGCTTACCGTGCCCTCCGAAGCGTGCCACGGGGATGCTCAGAAATTAAACCACTTTGGCTGTCCTATAGACTGACCGCGAGCCTAGTAACTTAACCTCGCCGATCGCTTACGGATTAGTGAGAGCATCTGGCCACCTTTAATAATAAGGACAGAGCATATTTAGTTTTGTCACGAAACACCTTCATCATCATCATAATAACAGCTGTAAAAAGTCCACTACTGAACTCCCCCAAGTACTTGGGGTGATATGCCATAATCGCCACGCTTAGCAGACGGGTTGGCGATCGCAGTAAGATGTTCATAGTTCTCAGAGAGACGCTGCTGCCCGTAATCTGCTAACATAGTACAAACAAATGAAATATCTAAATATTCCCTTCGGGCGACTTCTACACCCGCCACGGGATGAGATGGGGTGATGATATTCTGATATTCGCCGGCGTCACCACACAGCAAGGCCTGTCGCCCATTAGCGGGCCTATTTATAATAACTATACCTATGTATACGCGTATTATAACATACAGGTAAGTTTTAGTAGTTGGACAGCTCTATTTACATCCTGTTCTTTTCATATGAGGTCTAATAGAGAGAAAGAGAGATATGTAATTACATTTAAATTGGTTTAGTGGTAAAATTTCCAGCATTATCAACTTACCTTATTAATATTAGCTATGTCACTGTTTGTATATTTATTAAATAATTAAATAAATATCTTGGGACAACTAACACTCAGCCATCTGATCCCAAACTAGGCAGCCACTGTACCTACTATAACAACCCAGGCAACTGCTAAACATATCATAATCGTGCACATCACACAAAGATTAGTCCTGGGGCTCTAAGTCAAAGTCAAAGTCAAAGTAAGTTTATTCCGTAAAAATTTTACATTTATGTGGAATCGTCATATTTTTTTTACCCTACCGTGCAGTGCATGACGTGGCAGCTACTGAGAAACACTGCCAGAAAACTCAGTAGGAATTTTTTTAAAATAAAATATACTTAAGATTAATTACAATCATGTGTGTTGACTCAGAACAACTCCATCCCAAGCACTTTTATCACTTAAATAATCAGAAATTTTGTTTGAAATTCTTTTAAACTTATTCGTAGACAATTCTCTAATATCATTGGGAAGTTTGTTATAGAATCTTATACATTGCCCCATAAAAGAGTTACTTATTTTGTGGAGACGGGTAGTATGCAATATGAGATTATTCTTATATCTAGTATTTACATTATGTGTATCGCTCCTTTTACAGAAGGAATCGATATTTTTATGCACTCAACCGGATGAGTCACCGAAAATCGATTTCTTAAATGGCTTTCAAATAAATAAAGGTTAAAAATGACTTAATCAATCGTTAAATCGGCTTCCGTGAGCACATGTAACGTCATAAATGATCCGGAATCGATTGTCAACGTTGAAGCCGATTTGACGATTGATTAAGTCATTTTTAACCTTTATTTATTTGAACGCCATTTAAGAAATCGATGTTCGGCGACTTAGCCGGGAGAACCCCTGGGTGGGGATTGAAATAAACAAATTTCATAGCCACTTGTTGAGGGACTCTGCTGAGGTCATCGAATACTGTGCCGAGGTCTTTCAAAGTCTCAGCCATGAATATCATCTATCATCGGTAAATCGGAGGTGATGTGACGAGTAAGTACATCTTGAAAGCCTTTATTTTCCGTTTCTTTTGGAGATACTACATCTCCCTGTCTTACGCCTCGCTGCAATTGAATAGGTTTCCAGTTCTGGTCCTGGAGTCGGACTGAAATAGTTGGCGTTCTTTTACAAACACTTTAACACCTCTGGCTGGAAGTCGTCGAACCTGTGTGCGCTATGATTCGTAATGACTCTAGACAACTTTAAAGATAGCTACATTGTGATGGATCTGTAATTGTTCAAAAGGTTATTGTTACTCTTTTTGAGGAAGAGGACAACTACACTCTTATCCAATAAAAATGGCGATTTTTAGCCCCAATAATTAATTTTCGCATATAAAATTGAACCATTATGAAAGTATGAGTGAGACTGATAATGAGTTATAATGAATAAGCTAATAAATGTTTTGAATAAATACATTAACTTACATCTATTCATATAAATAATAAAGATACATTTTTTTCAAACAACCTCCCAATTTAAACTTTAGGTATATCTGTTTGCTACTTGACTATATACAGAAAAGGTTGTTATCGACTTCTTTACTTTAGACCCTTCTCAAAGAGAAATAGCAAATTGAATTCAGACCCTCACGTTAGATGCGGGCAAGTTTTATAATCGAACTAAATGTCAAACATGTATCTAGAAAAACATTTGCGATAAACGCACGACCAGCCATTGAAATCCTACCCTCTATTTCCTTATTGTGTATTACTTGTATAGAGAGGGACGGTAACTTAGAATTTGTGAATTATATGCTGCCGTCTGTACCTACCTTAGCGACCGAACCTTGCTTATGGTGGAAATATGATTTAGCGCAATATTAAACGTTTTTTATTATATAAAGATCGATGGAACCATTTTCAAAATAATTTTCCATATATCGTTAGTATATTATTATATACGTTTACTATCAGTACCTATTGCTTCTCTAAATACTTTAATTAAATTAAGTGATTGTTTATTTGAGCTGGCCAAAAAATATGGTTTTGCGGTACGGTTATAATTATATTTTAGCGTTGTTGTACTTTACAAAATTAAAGGTGTCAATAATATGTATTCTTATTCTTATTCTTCTGGTTGCGGCTATTTCCAGTCTCCGGAGGTCCTGGTAACACTGCGTCCAGTGATGAACTATTGTGCTCGCCGCTCCAACTAAACTTCCCTGTCTAACCCTGCAACATAGACAAATTGCAGAATCTTTTTGGCAGGAGTGTCGATAACATCGTCCTGGTGCAAGAAGTGTTGGCCCAGGACGGTGTTACGTTTATGCATCAGTGGCTCACAGTGGCAGAGCAGGTGTAGAGGTGTTTCGTCTGCGTTATTGCAGAATCTTCACACTCTACAGTCTCCGATGCCCACCGTGGATAGGTGTTTCCTGAGACGGCAATGTCCCGTTAACATCCTAGTTATGATGCATAAGTTCCTCCTATTAAGCGCGAGGACTTCGTTCGCAGTTTTGCGGTCGTAGCCCTTGATAGCTTTTTTGGAGTGAGTTAAACCTGGAAGTTTGTGCCAGCATTTAACAGCTTCTTGTTTGCAATGGTTCCTTAGGGTGAGTTGGACTGTGCTTTTTGGTATTCCGCATATCGGCTCAGGGCCGTATTGGACCAGTTTAGCTCCAGCCCGTGCAAGTTCGTCGGCACTTTCGTTGCCCTCGATACCCGCATGACCCGGTACCCATCGAAGTATCACCTTGTTCCTAAGGCACAGGGTATTGAGACTGTCAATGCAGTTCATAACCAGCCCTGACGTTATAGTGTCAGAATTCAAGGCTAGGAGGGCCGCTTGACTGTCTGAATGGATGTAGATTGTATGATTGACATAGTCTTTTTGCAAGTTGGCTTCTGCACATACAATGATGGCATAAACCTCTGCCTGGAAAATTGAGGCGTATTTACCCAGATTTTTACTGGCTTTGAATCTGGGTCGTTCCCCATAAACTCCACAGCCTACGTCATTTCCCATTTTGGAGCCATCGGTGTACCAAATTAGGCTCCCCTTCTTCCAGGATACTTTGTTGTTAGTCCAGTCGTCCCTGGAAGGTATCTCCACACAATAATTCTTGGTGCTATTATATTGTGGGGACAAAAAGTCTAATTTCATGCCTAGTATGGGGTCCTGTTGCACTTGGTCACATAAAGCCCTCAGTGCCTTTGAGAGCCACGTCTCGGTCCCCTGTGCGGCTGCTCTCAGCATGCCGGCCTTTGCTTCAGACTGTATGAACAGTGAAAGAGGCGGCAGGTTCAGCAATGCCTCAAGTGACGCTCCAGGAGTGGAGGACATGGCTCCCGTGACTACCATACATGCAGATCTTTGCAGGCTATTGAGCCTGTTTATTACTGTCGTTTGGCTGGTTTTACTCCACTAAACTACGGAGCCGTACGCGATGGTCGGTCTCGCTATAGCAGTGTACAACCATAGGAGAAGTTTGGGGTGGGATCCCCACCTTCTCCCTACCAGGCGACGCCCTATACCTATTAAGGCCCCCCCTATAACTATACTAAAGGCAATTTTTGCCTTTTGTATAGTTTTCTTGATATGTGGGTTCCATTGGAAAACTGTATCTCGCTGCCGTTCATTACTGAAGGGGCTAATTTGTCTAGAGCCCTCTTTCGAGTAAACGGTACGATAACTGTTTTGTTAGCATTTACGGATAGCTGATTCGCTCTACACCATCGATTGACAATGTTAAGAGCGTTCTGCATCAGTGACGACAACAAGCTTTGGCAGAATCCCCGTATAATAACTACAAGGTCATCAGCGTATCCCAAAGTGTCGATTCTTTGTTCTGCTAGCTTGTATAAAAGCTCATCTATTGCTAAGGTCCACAGGAGTGGGGATAGTACACCTCCCTGTGGACAGCCTCTCGTTGTTGCAACCTCCAAGGAAGTTCCATGCAGCGAGACCAGAGCTTTACGGTTTGAAAGCATTGCCTTTACCCATTTGACAGTTGTTTGATCAATGATCTTGTTTGTTAGTCCATTGATCAACGTGCCTGTCGGGGTGTTATCAAAGGCACCTTCAATATCCAAGAATGCACAGAGTGCTATCTGTTTGTCCTCCAGTGCTCTTTCGACCCTGTCTGTCAATTGCAGCAGGGCGGTTTCCGTAGACCTGCCTCTACAGTATGCGTGCTGAGTACTGTGGATAGGCTGTGACTTTAGTCCTTCCTCCCTTATGTACCTGTCGAGTATTTTCTCCAGTGTTTTCAGGAGGAAGGAGGTCAGGCTGATTGGCCTGAAGGACTTAGGCAGGGAATAATCCTTCTTGCCAGCCTTAGGTATGAAAAGCACTTTAGCCTTTGTCCAACGATCTGGGATATAGCCCCAGGCGTAACTTGCCCGGAACATTTTTACCATAGGCGGTACCAGTATATCTATGCCCTTCTGTAAGAAGACGGGCAATATGTTATCTGGTCCACTAGATTTGTACGGCTTGAAAGACTCGATTGCCCACCTCACAACCCCAGGCCTAATTATCCTCGCCGCCCTATTCCAGTCCTCGTTGCGAGGCCGTTGTACAGGCGTCATGGAGGAGTTCAATTCTGCGCCAGGGAAGTGGCTTGCAATAAGAGTCTTCAGCGTGTCTTCTTTGTTAGCAGCGTAGGTTCCGTCAGGTCCCTTTAGCAAGCCAATTTGGTTAGGTTTGTCTTTAGCGAGCAGCTTGTGGATGCGGGCCCCCTGAGGCGTGTTAATTAACTCCTCACAGAACCTTTTCCAAGATGCTCGTTTAGCCTTCCTAATTTCTTTGTTGTATTCAGTAAGGGCTTTTGTATATATGTCCCACTCTCGAGTCTTTTTAGCCCTATTGAACAGTTTCCGCGTTTTCTCCCTGAGTTTTTTCAGTTTGGAGTTCCACCACGGAACCTTCCTGTTCGAGCTTTTTGTTTTCAGGGGGCAGCTTTCCTCGTAGGCTTCTAAGATGCCCTCCGTGGTTTGCTCTACTGCCAGTTCTAGCTCGTCAGGTGTTTTAATGCTTCTAGGAAGGTCCTCTAGGTTTCGCCTTAGTTTTTCTCGGTAGACATCCCAGGCGGTTGCTCTAGGGTTCCTATAAGTAACTGTTTGACTTTCGAGACACGCTCTAAACTCAAACCGTATATGTCTATGGTCTGACAATGACGGCTCATCGCTGACTGTCCAGTCGTGAAGTCTCCTGGCTATGTTGTCTGTAGCGAATGTGATATCTAGGACTTCCCGCCTGCTGGCAGTGACAAAGGTCGGTTTGTTACCCCTGTTCAGTACCTGCAGGCAGTTAGTGGTAAGAAAACTATGAAGTAATTCACCTCTACTGTTGATGTCGCTGCTGCCCCAAGCTGTGTGGTGCGCGTTGATATCGGCTCCAACTATGAGTTCAGCGTTGTTGCGGCGAGCATATTCGACCACACGCTCAAGCTCTACAGTTGGGTCCTTAGTTTCATAGGGAAGGTAAGCTGAGCAGATAATTGCCTTTAACCCTTCCCACCCTTTAAAATTGACGTACGCTGCTACAAGGTCATCACTGCATAACTCTGCAACAGGTAAGTAATTAATGGTTTTGTTAAAGACGATACATGCTCTGGGTCTTGTGGCTCCGGTATTGTATAGTAACTTACCAGCAGCACTGAGTCCCCGAATGTAATTTTCGAGTACCCAGGGTTCCTGTATGAGGGCGATGTGGGACTCCTGCTGCGAGAGACATCTCTCCATCACAGCACTGGCAGCCTTTGCATGATGGAGATTTGCCTGCACCACCCTCACGTCTTCTCGCCTGGGTACCATTTTTACGCCTTCTTTGAGGAGGATGGCTGAGTTCCGGTTTTGGCCTGGTGGAGGCCTTTTCGGCCTCTGCCAGGTTTGGCCCGGTAAGCCACCCCTCCCCTAGGAGGTGCAAAGCCTCTGCCTCCCCTTGCACCTATGCCTCGCCGGGGCGTTCCCCGAGTCGCCTTATCCGTGGGGAGAGGCGCCCCTCGAGATGTTCCCGGCGTGGCTAGGTCAAGCTGTGGGGAGGGTTGGGCTGGTGGGTTTTCTACCACGTCTTTTTCAGCCGCGGCAGAAATCGTCTCAGAGGATGCTGAGAGATCTGTCGGACCCCCATTGCTGGTCCTGACTCTGAAAGTTACCTTTCTGAAGCCTAGACCAGCCCTGAGGTTCATCTCTCTCAGAGCCTCCGCTGAGGGCTCGTCAATGGAGTACGTGGCCACAAGGCCACCCCTCTCCTCCCTCGCGTGGAGCACCCTCCAGTGCTCCGTGTTTAGTCCTACGTTACTCCGCAGTAGTGCGAGGGCAGCCTCCGCAGAGTCCGCCTCCGAGCTGGGGATAAAAGTCGTGGCCAGCGTTGGTTTTGGCAGTTCACTCTCGGACATGCAGGAGAGCCCCGCGCCTGGCCACGGCTTCAAGGTGGGGACTTTTCACTTCAGCCACTCCCCGCTTTTCTGGTTCTCGCATGTCACCAGAATCCATCCGGGTTTGTGGCTAAGGCCAAGAAAAATGAGCCCAGAGCCTTTTTCGGCTCCAGCTAACTCCTCGAGTAAGGCACGATGCACCTTCGACATTTCCTCACCGGTCATGTCATGGGTACTGCGAATGCCCACTCGTACAGCGCCTGCTATCTCCCGGAAGCTGGGCCTAGACGACCCTGGCGCCTGGTTAGCGTCCAGCCTTAGTGTCTTTTTAGGGACGTTCTTTGGAGATTCCTCCTCAGATCGTTCCCTTTTAAGGCTCCTTGCCTCCGGTAACGGAACTTTCCCTGTCTTAGCGAGGTCGTCCCAGGTCTGTATTGCCAGATCCCTCGCCTCCGCTTGCGACAGGTTGTTTGTTGTGAGAAGCTTTTTGTACCGTCGCCTGTCAGCGCCGGACAGCCTCTTCATCTTTTGGCCCCTACTGGAGTCCGTAGGCGTATTTGAGGTCTGTCCAACCTCATTAACGCCCTCCGTCCTCTCAGCTGGAGCCACAGCATCGGTTTCCATAGAGGCAACTGCATCGCCTCCTACAGAGCCCGTAACTGACGTCTCTCTACTTTCTAACAATATGTCTTCATCCATACTGTTCCCACGAGTAGCTAGGGAAATAAACGGTCACAACCGGCAGAGCCCCGCATGCCGGCTGAAGGGCAAGAAATACTCCCCGATTCGCCCTGTTGTCGGAGAGACACCGTCCAAGGCTGAGCACCCCCTCAGTCACGCATCCTTCGGCACGGTACGAATGACACCTTGGATTGGGTTTGGGGGATTGTTTGGAGGGATTGAGGAAGTGGGTGTAGGTGGGGTAAGTTGGGATTGCGTCTGAGGTTTCAGTTTGTGCCCGCATCACAGCTGGGGAGCTGAGGATGCAGACACGTAACAGGCGGCAACCACGTGAAGGATGACCATCAGACTTGCCTTGGGGATCTCAGTGACTTGCACTCTCCCCCAAGGCCATTCGCCAGCTTAGCTAATCGGACAGATTGCTAAGCTAGAGCTAGGTCTCAGATCACATCAGCAGTGAAATAGACCACACTCCGCCCTTTGCCAATGATCCATTGATGCTGAGCCATTGAAATCCTACCCTCTATTTCCTTATTGTGTATTACTTGTATAGAGAGGGACGGTAACTTAGAATTTGTGAATTATGTGCTGTCGTCTGTACCTACCTTAGCGACCGAACCTTGCTTATGGTGGAAATATGATTTAGCGCAATATTAAACGTTTTTTATTATATAAAGATCGATGGAACCATTTTCAAAATAATTTTCCATATATCGTTAGTATATTATTATATACGTTTACTATCAGTACCTATTACTTCTCTAAATACTTTAATTAAATTAAGTGATTGTTTATTTGAGCTGGCCAAAAAATGTGATTATGCGGTACGGTTATAATTATATTTTAGCGTAGTTGTACTTTACAAAATTAAAGGTTTCAATAATATGTAACTAAAATTATTAAATTAATTAAGTAAATCAAATAACAAGACATTTACTAATAGAGATTCAGAGTTGTTCAAGCCGGGCGGCTTGAACAACTCTGAATCTCTATTAGTAGGAAACCAAGGAAAATGCATCGATTTCCTAGGACGTCCCTGGGCCTTACTGTTTAGTGTCGTATTAACCGACTTCAAATGAAGCAGGTTGTCTATTTGACTAAACAGTCAAATAGACAACCTGCTTCATTTTATTTAAATAATATTTTATTATTTAACCCCCGACGCAAAAAGAGGAGTGTTGTAAGTTTGACGTCGATGTCTGTCTGTCTGTGTGTGTGTCTATCTGTGGCATCGTAGCTCTGAATCGGATGAACCGATTTTGATTTTGTTCTTTTTTCTATGTTAGGTGAATCTGTCAGGAATGTTCTTACTTGCACATCCAGCTATCCCAATCTGTCAAATTTCTATTAAAGATTTTCAACTTTATTACGTAAGTATAAAGTTCACTTTCAAATGGGGAAATTTGACAGATTGGGGTAGCTTGATGTGCTGGCGTCTGTACCTATGTTTGATCAAAATCGGTCCAAGATGGCTGCTCCATCAAAATGGCGAATAACATATTTTTACACCACTTCTTCAATAAGGGTATCAAATGAAAGGGATTGAGTATTCTTCTGGTCAATCACTTTCTATGTAGTGTATTTCTAGATATAGCGTATAGATAGATATGTAGATATACACAAAGGCAATGTCAAATATTCTTAAAAAAATTGATTTATTTATTTTGATTTTATGTTACAGAATTATTCCGGTATTTATATTTTTTAATCGATAGGATTTTTTTTAAACAGTAATTATCATAGAATACTACTGTTGATCCCGTCTTACAGAAATAGCGGTGGTGGGTAAAAGAGTGGGACTAGTCCAAAAAGAACTGCCTATACGGTGAAGTAAAGTACTATGTGGCAGCCGCATAAAAGAAGCAAACAATATATAATATTCACATAGTAGGTCAACTAAATATACACAGTCCAGCTCGTAGCAACGAAAGACGAACTCTCCCGCGATAGTGTGAGTTATTATAAATTCACCAATCAATAACAGCTCTTTTTATAGATGGTAACACTTTAAATTGAGAATAACGATATAACATAGATATATGCCTGTGCTGCCGAATCTATGCAATACTATATAAAACTATTTTTTTATATCATTACATTTCTTTCTATCAAACCTTTCATTATAAGGATAGGGATTTATTTTATTGTATCAACTTAGTTTTGGCCCGAAATGCCTTCATCATCATCATAATAACAGCGGTAAGAAGGCCACTTCTGAACAAAATCGGGAGACTTTTGTTCAGCAGTGCACTTCTTACCAAGTATCATCTTGGGGGGATATGCCATAATCGCCACGCTTAGCAAACGGGTTAACGAGCGCAGTAAGATGGTATTACGCACTCGTAGGTTCTGCACATTAAAACTCCGAGATATTTTCCACACACAATATTTAATCGAACAGAGTAACGTTCGAACAGAGTAACGTTCTAATCTACCGTCGTGCAAAGAATGACTCTTTAATAATTCTCCTACCCTATTTATATTTTTATCAGTGACAACCATTTGAAAGTCTAATATCGATTATTAATAGTTTTAAGATGTAAAATTATAATAGAATTATTATAGTAATTAATAAGATGATAATCACTAATCAAATAAATAATCCCAGTTTAAATATATTATTATAACATAGAAGCTACGTCATATACATTACGCGGCTTTTGAGTACTTGATAACAATGGTCATAGTACTCAGAGAGACGCTGCTGTCCGTACTTTGCTAGATATTCCCTCGAGTCAACTTCTACGCCCCCCACGGGATGGGATGGGGTGCTGATATTCGCCATCGCCACCACACAGCAAGGCCTGTCGCCCAATAGCGGGCCTATTTATAATAAGTATATGACGTATACGCGTATTATAATATACAGGTAAGTTTTACTAGTTGGACAGCTCTATTTACATCCTGTTCTTTTCATATGAGGTCTATTAAAGAGAGAGAGAGAGAAAGAGAGATATGTAATTACATTTAAATTGGTTTAGTGGTGTAAAATCCAAAATTTCCAGCATTATCAACTTATCTTATTAATATTAGCAATAACTCACACAAAGGCAGTACATGCTTAGTGCCTGTACTTCCTTTGTGTGAGTGCATGCTGACGCGTGTATGTATTAACAAACACATAAATCCTTTTTGAATGTGTTACCCAATGGGAGCGAAGATCTCCAAGAGTGCGTAAATGCAATGTGTGCGTGTCTTTGTATTTATTCAGTGAGTCATTGTGTGCGTAAATTCATTTGGCGACACTTGGACTGCATATGATATTGCTGCTAAACATATCAATCATATTCGTGCACATCCCACAAAGTTTTGTCCTGGGTGAAGAACGAAATAAAAACTTTTCATAGCCTCTTGCTGAGAGACTCTGCTGTGGACATCGAATACTGTGCCGAGGTCTTTCAAAGTCTCAGCCATGAATACTTTATCATTGGCAAACCGGAGGTGAGTCATTTGGCGAGTACATCATTGACTTTGATGCCAAAGAATTTCCAGTTCAGAAGCAAGAAGACATCCCAATGCAGTTGTGAACAATTTCGGAGATACTACATCTCCTTGTCTTACGCCTCGCTGCAATTGGATAGGTTTCCAGTTCTGGTCCTGGAGTCGGACTGAAAAGTTGGCGTTCTGGTACAAACACTTTAACACCTGTGGCTGGAAGTCGTCAAACCTGTGTGCGCTACGATTCGTAATGACTCCAGAAAACTGTAAAGATAGCTATATTGTGATGGATCTGTAATTGTTCAATAGGGTTTTGTTACTCTTTTTGAGGAAGAAGACAACCACACTCTTATCCAATAAAAATGGCGATTTTTAGCCCCAATAATTAATTTTCGCATATAAAATTGAACCATTATGAAAGTATAAACTGATAATGAGTTTAATGAATAAGCTAATTAATGTTTTGAATAAATACATTAACTTACATCTATTCATATAAATAATAAATATATTTTTTTTTCAAACAACCTCCCAATTTAAACTTTAGGTATATCTGTTTGCTACTTGACTATATACAGAAAAGGTTGTTATCGACTTCTTTACTTTAGACCCTTCTCAAAGAGAAATAGCATATTGAATTCAGACCCTCACGTTAGATGCGGGCAAGTTTTATAATCGAACTAAATGTCAAACATGTATCTAGAAAAACATTTGCGATAAACGCACGACCAGCCATTGAAATCCTACCCTCTATTTCCTTATTGTGTATTATTTGTATAGAGAGGGACGGTAACTTAGAATTTGAGAATTAAATTAGTACCTTTTCTACCGAACTTCACTTATTTTACTCATATTGCGCTAAAAAGTTTTTCCCCCATTATGAACATTATATAAAGATCGATAAAACAATTTTCTAAAACATATTCCAGATATCGTTAGTATGTATACGTTTACTACCAGTTCCTATCACTTCGCTAAATACTTTAATTAAATTTGACGAGCCTGTTGGCGTGGTTGGCAAATGCTTGCTTTTCACGACGGAGGTCGTGGGTTCGATTCCCACCCAGGACAGATATCTGTGTGCATGAAAATGTCTGTTTGTCCCGAGTCTGGGTGTAATTATATAAGTATGTATTTACAAAAGAAAAGTATTATTATGTAATATATCAGTCATCAGCTCTGCTTAGTTTGGGATCAGATGGCCGTGTGTAAATAATATCCCAGGACATTTTTAAACGAAGTGATTGTTTATTTGAGCTGCCCAAATAAATTGGTTTTGCGGTATGGTTATAATAATAGTTCAGCGCAGTCAAATATTAAAACCAATAATATGTAACTAAAATTATTAAATTAATTAAGTAAGTAAGCGCTTTTTTATGCGTAAGTTCTACTTTTATTTGTAATTTTGTATTTTGATTTAAGTTAATAATGATAGTTTTAATTTGTTCGGTAATCGATTTCCAATCCTTATCTATACTTATAGTTTTATTTATTTCAAGACATTAAATAATACATGCCTACTTATTTATCGTATGCACAGTGGTAAACCTAGAGTCAGAGTTGTTCAAGGCATCAGCAGATATGGGGACCTCAGCAGATAAGGGCTTAACGACTGTTACCTAATTGGCTACAACCCGGACCGATAACGTGACTTCCGTTGCAGACGCTCAGTAACTAAACCACTTTAGCGGTCACCCAACCATGGACTGACTGCAAGCCTAGTTGCTTAACATCGTCAATCACTTACAGACCGGTGATAGAATTTTTTCACAATAATTTTATAATCTGCCAAATTTAATCTTAGTTGCTAAACTAATATTGTAAAATGTATCCATCAAAAATATGGCCATAGCACTAAAACTTGCATGTGCGGAGCATATTTCTGGAACAGGCTTAAGGGTTAAGTAAGCTTTACATTTTTCACAACCCAAATCCTTTGAGTGCTGGTATCTCACAGAAATCATAGGTAGCGTGGACACAGTGCTGTGTATTGCGTTGTGGTGAATACTAATCGGAGCTTCACTCAACACACAAAGGAATTCCTTATTTCCTAGATATACGAACCAACCTACTCGTAGCAGACTGAAGCTAAAATAATTAAACGCTTACATAATTATAATTGCAGAACAATACATTCATATATTATATGAATGTATTGTTCTGCATTTTAGCGTTGGCGTGGTTGATATATGCTTGCCTTTCACGCCACATGTTGTGGGTTCAATTCCCACCCAGGACAGACATTAGTATTTATCTATATAAGTATTTACAAAAGAAACGAGAGAGAAAAAGCAGTATAATATAATAATGTCCTCATAGCCGAATTTCTTAAGTCTCAATAGAGATTAGCTATCTGCGCGGGACATATTATAGTGCTCAAGTGCTCCAGTGCGTGCGCAAACACAGGAGTACTTTCCAGTCCATCATTCTCATGATCCGATGGGACGCCTAGCGACACGACCGGAAAGAGGTCAGGTACAGGACGGCTTTACGTGCTCTCCGAGGCACGGGGGTATAATAATAATTTAATTCAGAATAAATTCCATGTGTTTGTTACAATGACAACTTATAAATTAGTGTTTGTAAAAATTATTTCTTGCTGCGTGAACATCGTGGCAGAGCCCGCCGATAACACCGCCAACTCCCAGACTTCGGGCTGATGCTGAAAAATTGTTCTTTTTACAGAAAAGTCCAAAATCACTTTTTGGCCCGACCCGGGATTTGAACCCAGGGCCTCGTTTTCTGGGGGTGAACACGCTACCGTTAGACCAACGAGGGAGAGTATAATATATCAGTTATCTGGTTGCCATAATATACATAGTACAAGCTCTGCTTAGTTTGGGATCAGATGGCCGTGTGGGAATAATGTGTTAACATTATAATTTTTAATTTTATATTTTGTGGCAGAAAATGTCTATTATTATTTTTATTAAGTAGGTACTTGCTGTGCCCTGCGGTTTTACCCGCGTTAAATTGTATAAATTATCACAGTTCCTCCCCCGTAGGTGATAGCGTGATAATATGTAGCCTTATTATCAAAAAGTACTGCATGGATTTACTTCAAATTTTGCATGAATAGGTATTACTATCACCTACGGGAGAGGAGCTGTGATAATTTATAAAATTTAACGCGGGTAAAACTGCGGGGCACAGCTAGTAGCTAGTGTTGACCCAACCTCGTAGTAATATTCATGCAAAATTTGAAGTAAATCCATCCAGTAGGTACTTTTTGAGTTTAGCCCGGACATAAATACAGACTATTTTTGGTTTCGATATCGATAGAAAATCAAGCAACAAGTTTCCTTTTTAAAAATATTCAATGTACAGTTTTGTATTTTCTACGATTTTATTATATGTATAGATATTATTTTTCTGTAATTAATGTAGGCCACGATACGTTACACAGTCTTCTCTAACGCTACGTCCTACGTAGGCGGTTGAAAGCGAACGCGATTATGAAGCGGTGACACGCGAATTCAATGCGATGCGGTGCGACGCGGTGGCTATGTCCTACGTGCGCGCGAATCATCTCGCGAAGCCGCCATCGACGCCGCAAAAACACGACGGCACCGCATCCTGTTCGCGCGAAAATATCAAGCCAACTGATCGCGTTCGCTACATTTCGCGCCGCTCCGCACCGCGTTTTGTCACGTAGGACACTTCAATCGGCTTCGACTGTTTGTTGTTTTCACGCCGCGCCGCGCCGCTTCGCGTTCGCGTGTAGATCGCTCACGCAGGACGTCGCGTAACACTCACTGTCACTGACATTTAGCCATCATTCGCAAATGCCTTCGGCCAGAACATTCGTAGCTCCTACGTGCTACGTAACGTCATGGTACAGTCAGCAATAGAAGTAGCTTTACAGAAACAAAACTTTTACCCTCTTTATTCATTACTTACTTACTTACCGAATGGGCAGTGGTTACCCTAGTGTCAGAGTTGTTCAAGCCGCCCAGTAGGCCTCTGACATGGCTTAACGACTGTTGCCATATGACCACAACCGGGACCGACAGCTTAATGTGCCCTCCGAAGTACGGAGACGTTCAGAAATTGAACTTTGGTGGTCACCCATCTATGGACTGACAGCGAGCCTAGTTGCTTAACTTCGTCGATCGCTTACGGACTGGTGAGAGCATTATTCATTTGAAACTTACATATCATCGGAGAAATTTGATAAAAAGATCAAAATATATTCTTATCATTTATAGTAGTTTCGAATTTGTCCTTTTGTACGTTTGTCCGTTCGGTACTTTTGTTGCTGGCTTTACGTTTAGTTATTACGAAGGCCTCCTAAATGTTGATAAAATCAAAACAATTTACCCAATTCACCAGGTTACAGTCACGTATCAAAATCAATGTATTCAAACGCCTATCTTTAGATCTTTACAGTTAAAGTTTTGCAAGAACATATCAGTTATATTGGATATCAGGTATTCATTGCAAGAGTAAGCATTGGATAATCTATACATATAATAAAATCGTAGGAAAGTCGAAACTGTATATTGAATTTTTTTTAAAAAGGATACTTGTGGCGTGATCTGTAATCGGTATCGAAAACAAAAATATAGTTTTTAGAATTTTTGTCTGTGTGTCTGTTTGTCTGTATATATGTCCGGGCTAAACTCAAAAAGTACTGCATGGATTTACTTCAAGTTTTGCGTGAATATTACTAAGAGGTCGGGTCAACATATAGGCTACATATTATCACGCTATATATATTACGGGGGAGGAGCTGTGATAATTTATAAAATTAAACGCGGGTAAAATCCCGGGCCGCAGCTAGTTATGGAATATGGAGAATAAAAAAGGTTTATATCAACGTACAAAAATTGTTTGTAAAAAACATTTAGCAGGAAGCTGGAGTATTGTCGAGTATATTTTGACCAGAGATCCTAAAAAAATATATAATTTATCCATAATTTTACTTGCTCCAGGTAACAAAACAATATTTCTGAATTTTAAAACTAATGTCAAATATATATATATATATATATATATATATATATATATATATATATATATATATATATATATATATATATATATATATATATATATATATATATATATGTATATATGTATTCCACAAGCCATATAGACATGACTGATCTGCTGTGTTACGTGAACTATCTGTAAATGATTGCTATCATATACTTAATTTAAAATTATTGACTCTGTCTCAAAATGAATAATGTTATTGTTTCGAAGTTTTTCTTTTGTATACCTAAATATAATCTAAAATAATAAGCATTCAGACAACCGATCGAGCATATATTGTGTTTGCTTACTAAATAATTACTCTAATTGGACCAAATCCCGTGTTCATGCCCGCTTGAGTATGTTTCGCCGGACCGTCTCAACTGGGTCGTGTTGAAACCGGTAGTAGATAAACCCACTGAGTTTGTTTCGCTGGGTCTTCTCAGTTGGGGCGCATTGGATCCGGTGGTAGCATTAAAGCGCGACCGTCGTTATTAACACAAGGTCCGTCATAATAATAATACCTTTAATATAGACAGAACCATTGACAATATGTAGTAAAAATATTAGACTTAAACTAGATAATTAAACATAATCTCTTGACAATAACTTGATACGAGCTAGCTAAATATCATTTCTGTAATAAAATAAATTTTATAAATGTTTTCATACAAGATGTACCTAAATATCTATGCTACTAGAAATAATATCTAATGTATACAACTATATTACTACAAACATGTTCTGACTATTTACAAGCGCTTTTTTAAAGTCTACGTGAATAAAAACCTTTTTTATTTTATTTTTTATTTTATCGAAACTGCTATACATTGGTCGCGGTTGTCTGAGTAAGTTGCTTTAATCCCAATATAGCGGTAACTTATAATTAGAACCACGTAAAGGCTAAGTATATAAATAAAAAGCTTACCTTAAAATAGGAAGGGTTGCGCCGCAGAGAAACCCTTTATACTGACTAATTATAGAATAGTAAGTAATGAAGCAATATTTTGTATAGTACAGACGCCAGCACAACAAGCTACCCCAATCTGTCAAATTTCCCCAATTGAAAGTGAACCTTATGCTTTTGTGATAAAGTTAAAATATCTATAAAAGAAATTTGACAGATTGGGGTAGCTGGATATGCTGGTGTCTGTACGTACCTACTTAGTGCTTGTTGATCCAGCGTTGACAAATTGAACCGAAAATGGATTGGTGGGATTGAATTTTTGGTCAGGGGCCTAATTCGCCGGTTGTCGTGATCATGACCAGCATTCAAATAGATGAAGGTGGAAAATGACTACATCATTCGCTCAATCGGCTTCCATGAGCACATGTGATGTCATAAATGGTCCGGAATCGATTTATAACGTTGAAGCCGATTGGTATTGGTAGCCAAAAAAGGTAGGTCAAAAAAATTGTTATTGATCGATCAATCGATCGCATTTGTATACGCAATAAGTATCTTAAGAGTCATCCAGAAGTATGGCTATTGGAACTAATTGGAAGTAGTAGTACGCTTTGGTAAACCCTTGGCTTCCCTGTGTATTGATAGATGTGGAATGTAAACCCCACCTTAGGCCTTAATATGACTTGAGTAGATGGCTAGTTTACGTAGAGTGTGACGTGGCTGGAATTCAGCCTGGAAGACATTATTGTTTTATTTTAATATTTGAAACTGTTAATGGAAGTGGAAAGTCAATTCGTGTATCCTTAACAAACAAACATTTGCTAAGTGCCAAGAGTTTGACCCACCCCCGTGGAAATAAGCAGATGTTAGAAACGGTAATCCACTTCTTTACGTTCATGTTTCTACTTACTTAATTTCAATCTCGAAGCCAAGAAGGCACCCTTAGAAGGCATGTCTTACTTTTGAAACAACGCACGCACTGGAGAATTTAATCCTTGTGTCGCGGGGTACTTTACAAACATATAATTGACAAACACAAAGTTTATCCAGACTTAGAAGAACTATTTATGGGTCACACAAATAGTTGTACTGCGCAGGATTCGAACCCGAGGCACGAAGCGGCGAGGTGAATGTCTTAACGAAATCTAGGTTAACGACTTACACATAAGAGAACATTCTGAAACACTTAGAAGTTGAATCGTTCTATCGCATCGATCGATTTTAAGACAGGTAGGGCACAGCGTTCATTCGCTCGAAGAGCAGCCCGACTTGGAAAGTACTTCCACCTTATAGAAGACATTCCTTAATAATAACATTAACCAGTTTAATGTTGTGTTTCTGCGTGTGAGTAAGGTTGCCAGAGCCATGGAGCTATTACAAAGCTTTGTAATAGCTCCATGGCCAGAGCTCATCGGGGAGGGGGAAGTGTCCGCAAAACTTGTTTGCTGACTCTTAAAGGCCGGCAATTCACCAGCGACTCCTCTAGTGTTGCGAGTGTCCATGGGCGGTGGTGATCACTTACTATCAAGTGACCCACTTGCTTATTTGTTGCTTTGATATTAAAAAGAAATATATTTTTATTCTCTTATTATTCAGTACCTAGTGCACCTAGCTACCTACTTCTTTCTAAAGTCAAGTGGGAGAAATGCCCATTGTATTAAGTCCAACTTTCTACAAAGATGTGCATTAAGTTTTGGATAAATAAATAATTTATGTGGGCACTATTATACTACGGGACTAGTTGTTTTTGTATATTATCGTGTCTGTAAATTATATCTATGGGTATCAATTAGTTACCCGAAATAATTTTTATTTTATTTAAATTTTTTTTATTTAAAAAAAATTGTTGTGAGTGTTTACTAATATCTTTATCAGTCCGTTTTTTAGGGTTCCGTAGCCAAATGGCAAAAAGCGGAAACCTTTTAGATCCGTCATGTCTGTCTCTCCGTCCGTATGTCACAGATACTTTCTTCCGAAACTATAAGAACTATACTATTGAAACTTGGTAAGTAGGTAGATGTTTCCTGTGAACTGCATTAAGATTTTCACACAAAAATAGAAAAAAAAAACAATAAATTTTGGGGGTTCCTCATACTTAGACTGAAACTCAAAAATGTTATTTTCATCAAATCCATACTTGTGTATTATCTATGGATAGGTCTTCAAAAAAGGTTGGTCTTGATGTTTATATTATCGTATTTTTCTAAACTGAATAATTAAAAAAATATATGACGTACCATGCAAACTTCTACCGAAAATTGGTTTGAACGAGATCTATTAAGTAGTTTTTAAGGTTCCGTACCCAAAGGGTATAACGGGACCCTATTACTAAGACTTCTCTCTAGATTTAACAAGGTCGGGGAGAAATAACTGGTAGAACCGACAGTTCAACGTAGTCTCTCAGGCACAGGTAAGAATAACATCGCAAGCGTCCAGACTTCGGGTTGATACTCGCTGGTTTTATTATCAGAAAAACACTATTTTTGATCCAGCCTGGGCATTGAACCCTGGATTAGAAATAAAATTGAAGTCGGTTGTATGAAAATTTAGGAAGTGATCATTTGTTTATAAAAATCTCATATAAATATAATAGCAGCTTAATTTCTTTTGGTATAGTTAAAAAGCGGAACTTCAAACTTGCGAAATGGTCAGAGTACAGCGAAATCCTAGAAAACTATTTAATGCAAACTGTTGTTCCAAGAAATGTACAATCTTTGTATGACAACTTTTTAGAACAGTTAAATAAAGCCGCGGATCAATGTATTCCTTTCATTAAAATCTGTAATAATCCGACAAATGGGTTTCGGCCAAAATCCTATTAGAATACTACTCTCTCCCATTCGGTAGCACAACGTAGATTGGCATTGAAAAATTTTAGGAGAAATCCCACACCAAATAATTTAAGTGCACTGGATCGCAAAACAGAAGCTGCTAAAAAAGTCATCAGTCAAGAGAAGTTGAAAGATTGGCAAAATTACTGCAGTAGCGTTAATGAACAAACATCTAGTTCTGAAATGTGGAAACGTATGGGGTGGATTAAGGGACGTGCAACTCCTAGGTCATCTGTATCTAACGAACACAAGGTTGATCTCCTGTGTAGTCTTGCTCCTGATTACGTCTACCCAAAACATCAGCAGTTTAAATCAAATAATACAGTACTAGAGGATGAATTTACTTTACAAGAAATGTTAAATTGCTTTAAACGAAAAGACACAGCTCCTGGTGCTGATGGGATTACATATTCTTTAATATTTTATTTATCTCCTGTTAGCAGAGAATATTTACTAAATCTATACAATCTCATTTTTAGTACGGGTATTATTCCAAAGCAATGGCGGGATATATTGGTAACACCAATACCAAAATTCTCGCCTGATAACACTAGCTTTAAATTAAGACCTATTTCCTTAATATCCTGTATTTGTAAAATCTTCCACTCAATGCTGACAAAGCGGCTTGAGTGGTATATTGAAAAGAATAAGTTGTTATCTCAGTATACCTCTGGATTTAGGAGAGGACAATCTTGCCAGGACTGTTTAGTTAAATTAGTCAGTCAAATTTATACAGGGTTTTCACGTAAAACCCCAACAGTAGCCTGCTTTCTTGACATAACGAATGCTTATAATAATGTATTAATAGATGTCCTAGTAAATATTTTAGATGAGATAGGAATCGGAAAAACGTTTTGCCAATATTTATGGAATTTTTTGAGCGAGAGACACCTTATGATTAGAGATGAAACAGATAAAAGCAAATTTTTCATAAGATATACAGATAGAGGATTGGCTCAAGGAGACCCAAATTTCACCCCTACTTTTCAACATAGGCACAATTAAGTGCTTTCAAGTAATTCAAAACGTGACTATGTGTCAATACGCAGATGATTTTGTCTTATACCAAACGTCTAATAATTTAAAAGAATCCCAGCGCGCACTTCAAACAGCGCTAGATAGATTGTGCTATGTGCTAGATGAGTTAGGATTAGAATTATCGGCCGCAAAATCTAAAGTGTGTATTTTTAGCAGGGGTTTTAGAAAGCCAACGGTTGAACTTAAAATAAATAGTCGCAATTTAGATACAGTTGATAGTTATAAATACTTAGGGGTATGGCTGGACAGGTGCTTGCGTTGGAGTAAGCATATTAACTCAACTGTGGAAAAAGTCCAAAGAAATCTTAGTTTACTTAAAGTTTTGGCAGGTAGGTCCTGGGGATTGCACCCTCAACATTTGAGACATATTTATATAGCTTTAATTAGAAGTCGTATAGATTATAGTTGTTACATATATGATGCTAGTGCGAAGTGTCACTTAGATAAGTTGAATAAGTTACAAAATCAAGCTTTACGGGTTATAGGAGGTTTTATCAAATCCACTCCTATACACGTTATGGAGAGTGAGCTTTGTGTGGTTCCGCTGTGCATACGAAGAAAATATTTAGCATATAAGTTTTGTCTTAAAGCCAAGTCCGTAGAAAATAATATAACGAATACCTTGTTAGATGAACTTTATGCTCTTCGACAAAATAGTTACTGGCGAAATAAGGTTATTCCTATAATCGCCGCAGCATTTAACGAGGTTAAAGAAATTGAGGTAGCATCTTCTTACCCTTTACTTATGTTTACCCTGAGAACATGGGTCACTAACATTAATGTGAACAAAATAATTGACTGTAGTTTAGAATCAGTAAAGCTACCGAAGGGGCATTATGATTACAGTGTACTAAAACACGAAGTGGCTAAAGAACTATGCACAAAGTACAATGGTTGGTTTACTATATTCACAGATGGGTCAAAGAGTGAAGAAGGTCGCGGAGCGGCTTACTATATACCCTGTAAAGATGTAAATAACATAAATAATAATTGTTTTAAAATAAGTAAACCAGCATCCATTATGACGTTGGAGCTCATTGCGATCTCAGAAGCATTGGATTTTGTCATAAATTGTCAAAACAGAAATACTGTTATTTGTACTGACAGTAAAAGTTCCCTACAGCATATAGCTCGATGCGCCTCTGGCCTCAGAGGTGCTTCGATAGCTTATGGCATTCTATCTAAGATAGACGAACTTAATCAAAAAGGTGTGCAGCTGAGATTGCAATGGGTCCCATCGCATATTGGAATACGGGGTAATGAGCAGGCTGATATGTTGGCCAAATACGCAGCCAAACACGGAAAACAAACTAATATTACTCTTGATTATTCCGAAATATTACCAAAATTCAAAAATGTTTGTTATGATCATTGGAAGGAATATTTTGATAGAACTTCATTAGAAAAAGGAATTTGGTATAAAACCATACAGTGTCAGCCTCCCCGTTTACCCTGGTTTGTAAATATTAACCTAAGCAGAAAATTTGTGGTGAAAGCTCACAGACTCAGATCGGGACATATTCCATGTAACAAATTCGCTTTCTTGATGAAAAAGATAACCTCTCCCAACTGTGAGATGTGTGGAGTTGTAGAAGATATGCATCATTTGTTGATGGAATGTGTCCAGTATGAGGCTGATAGGAATAAGTTGTTCAGGGCTGTGAAGTTGAACAAGAACAATATAGGTACATTCCACCATATATTAAGTAAGCCGACTTCCGCTGATGCGAGAAAGTTGTTCGAGTTTATGGCCCTGATCCATTGATCCCGTTTGATTTGAAACTTGTCTTAGGGTACGATGGGACTGACATACGCTGTGCGTTATAAAAGTCCCTAAATAATAAAGAAAAAAAAAAAAAAATCGGTTGTATGACAATAAACCGACTTCAAAAATGGAGACTAATTCGAATGTATGTATTTTTTTTCGCCGTTATTTGTGAGTCAATTTAGATAATTCTTCAATAGTGAATAGGTACTGTCGAAACATTCGCATATAAATTTCGTTCCCATCAGTCGTTATTAAGAAAAGCTGAAGTCGGTTGATTATTTCTTAACAGTAATTATTCACATATTAATTATACAATAGAAGTGTTACTATATTCCATCCGATCGATAAGAGTTGAGTGGCTTGCCACTGACTTACTAATTACACAGCCTGTAAAACAGTTTGATGTCGCCGGAAATTCTGATATAAACCTTGGGTAGAGTTCAACTACTCTAAAGTGGGCTCCTACGAACCACATTATTAAAATGAAAACACTGATATCGTGAATTAGACACACGTGAAAGATGTAACAATTCCTTGTTATAAACGGCTTTTTTGTAGGGACTACAGATAGGTATATGAAAACCTTTGGGGGAGGCCTACGTCCAGCAGCATCGGTGTGATATGTTTAGGAGGTATGTAATACAGACATAAACTTAAGTACATACTGACAAGATATTGCAGTTGCGTTTTAGCAATGTCAAAATAATAAATGAATGTTTAAATACTAAAAGGGCTCCTGTCACTCATAAAACGACAAAGTAAAATGTTAGAGTATTAAAAAAAATCAAATATTCCTAAAACTTTTACTATCTAAACTTTGGTTTTGACATTATGTTATAGAGTATAGTGCTACAAACTTATCTGGCCCGGTGGCCAAAAGTAGAACTAACGACGCCAGTTTGAAATGTCAATCGGCCTGTTATTCCATGACATTCCTGCCATTGATTGTTTGTTGCGCGTATTTATTTTTCTTAATGTGTTTTTAATTGTGAAAAATGCTGAAAGCTTTAAAAAGTGATGCGAGGAATGTTATATTACAAGTATTGAATTCTATGAAGGAAGAAAAACGCCTTCAGGCACCAATTATACCCTTCAATAAGTTGTATGAACGCGTAGCTGCTGCTACAGGTTAGTGTTGTCAGCTTCTGAAAAAATACGAAATTCCCCCTCGCATTTTAAACTAAAATACATATTTTAAAATATTCATTATTTATTTATTTTTTGCTATTTCCTTTGTAGGTGTCCGGGAGCGATTTGTAAGAAAACTTGTGAAAGAAAAAGAGCAAGCAGATGCAAAAATTTATAGCAGATCAGAATATCGGAAGATCGAATTCTGAAATCCTATCATTGATTGCAGAAGCTTTTGATAAAATAACAGTCAATGAATGGCAAAAGCATTGCAATCATTTAAAAAAATATTGAAAATGTGTATCGAAAAAGGGATGGATACTTAGACGAGCTTTTCATCATTCATTTAGGTAGTGATAGTGAAAGCGAAAGCAGTGTTTCCGATAATGATGATGATGAAATGACCTCTGAATTAAACCATTCCGGTGACATAATAATACCTGGAGTATCTCCGTTAGAGAACACTCAGCATACATTTTATGTAAATGATCATAATTATTCTATAAAAATATAATGATTTGTAATGACAGTATTTGTTTGCTTTTTAGTGAAGTAACATTTACGTTACAATGTGCATATTATTTTTACCCACTTATTTGCAAAAAATAGTTACTAGCAACACTAAATGCGATAACAGCGACGCTGCCAGCGGGCCAGATAAGTTTGTGGGACTGTATATAGCAAGATATAACTCCTTTTGACAGAAAACGATTTTTTTTAAATTCAATTTTACGGCTCTGGCTTCTTCGGCCTTATGAGCCTTCCGTAAAATATATTTTAATTTCATTTATTTTGGTCATTTCAAGTAAAGTCCGTCACAGTCAAGTCATACGTAGTCCTTATCATACCCCAGTAAAGCAGTGGAGACTTTACTAGAGACTTATATGGAGTTTTAGATTCAACACAGAAAATCTCAATTCACGGCAATATGGCACTTTCCTCCACTTGAGTACGTTGTCCATTATGTTATGTGTAAAAATCCACCATATGTACACATAAAAACTTGAAATGACACTAGGTTTTGAAAATGAAACAATGCCCTGATGCGTCTTTTTCCGTGTTGGCGCCAAAACCCCGGCAGTAAAACGATGTAAGTAGGTGTTGCCAAGTCATTGAAACAATAAAAGTATTTTGGGTAAAAAGTGACATGTGCCTATATACCTTAAAACCTTGGGTTTGTGAGCCTTATTTCAGTTTATGAAAGGAATCTAATTTAATGAACTACTGTTATTGATGAAATAAATAAAGCTCACGGTAGTATATACTGAAACGATTGACAGGCCATACTTACTGCATATTGTTTAAAAATTTTGCTGCTTAGTGGAAACCAATATAGTGTAGAAAGACTATTTCAGTTCTATGACGTCATATTGATATAACCGGCTGTAAACAGAAGCGGGTTAAATAAATTTTATATTAAGGCTAAAAGGTCTGAAAGTGTTGGCATGTTAGCGGTCGTAACTGTGGATAAAACTGAAAGTTTTAAACTTTATACTTGTGAAAGTATGTGTAAAAGGCCTTGGCACCCACCCAACTGTTTCATTCATACCGAAACATCTTGTTCATTGTTTTGTTTTACTCTTTCCACATACGTATAGAAATGAAACTAATGATTATAATTGATTAATAGAGCACTCTTTATTGAAACAGTAAAAAAATACATTGAGTATAACCAAGCGACCCGCCCCGGTTTCGCTCAGGATCAATATATATAAACAAAAATCAGTTATTGTACTGATTTCCATGCTCTCGTGACGGTCGCTAAAACTGTGATGATAATGAACTGTAATAGTAAGACAATTAACCACGTGGATTCGTTTCTAGGTAATGAAGAGTAATATCAACACGTAGTACTTACATTATTATTATTTTATCTACCTACCATCGATAGTTTTCGCAACGCTCGGCCAATAATAACTTTTATAGTCCCATTTTTTACATAATGTATTATTGTAATTCTGGCAGTGTTCTCAATTTTTGATCTGAAACATCTATAGCCGCACGTAAAACAGATTTCTGGCGGGGCGACGCATGCCATGGCGACGCGTCGCCACGCTATACGATAGCAGTGTGTACGGTGTGGCGACGCGACGCCATGCGCAATCGACTTTTTATTTTATCATTATGACATATTTAGTTCCTATCACAATATCTTCTTTTCTGCATATTACTTTTACAAAATAATGTCGATGTTTCACATCTGCCAGGCGTCCCGTGACGGCTCTTTTTTTTGTTGATAAAATACAGTCTTAGTTTTTAGCTGATAATGTTGTTTTCTATATGTTCAGTAGTTTTTAGTTAAGTAATACATTTCAAGAAAAACAAACAAACGTATAACAAATTGTAATCTTATCTCTTTATCCCTCTCTTTATGCCGGTTGGCATTTGGTTGGTAAATACTTGCCTTTCACGCCGCAGTTCGTAAAGTCGCCGAACATTGTTTTCGTGAATGGCGTTCAAATAAATAAAGGTTAAAAAGGACTTAATCAATCGAAATTTTTTTGAACGCCATTTAAGAAACCGATGTTCGGTGACTTAGCCGGTAGAGCCCCAGGTAACCTTGTGAATAATGTCCCAGGAAATTATTATAATTTAAGTATAATACCTATTGGTTTAGATCTTTTGACCACGGGTCTTCCACACATCATTAGATTTCGTAGGAACTGTACCTAAGTGAAGTAGACAGTAGTGAAAGTGCAACAATTGCCTTGGTTATAAATACTTTACCTAATTTAATTGAGTAAAAATTTCCAGTACATTAACATTTTAACCATAGAATATACCTGTTGGCGTGGTTGGTAGGTACACTGCCTCTCATACCGCGGGTCGCGCGTTCGATTCCCTCCCGGGACAGATACTTGTGTGCATGAACATGTCTGGTGTCCTGAGTCTAGGTGTAAATTATCTATATAAAATAGTAATGAATATGTAGTATATCAGTTATCTGGTTTCCATAGTAGAGGCCACAAGCTCTGTTTAGTTTGGAATCAGAAGTCCGTGTGTGAATAATATCCCAGGATATTATTATAAACTAGAATTAGTGACCGTTAATACTCGACATTAGTTGCTTAAAATTGTTATTAAATATACCAGAAATGTAAAATCCTAAAATTATCAATTGCTACTTTACTATACAGCAACAAGGAACTGACACCATAAAAAACCGGCCAAGTGCGAGTCGGACTCGCACATGAAGGGTTCCGTAGCAGCGAGTATTTCAGTTGATTAAATGAAAGCAAATTGCAGTTTACGATTTATGACGTAATAAAAAAACTACTTGCTAGATCTTGTTCAAACCAATTTTCGTAGTTAGTTTGCATACATATATTTTTTTAAATTTTATCATTCTCTTATTTTTGAAGTTACAGGGGGGGGGGGGGGGGCACTCATTTTACCACTTTGGAAGTTTCTCTCGCGCAAACTATTCAGTTTAGAAAAAAATGATATTAGAAACCTTAATATCATTTTTGAGGACTTATCCATAGACATCTATGGGTACGATGAAAATATTATTTTTGAGTTTCAGTTATATGTAGGTATGGGGACTTCTTTTTCTATTTTTGTGTAAAAATCTTAATGCGGTTCATCGAACACATCTACTTACCACGTTACAACAGTACAGCTCTTATAGTTTCGGAAAAAAGTGGCCGTAACACACGGACGGACAGACAAACAGACAGACAGACGTGACGAATCTATAAGGGTTCCGTGTTTTGCCATTTGGCTACGGAACCCTAAATAAAAAGGAGTTAATTATTTCCATGAACTGGTTAGAAGACAACACTCTACAGCCAATATTTATAAAACTAAATTGATTCAATTAAATACATTTAACTCGCCAGTAATATTGACGGCAATTGTCATCATACCAGTAGTAAGAAGTCCACCGCTGGACTAAGTACTCCACAAACATCGGTCATGCTTTATTTATAAAAGCTGATCAATTTGTATACGCTCTCCGAAAGCTACAACTACACAAGCTCTGCTTAGTTTGGGTTCAGATGGCCGTGTGTGAATGATGTCCAAAGATGTTATTATTATTAATATTAGAACATACATGGGGGTGATTCGGACTCCTCATCATAAAGTGTCTGAATTTTGCGCTTGAACGCCAATTCCTTGGCCACCCTATATAAGTTTTTATGTCAATAAAAAGGAGCTTTGTATAGTAATAGATAATAATATCTTCGGAAATCATTCACACACGGCCATCTGATCCCAAACTAAGCAGAGCTCGTGTACTATGGAAACCAGGCAACTGCTATAGGTAGTACATATACTACTCAATTTTTTTGTAAATACATACTTCTAAATAAAATTACTCCTAGACTCAGAACAAACAGTTATTTTCATGCACACTAATTACAGTTCAGGGTGGTAATCGAATCCACGACCTGGGCGGCTACCGGCTAAGTCACCGAATATCGTGATAGTAATCTGCGTTCAAATAAATAAAGGTTAAAAATGAATTAATCAATCGTTTGATCGGCTTTCATGAGCACCTGTGACGTCATAAATGGTCCGGAATAGATTTTCAACGTCGAAGCCGATTAAAAGGTTGATCAAGTCATTTTTATCCTTTATTTATTTGAACGCCGGTCACTATCACGATGTTCGGCGATTTAGCCGGTAGCCCCCCTGCGGTGTGAAAGGCAAGTAGGTATATGCCAACCACGCCAACCGACTCCAAAATGATAAATAGTTATCTATCCAAGTGCAGGCAGTTCATATGCTCTAAATTCTTGAACACAAAGATAAGCTTCAGAGTTCCCCCCACACGATTCTTTAAGATGTCGTAATATCAAGTAAACTCCCGTCCCTATGAAACTGTCCATGAATACGAAATATACATGAATAGGAATGTTAGCTAGGTATATGTATACCTATATATACTCCTTAGGGGGTATTCACATTACGCGATTTGTAGACTGACATTTTAAATTGACATAAGAATGCTTAAACTTTAACATTTTGTGTAACCTCGGCATGTGTTAAATCTTTACGCACAATGCTGCATTAATTGTATGACAAATAAGGTTTCTTTCCATTTATCGGGACTAGTCCCTCCCTCTTACCCACCACTGCAACTCCTGTAAGCCAGGATCAACAGAGGCACACAATGAAATGACACTGAGCGGTGAGACTCAGGCATGTCCCGTGGATTGGCTTTAATTGTCTTGGATCCCGCAACGAATTTAACCAGAAAGAAAAAAGGAGGAGTTAGAAAATGAATAGTTCCAAACACAAATGACAAATAACGTTTGTGACAAACCGTGGCTTTGAAAATCCGTGTCGAAGTAATCTGTAATCTAACGAAAATCTAAAGTCAGGCCGCTGAAATAATATCATTAGTGATAGGAATAAACATAAATTTAGTGAATAATAATAATGTTTGTTGCCAGTTCACAGAATAATATAGTTTTCTATATGCGTTATAGACATAAAAACAGAGAAAACTATATATTTATTGACAGTTAACATAATACTATAGATAAATAAATAAATAAATAAAAAAGGTTTTTATTCACGTAGACTTTAAAAAAGCGCTTGTAAATAGTCAGAACATGTTTGTAGTAATATAGTTGTATACATTAGATATTATTTCTAGTAACATAGATATTTAGGTACATCTTGTATGAAAACATTTATAAAATTTATTTTATTACAGAAATGATATTTAGCTAGCTCGTATCAAGATATTGTCAAGAGATTATGTTTAATTATCTAGTTTAAGTCTAATATTTTTACTACATATTGTCAATGGTTCTGTCTATATTAAAGGTATTATTATTATGACGGACCTTGTGTTAATAACGACGGTCGCGCTTTAATGCTACCACCGGATCCAATGCGCCCCAACTGAGAAGACCCAGCGAAACAAACTCAGTGGGTTCATCTACTACCGGTTTCAACACGACCCAGTTGAGACGGTCCGGCGAAACATACTCAAGCGGGCATGAACACGGGATTTGGTCCAATTAGAGTAATTATTTAGTAGGCAAACACAATATATGCTCGATCGGTTGTCTGAATGCTTATTATTTTAGATTATATTTAGGTATACAAAAGAAAAACTTCGAAACAATAACATTATTCATTTTGAGACAGAGTCAATAATTTTAAATTAAGTATATGATAGCAATCATTTACAGATAGTTCACGTAACACAGCAGATCAGTCATGTCTATATGGCTTGTGGAATACATATATACATATATATATATATATATATATATATATATATATATATATATATATATATATATATATATATATATATATATATATATATATATATATATATTGACATTAGTTTTAAAATTCAGAAATATTGTTTTGTTACCTGGAGCAAGTAAAATTATGGATAAATTATATATTTTTTTAGGATGAATATTTTTTCTAACAAACATTATATTCTGATATATATATTCCGATGGCACAGTAAGTATATTTATTTCTTTAAACAAATTTCGCAAAGAATCGCGACTGCCTAAACCATAAATGGCTCTGACTGCTCTTTTCTGCAATACAAAAATAGTACCTATGTCAGCCGCCGAACCCCACAGCAGAATGCCATACGACATAATGCTATGAAAGTACGCGAAATACACTAATCTAGCAATTTGTTCATCTGACAATTGCCTTATTTTCCAGACAGCATAGGAAGCCGAACTTAATTTACCTGCTAACTTTTCAATCTGAGGACCCCATTGCAATTTTGAATCAAGTGTCAATCCTAAAAATACGGTCGATGGGACTAAATCTAATATTTTCGCATTAAGTGCAACTGTTGGTACAATTTGAGTCACATTCGGCAATGAGAACCTGATGCATTTAGTTTTCCCTGCATTTAACAAGAGATTATTTGCCGAAAACCATTCTGATATAAAGCTGAGTGTTTTATTATGCTCAATAAGATCTTTATCCTTTCTATTTACTTTAAATATGAGCGAAGTATCATCAGCGAACAAAACTATGTCTGATACTTTCTCTACCACATAAGGGAGATCATTTATATAAACTAGAAATAAAAATGGGCCCAATATAGATCCTTGGGGCACCCCCATTTTCACAGGATGACGTGCCGAAGTGGCACCGCCTATCGAAACCATCTGTTGTCGCCCCGATAAATATAGGACATCACAAGATCAAGAGATGTGCCAGATATTCCATAGTACTTCAGTTTAACAACGAGCGTACGATGATCAACGCAATCGAAAGCCTTAGAGAGATCACAGAAAACTCCCAGCGCATCCTGTGATCCCTCCCAAGCCTCCAATATTGACCTAATTAATGTGCAACCTGCATCCTGAGTAGAGCGGCCCCTTGTAAACCCGAACTGCTTGTTATGCAATATTTCATTTACGTTAAAGTGCGACAACATTTGGCTGAGCATCAGCTTTTCAAATATTTTACTTAAAGCTGGTAGTATTGAGATAGGCCTATAATTCGTGGCATTTTTTGAACAACCTGCCTTGAAAATGGGTATTATCTTACTTATTTTCATTAAATCGGGAAAGACACCATCACTTATACAGCCATTGAAGATGGCTGCAAGAATTGTAGCAATGTTTAGTATGATTGATTCAATTACTTTAACAGACAGTCCCCACAAATCTTCTGTGCCTTTCCTTTTAATACTCTTAAAAGCTTTTATAATATCATCACTTGTTACGGATTTAAAACTAAAGTTAGGTACAGTTTGTTTTACGCTTTGATTTAAAAACAGTTCAGCCACATCTGGTGATGATGCGAGACACTTAGTAATATCCACGGGTATATTTGCAAAAAAAGCAGCTAAAAAATTGGCAATGGTAAGCTTGTCTGAAACCAGTTCATCACCAATATTCAATACTAATGTTTGATCTCTTGATCTACTTTTACCAGTTTCAGTATTAATTATTTGCCAAGCTGATTTTATTTTATTATCAGATTTTTTAATTTTATCTCTTATATATAAAGATTTAGCTTGAATGCAAACCTTTTTAAAAATTTTTGAATAATTTCTAACATAATTAATGAAATTGACATCAGGGTTATAGGACCTTCTGTCATACAACTCATATAAAAAATCTCTACTCAGTCTAATGCCTTGAGTTGCCCAAGAACTAAATTTTATCTTATTACTGTCAACCGTTATGTTTTTTATTTTACAAGCTTTATTAAATTCTTTGCAAATACAGTGGAATAATGTAGTGTACATATCGTTAGGCTTACTTTTGTTTGGCAATAGATGGCACAAACTATTCTCCAGGTTGTTACTGAACTTTCCCAAATTAGATTTTGTTAAAGGTCTAAAACTAATTTTTTGTTTATTTATATTTATCTCATTTTTTATCTTTACTATTTGGCATTTATGGTCAGAGCGAACACCAGCCACCAAACACTTCTCAGAGACATCAAAGTTGGTAATTATGTTATCAATGCAAGTAGCAGATGTGGTTGTGACTCTCGTGGCCTCAGAGAACAAGCATTTAAGGTTAAAGGACCGAAATACAGATAGAAATATGTTTATTTCAGGTGAATCTGCTAAAATGTTCATATTAAAATCACCACATACAAGGATTTTTTTTTACTTTTAATTTTCCTAAGAATGTCTTCTATTGTTGCTGTAAAAAGCTTTAAATCGGATGCTGGTGGTCTATACACACATATTATACAATAAAACTGCGTCTCTACACATGCCACCTCACACACACGCTCAATAGATAGTTGGCATATATCTTTACGTTCTTTAAATTTAATTTGGTCTCGAAGTAGTATCAGTACTCCACCACCCTCTGCCGAAACCCTATTATAAAAGCTGGCGACCCTATAGCCACAGACACTAAAAGCCATCTTGTGTGCCTTCAGCCATGTTTCTGTAAAACAAAGGATATCTATTTCATATTTTTCATTAAAAAGTTCTATGTCTAGAATTTTGCCAGAGAAGCGGTTTATATTTTGATGTGATAGAATTAGAAAGTTATCACACTTCTCTATTGTCATGCTTACATGTTTAAACTACTAACTAAATTGATTTTAATAACATTACTAAAAGATGGTATAAAAAGTGACTCTATAGAAAAATGTATAATTATTTTCATCACTAGTCATTTTCAACTGACAGGTGGCGCGGCGTCCGGAACTCTTAAAAGAATTTTTTTTACGATATAATCATGTGTTTTATTTACATATTCAACTTGATAACTAGCCTTAACTAATACAAGCAATACGTGTACATATTAAGTCATAGTCTTAACTAAACTGGTCCTAAAATCATACTTGGATAGTTTGCTAATAATTTTTTTTTGGCTTTTTATTGTCACTAAACTTAGTTATGTTTTACAATAATGCAAAAACCTCACAGGGTTTATCTGGGTACCGGCTTTTGGAAATCCAGTAGTTTTTGGTAAGTATGTACCATGAAGTACATACTGTCCTTAAGTCCCCACTCCTATAGTCTGAAGAGACGGGCGAGCAGAAACAGTGCAGACATATCACTGAGGAACGATGGCCTTACCTATTCTACAAGACCCCAGTTCTCTTATTACTAAGAAGTATATAGTATTGGCTGATACTAAGAATTGTTTTTAAAACAACAATGTCAAAAGCATATTATTATGCTTTTCCGGGATTTATACACTTTACGTTATGATCTGTAGTCAAACGTGAAACTACTAAAACAACTAACTAGTCTTCACCGTAATCCCCGAGAGCTACTAAGTTGTTATCGTATAGACGTCAGTACATCCAGCTACCCCAATCTGTCAAATTTCTTTTGTAGATTTTCAACTTTATCACAAAAGCTTAAGGTTCACTTTCAATTGGGGAAATTTGCCAGATTGGTGTAGCTTGATGTGCTGGCGTCTGTACCTATGGTAATACAGATTTATGTTCTGTGGAAAAAAAATATTTATTAGACACGAAATAAAGAAAAATAATAAAAGAAGTAGGTGAAAACAATCAGGAATGACGGAAAACCATAAATAAAAACGAATAATAATATAACTACTACTACAAAAATGTGCTTTTATAAAACCTACGGATATACTGCCGTTTGTGTCATATATCAACTTTACTATTCGATGCTACTAGGCACTTAAGCTTTTCTAAAAAAATTTATGAGAACGAGCGGAGCGAATCAATATATGGATTATTCAAATAAATAAATAAAATTAAGGCATGGGAACGGAAGTTTATTTTTTGTAAAAACATTTGTAGGTTTACCAACCTTGTTAAAAAAATTAAACATCCACTTCCATGCCTTTATTTTTTTTAGGTATTTTTTTATATAATTATTTTATGTATAAAAACGCTATAGGCTTCATCATATTTATAACTTGAAATACCTAAAGTATTACTCATCTAATCACCTATTCTTAGTACCTATGTTAAGTACAACATATCGCAGTGTAGTGTAATTGGTCCTTTATATGTTGTGCAGCAGGCTAGAGCTGACACCTCGTTGCGCACGTTCGCGAGCCCCCACAATGGTACTCGGAGCGTCGCTTGCAACTAGCAAATTTAAATTTAACGTGCATCCATTTTCCACGAAACGTGCAAAAATATCTCATGCGAGTAGGTAATAAATACATTCTGTATCTGTGACGTAAATATATTGTTAAATTAATATTCAGTTTAACCAAAATGTAATTATAACTAATTAAATTGATACACGATACACATTTTATTACAAGTCTATAAATATTGGATGCTCGAAACGAAACCTTCTACAAAACTTCGCCATTATTTATTCATTAGGTTCAATGTAATCAAGAAACTTCCCACTGAATGCCCCAATTTTGTCGAAAATTCACGAAAGAGCCAAGCCACAACCGCGAATCTGCAATTATTTAATCGTTTTCGAGGTGTTGCTCCACGGAAACTGTAGATTCATAACAATATCGAAAAATCTCTGGAGAGGTAACCAAATGAACGTCGTACATTGAAGTGTGTTCATGGAATAGTAAATCGTTTTGTTGGTGAAACTAGCAATAGAATGAGAATAAGACATGTGCTACGTTGTTTATAGAGCATACAGTAGGAGGTTATCGTATGGGGTGCCCCGGGCGCGATACCGGTCGGGGAACAGTGATCAGCCAAGGCGAGTGCGGACATACCGGAATAAATTCCTCAAGACTGGCGAAAAAATACTTACCTATATAAAACATTACAACTGTATTTTTACATTTCAAAGTTCAAATAGGTATTGTATTAAATATTTTATTTAGATTGTAACCAACTTCTATAATCTAAATACATTATTGACGAAAATTCTATAATATACTTACGAAAGTAAACAAGATAATTTGAAAAGGTTTATTAAATCGTGAGATACATTCCTATATTGAATTATAACTTGATCCGTTACTCCCAATAATTTAATTAAAACTACTATCTAACTCATCAACGCCTGAGCGTAACTTATCGATAACAGAGAGAACCTCCACCGTAATTTATTATATAGTATGAGGGAAAAACGTGGCCGAAAGCTAGCAACCCTCGGCACCGGCCCATTTTATTTCACCGCTCAGTCTACTCTGTCACGTCGCTGGAGACGTATCGCGCTTCGTCCTCTCCACTCAATTATTACTTTATTACCATACAAACCGCGAGTGAGTGTGTGTGAACCTTATAACAACTTAAGTGTCGGTTACACCCCTCCCCTGCGTTACGAACAGTCCAGTCAAGGTCATATTTCAGCAATTTGACACCTGTTGTGTTTGTATACCCTATGTATGTAATCATAATTCTATATCTAATAGTCAATAGTAGTGTGGAAATTATATCTGATGTTTAATTAAGTGTTTATACTTTGCAATTTGGCTTTAGACGTGTTAATGGTGGGTTTTAATTGAATAATTAATTACCTACACCATATAGATGCCACGGTTACGTGACAATTAGGTAGTTAGTCCGTGCTAAATAGCTTTATTGCATTAATTAATTTGAGCTTGGAGTATTTTATTTTCTATTTTTTTTTTACTTAGAATTCGTTTGCTTTTGATGTTGTATAGTAGAATTCCGTGTAAGTTTTGTACTACTGTGAGTTACTTTTAAAAAAATGGTGCGTTTCCGGTTGTATTAAACGTTGACGGTTGTTTTCTACGGGTTGTTTATTAATTATTAAAATACTAACAGTGCTCTATGGTATTACTTATGGTTATAAAATCTGAGTAGATTTTTTCTTCCTTTTTCACGGCAATAGTAGGTAATTATTTTTGTACTAAAGATAGCAATGTATTCCTTCTGGGTTTTTACCCTGAATTAACACTATTAATTTTTGCATATTTTTCAAACACACAATTCTACGCATTTACTATAACTGTACAGCGTGAAGTAATTTTGAATACAACTTTTTTAGACGTGTACTTACTTAAAAGTTTTAAACCATTTGAATTTCTACAGATGATTGTAAATTACTAGGTTAGTTGACTTTATCAACCTTTTTTATTATTAACGATATTGATAATAACAATTACAATAAAACTTATGTTAATTTTTATGTCCACTTTTATGACAACAAATTCGTCTGTTGTATTTTTCGTGATAAAATAAATTACATTTTTAATTATTTAAATCTCGTCCAGGGCTATACAATATCAGCAGTAGTTCACATTACTTAAGGCATTCACACGATTAAGAATCCAACTTGTATAAAAATGGGTTAGGTATTTTAGCAAAATGACTCTCATGCGTGAGTGTTTAGTTATTTTGAATAACAATGACAATACTAAAACTAGCATACAATGAATTAACCCTTCCAAATCTTCTTCAAACAAACAAATAACAAATTAAATCATAATGTAACTTAAACTATTATTTTTTTGTTTCTCAAAAACATTCATTGTTACATAACCGAAAAACCATGCCCAAACGTTCTATGTTTATATAATACTGTAGGTACACAAATAGTATACAATATAAATAAACAGAAATACATATTTTAGAGTGGCAATTGGTATATCCTGCAACGGTCGAGAAGAGCTCTGCGAGCCGCCGGAAGCTACGTCGGGCTCATTCAAATAATTCAATTAAATCGTGTTGAGCAGAGGGCAGTCTCACTTCACGACTGCATATCGATATAGGGATGCCTACTCGTAACAATTTATTTATTTTGACTAAATATGTGGCGTATTGTAAGGTTCGCCTTTTGATTACCTCGACACGACAGGATAATTTTTGAAAAAAGAAATGTTTTATAATGTATGTTCTTTTGAAACCATCCATTACCGGGATATAGGCCTTCTCCAGATAACACAATGCTCCACATTCTCCACACCTCGATGTTAGACTCGTTACCTATTTTGTACCTTATGCATACCTGTGATAGATTGATATTACAGAAAAAATCGATAATTAAACCTAAACATAATCTCCTTGAAAATAACTTATTACAAGCTAGCTAAATATCATTACCATAAAAAATAAATGTTTTTACAATCCGTGTTCCTAAATATCTATAACCAGAAATAATTATGCATACCTACTTAACTACACACATGTTCTGACTATTAACAAGCGCTTTTTTAAAGTCCACGTGAATAATTATATTTTTTATTTTTTTTATTATTGTTTTTTTTTAATATGTAGATTTAAAATAGACTGTTTTACAGCGGTATTTATAAGAATGTACCGGTCAATGTTCGTACAGTTGATATTATATGCTAAAAATATCTTATCGTCAATACATCATATTTACGATAAGATATTTTAACAGGTTTTAGAGAAAAATGTTGCCACGTTACAACGAGGTCCTATTATCACTAGGTTATCTGGTTTTATAATTAACTTTTTAATGTATTTTTCAGACTTACGGTCCCATTATATCACGTTTTATAGGTCGTCAAGACAAACACTTACCATTAATTTTTTTATTATTTATATTTTATTGTATTCAATATAACATGTCGTCATAAATTTTAAAATTCAAATTAATGTAACCTCATTTGTCTAATTCCAGTTATCGTCAGACTGTTAAAAGCATTCATTTGTTATTTTTATCGAAAGCTTAAGGTTTTCTACTGTTACTGGCTACATTACGCTTATACTACCAAGCATACGGCCCAAATAGTTGAAAGTGGTTATCGTAACCTATGACACTCGTAACACACATGGCATCACTTACATATTGCCGACCCTTTTCCCCCGGTGAGCTCTCACTCACTTTCTCACGCCCTGGACTAGAGCATTAACTTAATAATGGAGTGTAATCTGTAAAACAGCAATTTAGTTGTTCTTATAGTTGAGTAGAGTTGTTCTTGAAGCAATTGAACGCTGTACTAAATCACACTTATAAAAATACGTACGTACATATTTATAGATCCGTACTTATCGTATGGGAAGTGGTTACCCCAGTGTCTGAGTTCAACAACTGTGGACACCAGGGTAAGTCAGTAGGCCTCTGACATGGCTTAACGACTGTTGTCTAATGACTACAATCGGGACCGACAGCTTACCGTGCCATCCGAAGCACGGACATCCGAAGCACGGAGACGCTCAGAGGTTAAACCACTTTGGTGGTTACCCATCTATGGACTGACAGCAAGCCCAATTGCTTTATCACTTACGTAATGATTGATTACATCTCATAGCTAGATAATGTGCCAAGTATTATCATAGTCCAAATCATAATACTTGTCGGGTAGAAATGTATGATGCCTATGGTATGCTGCTTTTGTATTAAATAAAAAAAAAATGCCGTTACTTTATAGATAGCCTTTATTTTACCAAAGTTTTACTAAAGATTTCACTGTTAAAAAGGTAAGGTTTTGTACCTTAGCTTTTTAACAGTGAAATCGTTAGTAGAACCTTGAGATAAATTGTCGAGGCTATTAATATAAATTAAGGGAACTTTTTTACTTGAGAATTTTTCACAAAAGCCATTCATTATCTACTTAGTTGGCCAAACAAGGAAGAATCCCAGTAAAATACATTTTAAGTCGTTTAACAGTAAGTACTGTATGATTTAGGTATACAATTTACCTATTCATTCGTATTTACCTTTTTGCAACCATTGTTAGAATAATCAGATCACATATATTATAATTATATTAAGTAACTGACTATTTTAAGAATATATTAATACTAGCACCTCTTTGCCTGAAATACAGGATTACCTTGTTCAGGCACACCTGTAACGTTTGTAGCGAATTAAGAAAAAATGTATTTGTAGTTTTATTTTATGTTTTAGTTGTTAAGAATTTTATCTGAAATAAATTATTATTATTATTATATATAAAAAGTACCTACTACAAGTATTATTAATATAAAGCATTTCTGTGGAGGATAAATGTCCAATAATAGAAAAAAAAATTGTTTAAGACGAAAAACATCTGGATATAGGCGCTTTGACATCTTCACAAGGAATAGCACATTCCATATAGTTCATTTTCCCCTAATACGGGTATTATCATATTTTTTTGATGGTTTTTACTTTTAGGCTTGGAAGCTATCCCAACTTGTTCACAGAATAGTTCAAGACATCTAGCAAAATAAAACTACACTAAGTAATCCACACATTTAAACGTTGAACCTTGACTTAGGGCGTATACTGCCAGTCAAACCGCCCATATACGCTCTAAGTCAAGCTTCTTCTTCATGCACAGGAGTGCATGACATTTTACGTAGAGTTTTAGATATGTTTTATGCAATTGCCGCTACGTGAATATTTCAAGATACATTATTTTGATTTAGAACAGTTAACATATTCGCATAGATAAAATACCCTCCTCTATCCTCAAGGAGATGAGCGGCCCGTGTCTTTGTATAACTTAAAGCGACGGTTGCCCTAAACGTCACTTAAAGAGACCCTCTCACGTATCTCAGCCGCTAGTACCCTGTCACCCTGAGTCGAGAATCAAAAGGAGGATTCAAACCGGATACAATCCATTGACAAGGGTTACCTACTTAGTTTGTAGATATATTTTGATAGACTATATATTTGGTAGGTTCTATATATTTGCTAGGCTCACTCGCCTCTATAGTCCGATGAAACAGTAACATGTCATAAGTTACCTGCAATAGTTAAGAACATTAAAATGGACCCAATGAAAATTTAACTCGTTCAATTTTACTAATTATATCACCCGTATTATGTCATATATATTAGTCATATTTATCAATGTCTGTGCTATGGGATTCCTAGAAAAATATACTAACTATTTATTCATCCATTATACGGAAGCATTTTAACGGTATCAAAATATCGTATGAGTACAACGAAACAACACAATTTCCCGCTTAAACAACGTTCTCTAAATCCAAACGCGTATAACTGTGGGAAAGTCATTAAAAATACTACGTTCGGAGGTAGTAATTAACTATTCCTATTAAAGAGGCATTATTAAAACTATGTAAGGTATGGTATGCTAATGTAATTTTGTAACTAGCGGCGCCTTTGTTAATTTCGTCGACAATTCACAGGCGGACCGCGCAGCCTACCCAAGATAGGTTAAATTACTAGGCAATTTGCTAATGGCATACTTAGTTGCTCTATTTTGTAAGGAGATTTTCTTCACTAGCTACAGGTTCCCCATGTTTTTCTAGCCACTGATAAATTGATTCCATTAATGAAAGCCAAGTTCAATAAATTGTGTGCTCGTTTTTCTGCTATTGAATGAGATGTTTCGAGAAAGAGAGCTTTTCAATGATACTGATGCCTTGAAACTTGAAGTTCTAAAAATCAGAAATGATGTACACTAAACATCGATAAAGTAAAGTTGTGTTGTTATTAATATATTTTTATATCCAACTCATTTGCCGAACCGAAATATATCGAAATTCATAAGCAAATCTATTCATGAAAATATTCATAGATACTACTTTTAGCTCTTTAAAATCAGGTCATCTCTTAAGAGTTATTTGATTAAATGTTAGCTATTGAACGGATGTATCTTAATTTAGACTTAAAATGTAGATCTATATTTTTAGAGTACTCCATTATAACAGTATCCAAGAGCAAAGAAATAGGAAGCCTCAGGAATTTCTAGCAAGAAATTCTAGAGGATCAGAAAAGGGACTTGCAAAGGATTTTTTTAATCCAGACTTTTTGGAAAACACAAGCTATACTAGTCTGCTATATCTTATTAACATGCAGGTTAGCTTACATTCAGTCAAAAAAGTATCGGGAATGGATGATTTGTTTATGGTTCCAAATTCAAATTTTTGTTATTTTTTTGTTGTTGTTAGATTGGCACAACTGTTTTCCATTTTGGCGCGGAGTTTGAGTTGCATTTGTTATTTATATTAAATACAGTGCTGGTTTTAGTAATATCATATATAGTGTGTATTGCGAAGTTCATAATGGACAAAAATATCGAACAAAGAGTTTGTCTTAAATTTTTCATCGCTAATGTAATTTCGTGATCGGAGTCACTGAAAATGTTACAGAAGGCTTACGGTGAACCGAATTTATCAAAAACTCGTGTTTATGAGTGGTTCAAAGCGTTCAAAAGCGGTCGAGATGTGATGAAAGATTTGCCTCGCTCTGGTAGGCCATCAACGTCTGCAACTGAAGTTAACATCGCAAAAGTGAAGCAAATAGTGACTGAAAATCCTCATTCAACTCTGAGAGAGATAGGCGCCGAACTTTCTGTATCTCACGAGTCGATTTGTACCATTTTAACTAATCATTTGGGTATGAAACATGTTGCCGCTCGGCTAGTCCCAAAAGATCTGAATTTTCTCCAAAAACTCAATCGCATGAAAGGCGCTGAGGACATGGTAGAACGAGTCAAATCCAACCCAACATTCATGAAACGCATTGTTACTGGTAACGAGACGTGAGTTTACGAGATTGACATGCAAACTAGTCAACAAGCTTCGGAGTGGCGCCTTCCAACTGAATCGAAACCGAAAAAACCACGCCAACGTCGATCAAAAGTCAAAGTCATGTTGACTGTTTTCTTTGACTATCGCGGTGTTGTGCACTCTGAATTCTTACCGGAAGGTCGAACGGTAAATAAAGAATATTATTTGATCATTATGCGGCGTTTAAGAGAGCAAATTCGACGAAAGAGGCCAGATTTGTGGAAAGAAAATTCTTGGATTTTGCACCACGATAATGCGCCTTCGCACAAGGCCATCATTGTGAACGAATTTTTGACCGAACACTCAACAAATACCATCCAGCAACCACGATATTCACCAGATATGGCTCCAGCGGACTTCTTTCTTTTTCCTAAACTCAAATTACCACTTCGTGGTACCCGTTTTCAATCGGTAGAAGACATAAAGGAGAATTCGCGGCGAGAACTGAACTCAATTCCGAAAACAGCGTTTAAAAAATGTTTTGATGAATGGATTATTCGTTGGCGTAAGTGTATCGTTTCTGAAGGAGCATACTTTGAAGGTGATAAAATAAATTTGGATGAATAACAAACATTTTGTATATTATTGATGTTTTCCCGGTACTTTTTTGACAGAGTAGTATGTGTCTGAGTCAGTGACAATCATTAAAAAAAAGTTAACATCAACAGGCATCTATATAATTCAGACCTATTCATCAAAAATTGATCAAGTCTATTTATTACTGCACATTGTAATAATATATACATTATCAAGTCAGCGACAATCTGAGGTCATACTATGTTTGATCTTTACGGATTACGGATAACATAAGATATGCTCTAACAAGACGGCGGCGGCGCGCCGGTCTATTAAAAGAGCAAATAGTAAGAAGTGGATTGAATTATGTGTCTATAGCCAGTGAAAACCTTTCTTCATATTCAGAATGTTCTTTGTCATACAATCTAGATGAATTTCGGACAACATAAGATAAATCGTCCCTTATAAAGTGTTCTATTAACATGTCCGTTAATGGGTCACCGTATTGGATTTTTTTTGTTATAAAGACAACGCCCGCATTAGGGAATCTAATCCCTGTGTCGCGGCGTACTTTACAAACATATAATAGACGGACACAAATTACATCCTGACTCAGAACAACTATTTGTGGATCACACAAATAGTTGTCCGGCGCGGGACTCAAACCCGCAACACGAAGCGGCGAGGCGACAGTCTTAGCCGCTGCGCCACACGTGCAGTCATTTAAGGGCGTTATTTATCCGGTACAATATTTGAGTTTAGTAATAAATCGGTTGTCGACTGTGTCCCCTCACTATGTGGCTGCATGCGGTTTGAGCGTGGGTCTGGCGCGCACATTGACGTCGACAGAAATGCATCACCGCGCCAGCGCCTCATAAATTCAAAGTCGGTTTTCTACCACAAAACTGAGATAGTATTTTCTATTCCCTTTGTATGAAAACGGCTGAAATCTCTTTAAGGGCATTTATCAAAATAGAAGTACAAAAATAAAATAAACGCAATACAGAATTTAGAATAAAAGAGATGATATCTTACTATCTTTAAAATTGTACATTTTAGTTCTATTAGCGTATTGTAAATGTAAAAAAAAAAACAAAAAATCGGAACATGCATTTTTGACTAAATTCCCAATTCGTCCGTTTTTAAACTTATATTTGTAACTTACCATTACTTTTTTTATTTGACTGCGTCGTTGGTCTAGCGGTAGCGTGTTCAACCGGAAATAATGAGGTCTAGGGTTCAAATCCTGGGACGGGCTGAACAGTGATTTTTGGAATCTTTCTGTTAAGAAAATTTCTCAAAATCAGCGCGAAGTCGGCGGCATTATGTGCCTCGCAGAGCACGTAAAGCCGTGTCGGTCCTGTGCCAGACTTATTTCCATTCGTGTCGCTCGCTAGTCGTTCCATCGTATTACCAGAGTGACGGAATAGAAAATGTCCCTGTGCTGTTCACACTTGTGCACTATAATATGCCCAGTGCCTTCATTCTCGTAGTCTTCATTGAGTCTAGCCATCTGCGCTGGATCTATTTATTATTATTTAGCCTTTTTAATTTGACCTCTCAGTTGTGTATAACGTTACTAATAGTAGACTTAGATTTTAGTTATTTCGCGGAAAAAAATCACTCATATATTCCACAAAAAGGTATATGGGATTCTAATGAATATATATATATATACGTAGTGGTTTTTGACCCCGTAATCGTGGTCAAAAACCACTACGTTTCAAAGATTTTTTAATCAGAGATAGATCGAACTTCGAAGTATCTAAATTCTATACAATTTCCATTTATTTAATTGTCAGTTGGACTATTATTATTTCCGCAGTGTTCTCACAAAAATAACAAAACGGGAAGGAAATTAATTAGATTACAATCAGTATTACGTTCCACTGGATTTTACGTTATGCTTCAAAGTGGATCCCGTTAGGAATTGTGACAAGTTTGCGTGACACGTAAATTAACTTTACAATTTACTTTTTATTTGAACAAAATTTTGCGTTGATAAATGAGAAGTGGGTACATAATTAAGATATTTACTTAAATACTGTCAAATCGCACGACATTGTAATTGATAATTGCATAATTTACTTTAAACTAGCTACGCTCTGCGGTTTTACCCGCGTTAAACTTTATATTATAGTTTATGCGTGAAGAAGTAACAAACATACCCACTCACAAACTTTGGCCTTTATAATATTAGTGTGACGTGTTATTTTGGATGTATTACTAAAAAGTTTCATCAAAATCCGTTCGTTAGTTTTGCCGTGAAAGAATATCTAACAAACATCCATACAGACGCGCAAACTTTCGCATGTATAATTCCTACGGTACATTCAGTTCAAATCAAAAACATATTTACCCGATTACTTTAGTCGTTGCAGAAAGTTCCACCTGCTTCCTCTTCAGGAGCGAAGAAAAATGGCGGATATTTCTCTTTTACATAACATTATGAACGGATCGACCGATGTTACTGAACTTGTTAGTAAGATAGGTTTGCGCGTACCGTCGGCGTTACTTCGAAGATACCACCTTCTTCATACTCCTGCCGCACAGAGTAACTATAGAAGAAACTCGTTTCTGTTGAGGGCTTGCCATCTGTACAATGACGCGTGCCAGAGAATTGACATTGATCCTTTTAATACGAGTGCTTCACAAGTAAAAAAGGCCTTATGTAACATATATTTTTCGTAAAATGTAATGATTAATCACCACCACTTTCTTGTGTGCCTGTACTGCCTTTAATTACCAATTATTTAAATACTATAAGTGAAAACTTGTTATTGGCCTTAATTTAAACATACAACCTTATTATTATTTAATTAGCTGTAAGTTTTCTAAACTGAAAAATAAAATAAAATAAAATGATATTAGTAGGATTCAGTGAAACGTTTAATACTCTTTCACGCAAATCAACCGAACGGATTTTGTTGAAACTTTGTATTAATATTATATATAGCTTATATTTGAATATCCGAACAGAGCTATAATTTATGACTATTGACGCGGGTGAATCCAGGCATATTAGTTACACATAAATTATACCCTGACACGAAACAAACAATCGTGATCATAACACAAATTTGTCCTGGGTGGGGACTGAACTCACGTCCTCTAGCTTAGCCGTCAGGGTCTCTAACCATTAAACCAACAAGCCAGTTAAATTATTTTATAATTACAGTACAAATATAGTTGAATGAAGGTAATACCCACAATAGGATAAATAGATCCATGTATTACAAAGGAGTTAAGGACACAATACAAACTTACACTAGTAAAACAATATATGTGTCACGTAAATTGTTGTTCTGTGTTGAGATAGAACCGAAAATACGCCCCCTTACTTATTCAATTTTAATCCTACTAATATCCTACTGTCCCACAAATATTAGAAATGCAAAAGTTTTTGAGTATGAATGTATGGATGCTTGTAACACTCTTTCACGCAAAAACTACCGAACGGATGTTGATGAAACTTTGTAGTAATATTGCTTATATATCCGAATAACACATGGGCTATAATTTATAAAGTTTAAAGCGGGTAAAACCGCGGGGCACGGCTAGTGTATAATAAACACTTCACGAATACTAGTAAGACGCTAGCAAAAATACATAAAAAGCAGTAGATTCATAGTACATTCCGCTAATTCAATCTTCTAATTTATTACAGTACGCAGGTGCCACTAACTCTCTGCAAAGGTCATTAATCTCCTTGCTTTGAGTTTTAATAACGAGAATAACAGTTTTAAGCTACATTTTATTAAATTGGACACACAATTTGTTACTCGAGATAATTCAAATAACGACTAGATTAATTAAAGGTCCGAACTCCGGAACGTTTCTTGGAAAAATGTTCACTTCAGTTCAAAAGGCCGAGGAGACATCTATTGACGAATTGTCTTGAATTGCTTAAATAAGTTCGTATTGTTTTGACAGAATAATGGAATTTATTGGAGTAGTTAGTTAATCACTAATGGACTATAACAGGATTATCAAAATGGAAATTATTCTTTAAATCATACTGAGGTCTAAAGTGATTTTGGGACTTCTGTAAAAAGAAAAAATTCTCAGTATCAGCCCGAAGTCTGGAAGCTGGCGGTGTTATACCCCCGCGCCTCGAAGATCACGTAAAGCCCTTGGTCCTGTACCTGACCTCTTTCTGGTCATGCCGCTACTCGTCTCATCGGAGCATGAGAGTGCGTAGTCATTTTTAAACCCGGTTATTTTATTACGCAGGGAAAACTGTTGAGGTAGTTGTACAAAACAATATGTAATGTATGTGTGTGTATGTTACAACAATAAACCGACTACAAAAAGAAGGATGGTTATTGATTCGGTGCAACTTGGTCGAAACGTCGGGAAAATAACAATAAAGGTTAGTCGCGTTAATACCCGTAAACAATGTTGTATTCCTAGTTTTGTAATTTTCGATCGAGACCCAGCCTAGTCACAAGTGTTGAATAAAAGCTCCGAATTCAATTCAATTCCAGTCTAAATTAGATTTTATATATATAGATATAATAAGATGAACCTTCTGAGTTTGTTTCGCCAAGTCTACTCAGTTGAGGCGCATTGGATGGTGGCATTAACTGAATCATTATTGTCATAAATAAATAGTAATAAATAAATTATAAGTCTAAAGATTAAATTTAAGACACGATCCAATAATCTGTTTGTAGCTAGAATTAATATATAGTTAATTTATAAAGCCATACTACAATTTATGTTATGCCTATTTACAAGCGCTTTTTTAAAGTCTGTGTGAATAAAAACCGTTTTTATTTTAATTATTTAATACTTTTATTTTGTTCTGAAGTCGGATGTTTTGCTGTTTTAAATAGTTTTTAACTATGTTTTTTTTTTATTAATGCCCGTTTTGGATTGGATGTGAGTGATAGATATTGTAATAAATACTCCGAAATCTCAATCATCTCATCAATTTGTTAAAATAATTTAATTAATGCATTCAACCTTCAATTCACCACAAGTAATATCTGCCCTTATATTGCAGTCGGAGAAAAGGCGATATCACTTACTTAAACTTTAATATAAGTGTATGTGTTCAAAGTTAGATGAAGTTACAATTGTTAAATGCTCTCTCGGTATGTTGTCTGTTTGTTCCAGTCTTCTAATTACTTTTCTGGATTCATCTATTTCAATTGCAACTTGATGCTACTCATTGCTTCTCTTCTATTTCTGTTTCAAATCTGCTATTCCGCCAATTAAGTGGCTGAATTTAACTAAAATGATCAGATTAGTTACGTAAACCGTCAACTGAGTTTTGCTGATTTAGTTTTATTGTGAATCTAAAGCCGAAAGTTTATTAGGGTTTTGGGACTTCTAGTAAATTCAAAAGTTATTTTTTAATTTATTAGTTATACAGTTTAGTGGAACGACCCTTGTGGCGAAAAGTATATTAGATAACAAGTTATTTAGTATTATGTTGTCGAGGCATCTACTTTCACGCACGCTATGCTATAGTTGAAACCTAAGTTTCCATCAGGTCATCACAATCCTATTGCAAATACGTTTAGCCTGTAAGTGCTTGCGTGTCTTTTATCTAGATTGATAGGAATAAAAGTGTGATGTATTTTTATTAAAAATCTTTTGTAGTAAAAATATTTTTATGGAATAAACTGGGAGTTGATTCATTTTGAGAAATATATGTACATATTATATCTCTCTTGCATTCTGCTCTTCATTCTGCTCGTTGGTTCAGCAGAAGCGTGCTTACCTGTCGATAATGGAGTCCTGGTTATGACTGACGGGCCAGTTGGCGTACTTGGCAGATACATGACTTTCATGCCGGGGGTTCGATTCCCATCCAGGACAAATATTTGTGTTCATGAAAATGTCAGTTTGTCCTGAGTCTGGGTGTAATTATCTATATAAGTGTGTATTAAGTAAAGAAAAGTAGTATATGTAGTATATCAGTTTGTATTTAGAAATAACTTTATAAATTGTCTGTTGTACAGTTTCTGCCTGGTTTGGTATCAGATGGCATGTATTAGTTCTCCAAAGATATTTATTATAAGTGCTTAAGACTCGGCCACACAAGAGCTGGAGACCGCGCTGGAAAAAAAATAAAGAAAGATTCATTCTTCATGCAATTGTAGTTATTTACCCGTGCTGGAATTATTGTAGAATACGTCCGTGTGTATACTAATACCCTCACTCTCATAATCCGATAGGAAGGTGATCTGATTCGACCTAGAACTTTACTTACTTGCTCACCAATGCACAGACTATGATACCGTAATTAGGTTTTTTAGGTAAAAGGAAAACATTCCTCCAGCCAAAGTATCTGTACTAAGAGATGTTTACAAAACCAACATTTCAGTCTCTGATATATTTTTTGCTCTGTAAGGCACGCTTGTTACATATAAATCCTAATAGCATTTTTTGCGCCATCCGGGATTCGCACCAAAAACCTCATGTGATTGAACACGGTTGGACATGTTATCAAAGAAATAAGTACCTAAAACGCAATTACTAAAACCGCGTAAAAAACTTAGAATTGATAATAAGAGGCATTGGATAGGCTTTATGTATGCAAAATTAATTTTACTTTTTTTTTTTTGTGACTTTACATTAATACATATTGGAAAATGTTTTTATTTCATGTTAATACAAAGGATTTAAATTATCTAATAAAAAAAAAATACTTTTTGTACCTTTATCGGCAAGATGTTTATAAAAAAGGCTCTTGGTGATAGTACGGCAAAAAGGCAAGATTTTTGTTGAATTGTTTCTCCATTTACTGTTCCTATACTAACTTGTACCTTAATTCCTACTTGGTATAAGAAACGTTTGTGGAAGATAATACATTATTTATTTATTATATTACACTAATATTATAAAGGCGAAAGTTTGTGAGTGTTTGAGTGTGTATGTTTGTTACTACTTCACATCTAAACGGCTGGAGCGATTTTAATAAAATTTGGTATGGAGTTAGCTGACACCCTGAATTAACACATAGGCTATAAAGTTTAACGCGGGTAAAACCGCGGAGCACAGCTAGTTATTTATAAAATGTAAACAATTAACAACTTGTGTAAGTAATAGATTTGCAATAATAATGTGTTTCACACATTCAGTATATCTAATGCTCCTTATTCTATTAAAATTAATCAATCCTCAGAGTTGGATATAATTGTAATCCCAGCATACCTACTATTATTTAGGTGGGTCTTGCTTAAGGTGGGTGTTGTATTGGTTGTTGTTGTATTGGTTAGGTACAACGTCAGCTGTCTGATAGCGTCCACTGCTGGACATAAGACTCATCTAAAGGTTTCTCAAACGTTACCATTTGTAGGGGTCTGCCGTAGTCGCCGCGCTTGGCATGTGAGTTGGCGCCTGCGCCGGGCGCAATTAGGTGGTACCTAGTACATAGGTGTCCCGGACTACCTAGTAGTCGCCTTTTACGACACCCACGGGACGGTATGGGGTGGCCCTGTTGTCGGTAACCACACTGCTAATCTTATTTTGCATGTAGGTACAATATTTCTGTAGCAAATTACATAAGGCGTAGGTATATCACAATAATTGAATAAAATTAAAATTGAGGTCACACCTTCGCATTTCCTATGCGTGAAATAATAAGCTTACAAAGGATTACAACGGTGACTGAGCACCGTCTCATACATGGATATTAATAATACGGTTCTTTACTGGTGTATATAAATAGAACGCTACCTCTAGCTGATAAGTTACGGGTATCATGCAGCTGTCACTTAGCTTTTGTGACCTAGTAATATTATTTATTAATTTATTTAAAGGCGAAAGTTTGTTAGTGTATATGTTTGTTACTTCTTCACGTCTAAACGGCTGGGGCGATTTTAAGAAAATTTGGTATGGAGTTAGCTGACACCCTGGATGAACACGGGTTTTAATACGGGTAAAACCGCGGGGCATAGTTAGTAACTTATATCGCCTTCTTTATGGGATCATTCCGAAATTCGCAAACGGTTAAATAAAACTGGACTAATCATAGAACACTCTGTTGCAAAATTTCTTACCGGACACGGCAATTTTGAAAGTAAATTGATTCGTTTCATATTAGTATTTTCACCAATCTGTCTTTGGCTTGTAGAACTATTCATTTTTCATTCTGATTAAATTCGTTGCGGAATCCATATGTTGATCCTGGCTCGAAGAACATTCTCGGACCAAATCGGAGACGTTCTCAAGAAAGGCCGGGTCAGAAGTATGTATGAAGAATATAATGACAGTAAAGGAGGCATAAGAGGTATCCAAAGATCATGACAAATGGAAATCCGTTGTGTCTGCCTACCCATCTGGGAAAGTCGTGATTCTATGTATGCCACGCCTTTTTCATACATCATTAATAAAAATATATGCTTTGACATTTATATTAATTTGATATGTTTCCGTAGTTCAGTACTTATTATTTATAGTTCTCTGTACTGGATTATAAATATTAATGAAAGTAGTTCATTTGGTAATCAAAATTTATTTATAATACCTAAATTAATAGACAATGTTTCATTATGTTAATACTAAGCAAATTATATCAAATTTGTGAGTCGAAATAGGCTGGAGTTCTATTTAAAGTTAATGAAACCCAAACATGTTTATATTTTTCACGCTCATTAATCCTATTCCTATTAATATTATAAATGCGAAACTGTGAGTATGGAATTGTGGATATTTGTTACTCATTCACGCAAAGACTGCCGAACGCCGATTTTGATGAAACTTGTAGTAATATAGCGTATCTGAATTACACATAGTCTATAATTTATAAAGTCTGTCGCGGGTACAATCGCGAGGCACGGCTAGTATTGGAACGAAGTTCCTTATCGCGCGTTGTGAAAGGGGGCTAGACGGAAAAAAATCTTACGAAAAGTTGTCACGACACTTTTTGCAGCTGTGCGGCGTGCGCATGTTTCTCTGTCTGTCTCTCTCTCTCTCTTATAGAAAGCAAGCCAGATATTTTCATTTCTATTTCGCATTGAACAGTGTGGTGTCGCGACGATTATTTTTGTTGAGTGCATAGAGGTTTTTTGTACATAATCTATACATATAATAAAATCGTAAGAAAGTCAAAACTGTACATTGAATGTTTCTTAAAAAGGGTATTTGGGGCATGTTGTACAATCGATATCGAAGCCAAAAATATAGTTTTTATAATTTTTGTCTGTTTTTCTGTTTATCTGTATGTATGTCCGGGCTAAACTCAACAGGTACTGAATGGATTTACTTCAAATTTCGCATGAATATTACTAAGAGGTCAAGTCAACATATAGGCTACATATTATCACGCTATCACCTACGGGGGAGGAACTGTGATAAATTATAAATTTAACGCGGGTAAAACCGCGGGGCACAGCTAGTAAATAATAAGAAATAACTTCGTTCCATCCGGGTGTCCCTTGATACCTCTCAAGTTTTTAATTTTTTTCATCTATTTATCTAGCGATTGTTCTGAATCTGTATGTGTTTTGTCTCCCTGAATTGCGACTTAAAGGTAAAGAAAAACAAAAGATGAACGTCTTAGGTGCACCAAAATACAAAAGTAAAAGTAGTTTTATTCAATAAAAGCAATTATTTTATTTTTTGGCAGAGTAGTTCGTTGGCAGAATCGTCCAATCCTCCAAACAATAAATTTTATTATTATCATTTATTCATATATATTTCTTATTAAATACATTTTAAAATATATAAAAAACAGAAATATACATTTTAAAATATAAAAAATAGGATTTGCAACCGGCAGCAGGAACAGGGTCTATGCTACCGGAGGTTACGACTCTAGAGACAGGAACCTCCTGACAATGCGAGCCGTGTCCAAAAGCACCGCTTTTTGGATTTTGTTCTTGACCCAACCGCCTAGCGTCAGCCTCTTTAGGTGTTTTTCGAGGCTCTTTGCTATTAATCCATTAGCAGAAACGACTATCGGTACAATGATAGCTGAGTCAACATCCCACATGCTGACAATCTCCCGCGCAAGATCCAAATATTGAATTTCTTTTTCTTTTTCAGCCTTCAGAAGATTTTCATCATGCGGGATGGTAACATCAACCATCACTGTGCAGCGTTTTTGTCGATCTATCATTACAATATCAGGTTTGTTGGCAATCACAGTCCTGTCTGTAATGATAGATCGATCCCAGTATAACGTGATAGTACCATTATCCAGAACTGGCGCAGGTGCATACCTGTAATAAGGCACCTCTGAAGCTACAAGGCCATGTCGCAGAGCAAGTTGTTGATGAATAATCCTGGCTACGAGGTTGTGTCTGTGCAAATATTCACCATTTGCTAGTCGAGAACAACCGGAGACAATATGTCTGAGGGATTCACCGGGGCGATGACATGCTCGACAAACATCGTTTGTGCCATCTTTTAGAATATATCTCCGGTAGTTTCTCGTCATCATAACTTCATCCATAATTGCACAGACAAAACCCTCAGTCTCAGCAAATAGTTCACCGCTTCGTAGCCAAGCCACAGATGCAAGCAGATCCACATCGGGTGCGTGAAGAGCACGATAAAACCTGCCATGTAACTCCTTGCCCTGCCACACTGCCCTGCGTTCATCAGTGCTAAGTACCACAGGTTTACGCCAGTTTCCTTTTGCAATTGACAGCGGGGTTAGGCCTTTATCTACAGCAACCACCTCCGCATGCATACCCCCCGTGACAGCAGTGCGGAGAAAGTACTCCCTGAGGCTACACACCTCGCGGTTATGTAGGTTCTTGGCGTTTAAAAAGCCTCGACCCCCACACTTCCGCGGGATGTACAGCCTCATCACCGATGAACGAGGATGATGCATGCGGTATGAAGTTAACAGTAGACGGACCGTCCGATCCAGGGTTTCTAATTCAGCTTGGGTCCACTTGAGTATGCCGAAGGAGTACATCAACACTGGCATAACCCAGCCATTGAAGGCACGCACCTTGTTTCCACCTGTTAAAAGACTTTTCAGAACTTTTTTAAGGCGGGATAGAAAGCGTTCCCGCAATGACTGTTTTACATCAGTATCATTGATGCCCAATGCCTCCGTCATACCCAAGTATCTATAAGTCTCGGTCTCGCAGAGGGACCTAAGGTGAATGGAATCTGAAAGTTGAATTCCTTCAGATTGCATTATGTGCCCATGTTCTACATGCATGACCGCACACTTGTCAATACCAAACTCCATCCTGATAGAGTTACTAAAATTTTCAGTAACCTTTAGTAAACCTGTCAATTGAGAGTTGGTAGAAGCAAATATTTTTAGGTCATCCATGTAGAACAAGTGTGATATGATTTGACCTCCTCTGCGCAACCGATAGCCTAATCCTGAATTCTCAAGCAATGTGCTTAAGGGATTCAAGGCTAGGCAGAACCATAGTGAACTTAAACTATCACCCTGGAATATTCCTCGCTGTACCCTAATAGGTTCGCCGCTACCAAGTACTTGTTGAGACCCTGGACAGAGAAGGACTGTTCTCCAGTGCCCCATACATGACATAAGGAAGGCACGTAGAGTTGTATTTATTTTATACAACTCCAGTACCCTCATCAGCCATGCATGCGGCACAGAGTCATAGGCCTTTTTATAGTCTATCCAGCATGTCAACAAATTTCTTCGATTTCGACGAACCTGCTGGTTAATGGTCATATCTATGAGGAGAAGCTCTTTTGTACCGCGGGCCCCATTGCGACAACCATTTTGTGAGATAGACATTATTGTATTAGATTCTACGTGTCTCGTGATTTTTGTTTTTATAATAGATGTAAGTAATTTATACATTGTAGGGAGACAAGTTATCGGTCTATAGTTTTTGGGATCCACGGAACTTCCAGATTTAAAGAGCAAATGGGTTACGCCTAGTGTCATAAACTCTGGGAGCAATCTTGACTGCAAGGCTTCCTGGAAAAGGGACGCTAAGCGGGCATGTGAGCTACGTAACCATTTAATCCAAAAATTATGCAGTCCATCTGATCCTGGTGCCTTCCAGTTAGACATAAGACGGACTGCACTGGTTACGTCTTCTTGGTGTATGTTTATATTATCCATTTCTTTTATTGGTTCACATGTTCGCTCAACGTCCTGTATCCAGTCACCTTCGGAGTAGGAGACGGGTACTGACCAAATACTGCGCCAAAATGTAGATATCATTTCCGCATCTGGTGAGCATCCATCTACTGCTTGATGTGATTGCTCCCAGTTTCTGTAGACCCATTTTTCGTTCCTTTGGAACATGTGGTTCTGATTATAACGCTCCGAACGTTTTTTATACCGTTTAATACGACTTGCCCATGCACAAATCTTTTGCTTCCAGAAATCGATGCGTTCTGTGACATTGGATATGTTATAACCTGGGGCAGAAATTCCTGTCCCAAAGAATGCTTGTTTAACAAAACGAATTACTCTTGGGCGTATGGTACCTTCTCTGAAGGAAATGAGTTTACCAACAAGAACCCTAGCGTGGTCGATACGACGCTCAATTCTGCTCTGCCATGCCGGTACAATGAATCTGGTTTGTGTACCCGAATTATAACTCGGCAGTTTCACGTGGGCTAAACGGCAAGCAGCAATAGCTCCACAGTACATTAGTGAGTGTGCGTCTTCAAGAGATACACAGTTGTCGAAATATGGGGACAGAATTGAGTCGAGGGCACACACCAGGGCTTTGTTTTTTTTGTGCATGGGTAACCGAGTTAAGCGTGGTTTAAGATGTATAGGTACGGATCGGTAATCGCGAACCACGTCTTCCAAAGTGCTCCTCACAAAATCGTTATACTGAGTACTTACAACAGTAGCCGTGTCATCTATGTCCACATCATTGGTCCTAGGTGTTACGGGACCCGAAGTAACTTCCTGTGTTTGCACTGTAGGTAATGTAGCAGACGGTGAGACAGGGGTGACACGGGTACATTGCACTTCCAAACGAATTTGCTCAAGTACGGAGTCATTCAACATTTGTCCACGTTGGATAACCCGCACCTGATCCGATAGTCGTTGCGCGGAAACGTTGACGGTTGGTTCAAGAACCTGGAAGAAAGCAAGCATTCGTCCACGGTACGCTGTAAGGTTAGTTCCTACCTCTGTAGCTCCGTAAAAGGCGCGCATGGCATTCTCATTCATTTGCTGAGACCATCTCATGCGCGGCACTTTACCACCGGGAGCGGGGACCCTATTCGAGGCCGGTTGCCCCGTTGGTCCCAAGCTGCCTGGCGGCCGGCCTCTCCGACGCCGTGTTGGTGGTAGCGACGACGGTAGAGGGAAATATTCGTCGCTGGAACTCGACGCAGCTGCAGGAGCCGCAACACTTGATCCTGGAGGTACCTGCGAGGCGGAGCTTAGCGACGAATCCGGAGGTCTTTTTTGTGCCCGTTATTATTATTATTATTATTCATTTGTTTCGGATTCATAAATACTCCATATATTGCTAGTAAATTAAACTTATAACTATGTTCGTATATCAATATTAAATGTCTACATTACAAATTATAACATAATAATTTCTAATAATCTTTCATATCATTTATTATAAAAGTATTTTTCACGTCGTATCTGGTCATAAATACATTTCTCTGTATAATATGTCACGTGTATTAAATAGTATAACAACGTAAATCCAAGGATTACCATTTATTCGTTGGCTTACCTTAGTTGGTTTTGATGTTATGCATATATTTCAAGGACCGTCTGTTTGTACCAAAGCTTACATTAACTGCCCGAAAAGGTATTAAAAGCAATTATTTTAATTATCCTACTAATAAAGGTAAAAGTTTGTGAGTGTGTATGTTTGTTACTTCTTCACGTCTAAACGGCTGGAGCGATTTTAATAAAATTTGGTATGGAGCTAGCTGATACCCTGGATTAACACAAAGGCTATAATTGATACAGTTTAATGCGGGTCAAACCGCGGGGCACAGCTAGTATAAAAATAGAATCTCCGTTCTATATCAAATTTATCCATATTTATTTTTACTTTAATTTGAATGCTTTTATTGAAAACGTATATTTTAGTGAATTTATTTGTAATTGGTTGTTATAATTATAACGTTTTTATTTGTTCAATTGTTGTTAATCACAAAACAATGCCGATAAGATATAGCGATGTTAATACTAGCGATTGATGCACTGATTTTAAAACTTTTTTTATTTGTTTATTTCTTAAAACTATTTTGATTAGGTTGTAAGAAGGAATACACTTATCACCTAATACCCTGTATAAAAGAGGAATATTTGATAAAGTAGACGTTACTCTCCAAATTTTTAGACAAAGTTCTAATTCGATAGGTCGAGAAGGATAATCAATATTATGAAGGGTGGCGAGCCTGGCAACAGGGCCCTTATTGCGATCCGAAAGGTTCACCATTTAACCCACAATTTATTGCCTTCCCATAGCTTCTTATATTTCCACTTCAAAAGCTCTTATCCCATTAGTGTCCTTTTGAGTTAAGTGATCAATAACAAAAGACGTTGGACATCGCAGTGATACAAAAAATAAGAGAAAATGCGCCTAATAGTAATAGATGCTTTTATTCTCCTTATTCGCCTTTAGGGATACTTAACTTTACTGCCTCGTTGGTCTAGCGGTAGCGTGTTCACCCGCAGAGAACGAGGTCCTGGGTTCAAATCCCGGGTCGGGCCAAAAAGTGATTTTGGGACTTTTCTGTAAAAAGAATAAATTCTCAGCATCAGCCCGAAGTCTGGGAGTTGGCGGTATTATACCCCCGTGCCTCGGAGAGCACGTAAAGCCGTCGGTCCTGTACCTGACCTCTTTCCGGTCGTGTCGCATAGGCGTCCCATCGGATCATGAGAGTGATGGAATAGAAAGTGCTCCTGTGTTTGCTCACACACTTGAGCACGTCCCGCGCAGATGGCTAATCTCTGTTGAGACTGGCCGCCGTGGCCTAAATTCGGCTAGGAGGACACATTTACAGTTGTGTAACAAATAGTTGTAACTTGTATTTAAATGTTTACAAGAACAGAATGTATAAGCCTTGTGGATTTTTATAATAGGTCTTTACCTATGAAATTGCCGTTTTGTATGAAAAAATTTAAACGAATTTTTTTCATGAATTTTTTTATTTGTATTAATCGAAGTAATCACCCATGCAATCAATGCATCTTTGCCATCGCAGTGGCAGTTTATTGATGCCCTTCTTAAAGAAATCAGCTGGACGGGAGGCAACAAATTCTTCAAAGGCATTTTGTACTGCCTCTCGGGTATTGAATTTTTTTCCCGCCAAGAAGTTATCCAAATTCTGGAAAAAGTAGTAGTCTGTAGGCGCAAGGTCTGGTGAGTAGGGCGGATGACGGAGAGCTTCCAACCCCAGTTCTTGCAACTTGGAGACCGTCTGCTGTGCAGTATGAGGTCGCGCGTTGTCGTGCAGGAGAAGCGGAGACGAGCGATTGACCAATGCTGGTTGGAGATGCGCCAGCTTCTCCATCATTGTGCTCAGTTCTTCACAGTACACATCTGCAGTAATGCTCACCCCGTTTGGTAAGAAGCTGTGATGAATCACACCGGCGCTAGACCACCAAACAGTGACCATCACTTTTCTAGGGGTAAGTTTTCGTTTAGGGCATTGTTTAGGTGCTGAACCAGGATCCAACCAACTTGCTGAGCGCTTGCGGTTATCAAACAGAATCCATTTTTCATCGCAGGTAACAATGCGGTTCAAAATTCCTTCATTTGTGTGTCTGTTGAGCAGTGCAAGGCACGTCTCGACGCGTACTTCGCGCTGGCGATCATTGAGTTCGTGGGGCACCCATTTGTCAAGCTTTTTTACCTTGCCAATTTGACGCAAATGGACCAATATTGTTTTGACGCTAACGTCGAAAGCTGCTGCTAATTCAGCCGTAGATTGTGTATCATCAGCTTCCACAACCGCCTTTAATTCGTCATTGTCGACCAAAGTCTTCGGACGACCGCGAGGTTCATTTTTCAGGTCGAAATTTCCAGAACGGAAGCGAGCAAACCAATAACAGGTGGTGCGTTGGTTTGTAGTGTTAGCCCCGTAAACGTCGTTGATGTTGCGTGCCGCTTGTGCCGCGTTGCTGCCACGACGGTACTCATATTCCATAATTACTCGAATTTTTAACGTATCCCTGATGACGAAAAAGATTGAAATGCGATGAAAATGTAACACTAATCAATAAAGAAATGACTACTTTTGGAAAAAAGAATCCATGTTTTTAAAATAAAATTAATTTGAAATTAGAATTCTTAGCCAAACAAAAATTATTTTGATTTGAAATGGCCAGTACTGCAGAACGGCAATTTCATAGGTAAAGACCTAATATTAAGTATATTTTTTTTACTAGTATACGTGGAAATCATGGCAGCTTTAGCGGTAGGGAATACATAGTCGTGACCGTGGCGTTTTGGGCACATTTTGGTTTGTCATCTAAAGCCGACTGTGGCGGTCAAAAGGTTAATGGAGTCGCTAAGTGCATTAGATAGGCTGAATGGGTGCAAAAAATATTTTTAATTGTAACGGTATTTTAAAGGCAACATATTTTTTAAATTTACATAACAGTAAGTTACCAATTGCATTATAATATTGATTTCCTTTTTAATCATGATATATATTTTGCATTATGCTGTATTATGATGAGCACGAACATTTGTTTCTGAGTCATGGATGTTTTCTACGTATTTAAGTATTTATCTATCTATATAGGTATGTATATCGTCTCCTGGTACCCATAGTACAAGCTTTGCTTAGTTTGGGGCTAGGATGATCTGTGTGACATTGTCCCCTAGATATTTATTTTTATTATAAAAGAAACCGGTCCTCTGGTTTGTTTACTTAAACAAATATAATTTTGACAAAGACTTTATGATGGAGCCAAGTATGATTCTAAAAAGAGTTATATTTAATCTTTAGCTGAAACTACTTGAAATTAACCTTTAGATGAGGCACGAGGGGCCCCAAGTGAGAAAATTCAATAGCTCTTAACAGCGTTGACATGAGTCGTTGTATATACGTTGAATTACACTAAAAAACTCAATTATAGGAGCCAAAATTAACTTTAGATTCGAATGTTTTTGGTCGTAATCGACAACAATACATATTAAGTAGGTATAACAAATGTAACACATCCTTGACTGTACCTAATACTAGAACTGGTACCAGACAAAACGACATCAAATAAAAACTTCGGAGAATTCAGTCCTGTTGTAAAACAAAATGTTTACCATGACCAGAACTTGGGGTCAAGCATGGCTCCAGATGAGACGATCATTTAACTTTTAACGACATTGTTATGGAACATTCAGTATACCATCCGTTTTACAAATTAACCACAATTTTGCCAACGATCAGATCATGGAGCCAGGAGTAATACAGCTATGAGAACTTTTTAGCGAATGTAGACCCTGAATACGCCGAGATGAGTATACCGGTCTAGGTCGGCTTTTAGACTGGGTCTCAAGCAGCCGTGCAGTCAGTTGTCGATCGTTTCAAGGAATGAGAATGTAATAGTATCCTGACTTTAGACTGCAAACGGCTTTTCGAATTCATATTTGCGGCATCCTAATAGGCTCTTTAGAACCAGATCCAAGAATAGTACCCATTTTATGTTGTTGTATATTATATCAACAAGGCAATGATGCACATATATAATCTTATAGGTACCTTCCTCTTTTATTGCATGCCATGAAATCTCTAATCGCATCGTCGTCGTCGATGAATACAGATTACAGTTACTACTACCTAATAGGAAGTAAACATATTATAATACCCCATTTATACACTAATATTTAGATGTACCCACCTTCAGTGTTAATGTGTCAAAATGATAGGCCACATATACAACTACATTGTTTCATATACATATCTACATAAACATATATTCCGACACGTAACTAACCGTTGTCCCTGCCCTTCAAGCCGTAACGTCGTAATAATGCCATTTGGGTTGACTTGTGAATTAGTGAGTCTGCCATGCCATATTACTGTCTAGCTGACCGTGTATTATTACTCTTTTAGCCTACATTTCTAAGAATTAGGGGCATTTCAACCTTGTGTCCACCACTGTCACCAAGTATTTTGGTGGTACTACGACTTTATCATCACATTTGATAACTATAAAACAAGCGTAATTCGGTAGGCCATCAGGCTTAATTACGCTTAAAACATAAGAATTAACAGTACTGTTTACACCAAAAATAAATCTTAACAACGAGAAGACAATACAAAAGACCTCTGGCTATATCTTACTACTATTGTCCCAGATTATGACCAATTTTGAATGTGACAGCCGTGAATCTATATAAACCAAGGAAGAAATCCCTTCTTGAATAATTTCGAAGGGACTTGAAGGCTATCCTCCATACTATATCAGACTACTCCAGAGGCAAGTTATAGTTGTAGCCTCTGGTATGAGTTACCATAGGGCTGGTTGTGTTGACCCTGAGATTAAAAAGGACAATCTGACCCATGACAATGACGTACGAAGATATATTAAATTAATTATACAAAAAATCAATACAATGAATAGTAGCAATTAGAAAATAAGTATTTAATACCACAAGAATGACGTAATATGTCCGAATTCGTCACCTAATCACGTGTAATCACCGCCGCCCACCCATCGACACTCGCAACACCAGAGGGTCGCTAGTGAGCTACCGGTTTTAAAAAACGGATAGGCTGACTTTTCAAGATTGTCATGAATGTGAAAGTGGCTTAATTTCTCGACCTCCGCTGTTATTAATATTATACATAGTAGGTAATGTACATATATGATAAATTGTTAGACACCATATAGATAGAACCGTTATGGTTTATGATAACATTGAAAGATCTTTATTTCTAAACGAAACTAAAGCCACTTCCTTCGATGTCGACCGAAAAACTAAGGACTAAATCCATCTCCCAATGATCTCCACAGTGGCTAGTCTTGCGCTACTAGATCATTATCAGTTGTTCGGGGCCTGCTCACGCTGCGTCTGCTATTTCGTGATCACTACTCCAGAACCTTTCTGCCACACTGGCTATTGGTTCTACGTGTTATGTACCCCGCTGACTGCCACTGTTTTACTGCAGTTTCGCCATTTCCTTCTAGAGCCGAAAATTAATGTTGACAAAATAAAACCTATGTAGTTATTATTAAATAGCAGTGAACAAAAATATGTAAAGAATCAAATTAAAATAAATTTAATAGCTTTTTTGAGACCTAGCAACTGATTACCTACTAGATTAGTACGACATTATACACTTGTTAATAAATTAAGTGCAACCGTTACAGACAATAGAATAAGAGTTAGTAGTGTAAAATTACATATACATATGGGTGCACGTCCCGTGAATAATCTGACGGCCTGCAAAGCGACCCCACTCGGAACTGCATCACTCAAACCGATAACGATAATGATGAATGTAGGACTTAAATGGCCTATCGAACTTAACAATTTTAGTTTTAAATGAAGTTCTATGAGCATCACAATACGAACATATTCGGCCGCTTAAGAATTAGGGTGTTGGATTGTCGAGCGCGGCTCCGGAAACGAGAATTATTGTAACATAAACATTAACTTATAATATAAAGTATTAATAGAGAAAGAATTGTTCCTTCTTTTTGAATAGGTATATTTTTACGATTTTATTGGATTTATATAGGTACAGACGCCAGGACAACCCCAATCTGTCCAATTTTCCCAATTGAAAGTGAACCTTATGCTTTTGTGTTAAAGTTGAAAATCTATAAAAGAAATTTGACAGATTGGAGTTGCTGGATGTGCTGGCGTCTGTACCTCTGATATTGTCTACACTACACATTAATTTGTCTATCATATGATTTTATTTTAGAACGACAATTTAATGAATTTAGGATTATTTGAAATTTAAGAGAAAATAAGGGTAAGAATAGAGCTAACTGCAAGTTCCATTTGGCGCACCGTCAAATGACATAAAATTTTAAGAACCACTCATAAAAGTCGCAAAATGTCGTTGTATTTTCATAGCAGAACAGAATTAGAAATTATAGGCATTCACAGATTTTAATGCACGCTCTAAAACAGTTCTCAAATAGCTAATTCAATTAATATGGTTCATTTGGTTATTCTGGGTACTGGGCGCTCTGTGATGTGTTCGATTGTTGTCACCTACATCAAATTATCACGAATTTGATCATCATCATCATATCAGCCGAAAGACGTCCACTGCTGGAAAGATCTCCACAATTGCCGGTCTTGCGCTATTCGCATCCAGCAGTTTCCAGCGACCCGCACAAGATCATCGGTCCATCTTTTAGGGGGCCGGCCCACGCTGCGTCTTCCGGTTCGTGGTCGCCACTCGAGAACCTTTCTGCACCAACGGCCGTCGGTTCTACGAGCTATGTGGCCCACCCACTGCCACTTCAGTTTTGCAAATCTTTGGGCTATGTCGTTGACTAGAGTTCGCCTGCGGATTTATTACGAATTTGATCTAAAATATAGTAGTCGTTTTACATCTATTATTGACTAGTTTCACTCAAACTAGTCAACAATAGATGTAAAACGACTACTATATTTTAACTGTCTCTATAAATGATATGCACATTCCATATTACACAAAACATACTTGTTAAAAAATTCTACATCAAATGGATTAATTTGTCAATGTCATGGAACGGTACTCGGAAAATGTCATTGGATTTTCTTTAACTAGGTAGTCGTTTGTTCGCTGTTAATCACAACGGGAAAACAGTCATGTCGACGCTCGAAGCAGGCGAACAAGTTTTACGCAACAGACTTAACAAACTGGATTTAAAACTTTGATAGGAAGAAGTATGAAGAATTACACCATACGAGATCAGAATAAGCCGGGTACGTTTTAATAAATTATTGGGTGGTTCGTTGTATTCTGCGAATTATCCATGTTTACGATCCGGGCGTTCATCAATATTTAGTGACGGGTGTGGTTCGGGTCGGGAAATTATCAAGACGTATAGCAATGTACGTTAATATGAAGCCATTTAAAGAATTTCTTTCAATAATACGAGGATTTTCATATATTGCTAACATTGAGCGGGCCTATTGGCGTGGTTGGTAAATGCTTGCCTTTCACACCGCTAATCTGCACGTGTGGCGCGGCGGCTAAGACAGTAGCCTCGCCGCTTCGTGTTGCGGGTTCGGGTCGCGAGCCGGACAGCTATTTGTGTGACCCATACATAGTTGTTCTATTATATTATGTTTGTAAAGTACCCCGTGACACAGGGATTAGATTACCTAGGGCGGGCGTTGTCATTTTTAAATAAAATCGTGGGTTGGATTCCCTCCCAGGACAGAAATTTGTGTGCATGAACATTGTCTGTTTGTCCTGAGTCTGGGTGTAATGATCTATATAAGTATTATTAACAAAGGTAAAGTAGTGTATGTAGATTATTAGTTATCTGGTTTTCCATAGTACAAGCTCTCCTTAGTTTGGGATCAGATGGCAGTGTGTGAATAATCAAAACAAAATCACTCTTTACTCTATGACGAGTCTTCTGCGCAGTATTCTTTGCCTTAGATCGATACTGACTGTAGTGATCTGATTATTAATGGACTAGTATTTCAAGATCGTCCTTCATAATCTAAGTATTTAGAAGTTTGAGGCAACGTAGTAATAATAAATCGTTGTAGTTCGTTGTAATTGAGAACATTAGAAACAGCCATCATGTATTGCGATGTTTGTTTACTATAATTATTATTAATCATATTGTTAGTTTCGTTACCTCGTAAGCCTGTGAGTAGAGTTCTCAATCGTAGGTACTGAATTTGGTTCCCAGGTCAAGTCAAATGGGTTATGGAACTATTCTATCAAAAGCAGCTTGGAATCAGGAAGTTCACGATGTTATATTATGTACATGTATGTATGTATGTGTATGGTGTTACAATTACAAGATAAATGTTTGTTATCCTTAGAATGAAATTTTATGGATACACAGCCAACTCACTCAACACAATTTTTTTTAGAACAATCAAACGTACATACAATCTTAAATATCTAAATAAATGTAAAACAACACATAATTATCAAATCTATACATTTTGAAAAATTACATACGTGTACAAAAAGGATTACATACTTGCAAAAGAGCAATTTTATTAAGTTTAGATATAATAAGAACTCTCCTTTTTAGATATAATAATGTTAACGGTCATCATGTCAGCCAAATTACGTCGACTGCTGGACAAAAATCTCCCCAATATGCCATAATCGCCACGCTTTGCAGACGGGCTGCTGCCGTTTCTCTAGACGATTCCCTCAGGACGATTTCTACTCCCCCCACCCGATGAGATGGGGATTCGCCGTCACCACACAGCAAAATGATAACGCCGCTGACAGTTATATAAAATTACTCGACATCAGGCTTAATTTGATATATTCCTAATGATAAAATTTCCCCGAAAAGCTTTCACTCGCGTAGTAATGAGCTTTTTTCGTAGCTGATTACATACGGGAAATATTATATCACTGACATTGCAAATGGAAACTACGACTGCTACATTCAGCCTATGGTATCTTTATATGTGGTTTTAACCACATATAAAGAGTTCCCGGGTCGAAACCAAAACGGTCGGGATTTTTATGTCGTTCGTCGTTCATGAATCTCTCCATTCGTATCGTTAGACCGTCTCATTGGATTATGAGAGTGAAAAGAACAGGAACATCTGAGTTTTCGCACACAGTTGCGCTCTTACCTAGTTTCTATAGACCAACCTCTACCTATAATAATAATATTATAGTTTTATTCATACACGATCATCTGATCCCAAACTAAGCAGAGCTTACAGTACCTACTATGGAAACCAGATAACTGATATACTTCATATACTACTCGTACTTTTCTTTTGTTAATACTACATATGATACTTTTCCTATATATATATATATATATATATATATATATATATATATATATATATATATATATATATATATAATTACACCTAGAATCAGGACAAACAGACATGTTCATGCACACGAATATCTGTCCTGGGTGGGAATCAAACCACCTGACCTGAGTGACCTGCGGCGTGAAAGACATTTACCAACCACGCCAACGTATAACCCCGAAAAAAATATGTACACAAAAGAACCTGTGGAGATTTTGTAGACCTTTGTCCAGCAGTGGACGTCTTTCAGTTGATACGATGATGATGATGAATATAGGCAGGTAATGAGTATATAACTAGCTTATTGCCTTTTATTGTAACAAACAGTGATTAGTCAATGACATAATCAGGTTGACATAGTGAACGCTTTACGAGCTGACAGCACACGGGGAACATAAAATTAATTATAACGGAAGGAACTATGACTAGCTAAGCGGCAAATTAATGTGTTGTTACTGTTGTTAGCACTCGGTACACCAATTATATAACAATCAAGTTTATCTTGTTCGTGTTTGAGTGCTCTCAAAGAGATGTCAGTCTTGCGTTAGCCTGGGCCCTTTTGATGTTGTTCCAAGATGAACCCTCCTACGCAGGCGTCCGAAAAGTAGGCAAGTAGATACCTGCCGGGATCTGCGAGCCGAGTGATTGCGTAAAATTCCAATAGATTTAAGGCGTATATTCCCTGCGGGTTTTTTGTGATTTCTTGATTAGTTCTACTAAACAACAGCTACACTGGTTCAATCGGCAGATGTAAAAACGTTGAAATAGGATGTTGTATATGTAATAGTATATATTCGTAGTGAACTAGCTTGATTGTTTGTGGGATGCTGAACTGCTGTATTAAATAGTATGTTTTTCTTTGTAAAGTACTTAAGTAGTAGGTGGATTAACAACAGTCACTTTTTCAAACAAAATGGCTATCATCATAATCCTCAATCAATCAACCATTTATTTGGATGAATAAGGTAAATACAAAATACAGATCATAAAAAATAAAATTATAGGAACAACATATTCTGCCAATAATTGACGTACAAAATAAAATTTAATAATAGTTACAGTAATTTAAATAATAAACAATAATAATAATAATGTGAAGCTCCTTGTGTGATACAATATTCAATGATATGCAGTTCTTATATTATTCTAGCGTGTCGCTAAGATAATAAAGAAAATCTGCAGTTAAGTAATAGCACTTTTGAAATAAGTACTCTTTATTTTCTTTTTAAACATTGTAATATTTAAGTTCTTGTACGAGTCAGGAAACTTATTAAAAATTTTTGGAGCTAGACAAAAGATGCTTTTCCACATAAGAGTTGTATTAGCTCTACCAATACACAGGTTATCTCTGCGCCTATTAGGTATAGATACATCAGATAATCTAATGAACAAATGAGGATTCGATTTTACATAAAGGCCTTACATAAAGGTCTCCACAATTGCCGGTCTTGCGCCGCCCTCACATGATCATCGGTCCATCTTGTAGACCCCCTACATGCGTATAGTGTCCCACAAATCAAATAAAAGAATGGGGGGATATGCCATAATCGACACGCTTGACAGACGGGTTAGCGATAGCAGTTTGATGGTCATAGTTCACAGAAAATATCGGACGTTTTCTACGCCCCCCATGGGGTGAGATGAAGTGATGATAATACTCAGACACAGAACAACCATTTATGATTCACACAAATAGTTGTCCTGTGCATGGATCATACCCGGCACACGAGGGCGCTGTGCACGCCACACGTGCCATAAAAATATCTTACATTATTTAAGGATTTGAAACAGGGTCACAATGGGTACATATAGTACCTTCGTAATGAGTTTGTCAGTTCCCAGAAAACGTGCGAAAAGCAAAAGAATGTCTTTTCACATAAAAAGAAGCTCGATAAGCATTCAGTTCACGAATAAGGGAGAGACAAGTGGGACTCGGAGTCAGAATTAAGTGTGATTTATTAGTTTTATGAGCAACGGCAGCCTCGAATATTTGTGTGAGCGAGCGGTCTGCTTTACGATGTACGACGGCTAGTTTTGAGTGATGTTATTCTTTACTCAGGATTTCTTCGTTGCAAAATGGTTCGTAGAATTTTTATCGTATGGATGGTTCAACACTATGTTTTTATAACATATATACGTAGACGGCGCAATGGTTAAGGCAGACTATTTTTAAACAATACCAGAAAAATATTTTTAAGTAATCAGTAGTCGAGCGTTTGAGACTCTAAAATACATGGTTGTAAAGTCCTCTTCAATATAGGATATTTATCTAATCGATGTCCAATTAGAGGTTAGGTTGACAACCGATGTGTTTTAAAAAAATAAGGAATTATATGACTGAATTAAAAGATTTTTGCACTGCGGTCTCTAAATCAAAGGTTTTGCAAAGTAAACGGAATAACACCTTGCAAATACAAGGGGTGTCGTACCCAAAGTGTACCATGGAATCCTATTACTAAGACTCCGCTGTCCGTCCGTCTCTGCCAGTCTCTCTGCCAGCGGGCTATATCTCATGAACAGTTGAAATTTTCATAATGTTTTTATAGTTTTTTATATTGCCGCTATATCATACATAATTATCTATACATATAATAAAATCGTAGGAAAGTCAAAACTGTACATTGAATACTTTTTAAAAAGGATACTTGGGGCGTGATCTACAACAGATATCGAAGCCAAAAATATAGTTTTTAGAATTTTTGTCTGTGTGTCTGTTTGTCTGTATGTATGTCCGGGCTAAACTCAAAAAGTACAATACAATACAATACAATACTCTTTATTGTACACCGAATGAATTACAAAAAAGAACTAAATAACTAAATACTAGCATAATAATGTACAAAGGGCGGTCTTATCGCTAGCTGCGATTTCTTACAGACAACCTTAGGATGGACAGGAGTTGTATGGAATGAAAACGGGTAAGAGGTGTAACAAGTTCAGTAAAAGAAAAAGATTAAAAGAAACAGAAAAGGTAGGTATCAGATATTGAGTAGGAGTACAACTACATTTTGTAGGTGAATATATAATTATCTAAAATACTATGTATAAATACTTTATATGTAATGCATGCAATATATACCTGCTAAATAAATAAATAGAGGCAATAAATAATATATTATAATAAATACATATATCAAATATATATGTATTGCATGGATTTACTTCAAATTTTGCATGAATGCTACTCGGGTCAACATATAGGCTACATATTATCACTTACGGGGGAGGAGTAGTGATAATTTATAAAATTTTACGCGGGTAAAACCGCGGGGCACAGCTAGTAATAAAATATAGTTAATATTATGTATTTGAATACAAATAAAACGGCGAGCGGACATTATCGCACTGACGTTTATTCAATGTCAATCATGTACAGGCAAAGGTCCCATGTTATTATGCCAAACAGCCAGTACATACGTTACATTCCTCCCTCTAGTTAACAAATATAGAAATAACTAAACATAACATCACATTTTAAACATAGGAGATCATAAAATTATAATATATATTTACAAAAATGGCTTATAATTAACCCTTGGCTTTTGACGAAGAACTCTATCACTTGAGGGATTTTGTGGTGGGTCCAAGACTTGCGATGGTTCCGAATGAGACGTTTGAAAGTCACTGTGATCTGAAATAGGATCATGATATTCATCTACTGTAATCTCCTCCTCCAACGCAATAGGAAGCTGAGTATTCAGTGGGCTTGCGGATCTGGTGATTTTAGATGAAACAGAGTCTTCTGGATCAAAATTGCTGTCCCAGACTATACCAGTTGCACCAAACTCATCACCTTTGAATGCTGTCATGTGATTTTTGTGCTTTTTAGTTATTGCACTTGATACATAGTCACGCACTAAATAAACTACTGAACCTAATCGTTTCAAAATTATGCCTTTACACCACACATATTTTTTGTTGTTTAACTGTTTCTTATAAATTATTAGGTCACCGATATCAAAAAATTGTTTGTTTTGTCCACCGTGATGTTCACTCTGCAAACACTGCTTGTTATTTACATTATTAGTTAAGTTTGTAGACGAAGACGGTGACGGCGTCGTCAATAGATCTAGCCTAGATCTCAGATTTCTTCCATATACCAGTTAGGCAGGTGAAAAGCCAGTAGTTGAATGAACTGAGTTTCGGTAATCAAATAAATACTTCAAAATTTTCTTTCTACAAGTGTCAGAGTTATTACTGCTAAGAATGCTCGATTCAATTCCCTTTTTTACTATCTTAACATAGCTTTCTGCCTGCCCATTGCTGGCTGGGTGATAAGCAGGAGATGTCATATGTTTAATACCATTCAATGAACAGAATCTCGAAAATTCATGAGATGTGAAAGCCGTGCCATTGTCACTTACTATCCTGTGCGGTATTCCAAAACGTGACATAAATTCATAGATACTATCTATAACCGCTGCTGTTCCCGAAGAACTACTCATAGGATACATTTCTACCCATTTACTATATGCATCAACCACAACCAAATACATGTTGTTATGAAATGGACCCAGAAAATCAATATGGATTCTGTAAAATGGTTGTGGTGGAAACTCCCAGTTAGATAGAGGCGCGCGAGCAGGCGTGGGACGAAGTTGAATACAGATGTCGCAAGAGTTTATCATTTTTTCTATAGCTTCATCTATACCAGGAAACCAGAATCTAGAACGCGCTTCCGCCTTAGTTTTAACTATGCCTATATGCGATAAGAGTAATTCTTTTAAAACTTTAGTTTGTAAACTTTGCGGTATAATAACCTTATGTCCTCGCATCAAACAACCGTTTTCATAAGATAATTGCGTTTTACAATTAGAATACGGTTTAAGCGACACATTTGCAACTTTCTTTGGCCAACCCTTACAAACATATTGAATAACTTTTTTAAGTGTAGCATCTGTATTTGTTTCTGACCGCAACAATGGTAAAGTAATTGGCAGACTTCCTTCCAAAACAAAATTAATGTAAGAAGCACGGTCTTCCGTACCATCATGACTCTCTAAAGAACGATCGTTGTCGACAGTTGGTATTGAAGCACGTGACAGATAATCAGCAATATTATCACCGCTTCGTATAAACTCTATTTCATAATTGTAACCACTTAAAAATATGGCATATCGTTGCAAACGATTTGCAGAAACCTCCGGTACACCTTTAAATGGCTTAAAAATGGAGATCAGTGGTTTGTGATCAGTCCGCAAAATGAAAGGTACTGCCCTACCATATAAATATTGGTGGAAACGGCGAACTCCAAATATAATAGCTGTGGCCTCTTTCTGAATCTGAGAATATTTCTTTTCGGCTGAATTTAGTGTGCGAGATGCAAAAGAAATAGGACGTTCAGATCCATCTACCTCAATTTGGGACAAAACGGCCCCTAGCCCATTCGGACTAGCATCTACTGTTAAAATAAGCTTAAACTCTGGATTGAAATGAGTTAAAACCTGTTCAGATGCCAAATACTGTTTAACTTTATTAAAAGCAATGTCGTGCTTAGATTTCCAGCTATATTTCACTCCCTTCGGTAAAAGTTCGTATAAAGAACTTAACATAGATGAAGCATTAGGAATGAAATTTCTGTAGTAATTCACTAGACCTAAAATAGACTGCAACTGCTTTACGTTTGTCGGAACAGGTGCATTAACTACTGCTTTTACTTTATCTGGAGACTTATGCAATCCATTTTTATCTATAACATATCCTAAATAATTGATCTGGTCTTTAAAAAATTCACACTTGTCTTTCTGTAATGTTAAACCAGCGTCTTGTAATCGTCTTAGAACATCATGCAACCTCTGTAGATGAACGTGCTTGTTCGGTCCCGTGATCAAAATATCATCAAGCAAACAAAGTACACCATCCATTCCTGCAAGTAATTCGTCCATAGCGCGTTGAAAAATCGACGGTGCTGATGCCAAACCAAAGACTAGCCTTTGAAATCTAAAAAGTCCACGATGGGTATTTATACATGTAAGTTTTTGTGACTCTGGATCTAATTTGAACTGTGTATAAGCCATAGACAAATCTAATTTGCTAAATTGTACTCCTGAATGTAATTTTGTAAACAGTTCGTGTATAGTAGGTAAAGGATATTGTTTAATGGCCAACTGTTTATTTATACTAACGGAATAATCAGCACATATTCGAATAGATCCGTTACGTTTTAACACTGGTACAATTGGAGATGCGTACTCAGCATGATCTATCGGTACAAGAATGTTAAGACTAACTAATCGCTCTAATTCCTCATTAACTCTGTCTTTTAGAGCAAATGCTAACGGTCGTGCCTTAAAGAATACTGGTTTGGCATCTGGTTTAAGCCGCAATTTGACATCATACTTTTGGAATATCCCGAGTTCACCAGAAAAAAGTTTAGGATATACATTTTCTAAATCTTTGATGACGTTATTCTCTTGAGAACAATAATTAATTGGTGATAACGCTATTTTAAATGTTGATAAAAAATTACGTCCAAGTATCGGTGGCCCGCCACCGCACACCACATAAACGTCTATGTCATGGGTTTGCTCAGCGTATGTCATCGGTAATCGAACAACTCCTAAACATTTCATCGGGACACCTGTATAGGACATTAATCTTTTGTTTACCCTTGACAATGGGACGTGTTCAAAAATTTTTTTGTATGTGACATCGGAAATAGCAGACACTCCGGCACCACAATCAAATTCAAATCTGATATCTTTCCCCAACACGGAGATCATGCTGGTCATGGGCTCTCCACGCTCGGAGCGAATATGGAAATAATACAACTGACCGTCGTCGTCACCGTCATCGTTCATATGTGCACCAGAAACAAAATTAACATTCTTGCACATTTTACTCAAATACCCTTTTTTATTACATTTCGTGCATTTATAATTGGAGAAACGACACTTAGACGAAGCATGATTTGTACGACCGCATACTGAACACCCATCACGCTTTTGGTCGCACTGCTTAACAGTAGGTGGCGAGATTTTGAACACCCGTTCCTCAGTACGATTGACCACCGACATTGACACTGCAGCGCCAAGGCGCGCACCACGAGTATTTTCAGCCAGTTCTAAGGCTTTCAAAAGTGTAAAGTCCTTGAGGTCGTGTGCGAATAATTTTTCCCTTTCTAAGCCTGGTACCATGCCCACAACAAATCGATCTCGTAACATCTCTTCCAAATTCTGAAATCCGCAGTGCTCAGCTAACCCTCGTATGCACGCGGCCCATTGTGCATACGACTCCGTAGGAAATTGCGCAGCCGTATAAAATTTGTACCGCTCGGCAAAACCACAATGTTTAATGGTAAAGTGATCATCCAGCAATTTGATGATGTCTTCAAACGGCACTTCTTTCAAAGTCTTGGGTAAAGCTAGATTCGACGTTAACTTAAACGTGCCGTCACTGAGTGCGCTTAGTAAGACCGCTCTTCGCTTGATTCGCGTTGTATCGGTCGAATCGTTAATATCGTTGGCTATGAACCATTGTATCAACTTATCTTTCCATGTTTCCCACGTTTGAATATTATGATCAAACGGAGAAAGAAATCCAAAAGAACTTCCGACCGACATTTTCTTACGTTTTCTTTAGTTTATCCTCGTCGCCAATATTATGTATTTGAATACAAATAAAACGGCGAGCGGACATTATCGCACTGACATTTATTCAATGTCAATCATGTACAGGCAAAGGTCCCATGTTATTATGCCAAACAGCCAGTACATACGTTACAGTTAAAAATAAAAATGATTAATAGTTTATCACTGGTATAGAACCCCTTGTGACTGAGTCCGACTCGCACCAGGACGGTTATTTAAATGTTGATGCCTACTGCGTTCAAAGTTATCAACTTATGATATAAGAATATAAGAAAGAGATTTCACTTGCTTAATCTATCGCATTTCGATCTCTATAATTATAATTTCACTGAAGAATGAATGTTAATTTAAAGTCTGGCATTCCATTAAGCATTAAGTTTCTAAAATCGACTGCACGTGTGGCGCAGCGGCTACGACAGTCGCCTCCCCGCTTAGTGTCGTGGTTCGAGTCCCGCGCCGGACAACTATTTTTATGACCCATAAATAGTTGTTCTGAGTCTGGATGTAATTTGTGTCCGTCTATTATATGTTTGTTAAGTATTAGTTTGTAAAGAAAGAAGAGAAAAGAAAACATTAATTGTTAGGCACCTACTACATCTTCAAAGCTACTAGTAAGGTTTGTTCTATATAACACGGTTGCAATAACAATAACTAATGTTTGGTTTTAATTTCGCTGCATAATATGATCTTACTTACTTATTGTATAGGCAATGGTTACCCTGGTGTCAGAGTTGTTCAAGCCGCCCAGTAGATCTCTGATATGGCTTGACGACAGTTGTCTAATGACTACAACCGGGACCGACAGCTTAACGTGCCCACCGAAGCACGGAGACGCTCAGAAATTAAACCACATTGGTGGTCACCCATCTATGGACTGACCGCGAGCCTAGTTGCTCAACCTCGCGGATGACTTACGGACCGGTGAGAGAATCTAGTCATGAGCGCCTTTATTAGAATAAAAAGATACGATAATTCGGCAAAAAGTCAAATGAAAGACGATAGAAGTATGAAGATAGAAGTATAGAAGTATGAAATTCGTCTGCGTTTCGGCCTCTTAGATTATTCGGAGCGCTATACAAGAAAAATACTGTTTCCGTAACTGACAATCCCTTCTTATCAACAATATTAAAGTGCCCTAAATCTTGAGATTTAATAGTATTGAGCACGCAAGTGTACCCATTTTGTGTTAAATAGATGACGCGTCCTTGATATTTATAAGCAGCTCATAGCCATAGTTCAGTTCACAAGGATTGTGATGTTACCTAAGTAATCATTATACATGAATGTATAATGATTACTTATTTATATGGACGTCTTTATATTTATACATATCCATTTCTCATGCTTAGTTAACTGTTCGCAGAAACATTAATCAAATACATGTCTATTATAACCTAATAGACCTTTGAGAGATACTACTTATCTAATTATAGAATACCTACTTACTAACTGCACGCTGTGATAGGCCATACTGTAAAAAAACAAAGCAAAAATAACTCGATAATCTTTGTGGTAGGCGGCACTCTTGACAGCGTGGTAGGATAATATACTTGTCCATCTTAAGCCATGTATTATATCACGTATATAAAATCGCAATCAGTCTTTTGAATTGGAGTGTAATCAGGCGAATTAACACAACTTCTCCGGTTCCATATCAGGTCAAAATTGTTTTTTAAATTGCCTTTAATCCTACTAATTAATGCGATAGTTTATTTGTATAGATGTATGGATGGATGTTTGTTAATCTTTCACGCAAAAACTACTGAGCGGATTATGATGAAACTTTGTAGTAATATGGCTTATATTACTATATCCGAATTACACAAGGCTATAATTTATTAATTTCAATGCGGGAGAAAGCGTGGGGCACACCTAGTATCCTATAATGTATAACTTTTAAAGACACTTGGATTCTAAATTTCATCCCTAAGAAACTGATATATTTATTTCGTTAATAATCTCGCAAGTAACGCAATTTTTAATTAAAGTTAGTAAATTAAAGAAATGGTTACTGTGAGTCACCGTAACAGAAAAATATATATAATTAAGAAGTTTTCTTAAAAATCTTAGAAGACCTACAATTATCTTGGACATAATTTATAGATACTTATAAATGGTGTACTAGATAATTGTAGTTCTTAAGGGTTTAGCCAATGTTAACCGTATAAATTGATTTACCGGCGACTTGGTTGCAACATATTGTTTATTTCTAATCATGAAACAATTTAATTAGGCTTTATTATACGAGTATTTATTAAAATTTAACAAAGGCGGACTTAATGCCTAAGGCATTTTCTCCCAGTCAACCTTAAGGTGGTGCAGAGATAATTAGATAGGTGCATTAGGTACAGATATTGCAGAACGACATTAAGATATGGTACGATTGAAGAAAAAATTAAATATGAGATCAACAAATATACACTTACATACATATACATACATATATACAATATATACTATAAAAATTAAACATAATATATAAAATTTCTAAATATCTAACTAATAGCGAAAACAAAATCAGTTTCGTGGTTCAGGAGGGTAGACTAGACAGACGCGGAAATATTTCTTATACTATGTAATAACCACCCTAGTCTTCAGTCTAGAGACACACAATAATTCTTTTTTAGATAATTTTATTCATTTATTTCTAATTATTTAGGACAGGAAAATGACGTATAAACTCAAAGAGAACCAAACTGATTTTAAACATTTACATATATAAAGCTAGATTTATTAGCAAGTAACTAGATAAGTAAGTAAAACCGTTTACCTACGAAAATTACAATAATGTAAGGAATCACAATATAAAAGTCATTATTTGGCGTGCGCTGGGAAATTATTGATGTTACATAAAAGAACTACATAATGATAGTACCTACTTATCATTACACAGAAAAAATCCGTGACATTATATGTCTTAATAATAATAATGTCCTCCTAGCCGAATTTCGGGCACGGCGGCCAGTCTCAATAGAGATTAGCCATCTGCTCACGACATATTATAGTGCACAAGTGTGAGCACAAACACAGGCGCACTTTCTATTCCATCACTCTTATGATCCGATGGGACGCCGAGGGGCACGAGAGCACGTAAAGCCGTCCTGGTCCTGGGACCGACGGCTTTACGTGCTCTATGTGACACGAGGGTATAATATGATGTTGATACTTCATTTTTCCGAAAAGTCCTAAAATCACTTTTGGCCCGACCGCGCAACCAAGGATTTGAACCCAGGACCTCGTTCTCTGCGGGTGAACACGCTACCGCTAGACCAGCAACCAGCAACGAAGCAGTCTTATTTAAGTCTTAATAATCGTATTTTTTATAATTTTAATAATCGTATTTTGTGATTTTTAGATTTTATGTATATGAAAGCTAGAGGGTAAATTAGGTGTTCAAGCCATTCATGACAATTATCTACACAACACTACTAATAGCAAAACCTAACCTAACGTAAGCAAGATGTGCTTAGTATATGCTTGATACTAAGCACATCTTGTAGTCATGAATGTGCTATTTATTTCTTTCATCTATTCCAATGAAAGAAAAAAATGAGCAGGTTTGCCCGCGCTCCAGAGTGGCCTCAATATTTCAAGTACCTAGTTAAGCTCCCAGCAGTGGATGAAATAAATACTTCATTGTATCTGTGTATTAAGCTAAAGAGTGAAAAGAAGGAGTTTTGCCTACATTTTTCAAAAATTTAAAAAGGCTATTTATTTATTTTTCCTTCTGAGATCTTCATAAGTGAAAGCAATATCGTTTATATCTGTAGATAGCTGGCAACCAATTATAATATTCTTAAAAAGATAACGAAAATTTTTCGGCACTCTTTTAGTCACATGTGTTGAGTCCCTATATTGTATAGTAGTTGGGCCCCACGGTTTTGCCCGCGTTAAACTATATTAACTAGCCTATGTGTTATTCACTTATTCATTAGCTAAAGCACTGCAAAAAAAACGTTTGGTAGTTTTTGCGTGAAATAGTAACAAACCTCCATACTCGCAAAATTTCGCATTTATAATATTAGTAGTATTCTCTTAGATCATGTTTACTATTTGTTGTAAACAACAATAAATAATATACGTAAAAATAGATAATTTTGTTGGGTTCGTACATTTGTTAAGTTTTGTAATATTTACTTTACTGTAGATATATTCCATTTCAATGAAGTCTGCTGCCGTTCCACCTGAATATGTTACTTGATATACGAATTTTGATTCCGGGATTAGCATATTATATTTGTACCTACATGTAAGTAGGTAAGTACCTATACGTGGCGAAGGTTATATTCAGTAGACAATAAACCGTCTTGAGAACAGCAAAGTTTATTCTTTTGCAAGTCAATCGAAATGGTTATTACATATATTAATAAACAAATACAGGTATATAAAGTTGTTTGTAACAATTCAATTTCTCATTAAATTTATTCAAATAATAAAATATCTCATTTTTCACCAAGCCCAATGTTGAATAATAATGAGTTACTTATATTTGTAAACTCAAGTTGTGCATTTTTTCCACATTCTGCACCAAAAAATATAATAAAATCACACAGCAAATATAAGAGACAAGAGCTTTAGGTTGAATGTCCAACTGTTATGGAAATAATAAGAGTCATTTTACAAATGTTAAAAAAATTATATGGATAGAAGGCATGAAAATCAGCTTTTTTTTTTTCTTTATCGGGACTAGTCCCTCCCTCTTACCCACCACTGCAACTCCTGTAAGCCAGGATCAACAGTGGCACACAATGAAATGACATTGAGCGGTGAAGCTCAGGCATGTCCCGGGGAATCGCTTTAACTGTCTTGGATCCCGCAACGAATTTAATCAGAAACAGAAAAAAGGAGGAGTTAGAAAATGAATAGTTCCACTTCCCTCCAGAGCAAAGCGGGAGACAGAATGATGTAAAGAGACTATAGCCTCATAAAATGATGATCAGCTATCTAGCATATGCAAATAAGACCACCAGTCTGCATTTTGGGAACTTTCCAGCCTACTCCAAAAACGGGTTTACTTTTGGAATGGGTCCAGCAAACTTAGCTCTACGTCTCATCTCAATCTCCCGATCAAAATGTGCCTTCTGCACAGAGCGAATCCAAAACAGGAGGTAGTAGGAGGTAGCATGTCGGTAGTTCTTGATTCTCCTAGGGTAGGCCGTTCGGCAAACGAGTCATAATCCCTCCAGAACGGAGACGACTAGCTTATAACTGAATAACACATAGGCTAGTTAATATAGTTTAACGCGGGCAAAACCGTGGGGCCCAACTACTATACAATATGTACTCAACACATGTGACTAAAAGAGTGCCGAAAAATTTTCGTTATCTTTTTAAGAATATTAAAATTTATTGCCAGCTATCTACAGATATAAACGATATTGCTTTCACTTATGAAAATCTCAGAACGTAAAATAAATAAATAGCCTTTTTAAATTCTTGGAAAATGTAGACAAAACTCCTTCTTTTCACTCTTTAGCTTAATACACAGATACAGTGAAGTATTTATTTTATCCACTGCTGGGAAATAAACTAGGTACTTGAAATATTGAGGTTATGGTAAAACAATTTGCAATTATCATGTTTTGCTCTTTGACTGCCCAAATCTCTGAGCTGCATCATAGACCGCAGAACCCATCACCACACCATACCTTTGACACAGGATCCATCAATGCAAACCCAAATATTGTCGGAACAGCTACCAGACCGCCTGGCTGCAGGACCCTTACTTTACGACAATTATTTTTCCCAGTACATCAGGTCCACCTGGCCAGGTGTACTAAAACTGGGGTCTGCTGATGGTAAATTCAGAATACGGACATTAAATTAGATTTTATAAAAAGGGTTTTTTCGCACAATTCTAAACAGATTTGAAGGATTCTTGCGGTGTTGTTTAATATTCCTAAACAAACATGGTCCAAAGTTTTGAATAATATATAGTATACACGATAGAAGTGTAGGTAAGCATTGAATGCCTAATAATAAGCCAATAATAAACGTCTTGTTAAAAAAAGAAACTCTCACAGTTATTTCTTAACATACAGTCAATATGAAATAATTAATAAAATATAAGTACCTACTTAATATATATTTTTTTCTAAACGCAAAACTACAGTTATTATAATAAATGAATGTTATCATGATGCCATAAAAATAATGTAAATAAAACTTATTCTACCATTTGTCCAAAGTATCTATCTTGATACGGCCGAGTGATAAATGATAAGGAACTTACGAAGCGGATTTTCTTTGTGTGGCCATAACTCTTTACTTTGTGCTTTGAAAAGCCTTTGTATATGTGACACGCTTGTGTCTAGCTAGCAGCATATCATAATTAAATTTACCACGTTCCAATAAAGAAAAAGTTGTAAACTTTCAATTAAAAAGTCACTACTGAGAAGTTTTAGAAAATATTCCTATTTACTCGCCTATTTGATTAATGGAATCTTGAATTCCGTTTCTTATATCTACACAAGCATCATTTTACTCTCTCAGTTAGTTTATTTCGTTTTTACGGTAAACATAAATTTTGACATGAAGCGATAATTTGACAGGTAAGTAGGAAACGTCAGTTAAGAATGGATTTCGTGTCAATGCCCGAAAAATGGCTTATATATTAAGTTTATATGGGAGGAAAGTTGTGGGTGCAAGTTAGTAATATGATAAAATTATTGCGTAAACTCTTCGTATTGTAACTACCTTCTTAAATTGTCTAGTTTTTGTATCTAATACTATTGTATATACCTAAATCATTTATGTATCGCTAAGCTGACAGGCAATAATAAACAAAATGCTACTAATTTTGTATCAAATTAGTAGCATTTTCAATATGGGCTTACAGTACTTACTTAAAATATATTTAAAGTACGCCCGCATAAGCTTACAAGTTGATATCGGACATTTAGAGTTACTAGAAAACTTCAACAATGGACAAAATATGACCCACATTGAATAAACTCATTAATTATGGGCGAAATATAAGTTTTATTTTCAAAAGACACCACCCTCACTCAATTACTAAACCCCGTATTGCGAGGGTCTTTTCTTTCAATTACAAGGCAAGCGACCCCGCGGGTTATCTGATGGTCGCTGATCGTCGTTGGGGACTTCACAAACATACAATTAATTAGGATAACTGGATGTGTCATAAATTAATACCTACATACATACCTATAGACTCACGCCTGATTTCATTTCCCACAATCTTTGCACACCTCTTTTGCCTAGTTTACTGTCATTATATTCTTACTTCTGAAACTTCCTGGTCTTTCTTGAGAACGTCTCCAATTTGGTCAGAGAATGTTCTACGAGGTCTTCCCCTTCTGGTTGTCCCATTCACACAGGTCAGGTAAACTTCTTTTGGTCAATCTTCTTTCATTCATCTTTTCTAAATTATCACACTAATATAATATAAAGTTTGTGAGTGTGTATGTTTGTTACTTTTTCACGCCTTAACGGCTGGAGCGATTTGAATAAAAGTCAAATGCCCAAAGACAGTATCGTTTAAAACTAAGTTGTCCCACATGAACATTATAAGTAAAAATCCTATTTTTAATTATCATCATTTAGTACTATAATATGGGGTTTCACATTTGCCGGATAAAAGAATATACAATTATAAGTCCTTTTATTGTTTTTGCATTATAAACAAGCGGCGCCATTAACAAAATGTTGCCGCAAATGAAAATAAATTCACTCGGAATATTTAAAGTCAATAATCGATGGACAAAAAAGAAATAAGGATTTATTTCAGTCAAATTAGTAATGTTACTATGCAATAAAATGGCCAATAGCACTTAGTAATGGTAAATTAGCGCTAAATATTCTTAAGTCTATTTATTTTCGATGCGTTGTGGTGCGGGTTCGCCTGCTTTGTGAAATAACCTAGACCACTAAGCCATATGCCAACTGAAACATTATTTCTGTTCAACCTAAACTAATGTTAGATTTATTACTATTATTTCTTTTACTATTAATTTCTTTTATTTACTAAATGCTCGAATATAAAAACACGAACATATAAAATGAATAACACATGACAAGTAAATCGATAAAAACATCGATATCTGATTAATATTTTTGGCAACACTTAAGTGATCTTTGACGTTATGTGCCATCGCAACAATCGCAAGTCACAACTGGTTTTTATCATAGTGTTTGGCGAATGTTTTGATATTTCTTGTGTGTGCAGTTGTGGATTATTCGTGACAACTCGAGTGACTTTGAGAAAGAGACTCCATTACGCTAATAATTGTAATCTGACACAGAGACTCCTTATTGTGAAAAGTGATTTTGAGACGGGAGACTAAATTCATTATGGATAGCACAGTTCACCTATTCACTCCGATTGCGGCATGGAAGTTGGCAGTCATTGTGCGAAGTCAATGATAATATCTACATTCTAACTACTTGGATTTCGTTACTACTAAAACCTACCATTCTCTGTATTTTTGTTGTAAATAAAAAATACAAATTCACTGAAATGAGTATTTCTTTCAATTGTCAACCCAAACTAATATTATAAAGAGATATGATACTTGCTATGTTTTGTATATGAAGTAAATTCTCAGACTAGGTACTGGACCAATTTACACAATTCTTTCACCTAAGTATAGGCTTTGTTTTATTTAAAAAGATGAAGCCCGGAGGCAGGAAGGTGCTGGTATTATAATAACGTGTCTCGAAAGCATATGAAGCCGTCTATCCTGTGCCTAAGTTGTCTCAGGTCGGGTTGGATCGCTGTCCCATTAGACAATCAGAGCGATAAAATAGAAGTGCACCTATGATTGCACATGGACTACAATATATCCTGCTTAGTAGGCTAGACTCCGTTGAGATTAGCCGCCTCTACCCCATAATATTACTTAAATCATAATTTGCCAATAAACTAGTCGGCAACCAACGTTTCTTTACTTAAGATGTTCTATGTTCACCCATCTATTTCCTTGAAACCCGGCAAATTACATAAATTATGTTAATTTTAATTGAAAGTATATAGTAATCCCAACATAGAACAGTAGTTTTCATCCAGGCACAATAATTTTTGCACCGATACTAATTTCCATAGTCACTTGGGCATTCCCCTTTGGTATGGAGTTAGGCGACACCCTGGATTAACACATAGGCTATAATTTATAAAGTTTAACATGGGTAAAACCGCAGGGTACAGCTAGTTTATCATAAATGGCTCACACAATTAGATGCAGGAAACGAACGCGAAACACGATGGCGTCAAAGTAGTAGGGAGTTTTATGAAATATCTAAGATAGAAAAGATTTTTCTAGTATAATCTCATAATGCACTGCATGCCTTTAAAGGAACATTAAAGGTTTAGCTAAGCCGTGTAATATTACAGATACTGGAACAGGCGCCAATTAAATGGTGCTTCTATTCAATTTTAATGGTTATTCTAAATGCTCATTTTGTATCAGAAGGGGAATATTATGTTTTATATTTGGTACTGTATGTTATTGTGCAAAGATTTTTGTAACAAGGAATATCTTTACGGTCATATTGGTTTGCGTATTCCGTTGGGACATTAGAGCAAAAAAATAAAGAGATACTCTTTGTTGTTAATACGATGATGCCCTATAAAAATATCTTCTTTTTTTATATAACAAGGTAATCTGATCCCATTCTAAGAAGAGCTTGTACTAAGGAAACCAGATAACTGACAAACAAACATGTTCATGAACACAAAAATCTGTCCAGGGTGGGAATCGAACCGATTATCGATCTATCATATGGCGTTCAAATAAATAAAGGTTAGCCGATTTAACAATTGATTAAGTAATTTTTGACTTAATCAATTGTTAAATCGGCTTCCATGACCACATGTGACATCATAAATGGTCCAGATTCGATTGACAACGTTAAACCGATTTAACGATTGATTAAAAGTCATTTTTTACCTTATTTATATATAAGAAATCGATGTTCGGCGATTAAGCCGGTAGAGCCCCTGCGGCCTCAAATGCAAGTATCTGCCAACCACGTCAACCGGCCTGTCAAATAAATATTTAATATTATATATATTATTAAAAATATGACTGATAAACATATTGTACATGCAAGTCTTAACATAATACCAAGTGATCCGATGAAATGTGTGGGGCTAATTGTTTGAAATTGTGCCGTACTCGCCATCCAAGTAAACTAATAAAGCTGTGTTTAATAACACAATATTTAGTATTACAGTTGCTCTATCGTGACTTGACGACACAATTCATGTCGGCACCCTGTTCCAGTACACAATTCAAATCTGAACAACCCTATTAATGTCATGGGAAATATTTTATCAAGGCCGGTTTATAGTCACCGATTGTTAATTTTATCGTAATTTATTATCGGGTTATTCGTGTTCTTTTTCAGATAGTTATCGGATTTGCGTTTTCGGCTTTAATGGGTTTGATGAGTAACTGAACCTTTAAAATGACAATAAAGTAGATATTAAATTTATTTGAAGCATCAAACGCAGTGCTTAAAGATTTATTTGTATGGTTTATATGGAGCTATTGATTGTAGCATTAGATAATATTACATAATTGAATTAGAATGCTTATTTATTTAGTGATAGGACTGCTGATTGGCCCAAACATTTAACATTTTTTTTTTCACTTTTGGACAAAAGCCTTCCTTAAGCATCGTCTCAGGGATAAGTTTCTAGTTAGATGCTGAAGCCGGACTGACATGGCTTTCTTAAACAAACACTAACGCCTCGATATACCAATCAAGTAGTAGTAGACAATTTGGCAGAGAGACTTCATGCGCAGGTTTCATAGTCAACAATTGCTTGTCTCAGCGTATACATGTATGTTGAAACCGGCTGGTTCGGTAGAGTATTTGTGCAGATTTGATTCCTCCAAGTCGGAGGAATCAAATCTGCACAAATAGAAAAAAAATATTAGTCACCTAAGGTACATCAATGCAAATTAGACATATGGGGTACAACACACGAAAATATATATAAATATTGTGATGCTTATAAATAATAATAAATAGATTTTTCATTCCAATTATACGTACTAATCGATGACTAAAAGGTCACAATTCAGTATTCTGCCACCGATGACTGTAGCGCTGATTTTCAACTGTTTGCTGTGGCCAACGGCCATACAAAATATATATGACGATGTAACATAACATAGGTACTAAGTACAAAACATTCGACAGGAGTTTAAATACTGAAATAAAATAAAGATAGCTAAGAAATAATAATAGGAGAATTGATTTTATTACAAAATATATGAACTGATTGGAATATTAAATAATAGAAACTTACATTTACTTAATTCATTTTTAAACTGTTCATTACATTTCCAGGGCCTTACAATTGTAAATACTTAAGAAAACAAGTACGTGGTACTTTAATTGACATTTTCGTTTTCCCATTTTCCGCTACCGGGCGAGCATCTCCTTACTGAGTTAATTATGAAGCAATTTGCTTAGAAAAATATCGAGACACTGGCCGGCTTGAGAGACGTGTTGCCTTTGTCATTTGATATTCGAGTAAATGAGAAACCAATTTTAAGCCCATTCCTGTCTTGTTATTTCAATAGAACTAAGAGAGATCGTCGTTATTCAATTAACATTATCCGTATAAATTAACCATATATCTATGATATTACTTGAGAATAAAATTATGAGATTGATTATATTATAAATGCGGATCTGCGGCGATCTTTATAAAATGCAAAGTATGAATTTTCTGATAGCATCTTTATTCACGCTAACCACTACTATTATAATAATGGGCCAAGTTCTATTATTATAATATATTGGTTTATTTTCATGTTAAGTAAATGAAAAATATAGAGCAAAGATATTTTTAGAAGAGAAAGAGCTTTTAAATTAATGAATTGTATTTATGAGGTATTGTATCTTTGTATGATATTAATATCAATATCCGGGATAATGTCACACACCGCCATCGCGCCATCTAGACGCAATCTAGCAAAACTTGAAATATGAATACTAGATAACTGATAGAAATACTTATTTACTTCTTTTTTGTAAATATATACATACTATACATAGAACATACCCAGACCAAGACAAATAAACATGTTTTACAAACACAAATACTTATCTTGTGTGAGGATTAAACTCGCAACCTTTGGATCAGAAGGCAAGTTCACTACACCCTAAGTCGTGGTGATTCTCATAATATAAGAACTTATATGAAAACCCATGCACATTTTTTCTAGTCGAAATAGTAATAAGAATAATATCCTGTGACACTATTCACACACGGCCATCTGATCCCAAAATAAGCAGAGTTTGTACTATGGAAATCAGATAACTGATATAATACATAGTGTACTTTTTGTAAATACATACTTATAGATAATTACAGATAATTACATTAATACAGACACAATCGAACCCACGACCTGCGGCGTGAAAAGCAAGCCTTTACCAACCACGCCAACGGGCCTGTCAAAATAAAAATAACACACACATGGTTTAGTAAAAAACATCCGCAGTTTTTTTAAGAATAAAACAACCTGTTTCTATAATCGATCTTTATTTGTGAAATAAGCATAATACTTTTACCGTACTGTATTGATTGACATCTCTGTAAGCGTGCAAGTTGATAATCAAACCTCAATCAATTGATGGCATTCATTTTATCACTTTAACCGCGAATCTTTAAAGCAATAATAAACACTGTTTATAACACGATCGCTGTAAATGACTAGGTAGTCAGTACAATCATTACTTTTGAGAATACTTTTTAGAAACTGCCCCAAGGAAAGACCTGTCTCTAGACTAGATGAGACGGTGATATGGGAATCGTTATCGATCTTATCTATTTTATATAAAGTCTTCCTACTGACGAGTTCGACCAGGTGATTAATTAGTATACTTTTAGGAATACAATGTCATACGCCCCGTTATCACTTTTTTATATATTACCAAATACGTAAGCTTATCCGCCTAATGGCAAATGGTTGACAAAAAATGTGACATCAATCACGCGTTGCCGTCCCTTCGACCCTCCCCAAAGTGCTCTGTATACCTTAATTACACTCAGGACTAAAGCATAACACAATAAGTCAGGCGAAGCAGTGAAAGCCTCCTAGACTAGCTCTTAACGTAAAATTTAAAAAAACGCAGTGCTGTTACTGCGATATACTTACTGAATGCAGTACCACTCAGCCTATCGAGCTGCTCATAGAGAGGAAGAACACTATACACTTAACATCATCATCGTATCAGCCGAAAGACGCCCACAGCTGGACAAAGGCCTCCCCTAAAGATCTCCACACTAGTCGGTTGAGATCTTTGGGGGAGGCCTTTATACAGCAGTGGGAGCTATACACTATTGCACTGAAATGTTCCTTCCGTGTAGCACAACCTAGGGGGTACTAGTGTTACTTAGATTAGATTACGGGAATATTATTGGAATTTGGTTCCTATCATATACATTCCATGAATTGATCGATTAAACTGTCTTGAAATTATTTTTAGCAACTAATCATTATTCAAGTGGGTTTCATGATGATGGGGTCAAAAGTGGCTCGAAATGGTTCGTGTTACACACGGTGCTGATCGCCAGTTCTGTTACTTGAACTTGGCTTGACACGTTGCCGCGTGTCTATATATTTATACATGGCGTAAATAAATATATATTTTTTGTTTTTTTTTTTAACAAAAGTATTGACATAGCTTGGGTATCGTTAGCATATTTCTCTAAGCTATTCGGCAGCAATTTCTTTTGTTTCATTTCATGAAGTTGCTCATATTGAATCCCCATTTTAGCTTCAGATAAAACTTTGAAAACGTCAATATATTTTTATGATTAAGATTCACAGATCACAAATAATACTTTAGAAATGTTTGTTAATATCATGTGTTTTGTTGAAATGGGAATAAATGTATACACAGTCATGTCTGATAATGACGTCAATTAAAGCATAACACAACATGTACAAAGTACATTTCTTTATTGTTAGGTACTAAAACTATAAACAAAACAAAACTTATATTTCAAATTCTGCGAGGCCATGCAACCTCAGTAGTAAAGTACAAAAACAATTATTTTAACATTAAAATGTATTTAGTTTTGTATTTCGCTGTTACTGGCTTAAATGGGGGATTAATTTATATAATAAAAGCTTTGTATTAACGCGACAAATTTTTTTTTTCCTAGTTGGTATAGCTAATGTTAATACCTGCGTTGTAAAAAGAAAATGGGGATTATTATGTACCTTCTGAGGTTAGTTCTAAGGGTGTCAGGAGACACAGTGTGTTATAGACAGGCGTGTTATTGATTAGATCCCAACAACGACAAACTATGTAGGCATTTCGTTTCCTTAGTTATTAGGATTAATCACACATTAGAGAAATTTCTTAAATTTTGTAGCTAGCTACGAATCTGAAACCTTCGTAGCTTACTACGCAGCTGCAAATATTGTAGATCGCATCGAAGCTACAATATATACCTAATGAAATAGACACGAACTTCCTAGACTTAAATACAAATTGACCTTCGTAAATAGCCTTTAGTTCATTTTATTATTTAAGGTTCATTCTTCCGAACTCCATGAGTTTAGTAAAGAAGTATTCTGGCTATCATTCACGATTCAGAAAGGCATTATTTACTTGTACGTATTCAGTAAACATTTTCTTAAAGATACTGTTATAGTATTAAGATAAGCAGTGAGTAGGACCCTTCAGAGATCGTGATGCGAATTTTATATCCCCCTTACAACGGGAGGGAAATACTAAGCAGTGTAAAAAGCCGTAGAATCTTCGTGATGTCGTTCTTATTTTACACATTGAAGGGTATTAATTGCAGTTTTAAAATTAAAAGCAAGAAAAATCATAACCTAAATCCATTCTGTGAAGTGAGCATATTCACTATTTGCCTAATTTTAAACAATCTGAAAACCACAGGCTAATACTTTTTATTTATACGGATGACTTATAATTTGGCAGAGTAATTGATTCCACAAATGACATACTGAAACTCCAAGACGATGGCGATTGCCAAACAAAATGGTGTGGTGTGTGAGATGGAACTAAATACTCAAATATGCTTCCATATCAAATTCTCTCGGAAGACTTACCTACTCAACAGTAGTTACTACAAATAGTAGACCTGGGTGGTATATAGGTAGTTGACATTTGTTCCTCATATAGAAAATGTAATAAACTGGGCGTCCAAAATGTTCGGATTTATAATACGAAATGGGAAGGTTTGTCGTAGTATCAAACCTAACATACTGTTATACTATATTCTGGTAAAAAACATCTTAAAATATTTTAGTGTTGTTTGGAGACCAGCCTTTGCAGTCTACACACTCCGCCTGGAGTGCAAACAAATAGGATTCACGCGTCATTTTAAAAATAACCTCCAGAAAACAAAAGAAAGAGCTCCGTAGAAGGATTAACTAGACGAATTTAGAACTCAAAGACCTAAACGACATTATCTTTATGCATAATACGTTTTACTGTCCGCAATGACTACACAGAATTAGATATCCGTGCTCCAGCCAGATACCCTCGCAACCGCATTACTCCCTTTCACCGGCCACAAAGGACAGTTTCTGGATCAAATTCCGCAATTGCCAAGCTCTCTAGACTAGCAAAGGAAAACAGTGATATTGTCGATATCTACGCACACTCTCTTGGCAAGTTTCGATCTACACTCTTGAAGTATTCCACTCTTGAACCAAATCTCAGTCATTTTTATTTTATATTAATTTTTCTCCTACCTTTAAATCGTTTTTTTTTTATGTTGATGTTTAATTTAAAGATGCAGTAGGTATCGTAACAGACATGTTGTTTTTGCCTGTAATTATTTGTTGCATTTATTTTATTTTTTATGTAAGTTTGGGTGTAATTTATCTATATAAGTATGTATTTACAAATAAAACGTAGTATAATGTAGTATATCAGTTTTCTGGTTTGGTTAGATGGCCGTGTGTTAATCATGTCCCAGGTAAAAAATGAGAAAAAACAAATGTAAATGAATAAATATCTTATGAGTGCGATGTACGCAGTCATAATATATATAGGGACAATGTCACACAGATCATCCTAGCCCCAAACTAAGCAAAGCTTGTACTATGGGTACCAGGCGACGATATACATACTTATATAGATAGATAAATACTTAAATACATAGAAAACATCCATGACTCAGAAACAAATATTCGTGCTCATCACACAAATATTTGCACTTACCGGGATTCGAACCCAGGACCACCAGCTTCGTAGGCAGGAGCACTACCAACTAGGCTACGGTGACCGTAAGATTCCAACTTAAAACTAAAGCTCGAAGTTTAAACTCCTTAGTTGCCTATATTCTTTGTATATATAAACAACATAGGTAGAAAATTATAGCCCCCTTGCAAGGTGACGGCTATTATTGTTTACTAATATGTAGGTAATGTATATGTGACACAGCAACCTCGGCCGCTTCGGCCTCGCTTCTATTTCTAACTAAGTCAGCTTTCGAAGGACGTTTTCGGTTTTAAATATCTGATCTAAATGCAAATATGATTATTTCTACATTGTGCATATCGCTTTTGTTGTTTTATGTTTGCGGCAGGCTCAACATGTGTTCGTTAATGTTATATATACATATACCTCTTTATTCTGTGTTACATCCTCATTATCATTAGCCCTGTTCTGTTCTTAATGTTGTTTGGGTGTAAGTGAGTGTAAAAGAAAAAATATTCCAACTTTATTCAATTGTTTTACTTCGTTCAGTGTATCGTTCACTAATAAAAGATGGTAGGCTGATCAGTCCAACTTAAACACGTGAATGGGAAAACAGAAAGGCAATTTTTTTAATTTAAATTCTCTTAACTCTTTCTGATCGATTTCAAAGTAGGATATTATCAAAAGTCGTATGTTTCTTTGTGCGTTTGTAACGCGATATCACCATTGTTTCTGAACTGATTTTAATATATTTTTGAATCCCAAGGGAGTGCTTTGCGAATGTTTGCATATCAATGTTGATCCAATCCGCTGTCTCGAAGAAAATTTGAGTCCATACAAGTTTTAATAAGACAGGCTCTGGGAACACTTAAAACGTACCAAATATCTGTGTAATATTAAGGTTGTGTGATTTCATCCATCATGTGGCAGGATGGGGTAGCAAAGTTTGAGTACTATCCTTGGTGTTGACCACATATATCAAGACACAGATCTATTTAATGCTCTGAGGTGTTGACGGTATCCAAAAACGATGGCAAAAGTTAAATTTTATGTAATTTTGCTTGCCGAATTTTGTAGTTACAAAATTTTACGTCAATATAACAACAATTATAAAAATATACAAAGTTATTATACACAAAAGACTATATAACTGTAAATATTGCAAATCTTCTATAGGTACCATAACATTCCGTACTAATTAAAAGTTCTACGAAACAGCTTCCTCAGCTCTATTCAACATTAATGCTGAGTTGATAATAAGCTGACGGTCATATCCTGAAATCTTAACAACAAAAGGGAGTAGTTTACTTTAACGGATCTCTACTATAAACTGTGTTTAAAATTGTAATACTAAAGCATACTATCCTAGTCTATACTATTAAACTAGTAGTTAGTTACATATGTACTAGAAGAGATGTAGAGGCTGGGGAAGTACCTCCACCTTACAGAAGACATTCCTTAATAATAACATTAATAATTTTAATGTTGGACACTGCAAGCTAAATAAGCTCATGTACAACCTAAATTTGTTCGACAGCACTATTTGCAGATTCTGCCAAGAATCAGAGGAAACTCCAATGCACATTTTGTGCTCGTGCGGACCACTAATGCGTTACAGAAGTATCTACTTGGGACAGCATATCATGCAACCGGAAGAGATACAAACACTCACTGCAAAATCAATCTGAAAGTTTATTAAAGCTATAGGATTAAGCGGTGAACTCTAACAATCAAGGAGCTCGGCTAAAATAAATGCAGAAATGGTTGAGGTAGCAAGATGCCAACAAGGCATCGAGCCCCAATTAAAATAATAATAATAAAGGTCGCCAGCAAGATGCCAACAAGGCATCGAGCCCCAATTAAAATAATAATAATAAAGGTCGCCAGCAAGATGCCAACAAGGCATCGAGCCCCAATTAAAATAATAATAATAAAGGTCGCCAGCAAGATGCCAACAAGGCATCGAGCCCCAATTAAAATAATAATAATAAAGGTCGCCAGCAAGATGCCAACAAGGCATCGAGCCCCAATTAAAATAATAATAATAAAGGTCGCCAGCAAGATGCCAACAAGGCATCGAGCCCCAATTAAAATAATAATAATAAAGGTCGCCAGCAAGATGCCAACAAGGCATCGAGCCCCAATTAAAATAATAATAATAAAGGTCGCCAGCAAGATGCCAACAAGGCATCGAGCCCCAATTAAAATAATAATAATAAAGGTCGCCAGCAAGATGCCAACAAGGCATCGAGCCCCTATTAAAATAATAATAATAAAGGTCGCCAGCAAGATGCCAACAAGGCATCGAGCCCCTATTAAAATAATAATAATAAAGGTCGCCAGCAAGATGCCAACAAGGCATCGAGCCCCAATTAAAATAATAATAATAAAGGTCGCCAGAGCCAGGGGGGGGCGGGGTAGGGTCAGCAACACTTGATTTCTAACTCTTAAAATCCGGCAACGTGCAACGCAATCTATGTATGGGGAACCCCCAAAATTATTATTAATTTTCCATTTTTGTGTAAAAATCTTAATGCGGTACACATAATACAACTACTTACCAAGTTTCAACAGTACAGCTCTTATAGTTTCGGAAAAAAAGCGGCTGTGACATACGTCCGTCCGTATGTCACAGCCGCCGGACAGACAGACAGACATGACGAATCTATAAGGGTTCCGTTTTTTGCCATTTGGCTACGGAACCCTAAAAAATCTAATAACTTTAACCGAGGAATTTTTGTGTATATGAGCGTAAAACGTTGACGGTTAAATAAAATTCTGTTATTAAATACGGTGCTTTTTAAGTTTGCCTATATACCTAGTTATAAATTAGTAAAAAAACGCGATTTTACATAAGATACTGAGTGGAAATCTGGTAATAGTATTTATAAAGGACTAGTTATGCCCCGCGGTTTTACCCGCGTTAAATTTTATAAATTATCACAGCTCCTCCCCCATATGTGATATCGTGTTAGTAGCCTATATGTTGACCCGACCTCTTAGTAATATTCATGGAAAATTTGAAGTAAATCCATGCAGTACTTGAGTTTAGCCCGGACATACATACAGACAAACAGACACACAGACAAAATTCTAAAAACTATATTTTTGGCTTCGATATCTATTGCAGATCACGCCCCAAGTGACCTTTTAAAAAAATATTCAATATACGGTTTTGTCTTTTCTACGATTTTATTATATGTATAGATATTTGGTAGTTGAATGTTAACAATCGTTGTTTGTAAAATCGATTGCAACCATCGTTACACAAACAAACCTATTTTAATATATTATTATGTGTTTCATTATGTATTTATGATATTGAACGATGACATAATAACTACCTAAAACATTATTTCTATAATTCGGTTATAGAAAACGTTTAGAACGATTTCAATAAACTCTACAGAATAAAAGCTTAATGTAATATCTTGAGGACGTCTTTAAAAAATCTTGGATGTGCAGGTATGAGAAAAACCATAGTAATAAAATTGTCCAACATAAATTAGATACATAATTTAAGCGTGCGCATTCCACTAATTTTACAAGAATATTCTTAGTTAAATTATATATCTTTATTAAGTATAATAAATATTTTATTCTAAGTATTCTTCCATCCAGACAACAAAATTAATATTGTCTAAACGTTCTACTGATATGAAGATATATCTATCCAGACAACCTTCTGGATGACTGTCAATTACATTAATAATTACATATTACTTGTTATTGTATCCCAATGTAGTTGGGATACAATAATAATAGTATAAAAGAGTATGTTTATATCTCTCACAGAGATAAAATGTAATATATGTAATATGCAATTTCTTTTTAAAAGACAACGCCGGCATCAGGAAATCTAGTCCCTGTGTCGCGGGGTACTTTACAAACATATAATAGACGGACACAATTTACATCCAGATTCAGAACAACTATTTATGGGTCACACAAATAGTTGTCTGGCGCGGGACTCAAACCCGCGACACAAAGCGGCCAGGCGACTGTCTTAGCCGCTGCGCCACACGTGCTTCTTCCCAGATTTGTCTATCATACAACTAAAGAGCAAATTACGTGTATTGACTGTAATGAAACTCCATATATTTAGTAAGTATCTAATAAATGGAATATTAACTAATTAACTAGTAGGTAATTACTATATATTTATACAACACTATAATACCTATATTTATTATGACTATAACAGTTCTATAACCGAGTACAACAAATATGTATAACCTATCGACACTTAATTTTGAAATAACCAATCATAACGCGTTTAGAACATAGTCCCGATCATAATGTCACCGCGTGGTGTTGCCACATATATAATGATATTTTTGTTTATAGTTTTATTTTAATAAATATTATCCAACCTAACTCTACAAACTGGGCGAAAATGGAAATATTTTTCATATCGCCCATTTTGCAGACAGCAACATTTCCCATAATTCTCTAAATGAAAGAGCGCCAGTCACAAATAATTGCCTCATAAATTCCAGCCTTCAACTTTGATTTATTAAAAAATTGCACTTAAAGGTCCATTAGCTTAGAACTTATCCATTTTTGTGAACGGCAGAGTCTTTTACTTTTCTTAAAGTAATGAGAAATAAGTGAGGTAAAGTATTCGTAGCATACTACATATTCATTTTTGTTATATCAAAATTAAATTATATTATTTTTATAACCTAATATAATTATCAGTTAAAACAGTAATTATGATCGAAACAGTAATGTTTATTGTCATTTATACTGGCTTGAAAACAGCAACACACACATATATATATACATCCAGCGGCATAAGGACACAATGTTCAAGCAGTGGTGGCTGCCGTAAATTGGCACGATCACAATTATTAATTCTTTACAATTATTTAAACGGCAAACAAAAAAAAAATAAAAAACTTGTGTGTACTTATGTACACGCGTTATAAGTTATACTTCTTAATATACAACTTGAACATAGTTATCACTTTTCATACCACCTAGAACTAACGTCATGCTGTTAAATTTTTTGGTGTAGGTGTGCGCGCGCATCGTAAAAATTCACTCTCATCATTTTTCTCCATCGCGCCAAAAGAAGTATAACTTCAAAAAATAGCAAAAATAGCAAAGCATAAATAGCAAAAACCAGGAATTGTCTACTACTTAACAATTACCTAATTTAATGATAGAGTTTAAAACTATTGTTTTACAATTTTAGAAATTCTAAAGTATACAAGACAGATCAAGACAATCAATACAGATATACTCACAAATCAGATCTCTTACTATAATTTCAACGAAATAACATAATGAGTGCATAATGTACAAAATTCTTGATTATCTTGATTATCAGCTTAGTAGTACTCTCATAAGAGTAGGCAGCGAAACTTATCTCTATAGGCATCGAATTAAGTAATTGGGCGGGTAATTAAGTACCTTTGTGTCGAGTTGAGCTAAATCAAAATAATTTAATACTTCTAAAGTGATAAAGTATTAAGTATAAAAACGTTACTCGCAATATCTATATATCAATAATAAAATAGGATTAAAAGTTTCCAAGCGAGTTCAGAAACTTTTTCAACGTGTGAGTACTGTTTATGCATTGCCAAATACATAAAACTAATCCAAAGTCTGAAAGAAGTTCATAAGTAACTTTATTACTTTTTCGTGACAAATCAGTGTCATATCGGATCGATCGTTTCGACAGAGTGCTTGTATGAAGGTATTACTTAGCTTTATTAAGTGTTTACTTAGTCGAGAATTTATCGGTGTGTGTAATGGTAGCGTATTAAATCAACCGAATTATGAGGACCTTAGTACAAACCCAACCAAAAAGTTAATTGGGATTTCATCAAGTCAACTTAATGACGTCCATTCCTGGATAAAGGCCTCCTCAAAAGATTTTAACAATCGAGTTATATCCATAATTTGGAGGTAGGTATATTCTGCCGCCACGCTAAGCAGACGGGTTGGCGAACGCAGTATGATGGATATAGTACATAAAGAGCCGCTGCTGCCTGTTCTCTGAGAGATATACCCTCAGGTTAACTTTTACGGCCCCCACGGGGTAAAATGAGGTGGCGATATGCTATGCCGTCAGCAACACAGCAAGGTTTTACTGGCAACAAAAACCCCAAGTGCCAGCGGTATTTGAATGTCGGCGGTGTTACATCCTCGTGCCCCATGCATACGTTGGTTCTGAGCCTGTACTCTCCCGTCTCCGCCGCCCGCCATGTCGGATAATCATCTAATGGATTAATAGAGTGAAGATATAGAGAGTGCACCAGTGCTCACGCCCACATTCGTAAACTTTACGTTATCTAGGCTCCGTTGAGCATAGTTGCCGTAGCCACGATTATACCCGAAGTACTATAACTAAGTCGTGTAAAATCTATTTTATCAACTTCTAATGTACTTAAAATAATTTGACGAATTTGTATGTCGGACAGAGATTGCTAAAGAAATTCCTCCATTAATATAATAGGTAATATGGTCGAAATGTCTAATGTGTATTGTGAGATTAAAATATTATCATATTAAAGGAGTTGGATTGAACGTACTCCCTGTAGTGTATATACATTATATGTAATGTAAATATATTACATCGAAAACATTTACTTCTTATCTGTCGTCACGGGCTGGCAACACAGATGGACGGGAAACGTTTTGAGTACTACACTCCCGTAAGTTCAGTATATATCAAGCTATGTGTTTACCGTTACCCAGTCCTTTAAAAGACAGATCTGTTTTTTAACAGTGCTCAGAATAATAATGAAAAAGTGACCCACTAATAGCAATATTATTTTAATACTGTGTTCAGTCATGTGCATATGCGAGCAAGTGTATGAATTGGCACTTATTAAATTTACATACTCCCCTTTATACTCTACTTGCGAATTCTTAAAGACAAGACTCCAAACAAAAAAAGAGTTTGTAATGAAAAAATCATTGGGCTTACACTATAATAATAAATTATATCTTATCCATTTATCAGTTACTGGGATCTCCCAGTAACTGATAAATGGATAAGATATAAGTTATTATTATAGTGTAAGCTCAATGATTAAAAATAATAATAGCGATCTCGCTATTATTTGCTAATTGAACATTACAGTACTGGTAAGAAAAAAAATTCGTGTTTTATTAATCTTTTGTGAGTACCTATATTTCTGGATATTTTTATGTTTTCTGTTAAAAATTTAAAACAATGTTCATTATATTACATTACTTATCTTCAAAAACTGAATACTAAACCATTTCATCATGTCAGCCGAAGTACGTCAACTGCTGGACAAAAGCCTCCCCAAAGAATGGGGTTTATGCCATACTCGCCACGCTTGGCAGAAGGGTTGGCGATCGTAGTTTGAAGGTCATAGTTCACAGAACCTCGGACGATTTCTACGCCCCCCACGGGTTGAAGTTAATGAATTCCCGAACGGTACTTAGAGTTATTTTTGTTCACAGTCAATTTTCACTTTCAAATTTTCTTCTTCTTACAGTACAGTACAGTAATACCTATTGTCCTAACTGGACAATAGATCTAACTGATAGGTTACTGAATCTTGTATAGAACCATTGTTACACATACCATTATATTATATTAACATATTGTCATTGTCATCGTAACAGTAAAGTACCTATACCTACCCAAGAATATATCTGACAACAAAAATAAAGAACTACCTTTATATCGTATCAAATAGTGTGGCACTACCTTTATTTACAGAATATTTGTAAGTGAGTTTATGAAACTTAAATCAACTTTGAAATTTACTCTGTTTTAATATCGAATGTTAGCACTATCGGGTCGTTCGCGTCCGGAGAAAGGTTGAGGCCCGGGTCCAACAGCTCGTGTTCTGCATAAATCATAATGTTATAATTAATTTATTTGCGCTTTCGTACACCGCCACTTATTTATTTTTCCGTTGTAACTAAGGGTCTTTTTTTACTGTTTACCATTCCAAAAGTAAAGCTAAAATATATTTACATGATATTTTTTATCTCCTCTAGGATAACATACCGAAAAATCATTTTAAACTTATGTGAACATACTAAGCTTTTATTTTTAATAAAATAGAATAACTTGTTGTTATTCTTAACTGTCTAAAAGTTGTGAAGTGAAATTAAATGTCGTGTACCAAAGGTAAAGACATAATAATATAAAAATATCTAATTGGTAGCATAAGGGTCCGTTCACACAGACCGGCTCGGAGAGCCTCGGCGCGCATTTTTCTTTTCACACTGACCGGATCGTATACGCTTGGAATTAGTCGGAGAGGAGCCGCCAACTATTTCACATAGACCGGCTGGAAGCGATCTGAAAGCGGATGCGCTCGGAGCCGGGTGGATACACTACAAAGGCAGTGCCAGTATTCCACGCAGTCCAAGTTTTGTATTCGGTGTTTACGTGTGCTTTTCGGAACATGGATTTAGATAGTTCCGATGAAGAAATATTTTTGTTAGCAAGATTTTTTGAAGCAGAACAAAATAAACGAAAGCGCAAGCGGAGACAAATATGGGCAATATATGGGCAAAGTGGGGCAATCGCAGCCGATCGGCTGCGCGAGCGAGAAAGAGCATGCAATTGGAGCCGATCGGCAGCTTGAGCGAGAAAGAGCATGCGATCGGAGCCGAACGGCTGCGCGAACGAGAAAAGTACGCGATCGGAACCGGTCAGCTCCTCTTATTATTTCACACCAAGCGCGTTCAAGCATTCTTAATGACAAAAGCAGTGCAGATGCAAAAATAAACCTTACTACAAATACTAAAAACTCTGTTTTCAACGTGATAAGAATCTGCTCTCCTCTCCGAGCCGGTCTGTGTGAATGGACCCTAACTTTAGCAAACGAGATATTCCGCTGCAGCGCTGTGTCAAACGGACGGACAGGGTTACACTATAAAAATCTCTTGAAAAGAGTGATGAAGAATCCTAAAAAGTAGGCTATCTATTGTTATAAAGAATATATAACTTAGTTATATATTCTTAATATATATTGTGTGCGTACCATCACACAACAGTAAATAGTTATTCCTCTAATTAAATATACAGAATTATTTTTATGAATATTAAATATGTTCAAACTGTTTCTTTTTTTGAACCCCAAAAAGCTAAATTAAGTAGTAAAATATTTTTTATCCTTTGTTGTTCCCAAACTAGTCAGAGCTTGTACTATGGCAACCAGGCGAATGATAAACATACTTAGGTATAATATATTTCTATATAGGTACATACATACTACAGATTAATTACTCTCTTACAGTACTTATTATTCTGTGCTCTTACTCAAAACAAAGTATCGTGCTAATCACACAAAAAATTCATTATTTCAGGTTGAACTCAGAAAATGGCAATACATCTTTATAACAATAACTTTATTATGTACAGGAAAATACCCTCTTGAAATACATGACATGGTTTTGTAAATATATTTCAATTCAATCAAGATTTACAAATTCTGTACCATCATCATTAGTTATGATAAATAATTTGAAAAAATACAAAAAATCAAAAAAAAAATCAAAGTACCTTTTTTTTAGCGTTTATGGTCATGTAAAAGCAAAGAGTTGTCATTAAGGACGCTCCAAAATGTTATGCCACTTTCTATGTAACATATAAAATAATAAAAGTAACCGAACGGTGTTAAATCACACAATCTCGGTGGTCACTTGATGTCCCCATAAATGACGAAGTCCTCGAAGTTGTGTATAATAATATAATAAAAGCTTTATCGATCTCTATCTCTATGAAACTTTTGCAGCTTAATAACACAGAGAGCTGTTACTGACTGCGCCTGAGAAATAAATTATATATAAGTAGTGATATCAATCTCATTATTTATTTAGCATCCTCTCCGTCTATATTGTGTTTCACCGATTGCATTATTTATGCCTGCCTCGTTGGTCTAGCGGTAGTGTGTTCAACCGCAGACAATTAGGTCCTGGGTTCAAATCCCGGGTCGGGCCAAAAAGTGATTTTGGGATTTTTCCGTAAAAAGAAATTTTTCAGCATCAGCCCGAAGTCTGGGAGTTGACGGTATTATACCCCCGCGCCTCGGAGAGCACGTAAAGCCGTCGGTGCTGTACCTGACCTCTTTCCGGTCATGTCGCTAGTCGTCCCATCGGATCATGAGAGTGATGGAATAGAAAGTGTCCCTGCGTTTGTGCACACACTTGTGCACTATAATATGCCCTGCCCAATTGGCTAACCTCCATTGCGGCCAGTCGCCGTGGTGTATATTCGGCCGGGAGGACATCATCACATTATTTATGTAAAAAAATCACGAGCCCTAGCTCATTAGTTGTATACGGGTACAATGAATATATTTATTTATCTCTCTCTCATCTACAACATGTAACGTAATTAACGCACACCCTCAAACACCCCAATTAGAATATTATGTTGTAATCATAATACATAGGTACACTGAATTTTTAATTTAACACGTATCTGCCTTATTATTTACTTAATTAGTTTCTTGGAATAAAGTTCACTTTTCTTTTTTTTGTATTGAATGATGGGATTTGTATCAATACAAATAAAACTGCGATTTATAAGTCTTACTTTGACTTACGGTCCATTTCAATTGAGTTTGACTCTACAGGGTTGATATGACAATAATTTCCGTAGTTAGAATTATTTTGGAATAAAAAAATTCCTATATTATAAATTATATAAATCGATTCAGTAAAGGATTCTGAACAAACTATTTACAGAAAGTGAGTTAATTACGTTACATGTTGTATATATGTGGAGAGTGAAGTCTAAACACGTCCCGAACGCCAGACCACATGAATACCTACCATGCTTAAAACTAAGCTGAGTATGAAACGTAAATATTCCACAACCATACATTTTTAAATAGTCTTGAATTTATAGGTAGTGAGTGAAACATATTCCACAATTTTCGTGCAAAGTGAAGCGTTGACAGTGATATCGATGTCACAGCTAATTAATAATCCAATATTACTCTTAGTGTGCCTGTAAGGATCAACAATTTGACAACACTTCGATATAATTAAGATTTAAGCGAAATATTATAGATTTCATTGGAGAAATCGTATTCTGCCAATAAATGCTTATCTGTAATAAAAATGACATGTAAGATGAATATGGAGTCCACTTAAATTATTTTTATTTTAACACATAATATAATAAGGAATATTCTTCTTAATACATAATAGCTGCTGTAATATAAAAAAAAATCCAATGAAATAATATCGTACGGTTTTCAATTTTTAAATGACACATAACGAACACGAACCCCAAATATCGACTCATGCGCTGTTTGCAGGGTGATTATTCGTTACTTAGCACTTATCTCAGCCAAAGTGGGTCAGCTCAGCAATCATATAAGTTCGTTAAGAAATGAAGACGTCGTGTTGGCAATGAACTTGGTAAGTGGAGCGGGGGTGTGTCTTGCAGGCTGCAAGCGCCCAAGGCCGTCCCACCGCATAGCATTGTATTACCCACATCGATTTATCGAGCGGCGCGCGCCGGCCTCTCCGGCACCTCCGCGCCCCTGCCACCTCTTTTCCCCACTATAAGGTAGCAGACACGTGAGTAGCGCTATCGCGGATAAAGACATTTTTATCTGCTAAGACATTTCAGTCTAACTGTTTCTTGTAAGCTAATCAAACTTGAATAACCAATGATACCTCTACTTTATCATGTTTTCTTAATAGGCGTCGACTTCAAAGATTTAATTTTAAAGTTTAGATTACACCATTATAATTACCTATATTTTGGAATGAAGATGCCAGATTACGTTATTGAAGTTTTATTAACAGAAACCCATGCTTTTCTAAGCACGTCTTTGATGTTACCTTTGATTGACCTCACAGTTCTTAGGTAGTTGACTTATGATATGACTGATGTTAATTACTGAACTTGACTGAAAAAGTTCAGTTCAATGTCAATATTTCTTTTATTTAATCCGATTAGCATCTGTTTCAATTTACAACTGTGATTTATTGTATTACTAATAAAAAAAGTACTTGAATCTGGCAAATGCACGGAACGTGCGAGCCATTGCTCCCGAACGTGAGGTAAAAAATACATTTTAAGTGATAAATTCGAATATGAAATTAGGTGTAGTAGTATAAATTAGTTAGTGTAAACAATTTAGATTAAGCATTACCATTAAAATACTGTGCGACTGCGGTGATTATCACCACCCCGTGGGGGGCATGGAAGTCGTCTAGAGGGAATTCCTGCCGGAGAACGGACAGTAGTGTCTCTCTGTATACTATGACCTATGCCCCGTGGTAACTTGGGGAGCTCATTCTTGGGGGAGGCTTTTGTCCAGTAGTGGGCGTCATTTGGCTGACATGATGACTACCATTAAACTCTAGGTACCAGCCATATTAGCCATTGAAAAAAAGGAAGTTCAATTATACTGTATGTTAATTTGGTATACATCATCATCATCATTTTATCAGCCGAAAGACGTCCACTGCTGGACAAAGGCCTCCCCCAAAGATCTCCACAATTGCCGGTCTTGCGCTATCCGCATCCAGCGATTGGTATACATATCTGACGCGAATTCTCCACAGTTTGTGAACCGATTTTGATAATATTCAATATGAACCTAGTTTACATCAGATAGTAGTAGTTGGTTTTGTTAGTTATAGTGTAACTAATATTGAACAAGGTACCATGGGAATTAAATTGTATGTTTAAATGCTAGTGTATCGGCGACTGCACTGTGGCGCAGCGGTTAAGCCAGTTTCATTGCCACTTCGTGGTCAACTTTTTGTCTGGCCCATAAGTTGTTGTTCTGAGTTTGGGTATACATTATCTTCTTCAATCATGTGTTTGTAAAATACCGAGGGATCCATTTATGTAGTAGTGCGTAGTAATTCATATTTTTAAAGAAAGTCGTTAAAAAATTTTAAGGAAAAAAATAATAATCGGTACAGTTGAGTGGTATATAGTAGTAACGATAGTAATAAATGTAATTATTATGTTTAAGATTTATCTGCGCCCGTGCAGCGTGTTACCCGAGACGACAGATAATATATAGGGTGGCCGAGAAGTTGATGTTCAACGATGTGTAGATATTTTATGATGAACAGTATCCGAATCACCTCCATGTATGTTCTATGATTTTGCGTAGTTTTCGAGATAGAATATTTATTGTTTTTTCGTAAATTTCACCTAATATCAGTTTTCGATTTTTTCTCGTTCTGTTGAACATTTCTGGTTCAGTATTTTTGTGATAACTAATTACCATAGTTTCACCTAATACCCTAAAAATGGTATGGCTTATCTAATCATTGCAGAACTGACTTAGAATTTATTTTAAAGTTCAAAATTATGTAATTATGTGGTTTGAGCTCAAGATCGATCTAAATTCTATCTCGTTAACTACGCAAATTCGTAGAACATACATGGGGGTGATTCGGATACTCCTCATCATAAAGTATAAAAATTTTGCTATTGAACGTCAACTCCTGGGCCAGCCTGTATAAATGCTTCCAATGTTATTATTATGTAAATATGTACACACAATTCACACCCACGTGGATGTATTGTCTTCTTCTTCTTCTTCCTCGGTCCCTCAATGCTGAGGATCGCGACCACAACAGCGAGCTCTCCATTCGCTGCGGTTGTTGCAGCTGTGGACTGCCGTCTGGATGTCCGGCCCCACAGTTTTCCTGATGGCATCTATCCATCTTGAGGGTGCTCTGCCCCTGGCTCGTCTTCCCTCCATCTGACCCACTATGATGTGCTTCTCCAGACTATGCTTAGGAGACCGCATGATATGTCCGAAGAAGCGAAGGGCCTTTTGGTGGCAGATTGCTGAGAGCCTTGTCGTGATGTTAAGCTCCTGCAGTATGGACTCGTTGGTTCTCATAGCGGTCCACGGAATTCTGAGCAACCTTCTCCAACACCAGATTTCGAAAGCATCGATCTTTTTGCTATCGTTGCTCTTGCAGCACCAGGTTTCTGCGCCGTACAGGAAAATAGAAAATACCAAGGCACGAACGAGTCGCACTTTGGTTTTCCGGCGAATACCGCGGTTCTTCCAGATTTTGTCCAGATTCGCCATAGCGCTTTTGGCCCTCCCGGCCCTTCGGCGTATTTCATCTGTACAGTTGCCCTCATTTGTGATCATAGACCCCAAGTACACAAATTGACTGACTTTTTCGTAGCCATTGAGTGCATCGGTTTTTGGTAGAAGTTGCGCTCGGTCCACCACCATTATCTTGGTTTTCGAATGGTTGATCTTAAGACCGAGTTTGGCACTCTCACCTTCTATTTTCTTCAGCAGAGTTGCCATCTCTACTTCACTCGATGCAACTATAGTCGTGTCATCAGCATATCTGAGGTTAGTGATGCGTAGGCCACCTACTGATACGCCTCCGTCCCAGTCCTCAAGCGCTTTTCTCATTATGTATTCGCCGTACAGGTTGAATAATTTAGGCGAAAGAATACAGCCCTGGCGCACGCCTCGTTCAGTGTGAAAGGACTTCGACTGATGGTCTTCCAATTTCACAAAGCTAGTGCCGTCAAGGTATAAATTCTGCACCAGGAAAATGAGGTGCAAGGGGACTCCCATCTCCACAAGCACATCAAACATGGTACTCCACTGCACGCAGTCAAATGCTTTGGCGTAGTCAATGAAGCACAAGACCAACGGTTTGTTGAACTCTCTGCATTTCTCAATGAGCAGGCGTACGTTCAATATTTGTTCCCTAGTTCCTTTTCCAGCGACAAAGCCTGATTGTTCGTTGGGTATCTGGTGGTCTGTAAATGCTGATAGCCTGGTGTTCATGATACGGAGCATGATTTTACTAGCGTGAGACATCAGTGACAGCGTGCGATAGTGGATCCTTTTTTGTGAAGTGGTACGACTGCAGATACAGTCCAGTCATCTGGCCATTGGCCAGTTTTCCAGATCTTGTTGCATATCTGATGTATGAACTTAGTACCGTCTGCGCCTAGGTGTTGAAGCATTAAAGCGGACACTCCATCAGGGCCAACCGCTTTGTGTTTAAGCTTCTGAATGGCATCTTGCACTTCAGAAAGCAAAATGGGGGGCTCCTCCGGGTGTTCATCCCATCTTCGTTCCGTTAATTGTCCCTTTTCATCCCGATACAGTTCATAACAGTAACTTCTCCATCTTTCTAGAACATGTTCTAGTTCTGTTAAAGTGTTCCCTTTACTGTCATCCACTATCCAACTTTTCGGTTTGAAGGTCCCGGTTAGCTGCTTTATTTTCATAAATAGATCCTTCGCCTGGCATTTGTCCGCATGTCCTTCAATCTCATCGCACAATCCGTTTATGAACATGTCTCGATCCCTCCGTGTAGATTTTTGCACCTCCTTGTGTAATAGGTTGTAGCGTTCGCGATCGCTGGGAGAACTTAAACCAGTGCTTTTTAGCTCTCGTCTCTCTTCGATCAGATCCCACGACTGACGGCCAATCCATTCTTCTTTTTTATTGACAGTTTGGTGAAGTGCCGTACTCTCTTTTGCCGTGAGCAGAATCTCCCTTTTCAGGTTACTCCAGTCTGCTTCGCTAGAGTCAAATGGTTCACATTTCATGGACTTGATCTTTGAGTCAATTGTGCTGTGGAAGTGGATTAAAGCCGGACCATTCAGTGTGACAGTCTTCGGAGTTTTTGGACGGATTTTCTTCAAGCGCAATCTGAAGTCAGCAATGAGCAGCTCATGGTCACTGCCACAGTCGGCACCAGGAAGTGTCTTGGCGTTAATGACAGACGACCGCCATCTGGACTTGATCGTGATGTAGTCAATCTGGTTTCTATGGCCTGATGGCGATGTCCACGTGTACAATCTTCTCGGATGCTGTTCAAACCAGGTGTTCATTACAGAGAGCTGTTTTTCAATACAGTATTGAAGAAATTTTTCACCCCTGTCATTCTGTTTACCGAGGCCCCATTTGCCAACCAGCGTGCCCTTCAGCGAGCTTCCATTGGTATCACCCACCTTGGCGTTCCAATCTCCCAGCACAACCGTAATTTCCCTGGATGGTATAGTGTGTAACAGCTTATCCAAATTGGCATAAAACTCATCCGAGACTTCCTCCTTAGATAGAGAGGTGGGCGCATATACTTGTATGATGTTGATGGGTACAGGGCTAGCATCCAGTTTTATTGCGATCATTCTGTCATTAGGAGTCTGATATCCTTTAACGTTGTTCCGTAGTGTTTTAGGTATTATGAAAGCAACTCCATTTTCGCTTTTATCTCCGCCTGAAAAGTACATGACGTTGCCATTGTCTGTAACAAAATGTCCGCTTCCTTTACGATGCGTCTCACCAATCCCCAGTATATCTATTCTGTTTTTAGCCATCTCCCGTTCAACTATATCCACTTTTCCTACTTGTAGCAGTCCTCTTACATTCCAAGTCCCCATGCGCAGCTGTATTCGTAATGGGGTTTTTTGTGATCCTGTAGCTTGACCAATGACATTGCTTCCGCTCCCCGTCTGGTGGTCCACAGTGGAGTGGCCGGTAACATACTTCACACCATGCGACCCGGAATCGCGATGGCGCCGAGGGTCAGTCGGATCGCATAACAACGCATTCTTCTTAGGTGAACTTTTCATTGTGGTTTTCTTGGGAAAATAGTGCAGTGGTTTCCCGTTGCCTTCTGCACCAGACGATTTTTGGGGGTATTTGGTCCCCAAGGTCGCTGATCCCTCTTCCAACCGGTTGCCCGCCTGGGCGTAAGGTTATACCGCCTTTGCTCGGTCGCCAGAGCCTCGTCCGTTATCTAGCAGGGAGCGCCGCGTGCAGGAGAGGTTGACAATTGGGGGCGGCAAGGATATTATAGCCATTCTCCCCCCTTACTCCCCTTTATTGTGGGTACAACTAAATATGTTTTCTCCTCGTTCCTATGATGCTCTTCCTAAAAAGTTTTTTCTTAAAACAACCCTCTTGTTCCTAAAACAAAATTTTGTTTAACTTCCTGCGTACCGCAGTGTTTAGCAATTATCGTGGCTTATGTGTTAATTTTGGGTAAAACATACCTCCATTCTAAATTTAAAGCTAATTTGTTCGGCCGTTTTTGCGTGATTGAGTAACGACCATAATGACGTCCACATTTATATAATTAGTTGGAAATGTAACACGAATAGGGTGTTAGAATGACTTTTTCGGTAGCTAGGTCCAAAGGAAGACTATCTACAGTAGTTTTTCCGCAATAGTTTCGCCACTTTAGAGCCTATGTACACCAAGTTTTTTAAGCGCGCCGTTGACGCGCGATGGTAGCGATACATACGCGCGTTAGCATCGCGTTTGTATCGATTCAAACAAACAACAAACTGCTCCGTAGGATAAAAGCGCGCCGTCGACGCGTGTTTCAGAAAACGCGCGTCGACGGCGCGATTAAAAAACGTGGTGTGCATAGGCCCTTAGAGAGAATATATAAAAAGAGTACATAATTGCAGTTGACGCTATGGACACACTTTGACCTTGATAATGACTATTAAGTAGACAGAAGACGCCTTTGTCTTAGTTAAAATACATTCACAGAGTGCCGACGGTTGTACATGTCTCTCAAAGATGGAGGAAAGTAATTCTGTATTTTACTACATTTCACGTAGTTATACATGAATTAGGTGGAGACAGAAATAAAAAAAACATTTCCAAAAAAAATCCGTCCAGAGATACTCTCAAAACTGATTACGGGAACTTTTAGGCAAAGAAAAGCATCAAACTAAAAGTCAACACTGAATAATGAGTTTGTTCATTTTGCGCCGGCGACAAAATATTTGTGAGACATTCCTTGCTTCTGAGACTCCGTGGAAACTTTAAATGAAATTATTATACCTGCCTGATAAAATCACGGTGAATAAAGAAAAGAAATAAACAATAAAACGCTTTTGAAATAAGAACCTAAAAAAATTAAAACTTTTGTAATGTAAATTAACTTCTTTTTTATATTTTAGAGAGCATCGTAGGTCGAGAGTCGCTGGAGAGGTGATCAACGAGGAAATAAAGTATTTCCTCGTTAATCACCTAAAGTGACCTCTAGCAGTAACAGGTGTGATAGTGAGGCTATTTGCTATCACGCCTATCACTCATACCTACTAGTCTATGAAACTTGTAATGTACGGAAGCTACGGTATGCTTCTTTGCTGATTTGGTTTTCACGGATGTTGTGTCTCTTTATGATCATAGTTATATACCAAGTATAACATTGTTGCCTTACTTTTAGAATAAATCTATGTGTTACATTGCATCAGATTATATCAACTGGACAAAACCATACAATGCAAAAAGAAACAAATAAGTACGAGTTGTACTCGTACACCGAGTTGAGAGTCGGGAACTCTTAGAGCTCGCCTTACTTGGAAATGTCAAACTTATTTAATTGTTTATGTACGATGCCAAGTAGCTTGATTAATGCAATCATTTAATATGTGTATTCAAATATATTCTTTAAAAAATGAATTTACGGATAATATGATTAATCAAATCGCTATAAAAAATTCTAGTTAAAGCATTAAAAACGTTGTTGAAATGCATATAACCTTAAGGTATAATTTTAACTAGTTCTTGATGTTATACCATAAAATCGATGGAAATATGACCCTCTTGGTCACACTTAGAGTTGTTGGTATGTTATTCTGTCATGGCCATATTAAACTCGCAAAAACGGCTTCTTTCAGCAGAGATTTGTTGCCACAGACTTTTGTTTAGGTACGTCAAATAAAATTGTATACCTTCATTAAATATATATTTATTTTGTTTTGTTGAAACTTATTTTAACTAGACTACTTTCATTCTTTTGTCACCGACGTTTCAACTCTGACAGAATAAATTTAAGTACCACTAGACATATTTAATTCATTTTAAAGTCATAACTTTTCAATAAATTATATAAAAACAGCTCTTGGATATTAATTTACATTTCAAGTTGTTAAAATCACAATGAAAAATTTAATATAAGCATAAAATATTTTATCTAATAACCTAGCCCGTCTCTTGGTTTTGTTTAAGATTTTTATTACTTATATATACTCATTTTGTTTTATGGCAAACCGACCAAGTGATGAGATTAGAAGGGGACACACCTGAGCTCACCCTTGCCCTGCCTTGAAATAAAAGCACATACGTTTATTTAGAATTTCTGATTGCTGAAACAAGCACAATAGATTACAGGCAGAGATCATCTATAATTCTAAACTAATATTATAAAGAGGAAGCATTTGATTGTTTGTTTGCATAGAGTAGGCTCCGAAACTACTAGACCGATTTGAAAGAAACCGTTGGGAAGCTACACTGTCCCAAGGAAAAAATCACCTAAAATATTCCTTACAGCGGGTGCGTTGCGGTAATGTAATAAATAGTTTTTATTGACGATATAACAAAATAATGTACTACGACTTTCCAGAATACATCATTATCGACAGAAAGTGTCCTGACAGCATATACTGTTATAATTATGTCACAATAAGTGCTCTTTTATTTAAAATTTAATTGAAATGCCGCCGCTAGAAAAGGCTCTTTGTTTGTACCTTGGTATTAATTCTTATCATAATAAATTATTTCATATTCAAGACTGCTTCCATACCTTTATAAAATTTCATACCAACCATACAATATCACGAGTTCAAAAATGTAAGTATGTATTTGTAAAAGTCGCGTGGTCGCTGCTCACTCCGCTCGGCGAACTATGCAACGCGGCGACCGCGACGTTGCCGTCACTTACAGTTCCGCAAACTTATCTGGCCCGCTGGCAGCGTCGCTGTTATCGCATTTAGTGTTGCTAGTAACTATTTTTTGCAATAAATTGGGTAAAAATAATATGCACATTGTAACGTAAATATTACTTCACTAAAAAGCAAACAAATACTGTCATTACAAATATTTATATTTTTATACAAAAATTATGATCATTTAGGTACATAAAATGTATGCTGAGTGACCTCTAACGGGGATACTCCAGGTATTATTATGTCACCGCAATTGTTTAATTCAGAAGTCATTACATCATCGTCATAATCACTGCTTTCACTTTCACTATCACTACCTAATTGATTGATGAAAGGCTCGTCTTCCCTTTTTCGATACTCATTTTCAATATTTTTTACATGACTGCAATGCTTTTGCCATTCATGGACTGTTATTTTATCAAAAGCTTCTGCAATCAATGTAGGCATTTCAGAATTCGATCTACCAATATTCTGATCTGCTATAAATATTTGCATCTGCTTGCTCTTTTTCTTTCACAAGTTTTCTTACAAATCACTCCCCGGCACCTACAATGGAAATAGTAAAAATTAAATAAATAATTAATATTTTAAAATAAATAAATTCAAAGTGCGAGGGGGGAGTTTCGTATTTTTTCAGAAGCTGACAACACTAACCTGTAGCAGCAGCTACGCGTTCATACAACTTATTGAAGGGTATAATTGGTGCCTGGAAGTGTTTTTCTTCATTCATATAATTCAATACTTGTAATATAACGTTCCTCGCATCACTTTTTAAAGCTTTCGGCATTTTTCACAATTAAAAACCACAAAAAGAAAAATAAATACGCGCAACAAACAATCAATGGCAGAAATGTCAGGGAATAACAGCCGATTGACATTTTCAACTGGCGTCGTTAGTTCTACTTTTGGCCACCGGGCCAGATAAGTTTGTAGCACTATAACTGTTTAAACTGTCATGAAATATGTCAAATCCAAAGCATATAGAATTATATTGCTTATAAGTGGACTATTTTGAGATACATTATTGTTTCTAACAGGTATGCTAAAGAGTTGTGGTATACACACAGATCGCTTTGTTATTTTAAATTCTAACCCGACGCAAAAGAAGGGTAATTGTGTGTTAGTATGAGCAGTATTTAATAAATTTCAAAAACTGAATTTTGTGTCGCGGGGTACTTTAAAAAAATATATAGACGGAGACAAATTACATCCAGACTCAGAACAACTATTTGTGGGTCACACAAATAGTTTTCCGGCGCGGGACTCGAACCCGCGACAAGAAGCGGCGAGGCGACTGTCTTAGCCACTAATAAAGCTATAAGCTATATAAAGTGTTTAAATATTCACTAGGGATCTTACAACTCTGTCCTTTGAGATACGAAAATTTAGCACCGCTACATCTCTATCTAAGTTAGCGACACATTGTCGTACAAAGTTGTACATGCGATGTTCCTTGGGTCTCGGACCTCGTTAGGAGACATGAGAGTCTGCATACAGAGTAACACTAAGCCCTGTATCCCACTTCGCGGAAAAGTCGCGGCGCTTAACCGCAGCGGCCACGCCGTAAGACACGTTCGAAAATCTTAAATATAATCATAAATATATGAAATAATAAAAATATAATAATAAATCGGTTCATTATTTTGGGGGTTATAATAATAATGCTCTCCTAGCCGATTTCGGCCACGGCGACCAGTCTCAATGGAGATGAGCCATCTGCGCGGGACATATTATAGTACACAAGTGTCTGCGCAAACACAGGGGCACTTTCATTCCATCACTCTCATGATCCGATGGGACGCCTAGCGACACGAAAGAGGTGTCCGAGGCACGGGGGTATAATACCGCCAACTCCTAGAGTTCGGGCTGATGCTGAGAAATTACAGAACGACATACGCACTTAAAAAACGTGACGTAAGCAAAACATTAAGAATTATTTTGAAATTGTATTAAATGGTTTATTAATAACTAAGAAAAACTCATCGATCGCATGCCACTAGTAAATGCAATATTTTAAGAATTTGATATATTTAAATATTAGATATTAAAGTCTCGGGGATCTATGAGAAATAGGAAATATAGCCTGAAATTATGTCCGTTAGTTTTTTTTTTTTTATCTTTATTTAAGGATATTTAGTCAAACATGACTATGCCACTCCATTGGGCTGTCTCTAACTACTACTTAAGAAATATATAACAATAATCACTATGAGCGACGTTTCATGCCAGTTTTAACAATGTTGTATAGTATTCCAGCAACGTCCGATAGCGGGCATGCAAGAATAAAGGCATAAAGAACATATGTGCTAGTTTAGCTTTCGTTTAGGAATAGACAACTTATAAACTGCAAAATGAATCGTAATATACAATGCCGTCGCGGTCAAGTCGCGGCGTTTTGCCTCCAAGTGTGATTCTAGGCTAAGTCAATTTAGAGCATGGGCTTTCCCCGGGGGACGTTACTGATCCCTGCTAACATTTGATATGCGCTTCTACGTACCATAAACGATTGATGCCTCCTAACTTCAGCCAGTTTTGATTACGGAATCTAAAATTCAAAGATTAGGTCGATATACTGTTTATATAACTCCCTTAAATTGTTTTGGATGAAAAATAAGTTAGCTATTGTTTATCTATTATTCTTGGATTTAATAAAATAATAACATATAAAAACTGCAAATTTGCGTTATAAACTACTTTAATAATATAATATCCTGGGAAATTATTAACACACGGCTATCTGATCCCAAACTAAGCAGAGCTTTTACTATGGAAACCAGAAAACTGGTATATTACATAGAATACTTTTCTCTTTATAAATACTTATAGAGATAACACACAGACTCAGGACAAACAGACATGTTCATAATCCTAAGTTTAAAATTAATTCTAAGTTTGAAATTGGTAAAGAATTTAACACTTAGAGATTCGTCATGTCTGTCTGTCTGTCTGTCCGTATGTCACAGCCATTTTTTTTCGAATCAATAAGAGCTGTGCTGCTGAAACTTGGTAGGTAGGTGTATTTTGTGAACCGCATTAATATTTTTACACAAAAATAGAAAAAGAACAATAATTTTGGGGGGTCGCCATACATAGAACTGACTCTGAATTTTTTTTTTATTGTACCTTTACATGTGGGGTGTCTATGGATAGGTCTTCAAAAATCATATTGAGATTCCTAATATATATTTTTAGCTAAACTGAATAGTTTGCGCGAGAGACACTTCCAAAGTGGTAAAATGAGTGTCCCCCCCTGTAACTTCTAAAATAAGAGAACGATAAAACTAAAAAAAATATATGATGTACATTACCATAGAAACTAACAACGAAAATTGGTTTGAACGAGATCTAGCAAGTAGTTTTTTTTAATACGTTATAAACCGCAATTTGCTTTCATTTAATCAACTGAAATACTTGCTGCTACGGAACCCTTCATGTGCGAGTCCGACTCGCACTTGGCCGGTTTTTTTTTCAATTTACTATCGAGAATATATATGGCTATAGACAGACACTAAATTTGTAAATTCTAAATTAAATATTAGGTAAATATAACTCAAAACAATCTCATTTTTTTTATTCGGTGTTGTATATATTCAATAGTAAATAATAAAATAAAATAAAATTATAAGCTAAAAATGAGAAAATCTACAAATACACTATTTACCCTAAAAGGCGTCCAATAATCCCTCCGCATCGCTTATGGGAAAAATGCCCAGAAGGCTGGCCGCATTGCCACGCTGGATGGCAATGCTGATCCTCTGACCCAAGAGTAGACTAGCCCTCTCATTTAAATTGAATATCTGAAAAATAAAACCGCATCGACATTAATGTATTGGAGCAACGATGCTTCACAATGACACACCGATATAGATTATAAACATGTAACATATTTTTGGAATATGGTTAAAAATTTATCAGGTTATTTCATAAAAAAACGTATTGTCACGTCTTCATAAATACGTCAATGACAACTTCATGTATTCAGAGCAGGCAAGTAAAAGTTATCGAAAAGTTTCTTTTCGTCGACGTAATTTTTGTGTAGAAATCCAATAAGATGGTTTCTGGTACGCCCACATGTTATCGTTTGTAAATTGCCTTACAAGTTTACGTGTGCTTTATATTCACCTCACAAAGGCTGTAAATAAATAACAAGAGAAATTCGTTCAAATTGAAAACGCGCGTTATCGTAGCCGCGGGTAAACGTACAACAAATGCCAACAAATAGTTTGTTACATTACGACAGTTTGTCGTGCAACATTTTTATTATTGGTTCTTGGCAGTAATAGAATATTATTCTACTAAGCTGTGTTTTGTTATTTTTACAACATGTTTTCGCCGTGTAACAATATTGGAGTACAACGAGTGACATGAGATATGTTTGGTAGTTTTACATGCCATTGCATGATCTTTTTAAATAATAATAATATCCAGGGACATTGTTCCCACACGGCCATCTGATCTCAAATTAAGCAGAGCTTGAACCTACTATGGAAATCAGATAACTGATATACTACCAGGGCCTCTACCGGCTAAGTCGCCGAACTTCGATTTCTTAAATGGCGTTCAATTAAATAAAGGTTAAAAATTACTTAATAAATCGTTAAATCTTCTTCAACGTTGACAATCGATTCCGGACCATTTATGACGTCACATGTTATCATGGAAGCCGATTTGACGATTGATTAAGTTTTTTAACCTTTATTTATTTGAACGTCATTTAAGAAATCGATGTTCGGCGACTTAGCCGGTAGAGCCCCTGGTCGCTGGAATAGTACACTTATTCGCTTGCTCACTGAACGACTTCACAAGGGCGGCTTATTTGATTGTATGTTATTAGTTGTTTAGAAATGTACATAATACGCAATTTAATTGTGACTTTTCTATCGCATTAGGTTCCCTGTGGTGAATGGTAGAATTAAGTTGAGTCCAATAAATAAATAAATAAATACATATAATACTTTTCTTTTGTACATAGATAGATACTTATATCGATAATGACACCCTATAGCCCTTTCGAACCGGGCCTACACGGTCGTGCGCCATGGTATCTATCAGTATGAAATGACCTCACGAAAAAAAATTAATAGGACAAACAGACATGTTCTGTCCTTGGTGGGAATCGAACCCACGACCTGCGGCGTGGAAGGCAAGCATTTACCAACCACGATACTGGCCTGTAAATAAATGATTGGTCTTTTTAAAGTATTAGTATTTGTCGCAATTTAAAAATATTGTAAGATATTATGTTGATTTTATAATCGCTACTTGTTTTTAGCATAGCATTCTGCAAAGCTTTTTTATTTTATTCGGATACTTCTTAATTTCTAATTGATTCTTATTAATATTCAGACTGACACGACTCGCCTTTCCCACTCGATATAACCACTATTTAAAGTCGCCATTAATAATTAGCGAGTCGTGCGTACGGATTATGTGCTGAGTCCCAGATTACCTTTAAATCTGAAAAATAGCCGCTGACTGGCAACTCTAACTAATTGTTGCCGAATGAATTACATAATATTGTAATTCATTCGGTGGATGCTATCTCTGCACCACCCTAAGGTTGACTGGCAGAAAATGCCTTGGGCATTAAGTCCGCCTTTGTACTATTTAATGTGCATAAAGTTATAAATAAATAATAATACCATAAGCACCACACATTCCAAAAATAATAGTAAAATAACACAGTATTAGTATATAAATGCCTCTTATAAATGTAATTGTAAACCTGTGTGTACTTTGTGAGAGACAAAAATTTACTTATTATTATTTGTGTCCGTCTATTAAATGTTTGTAAAGTACCTACCCCGCGACACAGGGATTAGATTCCCTAGTGCGGATGTTGTTAAAAAAAATGGACAATTTATGTTTAAAAAACAAAGAAAATTACACCTCATAGCTTTTAAGAAAGATGTGTCTTCAAAATTATAAAAAAAATATGGAAAAGTACTTTACTTTATTTTTTTTAATAATTGGGATGTCTTAATTTCAAAATGTTAAATCAAATGTGAAATTCGAACCATATGAACTAAAGTATTATTAAGTTAATAGATTATTATTATTAGTGTTGTGAGCAAATTACTTATTAATTAGAACTCTTTGAATATTAACAATACGAACGTTAAATCATATGTGAAATTCGAACCATATGAACTAATATATTATTAAGTAAATAGATTATTATTATTAGTGTTGTGAGCAAATTACTTATTAATTAGAACTCTTTGAATATTAACAATACGAACGTTAAATCATATGTGAAATTCGAACCATATGAACTAATATATTATTAAGTAAATAGATTATTATTATTAGTGTTGTTAGCAAATTACTTATTAATTAGAACTCTTTGAATATTAACAATACGAACGGGTACAGTTGTAACTTAGAGAGCAGAGTTCCTTTTAGTTTTCTGCTTCGTAAACCTCGGTTAGCGATCGCGACCCTCTAAATAATACCTTTCTGTTAATCACCCTTTGTTTCGGGACACTGATTTGTTGTTGTAACGTTGATTTCCAAATGTTTTACGTGAATGTTGTGGGTTAATTTAAATGTGGGTAATGAGAACTTGTATATAGACGTACCAATAATATTTTCTGCTAATTTCGCTATATATTTTAATTTTCTGGAACACGTAGTTTATTAAATTTAAAATAGTTTTGTATATGTACAGCCAGGGCAAGCATGCCCCCTAAAAGATGGACCGACGATCTTGTGTGGGTCGCTGGATGCCGTTGGATTCGGGTAGCGCGAGATCGACAATCGTGGAGATCTTTGGGGAGGACTTTGTCCAGCTGTGTGTATATTTGTAGTACCTATATTTTGTCATAAAACGCAGAACTATTTCTAATAATTATCATAATGTATGTTTGGAGCCACCATAATTATATATTTTTCTTAAAATGCTGCAAAGTACTCATATTATTTGTTTTATTAAATTTCTTAGGGAAATCTGCTTCAGTTCTATGTATGGGGAACCCCCAAAATTATTGTTCTTTTTCTATTTTCGTGTGAAAATCTTAATGCGGTTCACAGAATCCATCTACTTACCAAGTTTCAACAGTACAGCTCTTATAGTTTCGAAAAAAAGTGACTGTGACATACGGTCGGACAGACAGACATGGACGAATCTATAAGGGTTCCGTTTTTTGCCATTTGGCTACGGAACCCTACAAAGTATTACTTACTTCAGAAATCATCAGGTTAAATATTTAAATAGATGTGCTACCTAAATCTAGCTGATCGAATCATTTTGCTCATTTAGTGATTCGGACAAAATGCTAGAATCATTTTTAACTTGTGTTAAGAACTATAGAACTCACGCACATGCAAGGACTCTTTTTTATTTTTAATCTGCCAGAAAATTATCTAACGAAACCATTAAGATTAAAAGAAAACGAAGGAACTAAATGTTTTCTAGCTATCCCTCAAGCGGATAACTACACCAATAATTCACCCATATTATTCACTAAGAAGAAAATAAAAAATAATAATCCTAATTCCAATAAATAAAACCACTGAAAACAATTTGTAAATATTACCAACTGATAAAATGCCATAGTAGTATGAATATTTTATCAAAGCCCATCGCAATCAATTGTAAAACGTATTACAAAGGGTGACAATAAAAATTACCATCAAACAAACATTATTACCCGCCCTTATTTTTCACTTGAAGTCTTTCGGAGCCAACGGTTATGTGTCCCCTGCGGGCGATCCCTGCGCCCGATGAAATAATGATCAAACGATCGACCGAGATCGACGGATAAGAGCGACTCATCTTCACCTATACCTCCTACTCCCACCTATGTCTCGTTGGTCTAGCGGTAGCGTGTTCACCCGCAGAAAACAAGGTTCTGGGTTCAAATCTAGGGCCGGGCCAAAAGTGATTATGGGACGTTTCTGTAAAAAATAAATAATCTAAGCATCAGCCCGAAGTCTGGGAGTTGGCGGTATTATACCCCCGTGTCTCAAAGAGTACGTAAAGCCGTCGGTCCTGTACCTGCCCTCTTTCCGGTCGCATCGCTAGGCGTCCCATCGGATAATGAGAGTGATGGAATAGAAAGTGCTCCTGTGTTTGCACACACTTTTGCACTATATAATATGTCCCGAGCAGATGGCTAATCTCTATTGAGACTATCCGCCGCCGTGGCCGAAACTCGGTTACGAGGACATTATTATTGATATTTATTATACCTATACAGTAACATTCCAACTTGCGTACGTCGTATGGGCAGTGGTTTCAGTGCCCGAGTCGTTCAAGTCGCCCAGTAGGCCTCTGACATGGCTTAACGACTGTTGTCGAATGACTAAAACCGGGACCGACAGCTTAACGTGCCTTCCGGAGCACGGAAACGCTCATTAATTAAACCAATTTAGTGGTCACCCATCCATGGACTCACCGCGAGCTAGTTGCTTAACCTCGCCGATCACTTAGGCACTGGTGAGAGCATCTAGCTATGAGCTACATTCCACAACTAAAGTATTTCAAAGCTTAGTTACTATTTACAAAGTAAATAAATAAGGGTTCTATTGAAATTTCATCTTGAAAATTATAGAACGTGTTATTTTAACAATATTCATATTTAGTAACATTCTTATAAAACAATACGTTATATATGTTAATATTTGTTACATTTGAATTACAATCACTTAATTATCAAAATTCCAAATAGATTAGAGGTGTGGAATATGGGTTACGTGACCCATACGGACAATCCCTGCGCCAGGTGGAATAGAGGCCAAATGATGGACTGGAATTATAAAGTCATATTCCATCGAGTAAACGATTACAAGCGTAGTTGTGATAGATATCATAGGTTTTTTATTAAGTTTTACACTTCTCGTTTTTATCAAGACTTGCTAAGATATATCTAATGAGCCATAAATATTTAAAAAGAAATACTTTAAGTTTACCATTTATTGGGTTTTAATTATAACCAATTACGTAGTTGTCAATATTTTAAAAAGATTGTCTGATGTAATGATATTAGATTAAATGCAGCCATGACGGCTAATCTCGATGGAAACAAAAAATAATAAAGTAGTGGATTACTGCGTCTGCAAACACAGGATCATTCTATATGATTCAAAGGAGTGGGCTAGCCGACAAGACTGGTATAAAGTCAGATGCAGGGGACCTACCGCCTCATTCGCCGATCATCGATCGGCATTGAAATAGATGAACATTAAAAATGACTAAATCATTCGTTCAATCGGCTTCCATGAGCACATGTGACGTCATAAATGGTCCGGAATCGATTATCAATGTTTTGGCCATTGAACGAATGATATAGTAATTTTTAATCTTCATCTATTTGAACGTCTCGTCGATTACGATCACGATGATCAGCGAATTAGGAGGTATTCCCCAGGACAGCTTTACGTAGAGCACAAGCATGTTTTAAGGTTCACCTAAAAGCATAATATTTTAAGTATTTTATAAAAATTGATACTCATAAAACCATATATAATAAAAAAGAACACCCTGGCACTGCGAAAAGCATAGTAAACCTATAACTTTATTAATAAAATAATAACGGAAGAACTGGATCCAAGAATTTTCATATTTTCGCTTTATCAACCCTGCTTGCGAACTTATGTTTAGACATAAAATATCTATAGTTTAAAACCTTACAAATGTCTGCTGTATATATATGAAACTGAAATACGACAAAAACTTCCAATTCATATCTTATTCAAACATCAAATCAGAAACTAAAGACAGGACTCAATATTTATTTCATGACTGATGCCCGGCCGCACGAGGCCTGAGTTGGAACTTCAAAAGAATAAAGAAGTGAATTTTTATTAAGTAAAAAAAAGTAAAATTAATTTATAAAGATCTTAAGGTACTTACATTGCATACTTTATTAGTTCTTCTCAAAGTAAAACCAAAAGCTTTTTGAGGGAAATATATTATAAAATTTAAAAAAAATCGGTGCTTAATTTCTCTCGCAACCTTTTAAGTAATATACCTTGTTTAACAAAGTTATTTAACGACCATATTCTAAATTAACATTGAGCTTCAGCTATAATGCAGCTTTTAAATCATTTATTGCTTTGCTTTAGGTATACAAAAGCAACCGCTAGAAAACATTACCTCGAGAAATATAAAGTAAAGTAATTCATGCCCTGAGACATGATAGATACGATAGGTTAGGCTTCCACCCTAATGTGATATGGGTCGCTATTATTCTCATAACAAGCCGTATCAATCGCCATTAAGTTGTTTGTACAAATGCCGTGTTTAATTGTAGCCCTTTGGAAAGCAGTAATTGAGGCCAGCAAACCTTATGTTAACGATTATCTTAGGCTTATGGCAAGGAGGATGCGAATAGCGCAAGATCGGCAATTGTGGAGATCTTTGGGGGAGGCCTTTGTCCAGCAGTGGACGTCTTTGATGATGATGATATGGCAAGGAGAGTAGTCCCACAAACTAACTTGTGCTCAACCAAAGCGGTTGTGTAATTCATCACAGAAAACCGCAATTTTATAATGATTACGTCATCAACAGCATTTGTTAAGGAAGTGAAACATTACTTTAAATAAGAAGCATCCTTTCATATGGGTATCCCTTAAAACGTTTACAGAACTATTTTGGCTAGTTAAGAAGGGCTTAGGCAACTCACACGAAAAATCTGAAGCTCATTGTGATATTTATATGATTAGTTAACGATTTCTTCTTTAAAATGTTTTCTACAATGATACCTGGTACCCGATATATGTAGAAATCATTTATATAATAACTGTTTTGGTTAATCGTTATGCCATACAATACTGACAAGAAGCGCCCATGGCCACTTCGTTTCACCGCCACCGGTCAAAACCAGTTGCTCTGACTTAGGCACGTATTCATTCTAAAGATGGGTTTCCAGAATTTTGGTTTATCTACTAGAGAGCTTGAACAACTTCAATATGTCATATGGGCCTTTTGGATAAAGCTTTAGTTGAAAAGGAATAGTCTAGAATAAATATTAGTTAAATTTATTTAAACCCTATAAAAAGTTAGAAAGCTTCCAAAGAATAAAGAAAGACTTTTTAATTGATCAGTTAGTGGATTCACCAAACGCTAGCACGAAAAATGTCGTAGATAATTTGGAAACATTGAGTTTGTATGACTTAATTGTTAGACATACTTTAAGCCGATTAAGGTCATATTTATAGCTACATTGTTCAAATTGGACTTCTTCATATGTATAACAGGGATGAGAATTTGCGGTCCATGAGATTATACTGTTACAAAAGGCTACAATGACGTACGCTTCAAATTAACCCCATTTTGCTCGACTACCAACTGAAGTGTTATGATGATTAGTGTATTTGTATGTCCAGGTATATGAATGAATATAGCTATCGTTCCGTGTTTTCTCTTAGTGCTTATGCTAATTATTGCCCTATGGCAACTAGACTAAAACTCATAATATTAGCAAAACTATTTACCATCATCAAATATAGACAAAACAATTAGAAGTTATTAAACGATTATAAAAGCTCTACTTAAAAGCAAACCTTGAAAATTGTAGTCCAAACCCATAATAAGAAAAATTGGCAAAGGTCTCCGCCATTAAACGACTTTTGACTGTTGTAATTTTCGCTAGTTTTTGTAAGATGTCATGTTTTATAAGCTATCTTTTACAAATCAACCTTTCAACACAGGATTCACGTAATGTGCTTGCGAACGATGTAATAATGATTAAACTTATATTTTTTGAAACCTAAGTATATATGTACCTACCTTAATTGATTTTATGTATAAAACTTAGAGCTCTTCTTAACTTCAGACTTTGGGAAAATTTTAAGAAACAACTTCTGAATAAGATGAATAATATCCCTCTGCTATGTATGGATATAAGTCGCGAGCACTTATAGAGCTAATATAATAATATAGCCTAATAACATTGAAATGGTTCTATATTAGAAGGCTATATATTAGCTCTAAAAGTGCTTGGTCTTCGAATACTTATAAATTCCCCAAAGTATGTAGCCTTAACATATATAAAACCAATTTGACTTTCAACAATAAGTCGTATGAACGTATAATTAAGCTCGGCTCCGAGTTGATTTATAAATATGAACCGTAGTATTCAATCATATTTAAGTCTAGGTAGTCTTTAAATATACAATATTCATGAAATCTCCACGTGCCAGTCAATGTTAACAGCCAATTGCATGATAAGCATCATTACCAATACAATAAACTGTGATCTATTACCTACTTAAAAATCCGATAATGTATTTTTATGAACGTATCAAATATAGTCTAATCAAGATGGATTAGACTGATGCGTTCATAAATATACGTTTTGTTTGTTTTGTAAACAAAAATTTACACATATTACAATTGTTATATACATGATTATTATATTATTCTTATTTGTGAGACCTTGGAGGAATTTTTATTTATGAAAGTTTTTTGTTTGTACAGTTTCTCATATAGTCCCAATAACGTTAAATATAATAATAGGCCGTTTAATATACACCTCATATACATATATGGCTATATACAGGGTGTAAGATAAAAATTTGACGTAACTTAAGGATTAGAGGTCAAATTATTTTTAGTAGTTAAATACATTTTCCGGGCCACCCCATATCATCCCGTTGGTGTCGTAAACGACTTACCAGGTAGTTAGGCAGCAGCGCCACCTGTGTAGGTAATGAAATAATGAAATTTATTCAGCACTCGGGTATTTACATAGACTTGTACTTGTCAAGCTCACAATGTATTACATAAACACAGTAATTAAAGCAACAAAATATTTTGAATTCGTTTTTTATATATATTTTGAGTTAGTAATTAGAAGATGGAATTTGAAATGGGGGTCAGATCACTTGCACGGGATTAACGATCACGTGTTAAGGGGGCAACGCGATCCTCGCCGCTGGGGATGGTGAGGTGGACGACCCGGAGAAGAAAGCCACAAAGAAACTCCGGGCTTGCTTCTTTCGTCTTCTTTTGTTTTTTGTATGTACTAGCTTCCACCTACCTGCGGTCGCCAACTCGCATGGCACGCGCTGTGACTACGGCAAACCTGGAAGGGAATGGCAACGGTATAAAAACCTTTGGGGAAGGCCTATGCCCAGCGGTGGATGATAGCAGGCTGATAATGTACGTAATATGTATGTAAAAACATTGTTAGTCCCTACTAAGATAAACGACCCTAAAATTGTAATTGATACTATCATTACGGTATAATTAATTAATCTCAATGCTATCGTAGAACGTGGCTTAGCTACGCACAAATTCAAGGTAATACGGTAGAACAGTTAATTACTAAGAAATCTATATCTCAGGAAACAAAGCCAGTTACTACGGCTGCCGAGTTCGGCGTTCGTTTTCACATCTACTAAAATGGCGGACCTCATTTTACCAGAATGCTTCCCAAATAGCTTATTTCTTGTTGATATTTTGAAGTTATTGAATAATATTTTATTTAAATGCATCTCGATAGCCACGTAACATACACACTTATATACTCCTAATAGTATCTAAATGGTATGATATAGGTTCATGTTAATATTAACATGCTTATAATATAAATAAATAAAATATATAGCCCTATATACTGGATTCATTCTCGTTAAAATGCAAGAATTTGTGTGCATTATATATGTCGTATAGGAAGATAACAACTTATCTATCTGACGCAAAATATTGCCGAATCTTCAAAAAAAAAGGTGTTATAAATTAGGTTTTTGTAATTTTTTGGAAAATGGCATGCTTAAATTTTTGTTAGATATAATAAACTAATTCTATCTAATTTGTTCTATCTAATCTTAATCAAGTCAATTTTGTCTTTATCAATTTTTTTCTTCGCCGGAACATATTATTTTTACTAGCTTGTACTGCCTTTAAAGCAGAAATAAAACCTGGAATTCCATCGTAGCGCCGCTTACCGTTTTATAACTTATATACAGATCGGTGCAACCATGTTTGAATAATGTATTTAATTATTTGTATGAAACGAAAGTTCACAATATTCAGCTAGCTTCATAGTATTCAATATATTGGATAATGCATAAAAATAAGCTATGCCAATGTAATAATATGATATGATAATAATGTGTTTTTTATTCCCTTCCAGGTACGCCCACAACAGGCTATCGAGTGAAACTAGAAATGTGTTTCAATAAGTACCTCATCAAGCTGGCGGACTATTTCAGATTGTATTCTCATACATCCTGTTAATAGGCGGTTAAGTACCATCATCCGAAATGATTAGCAACACTAAGATTGTGTTCACCAAACTCTTAGTATGTTTTTTTATATCGAGTGCATGGGGGAGGTCATGGGCAAACCATCACGATACCACAACATCCACTACCCAAACTACTCCTACCACTAGCCCTGTACCAAAGAATTTTCATAATGACCCACTTATCGTTGAGACAAAAAGCGGCCTTGTCAAAGGTTACGCCAAAACGGTAATGGGTCGAGAGGTACACATATTTACTGGAATACCGTTCGCTAAGCCGCCTCTAGGACCGTTAAGATTCCGCAAACCGGTACCGATCGACCCGTGGCATGGAGTACTCGAAGCCACAGGAATGTCAAACAGTTGTTATCAGGAAAGGTATGAGTATTTCCCGGGATTTTTAGGAGAGGAAATGTGGAATCCAAATTCAAATATTTCGGAGGACTGTCTTTATCTAAACATATGGGTACCCCAACACTTACGAGTCCGTCATCATCAAGATAAGCCTCTTGCAGAGAGGCCGAAAGTACCAATACTTGTGTGGATTTACGGCGGAGGCTATATGAGTGGTACAGCTACGCTCGAAATATATAAAGCGGACATAATGGCGTCTTCTAGTGATGTAATAGTTGCTTCCATGCAATATAGAGTCGGTGCATTTGGATTTTTATATTTGAATAAATATTTCTCGCCGGGAAGTGAAGAAGCTCCAGGAAATATGGGTTTGTGGGATCAACAACTCGCGATTCGTTGGATTAAAGATAATGCTCGCGCTTTCGGCGGTGATCCAGATTTGATCACTTTATTTGGTGAGTCGGCTGGAGGGGGAAGCGTGAGTTTACATATGCTGTCCCCAGAAATGAAAGGACTTTTCAAAAGAGGCATATTGCAATCTGGAACTTTAAACGCTCCATGGAGTTGGATGACGGGTGAAAGGGCTCAAGATATAGGAAAGGTATTAGTAGATGATTGCAATTGCAACAGTAGTCTTTTGGCAGCCGATCCGAGTTTAGTGATGGATTGTATGCGTGGAGTAGACGCTAAAACTATATCCGTGCAGCAATGGAACTCGTACACTGGCATATTGGGATTCCCGTCGGCGCCGACCGTAGATGGCGTGTTTTTGCCGAAAGATCCCGACACAATGATGAAGGAAGGCAATTTCCATAATACCGAAGTTCTTCTTGGAAGTAATCAAGATGAAGGTAAGTTTTTATGTTTGTTCTTGACGGGTTGCGTATATACACACTCTGATATTAAGTACAAAGAACAGCCGCGAGCAAATTTTTCTGTTATGTTTTAAAATTAATTAACTACGGTAAGAGGTAGGCACCTGCTAAGAATTCTAGATAAACCTTTGATCCTGTTAAAGTATTTACTTGAATATTATGTAGCACGTGGTGAATCTTTCAAAGTTGTGCAGTACTAAAGTTTTAAGTAAATTGTATTATCATCTTAATTTTTTATTAAAAGCAACTCAGTACTAGATTATTAGCTAAACTAAAAATGGAAATTTTAAATGTTGTATATACTTGCTATAATGCTCACAACTTTTTCTTTGTGATATCTTAATTTTTTAAATATACGTCATGAAAAATACACTACAATATACTAAAATATGCAATTCACGGAGACAACGCACACTCAGACACAGAAAAACATTTTTATTTATAGGTCACACAAATAGTTGTCACATAATAGTATATCGCTTACCTGCCCCATCAAATACAGTATTAATTTATGCCTTATAATTTCTCATAAAGCAAATAAATCTGTATAACAGGATTGAAGAGATTGCCAGACCCCTTTTTATTAGTATTTTCCACTCTCATTGTCTCTGTTCTCGTCGGATAAAGAATGAGAATGAACATATTTATACATACGCTCTTTTGCACTTTAATACGTACTTCTTAGTGCGGCTGGTTTGAGTTGGCAGTATAAGTAGCATTGATATTATCGCCTAAATACGAAAAATATACTTTCTTTATATTTTATTGTATGTTTATTTGTTATAGTTACCTACTATGTTTTATTTATTATAACTGTTGGATAGTGTAGAAATGAGATGATTTTGTATTACATCCGGTTATAAACTGTCACTATTATTATTTGGACTTACTTCATTATCGTATGGGCAGTCGTTAATCTAGTATCGAGAGTTGTTCAAGACACTGTCTGTAGGGCTCTGACATGGCTTCACGACTTTTATCTAATGACTACGACTGGGACCGATTGCTTAAAGAAGCACGGAAATGCTCATAAATTAAACCACTGTGATGGACAGGTTTCTGATGAATGACCGCGTGGCTAAATGCTTAACATGACCGATCACTTATAGGCCAGTGAGAGCAACTGACTATAGTTGCGTATTATAGTTAGTTAGTTACTTACGTACTTATCGTATGTGCAGTGGTTAGATGTTCAAGCCGCCCAATAAGCCTCTCACATGGCTTAACGACTGTTGCCTAACGGCTACAACCGGGACCGACAGCTTAACGTGCGCTCCGAAGCACGTAGACGCTCAGAAATTAATCAAATTTCGCGGTCACCTATCTATGGACTGACCGCGAGCCTGGATGCTGTAACCTTGCCAACCACTTACAGATCGGTGAGAGAATCTATTATATAAGATTATATAAGTATAGTAAAAGAAAAGATACGCGTCATGGTTCTTACATATTTCACTAGCGCGGGGGAATTTTAGGCATTTAATGGAGCGTCTGATAGTTATAAGAGCCAGACACATTTGGAAAACGAGTGAGCTTTAAGTACGACTTATCAATATTTGGTGTAGAGTTCGAGGTCACCCGTGTAGAAAGCTCACATCTATAGTGGATGTAGTGGTGGAGCGCCGCGCCTGCGCAAATCTATGTAGACACAACAACAACACGTTGGATTTTTAGTCGTACTACCAGGTACTACAGACTCGCCCACGTACCGGCACCCACCGCCCCGCGTCGCCCCTCTACTGTTACCACGCACCCCGCCTCCTGAAACATCTCCAGGTTCAGCTAAGGACAACTTGAACAAAATGAGATATTTTATGTGCACCTGGAGCTCGCTTGTTTTAAAGTAGACGAACTGATTCTAGTATAATATGTACGTATCTTCTGAGAAATCGTCCTGTTTTACAAGAGTTTTATTTGGATGGCGACATAGTTACGTACAGTTCTCTCCCTGTTTGCTGGATCCATTATTTGCTGGATCCATTATTTGCTGTTCCAAGTTTTATGAGTGTGTATCTACTTTTCACTACCGATTTGGCAGGCTTAGGACAAACGAATTTATTTATACTATAATAAGCTAGCTGTAGTATGTTATGATAAAATAATAATAATATCAAGGGGCATTATACACAAAAGGCCATCTGATCCAAAACTAAATACATACTTATATAGATAATTACACTCAGACTCAGGACGAACAGACATACTCATACATACAAATATCCTGGATGCGTATCAAACCTACGACCTGCAGCGTGAAGGGCAAGTCTTGTACTGACCACGCCAACAAGGTCGAGTTAGGATGTTTATATATCTCAAAAATCATAATTAACATCTACCAGATCAAAATTAGGAATCCATTAGTAAACCCTTCCGGATTTGAACTCCCTTCAAGTCCCTTCCGGAGTTAAAATTTACTCTTATACTATTATTTTAATTGTATATATACTTATTGAGACACTAAAATTCGAGTATGTTCAGACGCCAGCACACCAATCTACCCCAATCTGTCAAATTTTCCCAATTGAAAGTGAACCTTATGCTTTTGTGATAAAGTTCAAAATCTATAGAAGAAATTTATCAGATTGGGGTAGCTGGATGTGCTGCCGTGTGTACGTGTTAGGTAGTTACGCACTAAGATGACAAAAGCTTCCTCCATGGCCCTTTGTTTGCATTCGTATCGATGATATTCCCTCTCCGATCCTTAATCGTACGTACTTAACGTACGATTAAGGATCGGAGAGGCTTCGCGTATTAATATAGAACAACAGTTGCATAAAACGCCCCTAAATTCGCCAACCACTCCTGCATCCCCACGTTTGTAGCCGCTCAGAGGTGAGGAGTTGAATACCAAAAGAGGTGACCCCTATTATGTGGATACTTATTTTATAGTCTACATAGCCAGCTACATATTTTAGTCTCCGATCCTTAATTGAATGTGAGGCTTAGGTCTTCGCGTAATAATATAGAACAACAGTTGCATAAAACGCTCCTAAATTCTGCAACCACTCCTGCATCCCCACGTTTGTAATCAGGGACCGGACAACCCCGCTTCTGAGTTAAGCCGTTTGATAGGGTAACCCGTTCATTGGGTAACTCGTATCGCAGTGTTACCCTTTGATTGACTTACAGCCTCGAAACCCAGTGAAAGGGTTAACACGTTTTTTATGGTAACCCCGGGAAGGGGTTAACCCCTTCAATGACTTAAGCCCTTGAATAGCTTACCTTCTTGAAAAGGTTTTATTCGTGTTAACTTGAATTACCCAATCAACTTAGCAGCGTGTAGATGGGAGTAGGTATACTCGCACCCGTGCGGTGCCTCATTGCCTAACTACTTTTAGGTAGGTACAACAAATTTGACGAACGAACGACTTTTTATATTTTAAATTTGAAAGTTCAGTGACGACAAATAGTCGAGCTAATAATTAACGTGTTATTTAAAGAACTGACTTACTTTAATCTTGATATTGTGACAATCTGTATGATGTGATTATATTTTGTTAAATAATTATTATAATATTTTGCTGTGTGGTGATGGCATAGGATATCATCACCCCATTTTATCACGTAGGGGGCGCAGAAATCGACCGAGGGCATACCTACCAGAGAACTGGCAGCAGAGTTTATCTATGAACTATGACCATCAAACTTTCTTTCGCCAACCCGTCTGCCAAGCTATGGGGCTCTGGAGGTCTGCCAAGCTCTCATTCATTGGGGAGACTTTTGTCCAGCAGTGGACGTACTTTGGCTGACATGAGGACGATGAAAGAATTGACGGGCGTGTTGGCATGGTTGGCAAATGCTTGCTTTTTACGCCAGAGCTCGTGGGTTCGATTCCATCTAGGACAGATATTGGTGTGCATGAACATGTCTGTTTGTCCTGAGTCTGGGTGTAATTATCTATATAAGTATGTATTCACAAAAGAAAAGTAATATGTAATATATCAGTTATCTGGTTTCCATAGTACAATCTCTGCTTAGTTTGGGATCAGATGGCCGTGTGTAAATAATATCCCTGGATATTATTATTATTTAAATTATTGTATAAAATGAACTGATATATTATGGGTATTCTAAAACATCATTGACGTGACTAAATGTTCATTATCATAAGAATATTATCAGTTTAAGAATTTTCAGAGTCAAGCAATCTTAGGTTATGTAACTTTCTATATATTTCATATATAGACAGCAATCTTGGTCTGATAAAAATACATTTAGGCGACCACCTAGGTACAAGTTTTCCAAGATTAATTCTGTATTCAATAAAGTTCTTTACCGTGATTTCATATTAGTTACAAATATAGTTGAAATAAAAATACGGCTTCTGTGGCCTCATTAATTGGCTTAAGGCAACTGCCTGTTTTTTTGTGCCAAGAAGTCGTATGAAAAAATGACAAACTGGCTATCTCATATATCTTTTACAGAAACCAATGGCCTTAGAATTTGACAAATGGATGGCAATCTAGTAGGACAATCAATTATACGGCTTCCGTAGCCAAATGGCAAAAAACGGAACCGTTATAGATTCGTCATGTCTGTCTGTCTGTCCGTCCGTATGTCACAGCCACTTTTTTCCAAAACTATAAGAGCTGTACTGTTGAAACTTGGTAGATGTATTCTGTGAACCGCATTAAGATTTTCTCGCAAAAATAGAAAAATAATAATAAATTTGGGGGTTCCTCATACATAGAACTGATGCTAATTTTTTTTTCATCGTACCCGTAATTGTGGGGGATCTATGGATAGGTCTTCAAAAATGATATTGAGGTTTCTAATATCATATTTTTCTTAACTGAATAGTTTGAGCAAGAGACACTTCCAAAGTAGTAAAAACGGTGCCCCCCCCCCCCCTTGTATCTTCTAAAATAGGAGAATGATAAAACTGAAAAAAATATATGATTTACATTACCATGCAAACTTCCACTGAAAATTGGTTTGATCGAAATCTAAGTAGATTTTTGTAAGACGTCATAAATCGTAAACCGCAATTTACCTTTCATTTAATCAACTGAAATACTTGCTGCTATGGAACCCTTCATGGGCGAGTCCGGCTCGCACTTGACCTGTTTTTTTAAATATTGAGATGTTATAACGTTTTTCGAAAAAAAGAAGGTTACCGCCGCTCTTGCAAGTAAATTGCAAGCTATTAGCTTTAACAGCGTGTTCATTTCTGATTACATTAATAAAGATATGGACGTTTGTATTAATAGTTATAGTATTTACATATCTCTCAGTCACCAACATTTTAGTCGTCGATCATACCAATTCAATCAATATCTTCTATTATTCTAGAGCAATGAGCTGCCAACAATCTTGTCATTTTTTTATAATAATTGCCATTGTCACTAGTGATTGAAAAATAATACAACACCTCTCAAACTTAATCTTTTAGGAAAACGCCTGTTTGTTGTTTTAAAATTATCCAAACAGCTAAATTTCTAACTGACTAACTTGGCTTTGTCTGAAATATTGTAACTTAATGCCTAAAGACCTTTTAAGATTAGATTAGCATGGTTCTTTAACAATTTAAGAACAATAAGGCTCCTGGTGATAACAGAGTTACAATAGAGCTTTTAAGGCGGATGGTATACCAATCCTACGAGCTTTTCAGAAGTTTTTTAACTTCGTCATACAAAAAGGTCAAACGTCACAAGGATGGCACATATTGGTGTGGTAGTGCTTTCTTCAATAAGGGCGATAAAACGCTTTGAAAAAATAACAGACCCATCACGTTACTGAGCCATGTTTACAAGTTGTTTTCGAGAGTCATTACGAATTGTCTCACGCACAGGTTTGACGTCAACCACCCTCCTGAACAAGCCGGTCGCCGAAAATGCTTTATTACCATATATCACATACATACGCAGCGGCAAGTTATTCAGAAGACCGAGGATATATCCAGCCATTATGCTTAGCGTTTGATTGAATCGAAACCTGGATGTACTGTGATCTTTCCAAAATTCCAAATTAACAACCGGTATGTCGAGGTGTTAAAGTGTTTGTATGAGAACTCGCAACCTATACGATTGCAGCGAGGCGTGAGACAGGGGGATATAACATCTCCATCTCCAGAACTATTCATCGCTGCATTGGAAGATGTCTTTAAGCTCCTGGACTGAAAGGCTTTGGAATCAATCTCAATGGCGAATACATCCCTTACCTTCGTAATCATGGCTGAAACATTGAAATACCTCGGTACAATGCTCGAAGACTTCAGCAGGTTCTCTCTACTAGTGGTTCTCAAAATGAACATGGATAAGACGAATATCATGTTGAACAAAGTTAAGGGACTCTGCAATAGAGGTTGTGGAGAGCTATATCTATACCTAGGACAGACCACCCCACTAGGGAGGCGGTCCAACGCGGTGGTTTTCACCGAAATCTGCGTGCGCCAAGAGAACGGGAGGGCGCCAGAAGAAACGTTCAATGAGTACCGACGGGATGATTACCGGCACGTATTAGTGCACTGGCGCGCACGGCTAGAGTTACGCCTAAACGCGCGCCAGCGTGCCGTCGGTTCCATCCTACCTCACCTCAAGGCCTGGGTGGAAAGGAGTCCGCCCAACACACTCTCGCTGAGTGCCCGGCGCGGGTGGCCAAAATGCGACTCAAGATCTCAATCGGACGGGATCTGTCCCTGCCGGCAATCGTAGGGGCAATGCTGGTGGGTGACTCTTCTAAATGGCACGCCGTGGTCTCCTTTTATGAGGCAGTCATGTTCCAAAAGGAGGCCGCCGAGCGAGAACGGGAGAGATCCGTCAGACGGAGGAGGCGTCAGGGTGGCGGCTGCAACCGGTAGCCCAACTCCCCCTCGGAGCCGCGGCGGCAGTAAGAGAAGTCAATGTTACCAGCTAAAAGAAGACAGCGATCTGTTTATGGCGCAGTCACTGTGCCGGACTGGCAGAAGTCGGCAAATAGCGAGGACAATCCAGAGCCCTCTCAGGGTACGTGTGGGACCATCATACCATCTGGAACTTTTCGCATAAGGGGTGCACCGGAGCAACATACCCGCGTTCCCGGGGCTCCCCCATCAGGCGCCAAGAGAAGCCCACGGCAGGTAGGTTTAGTCGGTGCGAGTCTGACGCATCCATCCGTAAACATTTTTGTGGGTGGCATACGTAGGCATTCGACCTGCCTTATCAAAAAAAAGGTAGAGGTCCACTTCGAGTTGGAGATCAATTGTAGAATCTAACTTGCCTGGGCAGCGTTCGGAAAGCTAAGCTTCTGGTCCCAAATACCAATCGAAAGTCTTCGATTAGTATGTGTTGCCTCTGATGAATTAAGGAACCAAGACGTAGCCGCTCACTACGGGGCTAACAGAATGAAAATCAAATTCTTTGTTATAATATAATTATATCCTCCTAGCCGAATTTTGGCCCCAGCGGCCAGTCTCAATGGAGACTGGCCATGTGAGCGGGACATACCACAAGTGTGTGTGCAAACACAGGGGCTTTATCTATTCCATCACTCTCATTATCCGATGGGACGACTAGCGGAACGACCGGAAGGTCAGATACAGGATCGACGGCTTTACGTGCTCTCCGAGGCATGAGGCTATAATACCGCCAACTCCCAGACTTCGGGCTGACACTAAGAAATTTTTATATTTATATTATAATAGATACTTTTGACCCAACCCGGGATTTGAACCTAGGACCTCGTTATCTACGTTTGAAGACGCTACCACTAGACCGACGAAGCGTAACACATACTTTAAAAAAAGAACTGCTAAATTGCTTGTACTTAATTCTGTAGTACCTACCGAGTTCCAAATTAAAAGAAATTATGATAACAAACAAGAACAGACACGAAAAATTTAATATTACAGTGTTTAGCGACAAGCAAAATTGAACTTTTAAATAATAAATTCCAAATTATTACGACTAGATGTTACGTGCGGTGGTGTTTATGCAATTACCAAACCAATTTCGATGCGAAAGAGTGCATATTACAATGTCTTGGCTCGAATGGCTTACCCTGTTACAGTGTTACAGGGTATGAAAGGGTAAGCCTTTCGGAAGCGGTTCATTACACCCGTTCGAAGGTGTAACTCGTATCATAGGGTTTATTTTTTAAGCGCTTAAAAATACCCGTTCAAAAACCCGTTCAACGAGTATCCGGACGGTCCCTGTTTGTAATAGCTTAGAGGTGACGGGTTGAACACAAAAGGTGGAGCCGCCGACGTGGCTTTAGCGCATGCTCGTATCAATTGGCCGGTGAAGCAGTGAAGCCCATCTAGTTAGCCCAGGAAGGCTAACTATAAACACATAACATTTAAAAGAAACATAGTCATATGCTTCGACTGCACGTGTGGCGCAGCGGCTAAGACAGTCGCCTCGCCGCTTCGTGTCCCGGGTCCGAATTCCGCGCAGGACAACTATTTATGTGACCCACAAATAGTTGTTCTGAGTCTGGATGTACTTTGTTACAAACATATAATTATATGTTTGTAAGGTACACACATGGATTAAATACACTAGTGCGGGCGTGGTCTTTAAAAAAAAAAACTAAAAATTTTTGGTCTTTGGTCTGTGCCGTAAAAATTGTATGAAGTCTTAATTAAGATTTGATGTCAAATCAGGGGTGGAATGATAAAAAGTTTCCGACTAACTCGAGCTAAACACAAAAACTATTCTAAATATTTTTCTTTCCCCAACAGTAATTTTATCTCTAAATAACAATATACAAAACCTCGAAGACTCTGTCTGAGTTAGGTAACAAGCCTTTACAACACATATTATACGTCAACTCCAGCCTTCGGGCTACTATTGTGATTATGACAGAAATAGCTTCCAAGTAAAGTTAAACCTTCTCAAAGAAAATCTAGTACTATTTTAGAGGCAAGCGTGTATTTATATGCAATATATTATTCGAATAATATAAAAAGTTATGAGTATTCAAATTGTTTTTGAGGAGATAAAATTAATGGGATTTCCATTTTTCTTTTTAACTGACTTCAGAAGAGGGATATCAATTCGCCTGAATGTTTTTGTACATACATTGCGTGATTTCTCCTTTGTTAGTGAATCAATTGGGATGGGAAAAGAATTCTACACATATGGCTCTATATAAAATTATTAAAACTGGTTATATATTTTTAAAAACAAATATATAAATATCAGATAACTTTTAGAGTTATTGGTTGAGAGCCTTCTGCTCTCGTTGTCTTCAATTCTTTAATTTTAATAGAGTAGTACTAAATTTAAGAATAATAGCTTAGTAACTTATTATTTAACTGAAAATTTAGAATAGTATATGGGATTGCTCCGGACGAGCACGCTTCTCGTCTAAGGATCTCCTAGTTTTTCTCGATGATAACTTGCATCTGAAATAAAATATATTAACCGTATACTTACTATGATATCGTATGCGCTTTTACAATATTGTAGAAAAAAGTTGGGTAATGTTTTCGGGGTACGTTATACACAATTCCTTAAAAATGTATGCACTTATGTGTATTGTAATATTTATGTAAAAGAGATAATTAACTACCCATATTTCAATTTTGATTACGGCACTGCGTTTATTTGCGACTGTTCCTAAAAATGGGAGGATATGGTTAAATATTACTTTAATAAAATTTAATTTTTTTTGAAATTCAAATATTAATCATTAAATATAAATATTGTACCTACTTTGGTATAGTAGAAAATTTACAACGACTGGACTGACACCACAGTATGTTTTGAATTTTTTTCGAAAAAAAAATACTGATTCAAAAAATTTTACAAATAAAAAAAATATGGATTTCGTAATTTTTAATTTATAAAATGTACGAAATGAATGTACCTATAAAACCTACGAATTAAACAGCCAAAAGCTGGAATTTTGCGTTATTAATTTTTGATTACGTCACCTTCAACAGTTGAAATTTGGCTCAGGGCAGTTACTGAGATGAGAGGGTCCGTCATTAGGCAAGTTTATGTGCAACTGTCGCTCTACGTTAATATGCAAAGATGCAGGTCACTAGACTGATTAGCGATTGGCATATTTTAATACGAATGTAATCTAAGGGCCATGGAGGGTAATAGTGCTCGCGGCGCGTTGTACAGACTCCAGCACATCAATCTACCCCAATCTGTCAAACTTCTCCAATAGAAAGTGAACCTCATACTTATGTGATAAAGTTGAAAATCTATAAAAGAAATTTGACAGATTGGGGTAGCTGGATGTGCTGGCGTCTGTACTATCGGCCGGTGAGTCACGACGACAGCTTGTAATTTCTTAATAACATGAAAATACGGTCTTTGTTGTTCCCAGAAAAGGACTAATTGAACTATGATAGCTACGAATGCAATTGCAAGATTGTCTAATAAATTAATTTCTATTGTACCCTTTATGTCGCAATACTGTGCACTTTAATATCACTTGTTGTACAATACAAATAAAGAACTTGGTTTTATTGAAAATATAAAGTTGTCATTTATTACAAAAGCTCTGTAACAGTACAAAGTGAAATTTTATTTTCCTTTATTACATTGTAAGTCTTATTCACTGGCTCTTTTAGAATGGTTTACGTAAAGTAATAAATATGAATATAATAAATAAATAATTAACTCTCCATGATGATGTGGTGCGGCCGATTTCGGCCTCGGCGACCGCTGTTTATCCTACTGTAGCCGAAGTTCGTGTGCTCGCATGTGTCTTATGAAGCCAATTTTATTAGAAAAATCCTCGCACATTGCGGGCATGTGAGCACACCATTGTAATAATTGTAATTGATCGCCGCAGGTGGTCTGGCTTTCAATTCATCGCGCTTGTTATCCAGCTCAGCGCGCCTTCCAGACTCGAAACAGTCGACTTTGGCTTGGACTTAAGTCCTGACCGTTTGGCTGCTTGCTGTTCCCATTGCGAGGGCTATAAATATTAAGTAATGAATAAAAGAAAAGTGTTAAAGTGTTTGTACGAAAACGCCACCATGTCAATCCGACTTCAGGACCAGGAACTCGAAACCTATTCAATTGCAGCGAGGCGTGAGACAGGGAGACGTCATATCTCCGAAACTGTTCACCGCTGCATTGGAAGATGTTTTCAAGCTTCTGGACTGGGAAGGCTTTGGCATCAATGTCAATGGCGAGTACATCACCCACCTTAGATTTGCCGACGACATAGTAGTCATGGCTGAGACCCTTGACGACCTCGGTACAATGCTCGATGGCCTCAGTAGAGTCTCTCAACAAGTGGGTCTGAAAATGAACATGGATAAGACGAAAATCATGTCGAACATCCATGTTGCACCCACTCTAGTTAAGGTTGGAGACTCTGCACTCGAAGTTGTTGAGAACTATATTTACCTAGGACAGACCATCCAACTAGGTAGGTCCAACTTCGAAAAGGAGGTCAATCGTAGAATCCAACTCGGCTGGGCAGCGTTCGGGAAGCTACGTAATATCTTCTCATCCCAAATACCGCAGTGTCTCAAGTCGAAAGTCTTCGACCAGTGTGTGTTGCCAGTGATGACTTACGGAACAGAGACGTGGTCGCTCACTATGGGCCTTATCAGGCGGCTCAAGGTCACCCAAAGAGCAATGGAAAGGGCTATGCTTGGAGTTTCCCTGCGAGATCGAATAAGAAATGCTGAGATCCGCAGGCGAACTAAAGTAGCCGACATAGCCCAAAGAATTGCCAAACTGAAGTGGCAGTGGGCAGGGCACATAGCTCGTAGAACTGACGGCCGATGGGGCAGAAAGGTTCTCGAGTGGCGACCACGAACCGGAAGACGCAGCGTGGGCAGGCCTCCTACACGGTGGACCGACGATCTTGTGCGGGTCGCGGGAAGCCGCTGGATGCGGGCAGCGCAGGACCGGCTATTGTGGAGATCCTTGGGGGAGGCCTTTGTCCAGCAGTGGACGTCTTTCGGCTGATATGATGAAAAGAAAAGCAGAATAGTCATTGTTTTTGAGAATATGCAGAATAGAATTAGGAAAATATCGCCTTAACTAGTGACCTAATATTTTGCTCTAATTATAACAGGGGTAGAACCAAGCACATAACGTACCGATAATCCAAAAAAAAAAAAATATGATTCCCGAGGGATAACACGTTCGAAGATGTGGGTAAATGCTAGTATCTGATATTGTTCGTTTTGTATACTAAGCACGGAGATGCTCACAAGTTTAACCACTTTTACAATCACAAATCTATAGAATGACCGCGTGCCTAAGTACAGACGCCAGCACAACCAGCTACCTCAATCTGTCAAAATTACCTTATAGATTTTCAACTTTATTACAAAAGCATAAGGTTCACTTTCAATTGGGAAATTCGTCGGCGTCTGTACCTCGCCGATCACTTACGGACCGGTGGGTGCAACTTGCCATGAACACCTCAATAAACTAACAATAACTAAAAACAGCATTATATACGTCTTCAATAAAAAAACTTCTTATTTTTCAATAAGGCTTAATGTATGTTTGCAGTAAAATTCACTATATTGCACCATAACAAAAAATTGAGCTACAAAGGGACAATACATTAAATCAGTCAATTATTAACGTAACATATTTTGAGACGCTCATAGACACCAGTAAGTTAAGCAGACGGCCCGCGGTCAGTGTATATATAGATATAATAATAATAATAATAAGATCCTGGTACATTGTTTACACACGGCCATCTGATTTCAAACTAAGCAGAGCTTGTACATACTATGGAAATCAGATAGCTGATATAATCCATATACTACTATTCCTTTGTAAATACATACGTACTTATTTAGATAGGTGACCGTTGATGTGGTTTAATTTTTGAGCGTGCCCGTCTTTGGAAAACACTTTAAGGTATCGGTCCCGACTATTCATTAGACATCGTTGCCTAGTCGTTAAGGCATGTCAGAAACTTACTGGATGGCCCGAACAAAAGTTATTCACGTCGCCCATGAAATTTATTTAATAAGAGAATATTAGACTAATCACTGCTCAAACAAATAAATAAAAAACTATTTAAAATTCTATCCAATTAAAAAGCTTTTAGATTTATCTTAACAAGCTTTATAATAAGAATTTAGTTATTTATTGTTCTTACGTAATATTGTAATTTAGAAAAAATATAATCTGCTATTTGATGATTTCAGACTATACAACGCTAGAGGCTACAAAAATCTTACCTTTTTTGTGCCCAAGTATAAATAAATTTATATAGAGAAGATTGCACTAATTGAACTTTAGGTGATAATTTGGTGTATAGTAAATCTATATAAATATAAACGAATCGCCGAAATGATTGTACGCTCATAACTTCCAAACCACTGCACCGAATTGGATAAATCTTTCTATTTATGTGTTCATTACAATCAGAAGGTTTCTATAAAAAACTTGAGAGATGTCAAGGGACACCCGGATGGAACGAAGTTATTTCTTATTATTTATTATGTACAAAAAACCTGTATACACTCAACAAAAATAATCGTCGCGACCACACTGTTCAATGCGAAATAGAAATAAAATATCTGGCTTGCTTTCTATAAGAGAGAGAGAGACAGACAGAGAAACATGCACACGCCGCACAGCTGCAGAAAGTGTCGTGACAACTTTTCGTAAGAATTTTTCCGTCTAGCCCCCTTTCACAACCCGCGATAAGGAACTTTGTTCCATAAAAAAGAATATAAAGGCAAAAATATATATATATATATATTATATATTCAGTAGTATTTGTTTTCTTTCCTGAAGGAAAAAGGGAAAATGGTACAACATTTTATAATTTATAATTTCAATGTATGAATATTATTTATTTTATTTTATTTATTTATTTGGCTCACCAACAATTGAGTACACTAAAACATTTATGGGTTACATGAATCAGATCGGGTCAAGTGTATCAACCTCTTACAGGTAAGCACAACATGCATTACATATTCATTAAATGTATAAAAGCTACATCAAATTACATGACATTTTAGACATACAGAACAATCAGGCTCCTCAGGCCAAGTTAAAACTACAAAATTGAAACAAAACATTAAGATCACAGGCAAAAACAAAAGTGAGGAAGAAATATATAATAATGGATAACTTAATTAAATTAAAATCTTAAAAAAAAAGAAAAACTTAAGTTAAATAAATTCAAAATATTAATTAAAATTAAACATAACAAAATTAAAAATAACATTCCACAATACATAATCAAAATAAATTAGGTAAGCAGAAACATCAAATAGCAGACAATATAAAAATCGAAATCATAAAAAGAATTAAAATACAAAATTAAAAATAAAAACAAACATGTAACCAAAATGAATTCACAGAAATATTTCACATATACATAATACTTCTGAACTTACTAAGTGAGTCAGAGTGCACATCGACCAGATCACTGCAGTTGTTTAATAATTTGCACAGACGGGGTATAGGAGAGTTAGCACCTACAACGGTTCTGCGCAAAGGAGGACGTAATGGAGTTATAGGAGCTCGTGGGTTTTTTGTGGGCACACGGAGTGTGAACCTACTCAACAATTGCGGACAGTCAATTTGATATCGCATAACCTTGAATAAAAATGTTGCATCTAATAAATCTCTTCTTTTTTGTGAAAATATTAGACTTTAGACAGTATTGAATTTAAAAAAAAATTACACCTACGATGTTTGCCGGGACTGCTAGTGGCAAATGACATAGAAACACGATAATCACTTTTCTTTCATTAGTTTTGATTATTTAGATATTGAGGTAAAATTGAGGTAGGAACGGAGGGGTATTAAAACAATTAATTAATTTGCTTATTGCTTAAAAAACTCGGATAAAACAGTTTTAATTGGATGTCAAGAACAACGCGACCTAAAAACAAATTAATTAATTGTTTTAATACCCCTCCGTTCCTACCTCAATTTTAGTCTTTGTTGCAAAGAAAATAAACATATTTTAAAGAGGGCAAGAAATATTTAAAGTAGTTTAAATCGTTTCTAGTAGTTGTTGATGAGATAATCTGTTGCGACTGATTAATGAACAGAAAGGTTAAGGCTCAGCGTAGTGGTCCTTCTACACTATTCTACATATATACATAGACTTACGCCTGTTTTCCAGAGGGGTCGGCAGAGACAACGGATTCCATTTATCTTTGCCCATTCACACAGGGCAGGTATACTTCTTTTGTCAATCTTCTTTCATTCATCCTTTCTAAATGCTCAAACCATATCAGCATACCTTTTTATTCTATCTTTGTGACTACACCCTCTTTCACACCACAACGCTTTATTATTCTAAATTCAAATAAAAACTAAGAACCGAAAGCATTTTTATTATAGGACCCAATACATATTATTACTAATAGCCACAGTGTATGTTCACACATTTACGTCATAAGTCGAAGAAAAATACCCATTTCATACAATTTTCTACTATTTATTAGAAGGGCAACAGTTGAAAATAGTGTACAAATATTTTTGTACAATGTTTGCTTATATTCTTCATGTGTGAAACGATGTTAAAGCATTTTGCCAGTAACATTCCGCCCTTGGCGCCTACTTGCCCTTGACCCAACGTGGATCGCGAAGTTCCAATGTCGCTCTACGTATAAAACGCCGCACCATTTATTTATACGTAGTTATTACCCATATTATCCGTAAATCATACCCTATTACAGAGTTGTTTGTGTAACCGTGTTATTAGTTTCTAACTATTTTAATTAGTTATGTGATTGACTTCATTGCACTTCATTTCACTTGAATCAGAAACGTCGAGATCCGCTGGCGAACCAAAGTAGACAAAATTGCCCACAGAATTGCCAAACTGAAGTGGCAGTGGATGAGGCACATAGCTCGTAGAACTGACGGCCGCTGGGGCAGAAAGGTTCTCGAGTGGCGACCACGAACCGGAGGACGCAGCGTGGGAAAGTCCTGTATAAGGTGGACCGACGATCTTGCAAGGGCGCGGGATGCCGCTGGATGGAAGACCGTCCAAAGTCCTTTCAGGCCTTTTTCCAGCAGTGGATGTCTTTCGGCTGATAATGTGATTGGCTTTGTATTTTATTTAAGTCCGGCTGCCGTAGGAATCTTCCTTCTATAAGTTGGTCATTTCTAACGATGGGTGAAAAGCAACATTAATATACATTTTATATTTTCCACCTATCTAACTAAAGAGTAGTATAAGTTTCATTAATAAATAATGTCAGAAAAATTAAACATAAAAGTCAACAATTTTGCAAGTAGCAGATATTTAAAAAAATATTTGTAACGTACAAACGACTTAGTTACATCAGATTCCAGTTCAATTAAGGTTGTGTAGTGCCATATTCGTCATAATTTTTGCCTTAATGTGTAATATGTATATTATTACTAATTCCAAAATGAGACTTGATTTTTACGACGACCTTCACCTAGTCATCTCTTGTAACTTTCCCGCAGGCAACTTTTAATAGGGCCATTATCTTTTCCGTGCCATATTTGGTTTGATGAACTCACTACAATACTTGTGGAGGAGAATCACTCACTACAATAGTTGTATTGTAGTGAGCTAACCAAACCAAATCTCAGCTGACGCAGATGCTTTGCTGAGATTTGAGCCCAGATTTTCTTAATAGCATTCTATTGGCAATGTTACGGTGGAATTTAGAGAACGCAAAGACTGTATACCAGCGCCAGTTCATCTATTTCATATCGCTCATTTGCCGCTGCTCACTGTATTGTCTTTAAACAAATTGATAAGTTTTGTATTTAGTTTGTGCATATTGGGGTCAATACTGTTTTTATTATTATTATTGCCAAGCCATCAATTCTTGTAACCGCGCGACAGGTATCAGGATCCATTTTGCTCTTTCTTACTTCAACAAATCTTCCAACTTTATAATTAGTTCACGGGTTTCACTTTTCAAGGTTTATCCACGTTTCGTATTTATTATGCACCGAAAGTAGCATAAAACATAATACGTTACACTGTCGAAGCCAGTTTAGCGCCGATGTCTGAGTCATAAGCAGAAACTGTTAACTAAACAAAATCCGGGTCCCAAAAAAGAAAGAAACTCAATTCAGTTCTTCTATAATGGCTTTTGTAGGAGACTGACTGATTTAGTGTCATGAAATGGTGCCCACTGTCCACTACTACTTGTAGGGTTGCCATATTTCAACAAAAATATAAATGGTAGCCACTCATATTACCTTCATTTAATGATTTAAAATTATTTTAATAATCAGTATTTTTAAAATTCTTACAGTATAACGCAAATTATACATATTACAATAAATAAACATTTCACATAATCTTGTAAGAGCTCAGTATGAAGTAACATTACATTTTTATGGTTATTCTCGATGCTATATTTATTAAATTCTTCAATCAATTTGAGGCTATTCATAAAATATAATTTCAATAAATAAAATGTTATTTGAATAAAATAACAACGAAGTTATGAACTAATATTAATATTGATGTAATTTTATAAAATTGATTTATCCTTCAAATGTAGGGTAACGACTAACACTAACGTTATTCACCACAGATAATATTCACGAATTCGACGCCGTCAAAACAAAAATCTGAGATATCTGTGCCAAATTTTCACAACGAAAATGACTCAGTAAATAGCTTATTTAATAAGGGCGACCAAATCGACGTGAATAGGTCATCAATATTTAAAATAATTTCATCACCCTAAACGAAATAAAATGCGGTAAATACAAATTAACATAGAAAATAAAAAAATGTGTGTGTGCTTCTTACAAGATATTTTTTTATTAAAAAAAAAAATTCGGAGAGTAAATGAGGCTGATGACCACTGGAGCCAATTCATTTTACACAATTTGGTGCGTCACCGGCGTGATTGTGGTCGTGTGGAACAGAGTTTTCCCGATTTAGCGTCACCACTCGAACGTGTCGATTCACTTACGTTCACTCCGCAAAAAAACGCGCCTAAAGATGTTTTAACTTAGTTAATAATTATAGTGACTGACAATATATAATTAAATAAATAGGGATCATTAAAAGTTGCACTGACAACCTGTTTAGAAAATGGAAATTGGTAACTTCTCCTTAAATTCCTTACATTAAAATATATCCCAATATCGCTGGGGACTTAAAAACTAAAAACTTGTTATTCACAAACATAAAGAACGCCCAGACTTAGAATAACGTATTGTTATAAAATATGGGTTAGGTACATAAATAATTGTCCTTTGCGGAAGTCAACCCGACACACGAAGACATTATTTGCATTATTTAACCCAGATATACATATAACACCATGACCTCCGCTGAAGCTTGTATGCTGGCCCTTATAAATTACCTTAGTAACAAGCAAGTTAACCTAAGTGACTATAGTAAGCGACAACCTATTATATTGAGCTGCTCAATTGTGTCACAACTCGGAATATGGTGGACATCACGATGTCGGCTTTAGCTTGATTCCTAACCCTTAAGTATACTAGTAACAGACGGGTTCATGTTTTTCTCCAACCTCCGACGCAAAGAAGCAATTTTAATCGAAAACCTCATTTGATTGAGGTGCTTCTAACTATATTTTCAATTAAAGGCCGTTTATTTGTGCAAAAGGTACAACTTTTACTGATTACAGTCTGGCATTTCACATTTTTATTTTATTTTTATTTTATTTTTATTTTATTATTATTTCACAATTCAGTTATATCCTACTATTATTCTAAATGTGAAAGTTTGTGAGTTGATGGATTATGGACTTATTGGATGTAGGGATGTTTGTTACTCTTTCACGCAAAACTACAGAATGGATTTTGATGAAACTTTGTAATTCTACAGCCTATATATCTGAATACACATAGGTTATTCGCTTCTCAGTAGCTGTCACGTAATGCACTGCACGGTAGAGTAAAAAAATATACGCTTCCACACAAATGTGATGAATCTATTATTTATAAAGTTTGATGCGGGTGAAACCGCGGGGCTCAGCTTGTAAATTTATAAAGAACACTTTTTCAATAGTCAGGAACATTCAGTTAAAGAATGTACTACTTCTGAATATTATTAAATTGACACTGAAGGTCGTTTGTACGAACCCAAAATTTCAGAGAAATTGCTATAAGATTTTACGGACAATATTATTATTAAATTATGTTTAGTAAAAATATTGAACCGTACGTCTCTTAGAATTTCTTGATGGTAGAAGATGTAGTGTTATTTTATATATTATTATATCGAGTTGAGTACCTATTCTATTTGGGATCAGCAATAAAGTAAGTACTTTTACTAAGAATAATGATTAGGCTAGAACTACGCGGTATTCTTTAATAGAAATCCCTACTGCCACCCTCGACTTAGATTTTAAAAAAGAACTATACTTAAATACTAATAGTTGAGGTTTCATATTCTATTTCCTTCTTCAAGATTGAATTGATTTTATTTTTGTGCTATCAAATAGCTAGAAAATAGACTTTGCCTAACCATTTTATTTCATATGTCTAAAAGTATCAAGAAGTCTATGTAATAAATATAATAGTTTAAAAAACTAAAAGACACGCTTTTAGCAAGCACTAAAAATTACAAAAGACATTTTTTTTCGTATTCCTGACAGCAAACCCTTTCATTTGATACCCATATCATGGGGGTGGATTTCAAACAGCCAGTCCGCCATCTTGGGGAGGCCGCCATATTGTAATTGTAATGACGTTTCTTAGCTAGTCATGTACTGTCATCAGCACTCAGAGCGTGTGAAAAATTTCATCCTAATCGGAGACCGGGAAGTGGGTCAAATTACAAGATAAGTGAAGCTAATAAAAGCGTGTTAAAAAGTACATAATACTCTAGTCTGAATATTCGGGGAATAAAATGAGAAATACGTTTGATCTTTTTCTCCCCATGAACACGGCAGCTAGAAATGACTGATAGCCATATTTTCATCTCATTATTAACTGCACGTATGGCGCAGTGGTGAAGACGGTCGTCTCGTCACTTCGTGCGTTGGATTCGGTTCTCAGGACAGGACAACTATTTGTTTTGCCCATAAGTAGGTAGTTATTGGACCCCGCAACACGGATTAATTTCACCGGTGTGAGCGTTGTCAAAAACAATCCCAAATTTTATCTAATGTTATTTGAATGTAATTTGTATCCGTCTATTACATGTTCGTAAAATACCCCGCGATACAGGGATTAACTTAAATAGTGCGGGCGTTGTCTTTAAAAATAAAACAAACAAAACAAAACTAGGTATTGAAAAATAATAACGATATAAAAAATTAAATTAAATTTTGTTTCGTATACAGAGTGAAAGGGACAGAGTAATGTAAACCATCACTTTAGAGCTACATTTTGAACCGTACATCGAAATATTGCGTTAGTTCTTTAATAACTCTTAATTTTCATAGGAATGTAATTAAATTTGAAGATCTCCAACAAGTGAAAGTTGTTGTAGTGTCCGCGCTGAAGTTTTTTATTCTAAGGTTATGGAATATTAAACAACGCTGGATTAGGGACATGGAAAACTGAATATTTTTGATATCCCTAATACAGCGTTGTTTTTATTATTAGCTGTACAATTCATCAAAACAACGCTAAGGATATGTGAACCGTATATACATACCTATATCACTGCTATATATATATATATATATATATATATATATATATATATATATCACTTTTTGGAGACTAGATTGTGACCGAGTCGGGCTTAAAAGCTTGTTTTAGTCCGCGAGTACTTAAAGCGGATCAGCGTAAATTTGAAGAGAATATTTTCTTTATTCAGTAATATCCAATGGGATTTCTAAAAGTATTTTTATTCTTTGTTTTCGACACAAAGGGAATGTCTGTAATATTTTTTAACCTCTGCATTATTGAATCTCTGCCTACCCTATTCATCAATTGTTATCATCAAAATTTTACTAAAAATAAGGGAGATAACTTCAGTGTTTTTGAAGCTTTTAATCATAACAGAACATACAGGGACTGTCGTGTAAATGATGTCCTTCTAATAATATGAGTTTCTACTTACACTTCATACTCTTATAATAAGAAAATATTTCTTTTATAATTTTTCATTCCAAAGTTACGCACTCGGATTCCCGGACCCTTTGTTTTTATTATTTATTTAATGTACACACTAAAAATTTTAGATTAGAACAAAAGCTCAGCTTATTTTTTGTGAAATTTATTTCTGCAGGCCTGCAAGAGAAGAGATATAATGAAAGTCTACTTTAGCGTGTAGGATACTTTAAAGTAATTGAAAAGTGAATAGCTAGAAGAATATAATGTACCTTTTGATACTGACTTCTAAGAGTTAAGTAATCAACTAGCTATAGTTAATAAAGGTAAAACACACTGTAAGCGTTAATAAGTAAGCCATCTCACAGACCTACTGGACGGCTTGAACAACTCAACATTAGGGTAAGGACTGCCCATACGATAAAGTAAAGTACAGTAAGCGTTCAAAAGCGCATTTGCACGTTAAGGTTATTGCTTATTCGAAATTCTTGGACACTATTCCTAAAGGTCTGACCTTTCACATCATACTATGTTCTAAATTGATAATGTCTTATTGATAATAACACTGCACACCAATCATTGTTTCTACGAAGTGAATAGACTTCAGCATTTCATTGTTATCGTAACTCTATTAGCCTTACCCGTAAATTCTTCTCAGGGAAGGGCGGCATTTCTTGCTAAATAATAACAAGTCTTGTTCCGGTTTGTTGACTCGCCCCAGTATCGCATAGTTCGTTAGACTCTACGTAGTATGGGAAGCTTATACTGCGCTATTTATTACTTTGAGATTATTAGGTCCTTTAGCTTATATGTTATGTATTTGTAACTAAATCTTTTATATAGATATTAAGGTACATGCATTATATGAAAAGCATTTAGAAATAAAATTTAATTCATAATAGTAAGAATTCATAAATGGAATTAACTTATTATACAATTAAAATCTAATACACTAGCTTAATTAGGAGTTTATAATGCGTTAAGTTAAGAGTATTCCAAATGTTCTTGTATTGCTAATGTTAAACGAAATCTTATTTATTTTAAGCAAAGTACTATACATTCTATATTTTCAATATTGCTTTTTGAGGACAAGTATCGACTTAATCTTACTCGTTATTTGGTACAAAATAAATAGGTCCCAATGAGCAATAATAGACATGGCGACGTCTTTTGGGTATATGCACGACTGGTGCAGCGGCTTAGACAGTCGCCTCGCCGCTTCGTGTCGCGGGTTCTAGTCCTGCGCCGGACAACTATTTGTGTGACCCATTAATATTTGTTCTGAGTGTGGATGTAATTTGTGTCCGTCTATTATATGTTTTTAAAGTTCCCCGCGACACAGGAATTAAATTAACTAAGGCTGGCGTTGTCTTTAAAAAAAATATGATTCTTAATCTTAATAATTTTGATGTAATTAAATAATAAATAAAAAATCCTATAAAATCCCCGATTAATTAAAGAAAAATATACAATTTTTTAAAACTGCATTTAGCGGTAGATCCAACTGCCGACCTAAATAATTTTAACGAACTCTCAATACAACTTAAAATATAAACGATCATTACTTATATTTACTGGACAAGAATATAATAGTTATTTCAAAATTACTGTACCTCACTATAAAAATAGATTTCTGTGATGAAAACAGTATCACTTGATATCCTCGTTGAAATCAAGTTTCAAGAGGCATGTATCTCATTCGGTATATTGCAGTAAGTTTTGTCGCTTCGATATGACAGTGGCTCATTCATCATGCCACTTTTCTTGTTCCAGTTCCAACTTACACAACAGGGTGTCACAATTATCCTTCATTTTGACGTTTAGTATATTTATTTTCCATTATAATATTATGAAATATATATAATAAGATACTTACTAAAAATAGAAAACATATGGTTTTTGGTACGAGTGTCTCGTTTTTAACGCTCGTCTATGAAATCTAAAGCGCTATTGGGGATAGAACATTTTGTTTTTAGGTTTTTATTTACTCATTTTCGAGTAAAGACTATGTAGAAGGAACTGTTACCAGGCATTAAGATTATTTAATCGTATTGCATCTGGTTACTGTGTGGCTGACGGTAGAAGAATTCATTGTTTAAGATGTGAAGCCACAAGTCATGTGACTTAAGTGTTTATTGACCGAAAGAATGAAGGAATCCGACTAAATGTTTTTTTTTCATATATGTGTTAGAAGATTCCTCAGTTGTTTTTAAATAGATTTATTTCTAATTCGATAGTGACTTTTTTACTATTTGCAATGGTCCCATATACATTCTATATTTTTATAATATTTTTTTTTAATTTATTGAAACATCTTGTTTACCTTATTTTCCACGAGTAGACAAAGGTATCTGTATGATTTAAATATAACTCCACTAGATATCAAATATCAAAGTATGTATAATCAGTTTAATATAAACACAAAAAGACATTGGTTTACCCAGCCGCCACAGTGCGCCCATGGTACTGATAGGGCTGCACAGTTCACATTATTATTTTTCATACGGTTCAGTATAATATAATATCCTGAGACAATATTCGCACACGGCCATCTGATCCCAAACTAGGCAAAGCTTGTACTAAAGAAACCAGATAACTGATATACTAAATATACTACTTCTCTTTTGTAAATATATACTTGTATAGATAATTCCACCCAGACTCAAGACAAGACATGTTCATTCACACAAATATCTGTACTGAGTGGGAATCGAGCCCACGAACTGCGGCGTGAAAGGCAATTACCAACCACGCCAACCGGTCTGTCAATATTATAGTTAATGTAAAGCCTATCGTAAATCTTATCATTTTTATTTACACCTTGACTCAGCCTGGTATTGTATCTTTCCAGACCAATAGGTTTTCGGCGTTCTATCTCCAACTCGTCGCACCAATATTCTTTAAGTCACTTTGTGTGCCATCCAACCATCTGAACTTAGGCTTGGCACGACCTATTCAGCCGTCCGGTTGACCTTCCACTAAACGTTTAGGTTACTTTGGTAGTCTGTCCTCGTCCATTCTTATGACATGTCTAGCCCACCGCAGGCATCCAGGCTTTATATCTTTGATGTGGTCTTAACAACTAGTACAGTTTGTGATTTTATAGCGTTCACCTTCACGTATTTTCCAGAATAGTAGAGAAAATTCGTCTTTGTTTTTTTAGTTAAAAAGTATAAAGCAACATACTTTTTGACGCACAGGACGGATGTGTAAATAGAACTATGTTTATCCCTTTCTGGAATTAAGATATTAGTATAAATAATTAATAACAATATCCTTGGACATTATTTACATGATGATTTATATGAGCACCATTATTTATTCTGTATCTGGGTCTCCATCATCAGAGAATTTTCATTTTTAGTAGTTAATTTACGACATGTAAAAGTAGGTAGTAATAATTATTATCAATGAAATAGATGAAATAGCCTGATTCCACTATAAATGGGTATTTTGGAGCAAGAATATATTAAATTGAAAGTATATTAAACATACTACTAAACCGTATATACTTGTATTAATAACTAGCTGTGCCCAGCGGTTTTACCCGCGTTAAATTTTATACATTATCATAGCTCCTCCCCCGTAGGTGATAGCGTTGACCCGACCTCTTAGTAATATTCATGCAAAATTTTGAGTAAATCCATGCAGTACTTTTAGAGTTTAGCCCGGACATACATACAGACAAACAGACATACAGAAAAAAATTCTAAAAACTATATTTTTGGCTTCGATATCGATTGTAGATCACGCCCCAAGTATCCTTTTTAATATATATTGAATGTACAGTTCTCACTTTCCTACGATTTTATTATATGTATAGATAACAACAATACAAAAAAATACTTAAACTATTTCACTAGTTTGAGTTGACTAGTTGAGAGTGAAACTCGTGGGTTCGTTTGCCACCCAGGACTTAGTCCTGAGTCTGGGTGTGAGTATCTATATAAAGATGTATTTACAAAAGAAAAGTATCAGTTATCTGGTGTCCATAGTACAAGCTCTGCTTAGTTTGGGATCAGATGGCCGTGTGTGAATAATGTCCCAGGATATTATTATATTACCTACAGCAGCGTGCTGATATTAACATAGCTGCTAGAACTAGTTGAGCTACAAATAAAAAAGTAGAGATGATTACTTTCTAGCGAACTTTGTGAGTAGACCCCATATTTGAGAGGATTATTTCGGTTTGATAATAGGTGATTCTCCGTATTACGTAACACTAATTACAAAGCGGCACTTTTAGCCTCCAGCTGTAAATTATCGACGTAGTTACTATAAGCGTTTACTGCCAGTTAACCATGCCTTACTTACTTACGTGGTGAGTCGGTTGAAGTAATTAGAAAAAAATCGTGGGTTATGTGACAGGTGTCATGTAATGGCATTGGATAGGCTGGATGAGTGACAAAAGCAACTTAAACTAATTCAAAATGTAGACTAAAGTTAACATTTTTTTTATAAGTACAAGTTGTGCAATGGATTTGCACGAATGGTGACTTGAACAACATCTATACATATAATAAAATCGTAGGAAAGTCAAAACTGTACATTGAATATTTTTTTTAAAGGATACTTGGGGCGTGATCTACAATCGATATCGAAGCCAAAAATATCGTTTTTAGAATTTTTGTCTATTTGTTTGTATGTATGTCGGGACTAAACTCAAAAAGTGCTGTATGGATTAACTTCAAATTTTGCATGAATATTACTAAGAGGTCGGGTCAACATATAGGCCATATTATCACGCTATCACCTATGGGCGAAGAGCTGTGGTAATTTATAAAATTTAACGCGGGTAAAACCGCGGGGCACAGCTAGTACAATATAAACCAACTGTTACCTTGATAAATAAAAAATAAATATCACTACACTATCTAACCGTACAAAAATACATATTAAGAAGTAATTGGTGTGCATAAATCATCATGCCAGCCGAAAGACGCTTAGTGCTGGACAAAGGCGTCTTCAAAAGATTTCCACAATGCAGTTGTGTCCATCATTTGGAGGGATATGCCATAATCGCCACGCTTAGCAGATGGGTTAGCGATCGCAGTATAATCGTCATAGTACACAGAGTAACGCTGCTGCCCATTCTCTGATAGATATTCCCTCGGGAAGAGTACGGGATGAGATAGGGTAGCTATATACTATGCCGTCATCCACACAGCATTCCCATTCGAATTTATAATAAAAGTAGGAAAATAAAATAATCAATACCTAGTACAAAATATGTTTTGACAACTCTCGCCAGTCAAATTAATCCGTGTTACGGGGTACAACAACTACTTAACAATATAATATAAAAATATATAATACCTATCTGGGGACAATGTCACACAGATCATCCTAGCCCCAAATTAAGCAAAGCTTGTACTATGGGTACCAGGCGACGATATACATACTTATATAGATAGATAAATACTTATATACATAGAAAACATCCATGACTCAGAAACAAATATTCGTGCTCATCACACAAATATTTGCACTTACCGGGATTCGAACCCAGGACCACCAGCTTCGTAGGCAGGAGCACTACCAACTAGGGTACGGTGACCGTCACTTATGGCTCACACAAATATTTGTCTTAACCTGGGAATCGAATCCAGGACACGAAGTCTTAACCGCCAAGATGGAGTGGCGATATTCTATGCTGTTAGCCACACTGAAATCTTTACATATTTTTTATATACTAGCCTATAGCTGTGTCCCGCTGCTGAACAAAGGCTCTCCCTTGGTTTTCAAGATTTTCCTGTCTTTTGTAATTTCAGGCCAGTCTTTACAAAACGAGTTCAGGTCATCACACCATCTCCGATTGGGCTTACCACGTTATAAATACTAGATTATAAATATTAAAAATAACGAACTACAATAACCGTAATCTCTGCATAACATACACTTAAATACTGCACAAAGATTTTAGCACTGTAACAACTTTTCACTAATGACTCACAAATACGATTCATCTACAAAAGCTATGTAAATGTTTGAATCTCTGCAACCAAAGCCGGAGCTTTATCTTAATTATAGAAACTGTATTGCATCAGCGAGCTCTAATGTGCCCTGGTGCATAATTAATATGATGTACCGCAACCCAATTTATAGGCCTTGTTATCTTAAAAACGGTGAATATTCTATTGGACCTGGCTCAATCGACAAATGATATAGAAATAACATATCCAGATTTAATATTCTCATTCGATCGATGAATTGAAAATTAAATAACATACTTTCTGAATACATGCAACTAAATAAATAAATAAAAAAGGTTTTTATTCACGTAGACTTTAAAAAAGCGCTTGTAAATAGTCAGAACATGTTTGTAGTAATATAGTTGTATACATTAGATATTATTTCTAGTAACATAGATATTTAGGTACATCTTGTATGAAAACATTTATAAAATTTATTTTATTACAGAAATGATATTTAGCTAGCTCGTATCAAGTTATTGTCAAGAGATTATGTTTAATTATCTAGTTTAAGTCTAATATTTTTACTACATATTGTCAATGGTTCTGTCTATATTAAAGGTATTATTATTATTTTATATATTATTATTTTATTTTGTCTTGTGGGTAGGTATGGTTGCCATAATTCATTGAGGAGTGGAGATTGGACATCAGCGCTTTAGTGATGCCCGGTGTTGCTAAAGTTGGCCTTCGTGCGAGTGGAACCTTTTTTATTAGGGTTCCGTACTATTCCATTAAGCATCCGCTGTCCATCCGTATGTCTGTTAGCGGGCTGCATCTCATGAACCGTAATAGATAGGCAGTTGAAAATTTCACAGTTTACGTTACGTACGTTTGACGCTATAACAACAAATAATAAAGTTACGGGTCAACCCAATAACTGTTCCCGATTCGGGAAGCTTTGACTAACCTAATTGCACACAAATAAAACTTCACTTACCAGCTACTGGTACGATATTTCGCTTACAACAGGCGTCGTTAAATGTTGTATTTTACCATTGGTATGGAGCAATAAGAAAAGAAAACATTTACAAATTAATATAATATCTTGATAGTACTGTTACACTTACAAATTCAAGGGCCAGATAGATTTGAGCCCGTAGCCTCCGCTCTCCTTCCCTTATGACCCTCGTAACAATGCGTTGTTACTCTTCGTATGCGAGTATCAGCCACGCATGGTTTATTATTAAATTTGGTTGCATAAAAATATACCCCCCCCCAGTCGCTATTAATTATCAGACTAGGTATAAATAGTTTTATTATAGAATTTTTGCAGCACATGAAAGTATACAGTACTAGCAGGTCACCCCGACTTAGCATAGGTAGGAAGATAAATTAGTATTTAAATAGTTTATCAGTGCTTAAATTGTATAATTTAAACAAAACAGTTATTGTGACTTAACTATAATAGTTATACATATAACCCCACGGATTTTTTCATTGTATGTATCATCAAAAGCTTTTGCAGCGCAAACCAAAAAATTACTTTTATAGCCAAATGTTTCATTGTCATTTACGTAGAGATCTTAAGTTTTTCTGAAAATAATATATAACCCATGTTACTCGCCAATAGTGTATATTTAAATAGGTATTTTTTTTATAATCAGTTAAGCAGTTTTTTATATTATTATCTAAAACAGAAATACAAACATTAGTTAAAAAACGGGGGGAATAGAATTCCCGACAAGGAGAATTTCCATACATTAAGTAAATTTTGTTCCCGCCCCTATTCACCCTTGAATTTCTAATAATTACTGTTATAATATTCGGTCATAAAATATGAAAAATGAAATGTACTTATCAACGTTGAAAGATCCCGAAGGACTATCACAATCCCATCGCAACAACTAAGATGATTTATAATACATCATTACCATAATAAATTGTGCATTCTCGTTTCAGGAACGTATTTCTTGCTTTACGACTTTCTTGATTACTTCGAAAAGGATGGACCCAGTTTTCTGCAGCGAGAAAAATTTCTGGAGATCGTCGATACAATTTTCAAAGACTTTTCCAAGATTAAACGGGAAGCGATTGTATTTCAAGTAAGTATACTTTGAGTAAACTAAATCGAATAATGTAAGTCTTACATCGTAAGAAGACTAAATATCGTCCTAGTATGACATAAAAGTTACATTATTTTTAAATTATACAAAGTTACTTCGTTGTGAAGAGGATCAAGGCAAGACCTTTTAACGCGTGAGTAATTAGTCTCCACGAATAATTTAGCATTCATTCAGACGACAAAACGAGAATTGTACTATTATCACACATTACATTAATAATGAAGTTTTGTTTTTTAGTTGTACGTTTGTAGATAAGAGTTCATGACTTGTGCGACATGACTGTGTCACAGTATTCAAGTTACTTAGGCCGGAAGACTGACCGGTGTCCGAACTAGTAAAGCTTCTTGGGAAAACAATTTTTGACTGCCCACAATGCCCCAAAACAACAAAGATTAATGACAACTGTTACAGACACTTGACGTTTAATATAATCTGACTCCTGGTAGAATCATCTCGGTTACTGATTCAATTTGTGATAAAGGCGGTTTTAAAATGCCTTTGACGTTTTAGTCTATCGATTTTGACATGTCTAGGCTAAGTATGAGTCTACAGAAAAATAAAACGTATTCGTCTGACAAATTCAAAATCTCGACGGGAACAAGGCATTGTGATTGGGAAAACTTCTCATGCCATCTCGACAGTTGCCAAGCTTGAACTTGTCCGTACGTTTTTTGTAAACTCATAAATATAAAGCCTCTGATTGCAGTCGCTCAAGTTATTACAGGTTAGCAGTGAACGCAAATAAACATGGAAGCATTACTTCAAGGAAACTAAGCGCAAATTTTGACCCAATATCCCAATCAAACTGACACAAGGAATACCGTCTCTGATTGGCTAAAATATTACCGCTCAGATACACCTTTTAAAAGTAGACTTTATGACCTCATGTTCGGGTCTAAATTACCATGTTCATGACATTCGCCGAGGGATGTTTTATGTTATAAAGTGCAACGAAAATAATTCACCGTGACATTGATATTATTAAAATAATAAAGAATTATGATAAAATATACAGTATCTTGAACTTTACGGCAAGAGTTTTTCTAAGGTCTTTAAATAGAGCAGTATTTGGCGAGTAATGGGTTTATTTGCTATGATAATAGGTAAATAAAACAAATTTGTGACCAATTATTCACTAATTATTATTTACAATTTCCGTAGGTATACATAACACTTAAGTACTACTTTTTAGGGCCCCCTTCACTTCTTTATCCATCCGTCCGTCTGTCTGTCAATACCCTTTATCTTGAAAACGCGTGGACGAATCTACTTGAAATTATGGGTGATCTAGATATGCAGGGTTACTAGTAAAATACCAACAACCTCGCAGGACTAGGAAGCTAACACCATAAGCAACAACTTACTCTACGGGCATCGCAGGCGGCTTGCGTAATCTTTGCGATGCATCGCAAAGATTACGCAAGCCGCCTGGTTACATATTATTTACGATGCACGTAGAGTTATAAACATTCAAGTGGTAAATTAATTAATATAGACTTTTTACAAAAAAAAAATACAAATTATCAAAAGTTGTAAAATAAATGTTGTTGCTTATGGTTTTAGCTATCTAGTCCTGTGAGGAAATTGGTGCTGTACAAGTTACGCTGTAAATATATAAATAAAATTGAATTGAATTCATTTCCAAACGAACAGTTTTCGTCCATAGTTCTCTTCGCTTTAGATCGAGTGGAAATTTGAAGAAACCAAGCTGTTTTAATACCACCATTACCATTCTTTGTGCATACCCTAAAGATGCTGAGTATTTTATCTAAGATTAAAATAATTGTAATAAATAAAAAAAAATCGTCATAATTTTTATGTAGATAAATAAATTGATTCGTTTGCATAACAACATCACCATATATTTTGTGTCAATTTGATTGACTTCATATTTAATAAAATTAAAATATATAGCGATGTTCTTACTCGTAATAACTAATTTCAACACTCTTGTTATGCAAATGAGATTTATTAATACACCACTTTACTGCACAGGAAGGCATTTTTGGAAATTAAACACGCTGAAACTAATAACTGACAGACGACCGCCATTGATGCCTGTAGTGCGCAAACTCGGTCCCACTCGGTCCGCGGCACAATTTTTAAGCCCCGCCTACCGCGGCACAATCTGCGTTGGGTCATTTTCGCGAGCTAGGAATGCTTCCATGATTATTTGCGTTCACTGCAGGTTAGTATAAAATCGTACCAAGATAGCGATATATATTCTTAACTCTAGCCAGAACATGTTTAATTGGGAACCGGGCATAAATATGCCAAAGGTAATTAAGTTTATGTTAGAAAGTGAGAGAATCCGGGATAAAATTTTATTAACAAATAAATGTGGTGAAAAGAAAATAATGTTTTTTTTTCATGTAGTTATCGATAACAAGACGGTTGCTAAGCAAGTTGACATGACAGAAAAAAAAACAATCAAAACGGATATAAAAAGAAATACAATGATCAAAGAGTTTCACTGCTCATTTAATAAAATACTTTTTCAACAGTTTATAATTTCCGTATGTGCCGATAGTAACCATTTTATTGTAAAGTTGCGTGAGAAAGGGTCATTGATACAATGACATGCTTACACAGAAACTGGGGTGATTTCATCACGTCCCAACTAGCAGCTAAAAAGGATGTCCTTCTCAAATTACCCTCAATAATGCAAAAATAATTTTCTCATTGCTGTATTTGCCAGTAATTTTCCCATCAGGGATATCGAAGTCGTTACGAATCATACGCCAAGAAAAATTGTCTTTAGTGCGCGGAAACGTTTACGTTACGATGGCAATTAATTCTTATGACAGCCATTTATATGCCTCGTGCCTAAACTGCCACGCTATGTTACTTGGCGAATAACTTTTTTTCGGATATTCTAACTAATTGTTCTGAAGTGTTAGTTGATTTCCTCTTCTTAACTCTCAGCACTAAAATACTGTGTATCTGTCTCGATCTTGTCTAAGTAACTTTCTGTCTCGATGGTATAGGCGTAGCATATTTAACCGTAGAAAATGAGATCCTGAGATCCAATCCCAATTCGGTGTTAGGCTAAAAACAACCAGTTACACCCCAAAGTCCAGAAGTTGGTATCTCATACGCTCGTGACCACGTAAAGCGGTGGGTTCTGAGCTTGACCACTTGAGCCTGGTAGGGAGCGCCGTGGATTATGAGAGTGAAGAATTAGAGCGTTCACCTCTATTTTGGTACACACTCCTGCACTATAACATGTCTTACGTGGTTGACAAGTCTCAGTTGAGACTGACCATTGTATCCGCAATTCGGCCAGAAGCACTAAAATATATTGATGGCATCGTAGGTGTGTATCGATTAACTAAAAATGTCCCTAACTGTTACATAAAAACATTCAGCATTCTAAAAGATCTAGATATAGATTTTCCGTCGATGTCGGTGTTTATGTCAATTATGTTAGTCGAGGTCAAGTTTTAAAGCGATGTTAAAATGTTTCTGATGTACTTAAAATTCTAATAATTGGCTTGCTTTTAGTACACGGATTGGGAGGAAATTACTGATGGCTATCTGAACCAGAAAATGATCGCTGACGTGGTCGGCGACTATTTCTTCCTGTGCCCGACCAACTACTTCGCTGAAGTCCTGGCTGATTCCGGTGTTGAAGTTTACTACTATTACTTCACTCATGTAAGTATTTTAACCTACGATAATATTTATATAAGACATTTTAAAGGATTTTGTTGCAGAGTTAACTTAAGATGTGCAAATTACGACAAACTGTGGTGTAATTGACATGATCTTCAATGAGTATCTATAATAATACTGATATATCTTCTAACTCTATCTATCCAATTTAAGAACTATGATCATGTTACTTGAGGTTCTTCATTTCACCCTATCTTCGTCATACGCTTCGACTTCCTTATACGATCCTACTTCCACTATCTCCTTGATTTTAACAATATAATTTATTCTTGGTCTGCCCTGAATTGTTCTTCTCTCTACTTGTCCTTCCTTGAATTTCTTATCGAAGCATTCTATACGGTGTTGAGAATAGAATACATCATCTACTAATTCCGGTACGGTACTTCATTTGTTGTTTACTCTGTCAATTAATTGCCTGTATTCTTTGCCAACATCATATTTAAACCATACAATTCGATATTTTTAGCTTCCACTTTGAACGCTAGATTTCAAAGTCAAAACTAAAAATCAATCTCAGCTATACCATAATTTACTTATAAAACTTGGTAAACCGTCGATAGTGACAACTCGGGTTAAATTTCCGGGTTGAATTCAATCAAAACAAATTACTTAAATAATTTTTTCTAGCAAATAATTAAGTAGGTTATATGTGACAGCCGGTTTCTCGATAGCATTCAAAGTCTGTATCCTCTCTGCTTTATTCGACTGGTCCGTCACATTAAATACTGAGTGCCAGGTAAATGAGAAAGTACCTATTTTGGCGCCCACGCTGATGAGAAAGACATCTAGAGACATTGGACATATTAATATGTGCTCCGTCGTCTATACTGAGTGCCAGGTAAATGAGAAAGTACCTATTTTGGCGCCCACGCTGATGAGAAAGACATCTAGAGACATTGGACATATTACATATTAATATGTGCTCCGTCGTCTTCTCTCGATAGCATTCAAAGTCTGTATCCTCTCTGCTTTATTCGACTGGTCCGTCACATTAAATACTGAGTGCCAGGTAAATGAGAAAGTACCTATTTTGGCGCCCACGCTGATGAGAAAGACATCTAGAGACATTGGACATATTACATATTAATATGTGCTCCGTCGTCTTCATTGACTGCTAAACTCGAAATTCGACCAGAAGAACATTATTATTTAAGTACCTAAGCAAGCTTCCGTTCCACAAAGGTAAATTAAATTTTAAATAACTACCGCGATGTCCTTTATCCTTTAAACAATAACGTTATTCTTCAACAAAGAGACTGTTGCGTAAAACAAATATACATTTCACATAAATTAGGGAGCCGTGTTTTTGCGAGTACCTTAGCCTTGACTACTGCCGACGAACTTGTTGCCAATTTTGACGAAAGGGAAATGCGCAGTATTAACAGTTATCACTCAGTAAGATTTTAAACCACTCACTTAAAGACATAAAAGACTATGCGATAAACTAATAGTATGAGTGTATATGTGTCTCTGAATACATAAACTCAAAAATACTAATAAGTACAACATTTTATGATTAGGTTGTTAAAAGTTATGCTGAGTGCCTTTTGACATAGTATGACTTATCATTGCTTACCTAATCTATTAATTCTTTAATTACGTCTAAGTATGTACTTATTAATTCAACTCTTATGTTTTTGATTACAAGTATCACATATTTGCGGTGCCTGTTAGAAGTTAGACGTTATTTAACAATGATTATGTATTCCTTACTCTGATGAAAACTATGAAATGTTATTCATTACCAAAGAACTACAACAACGTGTTATTTTATCCCTTAAAATGGTTAACGGCAAGCTACCATACCTTTATTTTCTTGACAGATTTTTTATCTATGCTCGGCACACTTGTACTTTATAATATTTATTAAGTTATTTGCATTTGTTAGATCAAAAAGTGGGGTTGGAAATAATGTCAAATCTAAAATCACAACATAGCTTAACTTGACAATACAAAAGATGTTTATATCGCATAGGATCCTTATAGTTATTTCGTCGAGTTTACTTTCCGTAAAATAAATTTTCTGTGGCTTAGTTACAAGCAAGATAAACCCCTGTAGAATAAATAAAATGATTTGAAAGTTTAAACGATGACCTCAAAGAGTAGAGGCCGGCTCTGTCAAGTTAGCAGAAATTTCAAAGGCATTCCTGTGACGAACACGTGCTCGAAACTGCAAAACCGGTCTGAGGCTAACACGTTAATTTGGTTAACGAACCAAACATGAGAGCTTCTATACAGAGCCTGCCATAAACATTTGCTTTTTGCTTTAACACTACTACTGTATGAAAATAAAAAAGATGAAGGAAAAAATATGTTAATCTATGATAACATATTTTGTGTTAAGGATTATGTTTCTGTCCCTCAAAAGAAAACGATCGATAAAAAAGGTGATTTTATATATATATACGTTGGTTTATCTTATCCGTCATGATACAACGATTAAAACTGGTTATCTTTTTTACAAGACCAGAAGTTCTTAAGAGGAATTCTTACTCACCATGACACGCGTGAACATGAAACAATGTTCAAATCGACAAAAATTAGCTTTCCCATTGTCTTCTTCTCTAAAATATGAACGGATTTCATGTTTAATTCAGTTATCTAACGACTAGAATATGTTCGATGTACCTTTATTTTAGTTGTATCAAGTGGCCTAATTTGTTTACCAGACATTTAATATCGGCAGTTTGAAATAGGCATTTTATATAAAACTAACACGGTCGGGCATTGTTGTGCCAGATATCTAAAAAATATGATAGTCTAGTCTTAAAATCCGGAGACGAAATTAAGAACTTTTGTATAGGTATATATATGCGAGGCAGCAATGGGTCTTAACACATGTTATTAAACATAATTAGTTTCCAAGCATAAATATATTTGGTTAGTTAAGCTTTTTATGATTATTAGGGCTTAGTACTAAAATGGTAATAAGGAGTCCTTATGGTGCGACTCGATACATTAATTCTACTGTTTCTACGTACGATGGTAGCAAATCATAAGAAATTAAAAACACTTAGTAATGATTTTATTTTCTTAGCAAAAAGTATTATACAAAAGTGTGGTGACGGCATAGAATATCATCACCCCATCTCAGCCTGGGGGGCCTAGAAATCGTCCCAGGGATATAATATACCTACCAGAGAACGGGCAGCGGCGTTTTTCTGTGAACTATGACCATCAATCTGCGATCGCCAACCCGTCTGCCTAGCGTGGCGATTATGGCATATTCAGCCATTCTTTGGGGAGGCTTTTGTCCAGCTGTGGACGTACTTTGGCTGACATGATGATGATGATTATATAAATAGTTACATAATTTTTAATTAAAAAAAGGCACGGGGTCGGTGCGTGACTTCAACTTAGTCTTAGTTGGTTAAGATTTCGAACTTGTGGTGCGACTCAGTCCGCCCGTCAATACGTCTGTCACAGCGGTTTGTCCAAAAATAATAGAACTTAGAATTTAAGATACTTAATAAATTCGATGGGTTTTCGATCTTTGAAAAGTAAAGGAACTCAACCATGTGCATGACTAATTAACTTTTTATACGTACGTAACCTCAAAACGCGAGTCTGTCTCACCCTTGGTAATCTTTTTATAAAGAACGTTTTTATCTATTAAAATATCAGAACAGATCTAAACTGACGTTGGATCCTTTTTTGTCTTCAAGTAATCTTCTCACTATAATCTACTTAATTTGCCTACCCTAATAAAAAACCAGTCACGTCACACCGAAAATGCCTTTATATCGTTAGACGCTGTTATACACAGATATTTGTTGATATATATAATTATGTATGTACCACAAAAAAAAAACAGATCGGTAAACTATGTTTCTTTTTGAATGACTTGTTGATTCCTTAAAATCTGTAATATAGGTAGGTACCTGAGCTATGTTCCAGTCTACAATAACATATCTAGTATCTACGCAGAAGCCTTGTGTTTGTAGTATTTTCCCATTATTTGCTTTTAAATTGTACGTCCATAACATATTAATATGACATAAGCGATAGAATATACAATTTTGAAATTGAAGAGCAAATATCGCGTCTAGTCCGCCAACGCTTGGGCATTGCCATACATGTATTTAATAGGGGAATATTTAACAACTCTTTTATGTAACTGGCCACTAGGTCTAGTGTTTAGTGACCCTGACCTGACTATTAAGCGAGAGGTTGTGGTGTGTGATCTCCACCCAGGAGAAATATTTATGTAATTTTGAATTATTTGTTCTGTGGGTTGGTAGGTATGTTCTGGGTGATTTATCTATAATATGTATGTACTAAATAGACGAGTATATCTATATTCCTGACAAAAGAAATATTATTGGATGAATGAGCTGCTTGGACCAGCATCAGCATCATGTTAGCCGAGAAAGACGTCCACAGCTTTTGAAAAAAGCCAGATTTGGCAGGTGTGTTAACAAAAGTCGACAAAAATGTAAGAAATGAAATGAAATTTATTCAGCACTTGGGTATTAACATACACTTGTACTTGTCAAGCTCACAACGCAGTACATAAACCTATGTTTATGTATGGATGGATAATATAAAAATTACAAACAAAAAAAATAATTAGTCCGTCCGTGCGGTTTGTTTTATCGCATATATTTTTTGAATTCCTTAAATAAATAACAAGTTACTAATCTATGAAATTTCGCTCTACTATATTAAAATTAAAGAATGGAAGACTAAAGCAAAAAGACGAAATTCTAAATGAGGGTGTGATCACGCGTTACGGGGCCAAAGCCATCCTCGCCGCTGAGGAACCTACCCTAGCTAGTCTGCGGCTTTCTCTAGCTACCTAGGTGGACGACCCGGAGAAGAAAGCCACAAAGAAACTCCGGGCTTGCTTTTTTCGTCTTCTTTTGCTTTCAGTATACGATTTTTTTTAATGTCTTGTATTTTACTTATACATTGTGATTGGTGGTTATGTAGGCTAATGCACACACAGAACCGTTGTCATCCAGTGACTCATAATAAAATAAATAAACAATATCATTCAATTTCACTCAAGTAATAAGAATATCCTATCCCAAAAATATGAGTACCCCAACAGCAGTTCAACCAGTTACCGCAAGCAGCACCCGTTCACGAGTCTGACGTGTGGGCCAGCCATCGCCTCCCTATGATAATATAATGCACAGTATGATAGTCAAAATGCATGTAAAAATGTTATTGCTATCCCATTTATTATTATCGGTAGCCTGACAATATTATGTTTAATTCTGCGACCCCCTATTACCTTAAAGAATTAACACGTTGGCATCCCATTGCCATTTTCACTGTCCTTGCGAATTGTTATATTGGTTATTATGTATGTATTATTATTTTTATAGTTTATTTATGGTATGCTAGAATTACTATTAAGTACACGCCATTATAAGTTTATACGTAAGTTGTTCAATTCCTACTTAAACTCCTTCACATTGCAGTACCCTTAACTTGATCTATTCCTTTATTTCTGTTTCTTGTCCATCCAAAGATTGTCTGGCAGAGATCTCTGACTGCAATAAGACCGCCTGTTGTACAATTTGTCTATATCTTACATACATATTTAATGGGCACGTCAAGTACTTTATTCAATCGCATTGCAATCTGTGTACCCCAGCGTATTTTACTACCTTTGTTATTCAATTCAGTAGAATAAACACTCGAGATGTCCTCTATTGTACCGTCTAAGTATTTCTTACGTCAGTCTCGCTTTGTAGTCGAAATAATCGAAGCTTAATTGGGTTTCGAGAAATCGTTGGAGGCAACAATACCAATTATTATATTACGTTGTTATTTATTCTAATATCAAATTTATAAAATTTTATGGTCATCTGGAAGACAAGGCCAAGTTAGTCTCCAAAAAGCTGAGTGTCCATGGCAGTGTCAGGCGATTCTTCTTCTCGTTGGATCATTGCATTCAATAATATATAAAAAACAAAAATATTTATCGACGTAAGTGATAAGATTACATTCTTCTTAATCTAAGATTATGTTTCTATACTTATGACATTATTTTAAGTGAACCCTAACGTCTCGTCAGACGGTAGTTTCTTTTATGTCTGTGTAATAAAACAAAAACAGACGTGTACAATAATATCTTTAAAACAAGAATAATTTCTAAATTAATTCTAAATATTAAATCTAAAACTTATAAGTAAATATATTAAAATAAGGTTGCGGGTATTTATATTTTAATAATCGAGTGAGGGGTCGCTTCGCTCGTCATAAATATGCAGACTTTGCCGTCAATAGCAAGCTTATTTCACCACTAAGTATGTGAACTTCAAACATTTCAATGTAGTTAGTATATTTTTGTTTAATTTGGCGTACATGTGATAATTTTAATTTTAATTAGTTACATAATTATTTCACTGGAAAGCTCATATTGTAATTGGGATAATAATATAGCTTGATTTTATTATTATATAGTAAATACTATTTAATGTTTTTCCTTATATTTTAAATTATTTTTATTTTTTAATCATAATAATATTTTAATGGTTAATTGTACTATAAGAACTATTTTATATTAAATAATAAATTAACTATGTCTTCATAATTTTTTGATTTTAACCAAGTTACAAGTACACTTTTTCATGATTGTTTATTCATTGGATATATTTCAATAACTTTATTATACAGCATTGGACCAAGATAACATTGAAATATGAAGCCCGAATACCGCATTTGGAATACTGCTACTAATTTTGGGTCGTCTTTTCACTAGAATTAGAAAAAACATTTGCCATATATTAATTACATATAAATTAAAAATTTTGAAAGCTCCCGACTTTTGTCAATAGTCTATAGTATACTAGTCAAGCCCTTTCATTTGATAACCATATTTATAATATCTATAATAATATCTGGGGACAATGTCACACAGATCATCCTAGCCCCAAACTAAGCAAAGCTTGTACTATGGGTACCAGGCGACGATATACATACCTACTTATATAGATAGATAAATACTTATATACATAGAAAACATCACACAAATATTTTCACTTACCGGGATTCGAACCCAGGACCACCAGTTCCGTAGGCAGGAGCACTACCAACTAGGCTACGGTGACCGTTTATATTTGTTATTCGGATATATACGCTATATTACTACAAAGTTTCATCAAAATCCGTTCGGTAGTTTTTGCGTGAAGAAGTAACAAACATACACACTCACAAACTTACGCCTTTATAATATTAGTGTGATTAGGTACGTATCTCGTAAGGTTAGCTGCCGTAACTGAAACTATTACTACTACATTTGTATAGGTATCAATATAGATTTTTTAACCAATGTCCGTCAAGGTAAAGGATAAATTATCTTTGATTATACTCAATGTTACCATACAAATTACTATTTCAGGGTACAGGTAGGTACTTTGCTGTAGCCTCGAACTGACAGAATAAGCTTGACTATTGATTCAGTGTTCCAATAATACCACAATACCAATTGCTTTCAAACAATCTTTACCATATAAATCCGGAAAGGTCGTAAAGTCTGTACCATCGTAATAAATATCTGTAGTGGCAAGAAAAAGCTTTTTGCCACTACAGATAATTGCTGTAACCTTACTATGATACTACGAGATGGTATTAATATCGAATAATAAATAATATACTCATAATAGATACATAAGATGTTATGTTACAGAATATTTACAGACACCAGCACATCTAGGTACCCCAATCTGTCAAATTTCTTTTATAGATTTTTTATTTTATCACATAAGCACAAGGTTCACTTTCAATTGGGGAAATTTGACAGATTGGGGTAGCTTGATGTGCTGGCGTCTTTAAAATCACTTTAGCAATGTATTGAATGACTGGGCTTTTGAGTACCTATAATAATATTTACAATAAAATTTACAATTATATATGACGGGCCGGTTGGCGCAGTTGGTAAATGAGGCGTGAAAGGCTTCAGGCTGCATGTCGTGGGTTCGGTTCCCACCCAGGACAGGTATTTGTGTGCAAGAACATGTCTGTTTGTGTTGAGTCTGGGTGTAATTATTTATATAAGTATGTATTTACAAAAGAAAAGTAGTATATGTAATATATCAGTTATCTGGTTTCCATGGTACAAACTCTGCTTAGTTTAATAATGTCCCAGGATATTATTATTATTATAATGTAAGAGCTATTAGCCAGAAGATGCCCTTAACTTCATCTGCATTATTGGTTTGTATCTATAATGCAGATGAAATTAAGGGCATCTTGTAAAATAGTATAAAACTGACCCAGTTCCGGAGGTTGGATATTGATGGGCTTTAAATAACCCGATTCCAATAACCATTCTCGGATAAATCGCACTGATTCAAAATTTGCAATATGGATCTCATCTGTTATTTAAGACCAAGTGGGCTGGGGTCGTTTGCCGGATGAAATATAAAAAGCTTCATTTTATGAAACTGACGTAATATTATCTCAATTAAACTAATTCGTTTAACACATATGATGCTATCAACAGACTGACACATCCAGGTTGTTACCCCAATTTTCTTGTTTTGGGAGTATATAGAACTAATAACATAACATACAATGATTAAATATGCTAAAGTTCGAGTATTTCTTCCGAGTTGGCAAAAAAATACCTATACCGTTATTCAAAGTTCTCTGAATGCAAAAGACGATGACAATGATCTAAATATAAAAATCTGGATAAATGGATAACAATAAATCAGGAAGTTAGTAGGGGCGACGGCAGTGTTCGCGATTTGTCGTTGAAATAACGATTTGACAGACAGGTCAGGCGTCGAACACACTTTATGGGTCAGATCACGAAGCATCAAAGCTGGCCCCGTGTTAGGTCATGCTATGTTTGCTGCCAATCCAAACTAAGCATATAATGACAAATTGTCTTTGTTAGTTTGTTATATGAAATATGGAACAGGAATCAATCTTAGTGCCGTGATATAAAAAGACTATCATCTCAAACGAAACATTTTGACCTAGAATTTTTACGTGGGCGTAACCTAATAAGGAAAATATCTTTCGAAATATACGAAGACGAAAATCAAAGATTTTATAGAAACATACCATAGATTTTACACCTTGATATATATATGTGGGCCTCATATAAAGGCTAAATGTCATCCAAAAAGAGCGGTCGGAGTTTCCGTGCGAGATCGAATCAAAAATCCTGGAATCCGCAGGGAACCAAAGTAGTACACGGCAATTGTAGAGAATTGGGGGAGGCCTTTGTCCAGTGTGGACGTTGTTCAGCCGACATGATAAGAGATATTATAATTTATGTACTTTTAAATGTGAACGATGTTTAAATACTGCATGTTTTTAGTGTTTTTGCTCTACGTTTATGACATGTCATGCCAAACAGCGATTTCGTTTGCAGTATCGCGTTATTATTGACACCCATTTTCAATATGCGTGCCATAGCATCTAATACCGTATTTCAAAATCAAACAATAACAGGAAGTTCGATGGATCTGCTACTATAATCGTGATGGAGTGCATTTTAAACAACTGACTTAATGAAATAGGTTATCTATTATTTTTATGGCATAGGTATGACTTCATATGTATTTTATGACGCAAAAGATAATCTAAATTATCGCGCGTAGAATAATACATCGCTGCTCAAAGACGAGCAGCGATGTATTATTCTACGCGCGATAATTTAGAAAATGATTTCTTATCATTACGCGACCGTACGAATATAACCAGGCTATTTATGCCAATAGCTGACTTAAATAACGAACTACTAAATGAATGGAAATGTAGATGGAATACCTCAACCAAGGGTCGCCATCTGCACCAGTTCTTTCCGGACGTACGCGAACGATGAAATAAAACTTGGCTAATCATAGACCATTGTGTTGCACAATTTCTTACTGTCTGTGCTCAACTTCCAGTAACGAATATGAACAAACTGCTCACCACATCCTGTGGGAGTGTGATCTCTGGCAAAATCAGCGTGATATTATGTTAAACAGCTTGCAACCAATATCTGGAGTAGTTTATTATACGGATCTTGTAGCAACAAGGAACAACAAAAATGGCAAGATCGTAACCTTCGCGGATGACACTGCACTAGTATTTCACGGAGATAGTTGGAGTGACACCTTTTCTTTTGCACAGATGGGTTTCAATGCAGTCTCATTATGGCTCAGGAATAATGGACTAACACTAAATGTAGACAAAACCAATTACATTTGTTTCGCGACAAAAAATACTCCAACAAACCTACCAAATGATGGCGTCATTGTAGCCCATACCTGCCTAGAGTATCACTCCTGTGCTTGAAGCCATCTAAAAAGAACCACCAATATTAAATACCTCGGCGTCATACTGGATAGTTCCCTATGTTTCAACTACCATATAGATCTTCTTTCAGCCCGAATACGCAAACTCATATTCATCTTTAAAAATCTGCGCCACATAGCTGATAAGAAGATCATTAAAATGGTCTATATCTCGCTATGCCAACCCATCATATCCTACTGTATTTCTATATGTGGTGGCGCCTGTAAGACTAATTTAATAAAGGTGGAAAGAGCTCAAAGGGCAGTACTTAAGGTTAGCCACTTTTTACCTCTTTTACACCCAACCGTTGACCTTTATAAAATTTCGGATGTTCTTACAGTGCGCCAACTATATATTCTTCATATTGTCCTAAAGCAACACTCTCTTCTTCCATATGACTCTTCCATAATTAACAAACGTCGTAAGTATAGGGTTTGCGCTTCAACTGACAATCGTTGGCATACAGAATTTGCACGCAAATTCTTCAGTTTTCGGGGACGATACCTATATAATAAAATTAATCAAAAATTACATATTTACTCCCTGACTAATTATAAATGCAAACAAAAAATTTCTAATTGGCTAAAATCTCTGACCTATGAAGAAACTGAAAATCTACTATTTATCCCATCATAGTTATTTCATATCTAAGATCGCACTACACCACAATCACACACACACACACACACACACACCACACAACATACACACACAACACACACACACACACACACACACACACACACACACACACACACACACACACACACCACACACACACACACACACACACATCTCGAATACTGATATACTTCCTCATCACAAATAAAATAACATCACAACTCAATCATTGAATGACAAATTACACCTTCATGTCTAGAGTTAGGAGAGGCTGGTCATCTGTCATACAGGTTTTCCACCTAGTACGGATACCAGTCTCTCACACAGATTTTCACCTCTTCAATGTTAAGCATTAATTAATGAATTAATTAGTTAATAAGACATTTTTTATGTATTTTCTGTGTGAGAGAATAAATAAAAGCTATTATTATTAACTTCCGTGCGTTTAAGCGCTTTTGCCATACCTACTATTGGAATCAAATATAACAGCTCACTTAGGACCCTTAAATTGATCCTCGGTGCTTTTGCAGCTGGCTTCTCTAGTTGCAAATCTCTCATTTTATGAGGCTATAGCCTCTTTACATCATTCTGTCTCCCGCTTTGCTCTGGAGGGAAGTGGAACTATTCATTTTCTAACTCTTCCTTTTTTCTGTTTCTGATTAAATTCGTTGCGGGATCCAAGACAGTTAAAGCGTTTCCTCGGGACATGCCTGAGCTTCACCGCTCAGTGTCATTTCATTGTGTGCCACTGTTGATTCTGGCTTACAGGAGTTGCAGTGGTGGGTAAGAGGAAGGGACTAGTCCCGAAAAAAAAAAAAAAAGATAATCAATATAGTTATGTCTTGCATTGGAACTAACAATTTCAAGTTTCAGACATATTTAAAATGAATTATCTAAATTTAAGCCCGATTCCCTCCTGTACTTAAATTTATGAAATTTATTTTAAATATGTGTTTTCAGTTTAGCATGTCAAAAATTAATAAATTAAATGAAAGTCAATTATAAAATCTATGATTTAAGAAGTATTCAACTACCAATTCCAATTATGTTTTTTTACATTTTGAATTTTAGTAAGTATCCACTTAAAAAATAATTATTATGATATTATATAATTATTATCAGGACATGCTTAGCGTAAGTATACTAATACATGTGTATAATATATTTTTTTATTTATTTGTATGATCTTAAAAAAATAATGAATATAAAAAAAATAAGTGAGTAGACGACTGTAAGCGAAATTGTCTTTAGTAAAAATTACAGTTAAGGTCCTCAATATACGCTTCGTTCACATTAAAGGTACATTATAAAAAACTACCTACATTAAGTACAGTGACATTCATACAATGCCATGAGACATAAGATATACTTGATACACTGCATAATATACACGACCGGATTAAGTCATCTTAGCCTAATTCCACCATGACGTCGAAATTTAGCTCATAATGACCGACAACGTAGAAAATGAGTACGTAGACGTTTGTGGGCATTACAGATGAACATTTGGTAACAATTTGAATTTTAGACATGGCTGTTGTGCGATCTAACTTTATGTTGCTTATTTTCTGGCCTGCACTTTTCATAAAAAAACTAAGTCAGAAAGAAATGCAATAATATTAAAATTAGTTTCGTTGGTATTTCATACAATCGGGAGCAATGCAATTGAGTGAAAATAAGTGGCACGTTAGAAACTGTCGACCAATCATGCGCACAGCAGAACAATTTTAGTAGTTTGACAGTTCTATCTATGAGCCCTCTTCTGTGTTAGACAATCACATCTAAATAGGTTCAGTGGCATTAAGACAGAATTGCTATCAATATCACTTGTATGGTTCCAGGCCGTATAACAATCTATTAGTAGTTTAGACTTAGGCTTTTGATTGTCTCTCAGTAAAATAAAATCTTCCCACGCTGCGTCTTCTGGTTCGTGGTCGCCTCTTGAGAACCTTAGAACCTTTCTGACCCATCAGCCGTCGGTTCTACGAGCTATGTGCCCCACCCACTGCCACTTCAGTTTAATCAATTCTTTGTGCTATGTCGGCTACTTTGGTTCGCCTGTGGATATCGACGTTTTTGATTCGATCGCGCAGGCTCCCTACAAGGTGGACCGACGATCTTGCAAGGGTCGCGGGAAGCTGCTGAATGCGGGCAGCACAAGACCGGCTATTGTGGAGATCCTTGGGGGAGGCTTTTGTGGACGTCATTCGGCTGATATGATAATGATGATGAAAATAAAATCGTTTCGTGTCGTGTTTGCCTGGATACAGAAATAACAACAGAAAAAGAGGTTGACGTGTGTATAAATAACATGATTGAAAATATATCTACAGGTCCCTTAGATCATACTTATCTGTATTTGATTAAAATGTCCAATTGTAGATTTAAATTAATGCTGTACCAAGGTCACAAACACAATTATCATTAAACAGAAACGAGACGATGTGTAAACGCCGGTAACAAACGTCTGTAGCCAGCTTTAATAAATTACGTATGGCAGCCCTGGTTGGCAGGCCAAAGGTCACAGATTAACAGCGGGCTATTTCGGGTTGTGACCCGTCGCCGTTCCATTTCTGCTCCCGACACTGCGTCTAGTTTATTATTGTACCGTTATTCCTAGATGCCTTAATAAAATCATTAAAGCAATCGATGTGTGCCAGTTTATTGATTATCCGATAAGTCCCCGTTTGATTGTTTAAATAAATAAAATAAAAAAAGGTTTTTATTTACGTAGACTTAAAAAAAGCGCTTGTAAATAGTCAGACATTTAGGTACACGGATAGTTAAAACATTTACAAAATTTCTTTTATAATAATAATATATAGGGACAATGTCACACAGATCATCCTAGCTCCAAACTAAGCAAAGCTTGTACTATGAGTACCAGGCGACGATATACATACTTATATAGATAGATAGATACTTAAATACATATAAAACATCCATGACTCAGAAACAAATATTCGTGCTCATCACACAAATATTTCACTTACCGGGATTCGAACCCAGGACCACCAGCTTCGTAGGCAGGAGCACTACCAACTAGGCAACGGTGACATTTAGCTAGCTTGTATTAAGTTATTGTCATGTATTGTAATGTTTTGTAAGTTTCCACTGCCGCGTCAGTTTTGTATAATGCCTTCCTTATTATCAGGAACTATTAAACTGCCTTTTAAGAAATTAATCCTAACAATTTTGTCAAAATTTACATTTCATGGTTTTTGAGATTTTTGCTAATCGATGTAGTTTGGTTGGGTTTTATGCAACTAGCTAGCTAGCTTGTGACATTAAGTTTAGTTAGAGTAAATAGCTAGAGATCTAGACAGAGAATGATACCATTTCGTTAGTATGGTTAGGTACTCTCAATTACACGAAGTATTATCTATATATATAAAAATCAATGCCACTTTTCGTTGTAATGTTATAACTCAACAACGCCTTTACCGATTTGGCTAATTTTGGTCTTGAATTATTCGTGGAAGTCCAGGGAAGGTTTGTACGTAGAGAAAATTTAAAAAAAGTCTTGAAAAAGTGTAAAATCAACATCTTTCTATACTCCCATATACTAACCATTTGTACTAATACTTAAATGCGTAGCGAAGCACGTACCGGGCCGCTAGTAATAAATGAATTAAAATTAGATGTCATGGCACAATTAAAACCCTATTAACCTAAACCAGGCAAAAAAGCCTATATAATGGCGACCGGACAACGGATAAATATACTTATACCTATTTCTAATTAGATAGGTACATACTATGGATATATTACACCCAGACATAAAAACATAACCGTGCTCATCACACAAAGATTTGTCCTGGGGAATCGGGTGGAATCGAACCCACGACTTCTGGTTTAACTGTTAGGATCTCTAACCACTATACCAGCAGTCAGTCAACACACACCCTTTCATAATATTACTTTGCTGTGTGCTGCTAGGTCTAAATGCATTCGGATAGTACTGTATCTGTCTGTTTCACATATAACTACATGTGCGTTTAGTAGTAGAAGCGTAATTAAGTACATCGATATTTTACTTGCAAAAATCCGCAATAATTAAGAAAATTATTTTTTTATTTAACTTTCTACAAACTGATAATAAATCTGATAATTCATTTTTAAACGGATAATAAACGATAAAATTAATCAAAATATCCTTAAGGTATTTTGATTGAACAAAAGGTTCCAAACAATATTTTCAGTATTCGGGTCTGCGTGGGTTCAAAACCAACAGGTCTAACTTTACAGTCGTATTTATGTGGGTTAAACGTGAAGTTATTACGTGGGTTATATTATAAACAAATAATACTTAGAATTATGACTACATTTGTTATTTTAACCTATTAGAAATATAAGTATAAAAAAGTAATTTTAATTATTCCGTGTCATTATTTTCAAGCATCATTGGCACCTCTACTGAAAAAGTTATGAAAAAAATATGTAATTCGCCATTTTGTAATGGCGGCCATCTTGGATTTGAAATGTATCATAGTCCCCGTTGCTTTTGCGTCGCAGGTTCAAAATAGAGCAAGCAGAGTCTAGGAACTTACCTAGAGCATAGCTTTTTTTGTTCTACTTTACTAGTAGGTATGTTGCCAGAGCTTATCAGAGTTCGGAAAGGACCTGAATGAAAAGCATAAGTGATGTCATGTGAGTAGCAATCGACATATGTAGTAGGAGTGTTGGTATCCATATTTTATATGACGCTTATCATTGGTTGCTTACCATCAGGTGGTTCGTAATGTTGTTATTGCAATGCTATAAAGCTTTTATTATTATTTATTATTATTATTATTATAAAGCCTCTGGTTACTGCAATACAAGTTCGCAGAGCTTTATGAAGAGGTCAGCGATGCTTAAGTAATAATTTTATTTCCTAGGAATAATTTGTGTTACGAAAGAAGTAGGAAGGTAAGCTCAACATATGATGCTAAGCTAAAATAACTTGAAATATTATTGTCATTACTGAAACAGTTGTGAAAAACATTGCGAGGATTTAAAATAGCATAACTTGCGGTAAGCGTCATATTGTAGCTAATAATCCAACATCTCTTCACCTCCTGTTATTGCCGCAAAGCCACAAAGTGCCGTGATTATTACTCTGTTCCGTACTTTCCCAGGAGATCGTTCTTTGTGTCATTATGCTGGGAAAACTCGTGTTTAGTTTCAACATTTACGTTGATATTCTGAGAGTATAATTTATCGTTTCTTTATGGAACAGTTATAAAGGTCCCTTAGGAGGGTTGCAGGCTAACTACTAGCTACAATTAGAAATATATAATTGTATAAACTAACATAAAGTTAGTAGTTGTAGTGGTTTAGTTGGTGTAAAGTTCCAAAAACAAAAAAATTGCTTACAATATATTGGTTGACGACGACCAATTTATTATAAATAGGTACTACCATACTACACTTTTTACTAGTTTTTACGTATTACAAATATGTAACAATTTTAGTTCTACAGAATTTAAGTTAGATTATAAGTATTTAACATCAAAATAAGTTGCTTTGAATTTTTTATAATACAAATTAATTTAAAAGGGTGCTAATTAAACTAACTTCTTTTAAATAGCTTTAGTAGGCTCTAAAAATGTATTAATCAAAAATATAATTTATAATTAAAATTGCCATCTGAATTACTAAATCAGCCACAATTAACGAGCGTCTGAATGTATCTTAGCCACTAGTTATCTTCTATGTAAGCCAGTCTGAATACCTACAACTCAGCGTGGTGGTAATTTTACCTAAAATTATTGAGAAATATTATTTGTTGCCAAATAAATGTTTTTGTATTTATTATAAAATGACATATTATCTCACCTGACAAATTCACAAAGCTCCAAACAATTACTTTATTTAGGCCATCTCATTTTCCCGTTGCTTAGTTATGTAATGAGAAGCTTGCCTTTGCTTGTGGCCAAAATAGAAACGTGTGGCTTAACTTATAATTTCTCTTAAAAAATACCTGATTTGTTTGCTTTAGCACAGTTGCGATTATTGAAGAGAAATGCGATTTTACAAACGCAACGGCAAGAATGTATGGGATTTTTGTACCGCTAGTAAAATTTTGTGTTACGGGATATTTAATGTTTTAATTGGTGGTTAATGTGATAGAAAAGGCATTTTTAATTTCTTAGATTTTTTGAACTTGGGATATAAAAGTTATAGCCAGTTTTATTTTAAGGTTACGTTTGGTAATCTGTGGGTCAACCCCATGACCGTGGAAACATTGCAGTTCGGTAATCACTCTTACTGCCTAAGTAATAAAGATACTGTAAATATCAAAGTGTGTCTACTGATGTGGCAATAGAATGCTAGTGTTAACTAGTGTACCAATGAAGATTGTTACATATTATATTTACATAGACAATGTTATGGTGATAAAGTAAATGTTGTAGTTCTTTTTATAGTTTTTTACATGGATTTATTCCGATCTTGCCCCGAAAACCATAACCGGGTCGCGAGTTAGGTTAGAAAGATGCAAAAATCTATTATTTGTTGAAGTAATGAAAAGTTCTTTATTTCCATTAATTATATAGTTCATAACCCAGTGTACATTTGTGTGAGGTTGCGAGGGGTTATATATGAAGTTTTGAGTGGAGGTAAATAAAACAATAGATTCTTTGTTACCTATTTGTAACTACATTAATTTTATTGATATTATTATTAATTTATCCTTAGTATTACTTCATCTAAGAATATCTTCATATAAGTACCAAACAATAATTATCACAAAGCAACATTGGATTTATTGAGAACTTCACTCTCTTCGGATAATGCTTGTCTACTTAGTCGGGGCAAGCGAATGTTGCAATTAACACATTGCAAACTCGTCATTTTAATTAAATGATAAAGCGTCCTTTCGTGAATCCACTGTCAACAGATATATATTATAGTACGGAGGAACCGATGCTGAACTCACGTAATATCTGCAAGATAATTTGCTAAATTGATGACATGTATCAAAATAACAGCAATAAATACCTGACAGATTGTCTTTGCCTGTCAATAAATAATTGCCATGAACAAAAAAAATATTGACGACGAAAATCGTTCCTATTCTAAATAATTAATTATTACGATATAATGAAACTATTCTGCTTTCTTAGGTATAATAAATAAGTCTATAATTATATGATTTATATGTAATGTTGTTCCCATTTATAAATCATTAATTATAATATCGACATTTATATTATTTTACACATGGCAATTTCTGTAAACGTAACTGCGTTTAGTTTAAGATTTTATTACGTTTATTTATTGAAAATAATTGAAAAATTCTTTTTGATTTTATTAATTAATCCCAAGTTCTTAAAATATTATACTTACATTAAAATCAATACCTTAGTTGTCTTAACAAGTGGTACAAATTATATAGCTGAACAACAAAGGAAGTTTGCGATACGGATTCTGCCATTCTCTTTTAAAACGTTGACCGTGATTGAAAAACGATTATAATCCACTGAATTTCACAATAGTGGACAATTATTATATTTGATCCCAAAACTAAAATGTTTGAAACAAGAGAATCTCGATATTTTATAAGAAGTAATAATACACTAGAAAATAGTAGATGTCCTGAGATCTATTCCAACGAAAATAGGCTCCACCGATGAAAGCATAGTTCTTTAATTGGATACATAAACAGACGTATACATTAGATTTCACACACGAGGCATGGTTATAAAATAAAACAAATGGAAATAGTTGTACATACACTGAAGTAAATTCTATAGTTTATCCTTACGATCTGTGTCAAATAGATGTTATGCGAAGGGTTCTCGTCAATCCTCACAGTAAAAAATATCAGACTGCACCTACTGTCAGCATTCGAGAAATGAATGCCGTTCATTTTTAATTGGTATGGGCAGTGGTTACCTATAGATGTGACTGAGTTGTTCAGGCTTACTGGTCAGCCTCTACGCCACTGACATACTTATCGATAGTTCTCTCATTAGTTCAGCTCGGACCCACATCTTTACGACGTGCCAAATCTCCACGTCCACAATGCTCAGAAATTAAATTATTATTTTTATTATTACGAACGTCTCCCGCCAGCACCGTGGCCCGAGCCCCAAAAACGCCTTAGACGATTTGAACAATGAGATCGCGACTTACGCAGATCAAATCAAAGCTATTAGAAACTCTTTTACTGTACACAATACAACATATCCTATTCACAGGTACGACCACAAACCCATCGCAACCATCATTTCCTTCATCCTGATCTCCTCCTTGAATACATTCAGCCGTCGGAATAAATATATTTTCTACATACTTATCAATTTTATCATAACTAATAGTTGCTTATCATCATCAAATCATATCAGTCGAAAGACGTCCACTGCTGGACAAAGCCCTCCCCCAAAGATCTCCTCAATTGCCGGTGCGTTATCCCCATCCAGCGTTTTCCAGCGATTTGCTAATGCATTTATCTTAACGTTGTTTGTTGTTACGCTTTCTTGACTGAACTATTCAACCAATCATCATAAAATGTTGCACACCTTATCAGGGATACAGAAAAAGCATAGGTCATATTTCATCATGCTGTTCCCGAGGGTTAACGCAAGCGTAGCCGCGGGATAATTGCAGTAATAATATAAACTACAAAATGGTAAAAATCAAACTGACATTCCACGGTGGTTGATGGCATATAGAACACCGTAGATACAATACGTTATATACAAAATCTAATTCATTATTCAATTTTGTTTCACCTTGACCCACTTTATTAGGTATATCTTCGGAGGAAAAAACCATTAAGGTGATACTTTTGTTCATTATATTATGTTTGGAGATTATAGTGTCAGTCTAAGCTTACCTTACAAATTCATTCGGTAGGTAAACATTTTAGATGAAAAAGTACCTAATAATTTTTTATTTTGTGTTCGAACTAACTCTATCGTTGATTATTACCAGACAGTACTATATAGGGTAGGTAGATGATGTCACTAAAATAAAAATATTATACTAATGTTGTATGTAATAGTACAAAGACTTCAATTATACGCTGTCAAACGTTGTCCTATCTTTCAAGTTTAAGAGCTACGCTCTTATCGGTGTACTTCCTTCTATATAATATTAGGTCTTTACCTATGAAATTGCCGTTCTGCAGTACTGGCCATTTCAAATCAAAATAATTTTTGTTTGGCTAAGAATTCTAATTTCAAATTAATTTTATTTTAAAAACATGGATTCTTTTTTCCAAAAGTAGTCATTTCTTTATTGATTAGTGTTACATTTTCATCGCATTTCAATCTTTTTCGTCATCATGGATACGTTAAAAATTCGAGTAATTATGGAATATGAGTACCGTCGTGGCAGCAACGCGGCACAAGCGGCACGCAACATCAACGACGTTTACGGAGCTAACACTACAAACCAACGCACCACCTGTTATTGGTTTGCTCGCTTCCGTTCTGGAAATTTCGACCTGAAAAATGAACCTCGCGGTCGTCCGAAGACTTTGGTCGACAATGACGAATTAAAGGCGGTTGTGGAAGCTGATGATACACAATCTACGGCTGCATTAGCAGCAGCTTTCGACGTTAGCGTCAAAACAATATTGGTCCATTTGCGTCAAATTGGCAAGGTAAAAAAGCTTGACAAATGGGTGCCCCACGAACTCAATGATCGCCAGCGCGAAGTACGCGTCGAGACGTGCCTTGCACTGCTCAACAGACACACAAATGAAGGAATTTTGAACCGCATTGTTACCTGCGATGAAAAATGGATTCTGTTTGATAACCGCAAGCGCTCAGCAAGTTGGTTGGATCCTGGTTCAGCACCTAAACAATGCCCTAAACGAAAACTTACCCCTAGAAAAGTGATGGTCACTGTTTGGTGGTCTAGCGCCGGTGTGATTCATCACAGCTTCTTACCAAACGGGGTGAGCATTACTGCAGATGTGTACTGTGAAGAACTGAGCACAATGATGGAGAAGCTGGCGCATCTCCAACCAGCATTGGTCAATCGCTCGTCTCCGCTGCTCCTGCACGACAACGCGCGACCTCATACTGCACAGCAGACGGTCTCCACGTTGCAAGAACTGGGGTTGGAAGCTCTCCGTCATCCGCCCTACTCACCAGACCTTGCGCCTACAGACTACTACTTTTTCCAGAATTTGGATAACTTCTTGGCGGGAAAAAAATTCAATACCCGAGAGGCAGTACAAAATGCCTTTGAAGAATTTGTTGCCTCCCGTCCAGCTGATTTCTTTAAGAAGGGCATCAATAAACTGCCACTGCGATGGCAAAGATGCATTGATTGCATGGGTGATTACTTCGATTAATACAAATAAAAAAATTCATGAAAAAAATTCGTTTAAAATTTTCATACAAAACGGCAATTTCATAGGTAAAGACCTATTATATAAATTGGAATTTATGCATGGTCATCATGTGCAATAAACAGTATTATATAATAATTGTGTAACATGCGATTTAGGAAAAACTCCATTTAAAATAAAACAGGAAATATCAAAATTTCGTTCCAATTATTATATTTAATTATTATTATATTATATCCCAATTATTTTTTAAAACTGGGTAGAGTAGAAACCTATTATTTTCTTAAAGTAATGTACTTTCATCCCCTGTGGCGTTGCATAGCCATGGGCGCCGGTGATCACTTACCATCAGAAGAACAGCTTTGGCGTTTGCCTAGCAATATTAAAAAAAAAACATTGTCATGACATATATCTATATGTTAGTATTCATAAATACTAATATTTAAATATTATAATATTTATATTACAGCGACAACAATATCATTCATAGATTCCCAATTTGTATCTCGAATGTTGATCTAATAGGGACGGACACTCGAAAAAACAACTATATGGCCATGTCAAGTATTATGTAAGATTCTTGGGTTACATTAGGTATGTGCCTGACCTTTAAGTCGGTGGTTTTAGACATGTATCCACGTCACGCTGAGCTCATGCATGACAACGCATAACGTTACCCGCCCTGTGCATTATTAAAAGGCCCTCGAGTACGAAGCGACCGCTTTTAATTTTATGTTCGTGTCTAAAATCTTACTTAGTACTTACATAGGGCTGTGGGATTGTTTCGGTTTCAATTTATACGGTTTACATGGTTAGCCAGACTTCAAATTAGCGATGATCAGTTTGACAGGAATTATAAGAGAAATAAATCTTAATTTGACGCTGCTGAATAGTGGAGTAATTAGTTTATTTGTAATGTTGTTTAATAATCCACGGTATAGCGTAACAAACGGAAGGATGGGTACTTCGAGAAATCACACTTGGCTAGTCGAATTGGAAATTAAACTACCCTACATATATAAGTTATAATATAAGTTATCTTTACTAACCACCTAATTTATGCGATTACTAACACAATACATTTAATTTTATACTATTATAGTTTTAGTGTCCGTTCCTTATTACTTGTATTTCTCAATAATAAGTGAATTGTATTCTTTTTTGAGAAATAAATGTCTTAAACCGTAAACCGTAAAAGGAAATTTAAAAGACCGGTAATCGCCGGTGAAGTAATATTCAGCACTACGCAAACGGCCAGTTCGGTTAGCGACCAATCTTAACAGATTGTAAGCGCTAATCGAACTTATGATTATGATGGTAACATTCATACGTTGCCGAATTCTTCTTGATGAAATTGGCCGATTTACACCCAATCAGGAAAATAACAATACCATAATAATGCTATTGTATGCATTCTGTACGTTGGAGATACTTTACCAGAAGAGCTTACTATTGAACAAAAATAGCGTACCCAGGGTCCCCGTGTGTTTTACAATCCATAAAGTAGGGACGCAGTAACATCAAACTCATATCTGGCCTTCTAGCATGATTACCTTTACTTTCTTGTATGATTGGACTTTTGTAATCTTACTGCAGTTGAAGAAAGTTATAACTTCTTGACTTTCTCGTTTCCGCTTACCAATTGAAAGTATTCAATAGATTTGGAATTTATAGTTATGCTTTGTAGGCTAAATAATATTTTTTTATTCTCAATTCGGTGTTATGTTCTTGGCATAGAATTAGAGCAGTCGTGGCTATCACAACAAAGTTAATTAAGTTAAGTGAACTATCAAATTACGCATCAATTAAGTAGCAATATTTATAATGACCAAAAACTGTGATACATAAATAAGTTTAGAATAATCATTATTGGCATGACAATAATCTCGAGTGGCGACCACGAACCGGAAGACACAGCGTGGGCAGGCCCCTTACAAGATGGACCGATGAACTTGTGCGGGTCGCTGGCCGCTGCAGCGCTGGAAGCCAATAGTGCAATACCGGTAATTGTGGAGATCTTTGGGGGAGACCTTTGTTCAGCTAGGCAGTGGACGTCTTTCGGCTGATATGATGATGATGAATATGTGAATTTTCCCAAGATATTTATTTATTTATTTCTAATAAAATGTAGTCTGCAAAGTTATAATATTTACATTAACTTCGAAATGTTATACAAACAATCACCAAGTTACTTCATCGTAGGTGTAACACCTACACTAAACCTTAAACAATGAGATTTGAAATCAATATTTACCTGATACCTAACTATTATATTAATTAGGTCGGTGTCTATTCTTTCATTGAAAATAAATACTCGAGCTACGCTGAGGCGTCACAAGATCGATAGCAGAAGTTAGAATGTCGTAGGTATTATATCCGTAGAAGCGCACTCCGCGTGGACTATTTAAAGCGACAATAACCGTCCATAGTGTGTTGGGTTCGCACAAGTAAGGTACCTACTAATGTGTAACGTGTTTTTAAGTAAGTACCGACACCAAAAGGAATTAATTTTGGATTTTAAAAATATCTGGGTGCTGTGTGGTGACGGCATAGAATATCATCAACCCATCTCATCCCGTGGGGGGCGTAGAAATCTTCCGAGGGAACACCTACCAGAGAACGAGCAGCAGCGTTTTTTCTGTGAACTATTACCATCAAACTGCGATCGCCAGCCCGTCTGCCTAGCGTGGCGATAATGGCATATACCCACATTCTTTGGGGAGGCTTTTGTCCAGCAGTGGACGTACTTTGGCTGAAATGATCAAGGTACGGATGTTATGTAAAAATATCGATTACTAAGAGAGATTATTGTCAATGCCCGGTCAGAAGTTCTGAGATAATGTTTTCAAGTTTATACTAAACTTATTTACATATATGTATTTGATCATTATTGATGCGTAATTTGATAGTTCACTTAACCTTATTAACTCTGTTAACACAATAACATGGAACTAATAATTATAACTATAAATTCCCATTCTATTAAATATTTTCAATTGTTAAGTGGAAACTAGAAAGTCAAGTCAACTGCAGTAAGATTACGAAGATCCAATCATACAAAGAGTCCGTAGTTTATGGATTGACAAAGACATTCCTTAATAATAACATTAATAGTTTTAATGTTGTGTTTCTGCGTGTGAGTAAGCTCGCCTGAGCTCATTGAGGTGGGGGAAGGGTCAGCAACACTTGTTTGCTGAATCTTAAAGGTCGACAACGCACCAGCGACTCCTTTGGTGTTGCGAGTGTCCATGGGCGCCGGTGATCACTTATCATCAGGTACTGACACTAGGGTTACCACTACCCATACGATAAGTAAGCAATAATATTATATAATAAATTCTTAAATATATGTAAATATGTGAACGATTCGCTGCTACCCACATAAACCCTTAGAGGTTTCTGCGGTTCGGCCTGTTAAATGTAATATGTAATGAAATAATATATTGAATAAATAAATTAAAAATAAAGGTTATCCACTGGCTTGTTTGTCGCCCTCTACTATAAAAAAGGGTAGCGTTAAACAGTAGCAAAATTTACGTGCTAATTTGGCTGCATAAGAAGCTCTTCTGGAAAAGTATCTCCAACGTAGCATACGCATTTCGTAATGGACAGATCTCACCGGGGACTCTAATTGTTGAGCCACAATAGATTCCCTTCAGGCAAATCAATATAATTTTTTTTAACATTTGTGTCATCATCTCTTTTGAAATTTATTTCATTATGGAAAAGTTTTATCAATATCCGTCACTGTAAACTACTAAACTTTTTAGTTTCGCTCAATTGGCGCTGATACATTGAAAACTTATTTTACTGAGTATTACATTTCTAAAGTATAATATTTCGCATCAAACTTGAGTTTTTGAATAACAAATTGTTATCATAATGCCAATACAAGCGTTATATTGTTGTGCAAAACACAAAAGACGACGAAACAACAGTCTATTTATAACAAAACGGATGTTGTTGTAGAATATCTTTTGTACAAATAAGAATCTCTTTGTCCTTGCCATTGAGAGTAATGGAATGCCACCCACACGGTAAAACGCAAAATTACACGTTTTCTTGTACTTATTGACTGAAATGTTTTCAAATATTTGATTGGTATATTTGAAAACATTTCAGTCAATAAGTACTCCATAGACTATCGCAGTTTTAGGCGGCACGTATAGTATAGTTTATAACATGGCAAAGTTAAGGAAAATGTGACTGTTTCATACTTACTTATTGACTGAAATGTTTTAAAATATGTGATTGGTATATTTGAAAACATTTCAGTCAATAAGTAAGTATGAAACAGTCACATTTTCCTTAACTTTGCCATGCTATAAACTATACTATACGTGCCTCTAAAACTGCGATAGTCTATGGAGTATGTAGATTTTCGCAGTTTTATCCTTTCAACCAATTGCTAGCACACCGTCATCGAGGGTACATTTAACAAGAATGTTAGGAAATTGTTCAATTAATGTCTGACATTTTACGATCAAAGTCTATACACGGTAGTGATTGTCAAATTATTTGCGCCGTCACCCAACTCTTTTAACGTTATCAAATTAAAACGAAATAATTTGTATTTTATTTACGTAATAAAGGTAAAATATTGTGGGTTACTCATCAATAGTTTCAAATGGAACGTTTAAGTTAAAAAATGACTAGTTATTTATTTATTTTGAAATGAAAAAACTCATTTTAAACCGTAACTCTTCGACAACACTTTCTTTTAAAGTTCCCTCAGGTAAGTATCACTATGGAAAGAACATGAACGCCCCGCGACCACCATCGCTCTCCATGACCTTTTGTTTGCATTAATACCGAAGATTTACCTCCCTTAAGGGCCCAATTGAGAGAGAATTAATCCTCTCTCAATTGGTTGTGCAACCTGCATCTTCGCGTATTAAAGTAGTTGCACAAAACATTCTCAAAACCGACCCTCTCATGCATCTCGACTTCGGTAACAGTAATGAACTAAGGCTTCGTTTGCAGTGTATTTTTTATTACTAAACAGCTTGAACCCCACTCACCTCCTAGGCTGAATGTATTCGTCAGAATATAAAAAAAATCACAATGCAAACTTCCACCCCACAAGTTCACCTTAGTGGATGATGATCAGAATTAAGACGCAAATTAGATCTTCCTAGTGACCAAAAAAGGTATTTTAAAATTTTTTTTCTACAAAAGTTCGTGTTAGTAGTACAACATATTTTGTCATACTGGCAGTTGCCTCGCTGGATCGGCTTATATAGTTAGTCCAAATCTGCCCCTTTTTTTCTCAGTGTTACATAATTTAATTAATATGACAGTACTGAAATGACGACAGAAAAAAGCTATTGTATCCATATTGCGATCATTGATCTTCGTCAGAATTGCCGATATCTACTGTTACACAATTTTTTACAAATTTTGATAGATCCTTAATTACTGTCCTGTACCTTCTTACAGAAATATTAATAGAAGAAAATTAAATGACAATAAATTAGTGTCTAGATTTACCACCATTGCCTATTTTATTAGGATAAATTATTGTCTTTATGAACTAGATCATGTAGTCCTATTGTAATTTAAATGTGAGGCTTCAGTTTAATTTAAATTTTCTTAAACAGTTCTTTAGTATTTTACATTATTACAAAATTACGATCTGTTATTGCTTGCTGAATAAACTGGAAATTACCAGAATTTTCTTTAAGCCACCTTTAATTAATACGTATTGCTGGCGTAAAATATTCATGTGCATTTAAATATTGTAAGTTTTCGTTGGATATTAACAGGGTTTTAACATGCTGTAAACTCACACAATTCGGGCCTTACTTTAATTTAAACCTGAATTTATATTATTTTCTTTTTAATTTTCGACCAGTTGCTGGGTAATTACCTTTAAATCAGTGTGAGTGATAATTTTTATATCGTTTTATTTATCATCGATAAAGGTGACTAAAAAAACTAGTGTGTACTTATGTACACGCGTTAGAAGTTATACTTCTTAATATACAACTTGAACATAGTTATCAATTTTCATACCACCTAGAACTAACTTCATGCTGTTAAATTTTTTGGCGTCAGTGGGCGCGCGCATCGTAAAAATTCACTCTCATCATTTTTCTCCATCGCGCCAAAAGAAGTATAACTTCAAAAACCTATCATACAAAAGATCTGTGTTGTTTTGCACTGTGAAGCAGTGAAATTCTAGGCTAATTGTATAACATATCAGACGAAAGATGTCCACGGCTCGATAAAAGATGCATTTTATTGATAATTTTTATAAGCCAATAAAGTTACAAAGTGTAACCTTTGTAACATAAAATAAATAACTAAGCAATACCATTTACACTAATTTTCATAGCATTACATTTCTTTCCTATTTAGTTTATAAAATAAATAAAATAAAAAAGGTCTTTATTGACGTAGACTTTAAAACAACGCTTGTAAATAGTCAGAACATGTTCGTAGTAATACAGTTATATATATTTATTATGAATATTTACTTAATATATGTTTAGACAAATTTATTGTATATTTAATTTTAAGGATAACCGAGTAGTATTGACTAAAGACGTGTCCAAATGTCCAATGATGATGTAAGTACGCTAGTATATTATACATACTACGTGCGTTAATATTTTTCAACACATTACAAAATTCGCTGAACTAGTTTTTTTTTTAATTATGTAAACTGCACTCACAGGCATCATTAACCGCCCACCTATGTCATTAATTACCCTGTTTAGGTTAACTATGGCTTATTTACTGCTTTTTTTTGTCAAGTGGATACTTACAGCAACAAGCACATATACCTCTATTTCGTCAATTTTCGACATTGTTGCCGTTGCGTTTCTGTCATAGCATTTCTTGCTCTTTTCTGCCAGTGTGCCAATATTGTTTAATTTGCGTTTGTAGTGCTAATTTAAACAATATTGGCAATGGCAATATTGTTAAAATTGAGCAATTGTTAAAATGGCAATATTGGCTCGATGCAACTGATGCAGTAAGGTCAGTGGCTTTAGCTGACGCTGGATACCGCCAACAACACATTCTGTGGGTTACCAGGGAGGGTACCATATCATTATGCTTTGTGGCGGTGTTACCGATCTTGTTGTGTTCGATAGAGGCTGTGTGAACGCTCAGACACATACGGAGGAAGTGGTTCAAGACCATGTCATGCCTTTTGAACCACTCATTAGGGGCAACTTTAGATTAATGCACGTTGCCATACCATAAATTCCGTCATTGAGTACCATAATGAGTCGAGAATATATTCGATTTGGAACAACCTCAAAATATGTGTCTGAACAAGAGCACCAGCCCCCGTGACCCCCGGGAAACGGGTGTGGCACAATTTGCCCAAAATCGGATGTCCAAGATATCATGAATGGATTGACAAACCGGCTCTTAGAAGCCATTAGAGCCCGAGACGACAGTATCCATATTATTGACCACTTTACACATAATTAAAATTGTAAAATTTTGAATTAAGATTATCACTGAACAAATTTATGGTATGAATTCTTTAATAAAAGACTTAATCTTTCAAGAATTTTGTTGTTTTTGACGTCAGACCTCTGACGCTTTTAATATAACCGTCATCAAATATGCTGCAAATTGAAAGACGTACTTTTTATATATTGGAAGTGCATTTCGTGGGCAGTCCGTATTTTTAGCGTTATTCTATAAGTATAAATTAAATAATATAACAAATATTAAAATATGAAATATATTGAAATAAATTTAGTCATTTTGACCTAGTTAAATATTTGGGTTTGGTTGGTTTTCGCTAAATTTAGAATAATACGCCAGAATTTACATGTCTATTGCTAACAATCTTGTTAAGTAGGTGTGTACATTTCTATACATGGAATTCTTTTCTCTATATTTCAAGATAAAAATCTTCTTAACGTTTTCACCAAGTATGTTTGTGGTTTTTACACGTTTTAGCCTACTAATGTTCCATTATAGTAGGCTAAAAACGTAAAAATATGTCAATAGAATTTTATGACTTAAAAAGACTGTATAAATGTAATTTCTACGATTTATCCGATACTAAAGCCTTTTGTAAACTACTCCACGCATGAGCCTATATCCACAAACGTAACGGACCCTTTATATATTTTCAGCGCACAAGCACGAGCCTCTGGGGCGAATGGATGGGCGTGATGCACGGAGACGAGATGGAGTACGTGTTTGGACATCCTCTCAACATGTCCCTGCAGTACCACACCAGGGAAAGAGATCTAGCTTCGCACATCATGCAGTCGTTTACACGTTTTGCGCTCACTGGGTAAGCTCTTCCCACTCGCTATACCTATCGACCTCTATCTTGAGTACCGTCGTCCCAGGAATGTTCTAAGCGATCTCTTCGATAATATTTCGGGTTCAGGGATTATATAGTTACCCTGAACTCCAAATTTCAAACAATTTGAAAGTTTTTGCATTTTTTTCTCAAACTTCCAGCAATATTCCAGATTTATTGAAATACTTCTGTCCTTGTCTTCACATATCTTTTTCAATATATTCAAAATTAACGACATAATAAATAGTTACCCCTTGTCATCCGTCAAGGGTAAAAATGTCCTCTTCGAATGGCTCAAGACAAAATCATACAATGATATCGAAACGATGACTATGTATTCCAATAAAACCTATGTAGCAGAGAACCGCAAATAATATAGTGAGACTAACTAACGCCTAATACCTGCAATCACACAGACACACACGCATACACACGCACACTCACATACTCACACACACTCACTCACACACACTCACTCACACACACAGACACACACACTCACACACACACACATATATGTATAGATATTATTATTATTATAAAAATCCACCATAGAAAATGCACATAGTAAGGAATATTGTTCAAGCTATTAGATACCTAGCATTAAATACCTTCCTTATTTTTATTTTTGTTTCTTGTGTTTCTTTTTGGACATAATTATCAGCGGTTATATTTCATTTATTGTAATCAAGTTATGGAAGAGCGGTGCTTCCCAATACAAGTAAAGTTATAAAAGGTAGCTTGAAGAACTTGATACCGTAACAGACTAAGTTACCGAAATAAAGTATTTGATTTGATTTGATTTGAAGAGTATTATTAGAGAAAAACAATCGCAACTTTTCAACGTTCTTATCTGACCTTTATATCTTACGTAGGTGGAATCGTTTAATCGAAAAAAACACGTGTTTGGTCCTTTTCGGTTAGACATTCTGATTACATGGTATCGTATTATTTCAACACCCACATATTCTATTCAGTGTCAAGTTCTTATTTGATGAAATATTAAATTCTAAGCTTATTAAAGGTTTGATATAGGCTTAGATACTGCCAGAAATTTGATATCAACGTAATATTAATAAATTTGGAACATAATAATTTATTATAACACTTTTCATATGGTAGGGTGAAATACTTGAAGCTTGAATATTAATTTGAAATTATTTTATCTTCCATTGTATTATGGACCCTTTAGGTATTAGATAGGTTGTTTGTAATATCATCCTTTTGTGGAGATATTTATTTATGGATTCATTAATTATATAAATTTTAAACTTGGCAGTAAATTATTCGCCTCTGATGGTAACAGTCTAAATTATTTTCCGTGATCTATATTTATAAGTCTAATTGGTTAACTAATAGAATAATTATATAATACAGTAAAATTAAAGTTATTTATAATAATATGTTATTTGAAATTTATACCTCTGTCTACTCATGTGGTTAACATTCGGGGTAATTGAAGGTAGTAGAATGATTTAATTTTAAAGTCACTTCTATTCATATAATACTAGCGGCCCTGTACCTACGTGCTTCGCTACGTATAAGGCATAGTAATAAAAAAAAATGATTATTAAGTTCATTTATTCAAACAAAAAAATATTTTAAATTGCTAAAAGATGTTGATTTTACACTTTTTCAAGACTTTTTTTTAAATTTTCACGTCTACGTACAAACCTTCCCTGGACTTCCACGAGTAATTCAAGACCAAAATTAGCCAAATCAGTAAAGGCGTTGTTGAGTTATAACATTACAACTAAAAGTGGCATTGATTTTTATATATATAGATGATAGTCATAGTTACCTTGACTTTACGAACATCATTGTTTTCATCTGGTACAGAATACTTATTATATATGTACATAATAAAATCTAAAGCCATTAAATTCTTAAATGTTCAAAACACATATCATCACAAAGAGTGCGGTTAGTGATATGTTAAAGACATTTCGTTATTTTTAAATAAACCAAACTACTATTCGTATATATAATTTTAATAGTAAAAGTAGTTTATCTCAAATGATGTTCCATGAAAATCTTAATATCTTAATCTCCTCAAATTTTCTTTGAGTATTTATTAGGACAATCCAACATTAGATATCTATAAGAGAGGTTAAGAATATTTCCAGTCACTTCTACTATGTTTATACATTTCTAGAACTCATCTTCCTCATGGTGTACATCATAATATGTTTTATATGTTGTATAGGCAGTGGTTGCCCTGGTGTCAAAGTTAGAGTCTCATCTAAAATGCGTATGACCTTCTAAAGTAAAGTACCATAAAGAAATAGAATACGAACCTTAGTCAGTATCTAAAAATAAATTTGTCTGGTATTGAAGTATTTGGGATAAGTATAGATTTGTATTTTAAGAAATCAAAATCCAGTAGTTCCAAAAATAGGTTTAATCGAAGGGACGCTCACGTGATCGACACTTTATTCATATTTTGCCATTGAAATATAGTTAGGAAATGTCTCTTTTTTACAGAAATATGAAGTTAGTCTTTTAAATTGGTTGGTTTTCTGATTATAACTTCCGAAAGAGATTTTTCAGTTAGAATTCTCTCAAATCTGAAGTGAGCTTCATAAAATTATCATATATCCATTACCTCAAAAGCATATCTTTGATTTGAATCCCCTAATAGATTTAGTAAGTAAGAGTTACTGTACTCTTTCAGCAATATAACTTTACTAGCAATTTCTCCGGAAGAACTCTCGCTACACTTCTTTGGCCATCTTTATCTTGTTGAATTTGTGTCCGAAAGTAATGGACCACTTCATTTAATTTTGATCTAGAAACCTAGAACTAATCATATTTTATTTGATCTGTTGTTTCAGAAAACCCCACAAGCCTGACGAGAAGTGGCCTCTGTACTCCCGGGCCTCACCGCATTACTACACGTACACAGCCGACGGGACGAGCGGGCCGGCGGGGCCGCGAGGCCCTAGAGCCTCCGCTTGCGCCTTTTGGAACGACTTCCTGAACAAGCTCAACGGTGTGAAAGGCATATTTAAACTTTTTTCTAGCTTTCGTAACTTTGTTAATCGTTAATTGTATATTTTTCATGTATATCATCATTCACCGTCATACGTAATTACGTATGATATTTCATAAGGTATAATTATACCTTATGAAAAAAAAAAGAAGTGCAAAAGATATTCGAATCGTTATGACAATTTCTTTAATTATCATTATTATCTAGTCAGCTATTAGATGTTGATGCAAAGGCATTCGCTAATACATAGCGAATTTAAGCTATTTAGCACTAATACATTTCGATATTTATTTTCGTTAAATGAGGCAAACACTAATTCTTGCCTCATTTAATGCTTCTTAAATTGTCATTGTCAGTAAACAAATTAGAATTTTCTTTTTTAAATTCTCTGTCCATTGTTGTAAAATATTTGTTCTTTTTTATTTTTTGCACTTCGCAAAATATCTCTTTTTCACAATAGTTCCTTAGTTCCGAAGTTTCCTATTAACAGATAAAATATTAAGTTAGTCTCTATGCTCACAAACTGCGACCATTTTTTTTAAATGCCACTCCTTAAATTTGGCCTAAAATCCTATATTCATAAACTAATCAAACTGATAGTTTTGAAGTGAAAACTTCTTTAGTGGCGTTGCGCACTTTTTTGGCATGGGTAAAAAATTTTAAACTCGCGTCAGGCTACGTGACCTGATTGAAAATTCATAAGACGGAGGTTCTTTTTTTAAATTGCCACTATACACTCACATGACCACAGCATTTTTTTTCTTAATTTTTATAGATTTTTACAGCCCACTTACCAAAATTAGTTCTATTTTTAAATTTATTTCCACCATAGAGAAGGAAGCAATTACTATGAGTCTTTACCAAAGGTGGGAGGTAGCATTCCACTCGCTACTCGGTTCAAATATACACTTCTTTCCGAGTTTGAGAAATGAAAAAATTGTTTTCTCTTCTATCGGCAGTCCCCAAAGACTGTCCCGCATGTTTTTTTTTAATACTACTTGCTAGGTATTTTGGAATACCTAGCAAGATATCGACATGTTGATACGTGTCCTTATAATTACCTCGTGGCATTAAATGCAAAGTTACATTATAAAACAGGCTTTAACTTGACAGCCAAGAAACACCGAACACCGAGACGTTACAAAGATTCCTTTAAGTGAAATACTCAATGGCGTCAGCTCAGAATTCTATGTAGAATGATCCATAATAGTTTTAGTTTCCCTGTCAGAGATTGGTTTGTTTGTCTCGCCGTGTGAGAGTCAAAACAGCTGGCAAAATGATAAGGTTATTTTTAGGTAGGTTTTTAGGTAGGTAGTCTATTTTTTTTTATTATTAAAAAGACAACGCCCGCACTAGGGAATTTCATCCCTGTGTCGCGGGGTACTTTACAAACATATAATTGACGCACACAGTACGTCCAGACTCAGAACAACTATTTATGGGCCGAAACCGCGACACGAAGCGGCGAGGCGACTGTCCAAATCCAATAACTTCCGGCAATCAAATGGTTGGGTACCAATTATTATTTATTGTATGGACCAATGATTACTTCGGATGATCCTGCGAAGCAACAGTAGCCACGTTTTCAGATTTATTAAAAAAGTAGCAACCATTAGCTTAACGGTAGACCACACACTCGCCACTTTGATTGATTTTGGCTCACTACGAAGTAGGATTCATCAGAAACAGGTTTTTCACACACATATGTTTTTTTAGGATTATTATACTGAATTACTAACTGCTTAAGAATGCCTGAACCTTTTTATCATTTTAGGTTATATGCCAATCTGTTTCGTTTTTACTAATAATAAATAACAGGCCAAGTGCGAGTCGGACTCGCCCATGAAGGTTTCCGTAGCAGCAAGTATTTCAGTGGATTAAATGAATGGTAAATTGCGGTTTACGATTTATTAAAAAAAACTACTTACTAGATCTTGTTCAAACCAATTTTCGTTGTTAGTTTGCATGGTAATGTACATCACTTTTTTTTTTCGTTTTATCATTTTCTGATAATTTTCTGATTCTGATTCTGATGATAAAAAATATATTTGATGCATGGGAGATGTCACAGAATGCTATTGGGGTTTTTTGTGACCTTTCAAAAGCATTTGATTGCGTTCACCACGACACGCTTTTACTGAAAATACGACACTACGGCGTAAGGGAAGTTGCGCTTGACGTTCTGTCCTCTTGCCTTAATCAGAGAGTTTAGTGTGTCGACGTAGGTAGAATTAAGTCAAATGATCTACCGGTCACTTTAGGCGTGCCACAAGGGTCCTTCTAGGTCCCTTTTTGTTTTTAGTGTATATTAATGATTTACCACATTATTTAAAAAAATCTGTGATGTAGTACTTTTTGCTGATGACACTTCTCTTATCTTTAAAGTAGATCGAAACAGAGATAACCTTGATGAAATAGATACTGCTCTCACACTCATTACCAAATGGTTTACGGTTAATAACTTACTTCTTAATGCCAAAAAAACGAAGTGCGTTAAATTCACCACACCTAATGTGAGTAATGTTGGTCCAGGTCTGGTAATGTACAATGAAGTGTTGGAGTCTCTTCAATCTACTACATTTCTGGGCATAACTTTAGACGGAAAACTTCAATGGGGGTCTCGCATATCCGGCTTGGCTGGAAAATTAAGCTCTGTTGCTTATGCTGTTAGTAAAGTTAGACAACTTACTAACATAGATACTGCGCGCTGGTTTATTTTAGCTACTTCCACAGTATTATGTCTTACGGTATACTACTGTGGGGTAAGGCGGCTGACATCCACAGTATCTTTATTCCACAAAAACGTGCAGTACGAGCTACTTATCAGCTAGGTGCGAGATTCTCCTTGAAAGAGTTTTTCAAGGAGATAAATACATTAACGGTATCTTCGCAATATATATGCTAATATCAATGATGTGCGGCAAAATTTGAATTTGTTTCAAAAGAGAAGTGACGCACACGCAATAAACACTAGAAATAAACACAAATTGTGTGCAGAATCTCATCGTTTACAAAAGGTTCATTGTTATTTTGTCGGACTGAGTATCCGAATTTATAACAAAATACCAACAAATCGTCAGGAACCGTCCTATGCTAAATTTAAATCAGAGGTCAAGAATATTTTAATGAAAAAGGACTAAGGACTATTTCAACGACAAAAACGCTTGGTCGCTTGGTTAAACACGAGCAACATCTTAGTCTCACGTTAAGGATATACATTTATATTTTTCTTAATCGACTATAGAAATAATGCTGTGATAATTTTACTTTATAGATTTTTAGATTATTAGACTTATTATTAAAACAAGTGTATATCATCTTGAACATGTCAAACGCTGTTCGGCCGAAGGCTGTTAACGACTTCAATATGAACTCCCCTTTGTCTGTTGATGCTTGCGGTGGCGTTGTGGGTCGGGTCGTTTCCTTCCCTTTAATATGGCGAAAGAGTCGATGGCTGGCCCACACGTCATACTCGTGAACGGGTGCTGCTTGCGGTAACTGGTCGAGCTGCTGTTGGGTACTCATATTTTTTTTTCGCCTCTGGTAGACCTCGTGTGACTTGTTAATTTTGTAAATATACGCGGATGCACCCACCGTTTTTTTATCTAGCAAGAGGATATTCTAATTGCTTGAGTGAAATTGAATGGTATTGTTTATTTATATTTTTATGATTCACTGGATGACTACGGTTCTGTGCGTGCATTAGCCTACATAACAACCAATCACAATGTAAGTAAAATACAAGACATCGTAAACTGAAAGCAAAACAAGACGAAAAAAGCAAGCCCGGAGTTTCTTTGTGGCTTTCTTCTCCGGGTCGTCCACCTAGGTACCTAGAGAAAGCCGCGGGTTAGCTAGGGTAGGTTCCTCAGAGGCGAGGATCGCTTTGGCCCCTTTACGCGTGATCGGTGATTCCGTGTATGTGATCACACCCTCATTTAGAATTTCGTCTTTTTGCTTTAGTTTTCCATTCTTTAATTTTAATATAGTAGAACTAAATTTCAAAATAATAGATTACTAACTTGTTATTTATATAAAGATTTCAGAAAATATATGCGATAAAAAAAACCGCACGGACGGACTAATTAATTTTTTTTTGTAACATTTATACTATCCACTATGTTTATGTACTGCATTGTGAGCTTGACAAGTACAAGTGTATGTTAATACCCAAGTGCTGAATAAATTTAATTTCATTTCTTATTTTAGAAGTTACAGGGACACCCATTTTACCACTTTCGAAGGGTCTCTCGCGCAAACTATTCAGTTTAGAAAAAAAATATATTAGAAACCTCAATATCATTTTGATCCCCATCTGTATGGGTACGATGAACAAAATTTTTTTGAGTTTCAGTTCCATGTATGGGGAACCCCAAAATTATTGTTATTTTTCTATTTTTGTGTGAAAATCTTAATGCGGTTCACAGAATACATCTACTTACCAGGTTTCAATAGTACTCTCAATACCTTCAATACTAGCTCTAATAGTTTCGGAAAAAAGTGGCTGTGACATACGGACGGACAGACGGACGGACAGACAGATAGACAGACATACAGACAGACAGACAAACATGACGAATCTATAAGGGTTCCGTTTTTTGCCATTTGGATACGGAACCCTAAAAAGTAATAGGAGGACGACCATTATTAAATTCGTTACTAGCCAATGGTTGATATGACCGCGTTTGAATTCTGCAAACAAGTTATGAAAAGTCAACTTGGTTCATCGCCAAAAGCAGTTTCAACGCAACACACTACTGAGCATCATAGTACGGAAAGAAGACGGATACGTGTTCATACAATATTGGGCTCGGATGTAAAAAGATAAAAGCGGTGTCAATTAATGGGTCTATAAATTATCAGCCAATCACTAAAAATTCCATGGATTTTTTCAATCTGTGAGTAGAGTTATAAAAGATTTAGTACTTAATAGAGAGGTTATGTACCAACCTACACAAAACAGCTGATTTTTAAGGGCGCTTGCTATTTAATAGTAATCCTTGTCCAGTGTGTTAGCAAAAGTCGTACACGTTAAGCAATATCAGAATTCCGTAGAGACAATGCAGTTGTCGAGGCATATATAAACAAAACAATAAAAAATACTCAAATCACACACGCACTAAACGATACGAGAAACGAGTGACAGATCATAGATTAGGATTCAAAATCTGTCACCTGTCACTGTCAGCATAGATTAAAAATATAGTTGCCAATAACTAATAAATCGATTGGGACGATAACCGATATTATAATTTCTATTTATTTTGTTGATATTTTATTTTTTACTGTTGACATTATGTTAATGTATTTAATAATTATTATGATTAAATCAGTTATCTGGTGTCTGGTGCAAGAGTTTTTATATTACATTGTTTGAACTCATTAACGTTAATCGATTATAGTAATCAACAACCAATTTAATTAGTGACTTAAACTTATATTTAGATTTCTCGTTTTCTAGATTGTAAATTGAATCAATTTTTACAGCTCGAAATAGAAAAATATAACGCTTTTTTTAAAACGTATTTCAACTTATTACAGTTAGGCCCAGAAATCTCCGTCTCCTTTAGCCGAGTTAAATGCATGGTGGCAAAACGAAATAATTGACAAATAAATGAAATATATACTCTAGTATGTAGTTTATAAATATTGTTAATGAAAGTGGCTACTTCGGGAAATTTATAGTACGCCCGGCGCCCTGATCACGATGACCGGTGACTTAGGCGGTAGGACCCTGGGATTTGAACATAGGATTTAATTATCTGCGGCTGAATACACTACGACCAGACCAACGAGGCAGGCAGATACTCTATAATGTGTTGCGTTCTAAATGTAATCTACAGATTTTGTGTCATTAAGTATCAATTATTATTATCTATTAATTACGGAGCCAGTCAGACACAGCCGAGATACATTTAGAAATAGTAAACAAAACGTGTGTATCTTGTCTTGGTTGGGGTGTACTTGCGTACAATACTTCGACCCTTCAGGATCTTTCATCTGTACTTAACCCCATTGGTTTTTAATCTATCCCTAGAGCCCTGAATAAAGTCTGCACATAATCCAGTACGCTTCTTAGGGGTAGATCCTTGACAGGATGGCAATTCTGTGTCTTGCCATTACTGGCCATGCATTTACATATTATTTGCAGCATTGTTTCATTTTCTTCCCCACAGGTCCTGTAGATCTGGCTATTCGACGGTCCCAGTTTGTATAGGTGATAGTTGGTGCCGTAGTGGCCCGTATATTTTATTAGTCGTAGCTGGTTTCTGGACCAGCTGTAATCTACTCTCTTTATGAGTTGTTTAGATCTGTTGAGTGTTTTAGTTCCTTAATTTAGGTGCACATTTGGTGGTGCTAAAAAGTGTGTAACATTAATTGTGTATTTTTGCAGAATTGGAACACGTGCCATGTGACGGCGCTGTGACCGGCCCCTACAGCAGCGTGGCGGGCACCACGTTACCCATTCTACTGCTGACGGCACTCGCGACCACAGTTGCGGTGTAAGCGTCACATCAAATAAATGTTTACGTAAATTATATAATAGAAGTAGATAAATTATTTATACAAACTAGAACAATAAAAATGAAAGTAAATGTTTTAATACTTCACGAATTATCATAAAATATCAAGTTGTAATGACGCTTGTCTTTACTCTTTTAATGATTCAACTGTTACTAGTACTTACTAAATAACAGTTGAATCGTTAATAGAGTAACTGATATTCTTTTCTCTTTTAATGATTCCACTGATACTTAGTACTTACTAGGTAACATGTACGTATTAAACGTAACAGTTGAATCGTTAATAGAGTAACTGATATTCTTTTTTAATGATTCAACTGTTACTTAGTACTTACTAAGTAACAGTTGAACCCTTAATAGAGTAATTGATATTTTATGAGACGACTTAGATCAGTATCTATCGCAGGTGACATTTCGAATTTTAATAATCGGCTACTAAAATAATAGAAGTAATGGTTGTATTAATTATCTATACTTTAATCACAGTCTTAATCACAGCACTGTCGTGTGAAATGGGAATCGCAATTCGAGTGAACTATTGTGGAAAAATTGACAATTGAACTATTTGTGGGTCGGAACGAGAATGAAGAAATACGAATAGTACGTTAAAGGAAAAATGGACTTCATTGAAAGTTTAACAATATTAATTTCTTTCTATATAATAATATTATATTAATATTGTAGAAATACATAATATATGTTGGATGTTAAATAATTTAGTTTATGATGTTCCTGTACTAGTTGTTTCGAATGTTTGGTGTGACATGTATACCGAGATTATTTATAATATTGATTCTGGAACCGTTAGGTACTAATTGTATCACAAGTTGTAATTCTATGATCTGGTATGGTATTGCTCTTAAATGTGTGACGTTAAAAAAGACACAGAGTTCATGTTTTTCTGTATTTAATAGCACAAAAAATATTAGTTGCATTTGAGTACAGAAGAATGAAGATAGAACGGTACGTATGATGAGATAGAACGGTACGTATGATGAGATAGAATTAAAGAGCTGCTTTTGATGGCATCATCATCATATCAGCCGGAACACGCCCATTGCTGGACAAAGGCCTTCCCCAAAGATCTCTTTAAATTGCAGGCCTTGCGCTATCCAGCGACTTTCAGCATGGCAAGACTTCGATGGCATGTTGGAGAAAAATACGTAAGTCTGTACATTTAAGGTAATTTCTTTTACCTAAAACGCACAGTCTGGACATGATACTGAATTACTAATTGACTATAAGTTTACATACTACGCAAAAAACTAAAGTACCATAAAACTGAGGACCCGGAGAAACAATAATTGCTTTTGTTGATAATTTTTTACATATAGTTCGACGTCATGGATATTGAGTGTTATATGATTACTCTTTATTTACTTATGTATATTGTGTGAGAGTTTCTGTTCTGACCTTGTTATATATATGTAGTTAGTACTTTCCGGTTCCAGTCTTAAAATCACGGTATACGTACCTTAGTTAATGTGTATCATTTATGTTATAAGTATGAAAGTATTGATGTCGGCGGTATCTTATAATACATGTGCATATAAGATATTATAACTAGACAAATATTACACGTCGGCTTTGATTGTTAAAGCGTTGCTTACCCACGACAGACGGAATCACTATACATATCAAAGTGTGCCTCTGCTTAAATAGCAAAGAAATATCTTTATCGTAGCAAAATTTTACGATTTTATATTAATTATAATGGAAATATAGAAGTCAAGTGTATACTGTGAGATGAATTTTTATCAATATATTTATTACTATTGTATTTAGTACGCTAATATTCGTACCACTTGAGAATCTTATGAACTCTTATGACTTCGAACAGATAATAGTATATTTTGTGAATAGTCCCTTCTTAATTATAGATTGCGATATTCTGAGTGCTGAGTAGACTTATCTATGTACCTTACTGATAAAATATTAAAATAGGTAAAGCACAACGTACCGTCAATCTAGTACAACTAAGTCACATATCATATTATTAAAAAAGTAATACCTAATTATTATATTTTATTTCGTACAAACGTCTACAAAATATATTGGGAGCTTAAACCAATTTATCTTTAATATGTATGTGTGGAAATTCTATACAGGAATGTTAATCGTCTTCACAATAGCAGTGAATTCCGAAACAGTACGTAATTTGTAGCTTAATAATGCTTTAAGTGAAATATTATCTTATGAACGTAGTAACAAGTTTTATACTTTAACATAATATTTGTACTAAAGAAATGTTAGCGGTAATAAATATTTATACCTATGCGATCGTCAATTACTATCCTTGAACAAGAATGAATAACGGACTGGATACCGGAAGAAAGTGACCATATGACAAAAATATTATACGTAGGATTGATTTATATTTATGAAATAACCATAAATCCTTACCTTGGCAGTATTCCAATTCCTGTTATCCTAAACACTGTTATTATAGATATTGTTCATGATTACATAATGTAGTTTTATAGTTTGATAACCGCCTCTATATTTTCTTACTAACCCTGCCCCTAACAGTAATCTTCTAACAAAATATAGGGAATATATTAGAATTATTTAACATTGCACAACACTCGCTTTCTTGTTGAATTAAGCACAATTTGAGAAGTTGTATGGGATAGCTTTAATTAGTAAGAATAAGATGTAAAGTGATCTAAGTAAGGATTGTATTATAAGTAGCGATTTCTACTTAAGACGTGTTTAAACCAAACTATTGTTTAGGACATATTGTTATACAATGCTTCAACAGATAAAAATAAAGATTATATTTTTTAGAAATATAAATAGCTAGTTACGTTTCATTCATCACATTATGTAAAATAAAAGTATTGCACTAAATGTACACGGTTAAGCTTAAAATAAACTGCAATATCTATTTATGTCAATAAACTATTGTTACTTATGTTTATAAGTTTATGTGCAATGCACTTCATAGAGTAAATCTAAACATAATAAAAAGGTAACACATTGCATAATCATAAAAGTATTAAGCTTTTATGATGCCCTGAAACTTATTAATGTTAAAGGAAAAAGTTATTCGGAGAATCCTGTATTTGACTTTTGCAGGAGATTCTATTACTTATATCTAGATGAGAAGATCTGTATAATAATGTATTTCTTTATATTATATTGTTATTAATTTATTATAACATTCAGTGTTCAAATTTCGTTGACACTCTCGCTTGTCTTAAATGTATTGTGTAGTGTAGTATACTTTGTCTTCATCCAAATACAACACAGACTACTTGGTTTGATTAAAGAACATTTACTTATTGTAAAACTTATTTGATAATGAATTTCTCATTTTTCTCTGATAAAGACTAACTGCAAAGTAATGTATAACCTATGGATTCGTCATTGTTCGTTTGGTTTACCTAGATACATATGTCAGCTTTCTACATGTATACACAACTATAAGGCCTCGCCGGTTTACATAAAATTTAATTGTGAATGCATTGAGAAAAACTGCTACGGCGTAACAGCGTAGCAATCTTCAACATTAGCAACATAGCGTACCAGTTTGAGCTGTTACAGATGAATAAACGTTGAAATCTTGCAATTATGGCGTAGTAATGTAGCAATATTCAAAATTATTAAGATGCAATGGCCTAACAACGTAGAAATCTTCTGAGCTGATACAACCAGCGTAGCAATCTTCATTTTAACCGGCTTATACGGTATTATCGTCTAGCAGAACTAAGAGTCTTCAAGACTATTGAACCATTACATTATTCAAGACAATTGAGCTTTTATTTCCCAATGCTGTAGAATGTTCTCCTATGACATATGCTGATGTAACAATGTAGAAACCATTGTCCGGTAAAGTAGCGGAAACCTGTAAGGCTAAATGTAAATGTCACGATAGTAAAATGTAGGAGCCTTTAATATGCTATGGACTAACAGCGTGTCAGCGTAACAAATGTCTAAGATTATTGAAACTAGTGAATAGAAATCTAAGAAGTTAGGCTCCTACTCGGTTAGAGCAATGGTAAGACTTTATAATTTCCAAGATTATCCTGGTTTATGGCGTGACAGAGCGACAATGCGTTTGAGCATCTACTCGGTTACAACGTAAAATATTGAACTGTTACGGGATATAAGCATGATTACAGAACTGCTAAGACTTTATCATTTCCATGGTTATTCCGTCAACATTCCGCTGAGTTTGTGAAGTTTTCAAGTAGCTACGTTTGACAATGTCACAATTAGTACAATAGTAACGCTTAATAAAACAACATACAATCTTTGTATTGCTGTATTGATCCATTTTATAAAAGTTCTATAATGCGAGAGTGTTATTTGATTTGTAGTGCAACGATTATTTGTCATTTGTTTTCAACAGGCCTAAATTTATTTGGACTTATTAAGTATTATTTACAAATGTTATTCTTTACATCCTATCGCTGCAAGTCTAAATCAATACGTACTGTTTGTTAATATAATATTAATAGTATACTTGTTGAATGAATAAGCTACTCATTAGTTGTAGTGTATAGTATAGCGATAAGACTTAGATTTGATGTGATTGCCATTAGAATTTTATGTAACTAAACTGAATTTCTCTTATTTTCCACTACCTGTACCTACATACATACGACTTTATAACCATATTTCTAAAATAGACATCAGATAATGAATATAGTAATGCGTATACCAAATAATCATAAACATGTATTTTACGTAATAAAGTTCTTAAGTGTGTAGTCAATTAGATAAATCTACAATGGTATTATTTGTTAGATAAAATAAATGTTCAATGTTATTTGTGTAAAAGCTTATATCTGTTATGCAAGAGATTATAGTATGTACTGCTTTACAAATTAGGTGCTAATTCGATGTGTGTATACAATATACATTGGTATGCACTTATTCGTTTTTATTACTGAAATTTAAAATGCGAATGACGTCGACAATATAAGCTTTATATTTTGGATTTCAGATGTCGTATGCTCTTAGTGCTTTCTGTAGACCATAATTCAATGTTTTGTATGTTTACTTCACGAATTAATATAATCGTTCGTAATAATACATTGCTATCGAAATTAGTTTTATTATCATAGAATTTGAATGTATTGAGTCAATACATTTATTTATAAAAAATAGTATTTTCATCATTATGTAAATTCGTTTGTACAGTTGCACAAGGTTTAGTTCACAGTAGATAATATAAATATCTTTTTTTCAAAATACTGTTAGAATATAGAAGTTATTTTGCTTTTAAATAAGTTCTTGTTTATTATCCCTATCAACAAATACTCATTAAAAATTTAATTGAAACTGGTTTTTTATTGAAACTTTTTGGTCTTGTACTGTTGTAGGTGATATTATGATAATCGCAGGGTGGTATGGTAACCAAGGAGTCGCATGGCACGTTTGAACTGCACCTGTGGCCAGCTACGATTCAGTGACCTCTTTGCTGAAACTGATAGTTTTATCTGTGCAATTTTGGATGAAGTTATATAAACAAGAAACTTGCAAAGGCATATTCTGAAGACTGGATGTCTTTCGTGCATGTTATCGTCTCTCTGTCATTGTTTTATACTTGCAAATGGCATATATTAAACGGCCAGATACATCATCAGCTTGCTCTTCGATATGGCCTTGTTTCCTAAAAACTGCCTTACTACTCGTATACTGGTATCGGTCTATCATCACGGGTAGGATTGCTGTTGAAGAACAACTTGAAATATTTATAATAGATCGACAGGATGCTAGACAGTGTTGATGGTTGGTGTTATCATCTCACATGATGATAACATTTTAGAGGCAATATAATTAAAAATTTGGACTTGCACATTGTCAGCTTGTGGGATCTTAACACGGCTATAATTATGCTGATATTCTTTCTGTCAATGGAGTTATAGGTGAAAAGACACATAAAGAGGATTATGGCGGGTGGTTAGGACAAAGGTCAGATTCAAAAAGCGCTGCTTTTGGACGTAACCAAAAAGCACCGCTTTCTGAATTAGGTACTATCTGGAGATAGAAATTTCAAGTGGTAACGCTTAGGAAGTAACTAAGTTATAGCTTAACGAAAGAAAATCAATAAAGTTTATTAATAATATTTATATAAAAAATAAGATATTGTTATTTATTATGCTCGGTTATCAAATGTAAATGATAGGAGTATCTTGTAGAACTTGCTTAAAATTAAGCCAACAATCGCAATACTATTGATAATAGAGGTAGGTAGTAATTTTCACATCAGAACCTCACTAAATGTTATTAAGAGTTTTTTGTCTGTTATTCAAATCAACCAAAGAGGCTGTAAACAGTGGTACAAATACCGGGAAATATGAATGTTTTACAAAAACAAATGAAACCAATGGTGGCAGCTTCGCGCCAAGGTAAACCGGAAAAAGAGCTTGTGAGCTTGTTTTAGGAGCGCCATCGAAGGTTAGAAAGCAATCGTAGTTTTTGGTGTGAATAGTGGAGGAAGGTTCTCCACTATTTCTTATTTTTTTTAATAATAATAAAATCCTGGGACATTATTCACACACGGCCATCTGATCCCAAACTAAGCAGAGCTTGTACTATGGAAACCAGATATCTGATATACTACATATAATATTTTTCTTTTGTAAATACATACTTAGATCTATAGATAATTTACACCCAGACTCAGGACTAACAGACATGTTCATGCACACAAATATCTGTCCCGGGTGGGAATCGAACCCACGACCTTCGGCGTGAAAGGCAGGGTATCTACCAAACATGCCAACAGGCCCGTCGAAAAATATTATTGACATCAAAAACTACGATCACTGGTTTGTTTTTGAGAAGCATTGATTCAGCGGCTCTACCGGCTAAGTCGCCGAACATCTATTTCTTAAATGGCGATCAAATAAATAAAGGTTAAAAATTACTTTTTAAAGCGGCTTCAACGTTGATCATCGATTCCGGACCATTTAGGACGTCACATATGCTCACGGAAACCGATTTAACGACTGATTAAGTCATTTTTAACCTTTGTTTGAACGCTATTTAAGAAATCGATGTTCGGCGACTTAGCCGGTAGATCCCCAGTTGAGGCAATGTTAATTGTTACTAGTATTACAATATTACGAGGGTTCGGTGATTTCAGTTGGGTCTTGAAAGCTGTAACAGTTCTATTTTCATACATTTATATTATTATTGATAATGTTCGGATGGTCCCAGAGTGCGTAGGTATTCCAATAACAAATATTATACTAAGACTATAATTCTATTTTTAATGAAACTAGGTGAATGAACCAGAAAGTATATAATGGATACCTACTTCAAGCAGCTATCAATGTTAGACAATAAATACCATAATGGAGGTTACCTTTTAAAAATTCATCATTATCTGAGTAATATTCACAATCATTCACTTAAGCTAATTACTATGGTTCAAACTTAACCGTGAATATAAGTTGTATATATCTACTGATATCTTGTTACTTGAGACTGGCAACTTTCCAGAGATTTTCTAAAGTAGGTTTTAATTCTACAATAGTACGGAAAAATATGTTGTTACTATGCAGCCCGTGTTGAAGATCAAGAATGAATTGATATTTGATGAATGATATGAGATGATGGAACCATTTTGCCCCACCGGCCGTCGGTTCTACCAGCTGTCTTAAGTTGTAAACCTTCGCGAGCGTGTGTTGCCAGTCATGACGTATGGAAATTCCAATAACAAATAAATAATAACACACAATCAAAGTACTTACCTAATGTTTATATAAGAATTGGCTCAGAAAAATAAGTTTGAAGTTTGAGAAGAATACGAAGTATCATGAGCGAATGACACGAATATCAATAGATAATACAACATTGAAGTATTATTATAAATAGTTTGACTCAGTTAATAGTGAAACTAGTTGTTGCAATTATAACCATTACTATTTCCATCATAGGTGACAATCATATTAGACGGATCATTCCCAATTTAAATTAACTTCTATCATTAAAATCTATCAGTAATATGAATTCTTTAGGATATTTTCTACTAAAAGATTCCAGTTTAGGATGATTTTAGTATCGAGTTGCATACACATGATTACCTACATAGTAAGAGATAGTCAGTGGGATAATTAATTGGATGTACTGTGTATGTACTGTATACATAAGCCATTGTCTCATTTTTACAATTATTCTTCTATTATCATGTTAACAGGGTAACAATAAAATATATTTTTATGTTTAAAGCGTGCTTTTGTAAGGTGTACCTAGTATCTGTGCTTGTACTAAGTTCATAACAACTATGATATATAATATGTACTTCTTCCAACTACATAACGACATGGGGTGGATCTTTAGTACATTCACGCTTGCTGTAGAAAGCGCCTAAGAGCGTTAATTAATTACAGTTAAACAATTTTTTTTTAAATTATAATATCCTATTATTCATACACGGCCATTTGATCCCAAATTAAGTAAAACGTGTATTATGGAAACCAGATACCTAACTGATATCTTACGTGTACTACTTTTCTTTTGTAAATACATACTTATATAGATAGTTACACCCAGACTCAGGACAAACAGACATGTTCATGCACTCAAATATCTGTCCTGGACGGGAGACGACCCCACGGCCTGCGGCGTGAAAGGCAAGCAATTACACAAACATGCAACCGACGACCCGTCAAAAATACTAAAACAACACTTCTTGAAGTTTATCTACTCTTATAGGTAAACGACGTAAACAAGTCAATAGTTCTATACCGCTGAAATAAAATTGCTATTCTTGCAATAAATATATATATGATATATAATACTAGCTGTGCCCCGCGGTTTCACCCGCGTTTAATTTTATAAATTATCATAGCTCCTTCCCCGTAAGTGATAGCGTGATAATATGTAGCCTATATGTTGACCCGATCTCTTAGTAATATATATGCAAATTTTGAAGTAAATCCATGCAGTACTTTTTTAGTTTAGCGCGGAGATACATACATACACACAGACAAAAATTCTAAAAACGATATTTTTGGCTTCGATAGTTATTGTAAATTATGCCCCAAGTACCTATCTTTTAAAAAAAAATCAATGTACAGTTTTGACTTTCCTACGATTTTATGCTGTGTCCCGCGGTTTTACCCGCGTTAAACTTTATGAATTATCACAGTTCCTCCCCCGTATGTGATAGTGTGATACTGTACCCTATATGTTGACCTGACCTCTTAGTAATATTCTTGCAAAATTTGAAGTTAATCCATGCAGTACTTTTTGAGTTTAGCCCGGATATACATACAGAAAAACAGACACACAGACAAAAATTCTAAAAACTATATTTTAGGCTTCGATATCGATTGTAGATCACGCCCCAGGTATCCTTTTAAAAAAATATTCAATGTACAGTTTTGACTTTCCTACGATTTTATTATATATAATATAATATAATCGATGTGACAATGAATTGAAACTGATTACTCAAAAGCTCACTAGGTACTGAGACCTTTATAATATACGTATACATAGATATGCACATGAACACAATAAATTAAACACATTACCCTTAAATAACATAATTAGATAAACTAACACGAAATGCTGCAAGTCTTATAATTGTTAAATAGCGTTTCTTACTAATTATTTAGAAAATAAAGCTGTATGATCGTTAGGTATCTTGTTGACAATAATAATGATAGTAAATATGTTAAGAGAAAGACACTACAAGCTAATATAATACTGTCAATACTTCAGTCAATAAGGAGCTTTAAACCAATAATGTGTGACGTTGTATTTATATCGCCAGAAATGGAAATTTCTTCCATATCACCTGGATGAATGCTCGTCAATCATCTATAACTTTTTATATACACTACTACTCTGCAGAATCAATTAACTGCAGAGGTATTTCCGATCCGATATGACTTAGCAACCCTCAAAGGCCTGTAGCCTATTCCTCTTTAATGGGCTGTCAACGCGCTTGCAGTCCTCTGGTGATGCTAGTCTCAATGGGCGGCGGTGATAACTCACCATCTGGTGACCCACTCGCTCGTTTGTCTTGCTATTATTAATAAAAAAACTTACTAGTAGGTACTAGTTTATAATTCAGTAAGAAAAACCGTCGAATGTCTAAATGTATTTTATGCCTATTTAAGGTACAATTGTAAGTAGGCTGCCTCGTTGGTCTAGCGGTAGCGTGTTCAACCGCAGAAAATGAGGTCCTGGGTTCAAATCCCGGGTCGGGCCAAAAAGTGATACTGGGATTTTTCCGTAAAAAGTAATTTCTCAGTATCAGCCCGAAGTCTGGAAGTTGGCGGTATTACACCCCCGTGCCTCGGAGAGCACGTAAAGCCGTCGGTCCTGTGCCTGATCTCTTTCCGGTCGTGTCGCTAGTCGTCCCATCGGATCGGGAGAGTGATGGAATAGAAAGTGCCCCTGTGTTTGCGCACACACTTGTGCACTATAATATGTCCTGCGCAATTGGCTAATCTCCATTGAGAATGGCCGCCGTGGCCGAAATTCGGCCGGGAAGACATCATCATCACAATAGTAAGTAGGTATATGAAGGTACTACATGTTTGATTGGAATTGGATAAAAAATAAAACAATTGAAAAGGTAAGTACATTCATTTATTGACAAATATCTAGAGCGTTAACATTTAACGCATTATCTTAATGCATGACTAGATAGTGATACTGAATCGGTAATAGTTTTTTTATCGTTTCAACAAATAAGGACACCAACTACATTACTCTAAATATACGGCAAAAATATTAACGTTTTAGTACTTAATGCTAAAACTGGGAGCTATAGTTAAGATAACATGTTTGTACCTACTCGTAGATTTAGCTTAATTATATTCAGAAGATACTGACAAACTTTAGCTATTAGTTACACCTCTTTGCAGCGATTACTGTTCGCTCTTTAAGCTCTAATATGGATGCGGACACGCGCTCCTTAGATCCGGATAAATCTGTTATCGAAACTTAGTTAAACTAACACTTAAGAGACATGGATTGTTCAATGAAAATTTGCATCTAAGATGGTTCTAGACTCGCCCCTCATGGCGGGAAAATTTATAAAATAAGTGAAAATTGATGGACTAAATCTAAAAGTTACAATCACGATCGATAATCTTTACTTAATTATATCCATCGCCATTGACATAATTATAGTATGTTATATGTAACACTATTAAAAATAACTATATTACGTACATCCAATAAGTAATTAGAGTTTGTGATTCGAAGTTGAAACCAATAATTTTATTTATCCGGTCTATAAATCTACGATACACCGATTTAACGAGTAACACAGAACGTTGAATAAATCAATTTTGCATTGGAACATCATCTCTGAAGCCAAAGTCGAGGGCTATTGAATAGCGCGTTTCATATAATTTACAGGTCATTTAATCCGCAGATCAGGTCAGCGTGCTCGATATCCTCCAAAGGAAGGGGGGCGAAGGCTAGGGTGACAGAGTTGTGGTATCGTCCCGTGGACACCAGCCGTACCACAGTATCTTCACAAGCGATGAAAGCAGGACGCCGTGCTGAAAAGAAACCATCATCACACATCATCTTAGACGGTAACTATAGCCTCATCTATTTATATGAAAAAACATAAATGAATTGGAATAGATAATAGACAACAAAAGAATTAGGACAAGGCCCTGTCATCCACCTTCTACAATAAATTTACATTTCAGTGCGGAAATATCCGCCTACTAAGATCAAAAGTGTCATGACAATAAAACGCATTGAAGTGCAAATATCGAGATGTTAGGCACGTTTAATTATAGAAAATGGCAGTTCGTGTCACGGGTTCGATTCCCGCGCCAGACAACTATTTGTGTGACTCATAAATAGTTGTCTCTGAGTCTGGATGTAATTTGTGTCCGCCCATTATATGTACGTTTGCAAAGTAACCCGCGACACAGGGATTAGGACACCTAGTGCGGGCGATGTCTTAAAAAAATGTCCTTAAATAGCTAAATAAAATATTCAAACAAACGTTACACCTACGTATCTATTTGTATCGAAACTGTTGACAAGCTAGTACTAATACTAGCTACACAGTATGTTACGTAAATAACATTATTCAATTCGTGAAACATTTGTCAAAATAGCTGAGCAACTTATATCAACAAGCATAGACTTGTTATTATTCATGAACTATCCAAATTTCAGTCAGCCAGATCGTTGATAGCGTAAGTAGAATATTTTGTCTTTGTATCTTTGTAGATATTGTGCGCGCTGTTTTTGTTCCCTAAGGCAAAACAGTCGAGATAAAAGAAAGATTTCGCGAAAAACCATTTAACCAAGCATTAAAATGATCAGATTATAATAAAAATGTTGGTCTTAAAATATGATTATTATTTACTAGTTGTGCCCGCGGTTTTACCCGCGTTAAATTTTATAAATTATCACAGTTCTCCCCCATAGTCTATAGCGTGATAATATATAGCCTATATGATGACCCGACTTCTTAATAATATTCATCTAAAACTTGAAGTAAATCCATGCAGTACTTTTTCGAGTTTAGCCCGGAGAAACAGACAAAAAGTCTAATAACTATATTTTTGGCTTCGATTGTATATCACGCCCCAAATATCCTTAAAAAAATTTATTCAAAGTACAGTTTTGACTTTCCTACGATTTTATTATATGTATAAATGAATAAAGCATCTTGGTTAATGATCAGTTTAACGTACATAGTTTATGATATTGTGATCGCGTTTCACTATATCGGGTCCATAATAGCAAGTAACAGGTTTTAAAGTTACGTTTAAGCCTGGCCTTTTCAGTTTTTACCCGATTTAATAATAAAAATTTTAATTTTATAATAAAAATCCCAAAAAAATGCGAGTCAATTATTTTATGTATCTATATTTGTGTTAATGCAGCTAACTTAATGTGCCATGTTAAGATTTTTAAGGTAACACGAAAACTGTAGTATGATCTGTGAAGTATATATGTTAACCATTAAACTGGGAGTTGATCCAACCGACACATGATACTATATTCCTTTTCTAAATCTTCTAGGTTAACCACAAACAGTTCCACAGATACAAATTTTTTATACTAATCGTGTGGACATTATTATTCGTACAAACAAAAATTCTAAAACTCTGAACTACTGCTCTGCAAAAACATACACGTGATGGTAAGCGGATAACATTGAGTTTAATACGCATCATTCCTCCGTTGCGTTGCTGACCCAATCCTTTAGTCCAATGTGAATCACTCATACCCAGCAACAACACATTGAGCTATACTTGCTCGCTTGTTAAGGGTTCCTTCCTTAAACAAGCGAATAAACGTATAGCGAATATACTATCTCAATCCTGATAATATTAAAAAGCCAACGATATAACAAATGGCTTCATTAGTTATACATAGTGCCTACCATACATTTTGTATAGCTAATAGGTCTTTACCTATGAAATTGCCGTTTTGTATGAAAAAATTTAAACGAATTTTTTTCATGAATTTTTTTATTTGTATTAATCGAAGTAATCACCCATGCAATCAATGCATCTTTGCCATCGCAGTGGCAGTTTATTGATGCCCTTCTTAAAGAAATCAGCTGGACGGGAGGCAACAAATTCTTCAAAGGCATTTTGTACTGCCTCTCGGGTATTGAATTTTTTTCCCGCCAAGAAGTTATCCAAATTCTGGAAAAAGTAGTAGTCTGTAGGCGCAAGGTCTGGTGAGTAGGGCGGATGACGGAGAGCTTCCAACCCCAGTTCTTGCAACTTGGAGACCGTCTGCTGTGCAGTATGAGGTCGCGCGTTGTCGTGCAGGAGCAGCGGAGACGAGCGATTGACCAATGCTGGTTGGAGATGCGCCAGCTTCTCCATCATTGTGCTCAGTTCTTCACAGTACACATCTGCAGTAATGCTCACCCCGTTTGGTAAGAAGCTGTGATGAATCACACCGGCGCTAGACCACCAAACAGTGACCATCACTTTTCTAGGGGTAAGTTTTCGTTTAGGGCATTGTTTAGGTGCTGAACCAGGATCCAACCAACTTGCTGAGCGCTTGCGGTTATCAAACAGAATCCATTTTTCATCGCAGGTAACAATGCGGTTCAAAATTCCTTCATTTGTGTGTCTGTTGAGCAGTGCAAGGCACGTCTCGACGCGTACTTCGCGCTGGCGATCATTGAGTTCGTGGGGCACCCATTTGTCAAGCTTTTTTACCTTGCCAATTTGACGCAAATGGACCAATATTGTTTTGACGCTAACGTCGAAAGCTGCTGCTAATTCAGCCGTAGATTGTGTATCATCAGCTTCCACAACCGCCTTTAATTCGTCATTGTCGACCAAAGTCTTCGGACGACCGCGAGGTTCATTTTTCAGGTCGAAATTTCCAGAACGGAAGCGAGCAAACCAATAACAGGTGGTGCGTTGGTTTGTAGTGTTAGCTCCGTAAACGTCGTTGATGTTGCGTGCCGCTTGTGCCGCGTTGCTGCCACGACGGTACTCATATTCCATAATTACTCGAATTTTTAACGTATCCATGATGACGAAAAAGATTGAAATGCGATGAAAATGTAACACTAATCAATAAAGAAATGACTACTTTTGGAAAAAAGAATCCATGTTTTTAAAATAAAATTAATTTGAAATTAGAATTCTTAGCCAAACAAAAATTATTTTGATTTGAAATGGCCAGTACTGCAGAACGGCAATGTCATAGGTAAAGACCTAATATATAATGTGGTTAGTAGATAAGTAAATAAATAATTTTAATATGCCAACTCACATTCTGAAGACTTTAAGGAAATAAAACTAGTAAATTAAAGAAAAACCTCCCGCATAATATCGTAAGTCTGTCATACGAGCGACCTATGATTAAATTATCTGAGAAGGTATTTCTACAATAACAAAAGCTACATACATTAGATTCAACCTCAAGAGACCATAATATCCTTAGTTTATTAGGAACAAGAGACAAGGATATTGCTCTTAGAAAAGAAGGCTAAATTCTAACTAAAGTGAATATTATTGGCCTTAATATAAATACACATAGTACCGACGCCAGCACATCCAGCTACTGCTGTGTCAAATTGGCTTAATGTGCTGGCGTCTGTACATATATGCCACTTTGCGTACAGCCGATGACCTGTGGCGTAATGCCTGACCACGTTGCGGCGCTGAAGTGGGTTGAGTACGCACTCTGCATGAATTATGACAGAATTAAGGAAATACAGAGTTGCTCAGGTCTTGCGTTATTCACAGATGATGCAGGTCGGCTACATGGTTGGATCGCTTTTCCAAAGTGAATTCGATTTACGCCTACTGAAAACTTTGTAATGAGTTAGATTTCATAATTTCTATCTACTTTGATACGGTAAGGGAAGGAACATATTCGTTTTGTAATTTATAGTCAATTTCTGTTTTCCGTTTTACTCTGTTCCGTCTGACTTTAATTGAAGGCTGTGTAGATATAGGATGTACATATTAAAATTTGTGTGCCCGAAGACGTGGTTATTTTATACGTGATAACGGTGGTCGGGTGAGAGTTGGTTAAGCATGTAGTTAAAATGAAAAGAACTATTAATTATACCTTCATTAGAGTCCAGTCCACACACACTGTCGAGAACCTCCATTTTAGTGTGATCAAGGCCATTCGCTCCCCCAATGTCCACATAGTCCGGTAAGCCTCGCTTTATGCACTGTAAACACAAATTTAAATTTCACTCATGTACAGACGCCAGCACATCAAACTACCCCAATCTGTCAAATTTTCTCAATTGAAAGTGAACCATATGCTTATGTGATAATGTTGAAAATCTATAAAAGAAATTTGACAGATTGGTGTAGCTGGATGTGCTGGCGTCTGTACCTACGAAGATCAACAAAGAGCGGTTTAAGCTGTTTGATTGTTATATCGATTGTTCGACATCGCTTTTTTTGTTAAGAAACACCACTCGATCCACTTGATTTTTCTTCTATATAATTATTGTCATTTGTTTCATAACATTGATATGTCATAAGCCAGTAGCTGAAATGTGGTGGTTTAATTTAATATTGCTTATCCATACAAACACTGTGCGATATATTACTGAATATGAATTGACATTCTGGTTACATTGGCAGACACCGCACCATAGACAAATAATTAATCTGGCGCTATTATTTATTATGTAACAAATTACTGTTACAATTAATATAATATTTTATATATATGTATACGGACAAAATGGATGTTATAGTTGATTAATGACGATGAAAATATTTTTAATGATTGCCGATAGAAATTAGTAATTTATTAGGAACTTTCAAATTGTGGTTTCAAATAAACAGAAAGAAAGGTAAACAAGTTAGTTATATTTATATGCTAAATAAACTTCCTCGTGATGTCAGATAAATATCTCTAAACTAAGTCTAAGCCACCATAAAAACTTTATTGTGAAAAACGCATATTATAAAATCTTAGACAAAGAGTTAAGTGACATATTGAAGACTTGGGAGTAAATAGCTTTGAGACAATACAGTTATTAAAATAATGAATATGTAATCAATCACAATTTATAAAATATCGTATAAAATTGGTTCAAAGTAAATTAAATTAATTTGATTAAGAACATTCATTTAACATTACAAGTAGTTTTACAAATTTATACTATAACATTCTTTCGTATGACTCAATTTTCAAAACAAATTGACTTAGCAATGAAGTTGAACACGGTTTAAAATGTAAATGATATCTCAATTTGGATTTAGTTGAAATTACTTTACTTCTCTGGGCATTTTAATTGCCTTACGGTGACAGCGGTGGAGCAAAGTTATTAACTTTATTTAACGACAATTTTAGACTAAGAAACATTAATTGTTTTAAAAACGAATGCAAATCAAGCAGTCAACAGGTCCAAATAATAGTCCGTTTTTTAAATTTACGTAGAAATTCTGAATTTGATAAGGTTGAATATTCAGCGGTTTAGAATCCATATAATACAAACGCTCTAAGCTTCCTTTAAATAAACAAAGCATTACTGTATTTTATCCTCGGACTCATTCACCGATTTGAACAGTTGACAATATTTTTTTTTATAATAAGTTACCAAAAAGGTAATGAAATCGTTTATAGAAAGTAACATTATAGATGAGCATGTTGATGGTTTCTAATAAATCATGAAGAAAGGGTCCACGTCAATGTTAAAACTCTTTCATGGGAGCTTGAAGAATATGCTAAAAATGCTAGCAGGTAAAATGGATAACCCCATTTATTGAGCATTGGGTGGAAGTTCCAATATCGACTCTTCGTACAAAGCCTGCTACGTATCAAAAATTATAACAGCATTATTATATATATTTACTAGCTGACCCAGCAGACCTCGTACTTCCTCAATCGATACATAAAAGTAGGTCTTTTACTATATATAATACTAACTATTGTTTTAGAAAACGTTTATATGGGAAAAAGAAAAGGCCTGTTTTTAGGGTTCTCGCGGCTATTACTCAAATTTTTCTCACTTTTTAAACGTTTCCTATACCTCCACGAACATTTCAAGACCAATATATGATAAATCCGTTCAGACGTTTTCGAGTTTTAGCGAGACTAACGAACAGCAATTGATTTATATATATATATATATATATATATATATATATATTTATTTTACACTTTAACATTAAAAACTTACATGATGAATAGTCCCAGTCTCCATTTCAATGAGGCGTCCTTTCTTCATAGTCTGTCCTACGTTGAGATCCAGTACTCGAACAGTGGCGGGGGATACTGCAAGTACGGAGCAGTTCCCAGTCTCTCCATGGTTACGTAACGTGTAGACACCCTCCGCACCAAACAGCATCACGTTACACGCTGGGAAATATAAATTTGTTATCGCAGTATACGTGACTTAGTTCATTATACGGAACGGTAACTTGCAAGCGTGTCACCTTATAGTAATTTATTATAACAATAGTTTTCGCTTGCAGCTTTGCGTGAATGATAATGTCTGCAGGGAAATAAAAAATGACGGGCCTGTTCGCGTTGTTGGCAAATGCTTTTCGTGGATTCAATTCCCACCCAGGACAAATATTTGTGTGCATGAACATGTCTGTTTGTCTCGAGTCTGGGTGTAATTTATCTATATAAGTATGTATTTACCAAAGAAAAGTAGTATATTAATTATCTGGTTCCCATAGTACAAGCTCTGCTTAGTTTGGGATCAGATGGCCGTGCATAAATAATGGCCCAGGAATTAAAAAAAATACAAACCATATTTTAAAAATCTATACTTTTCCAACTCTAGTCTGAAATTTGCCTTAGTTCCAAATGTCAAACACATCGGTTGTGTAGACGAGATATCAATAAGTAACAAATGAGCACTTAACAATATATTCTTTCAAAATCTTGACGGGCCCGTTGGCGTAGTTGGTAGATGCTTGCTATTCACGCCGCAGGTCGTGGGTTCGATTTCCACCCAGGACCGATATTGGTGTGCATGAACATGTCTGTTTGTCCTGAGTCTGGGTGTAATTATCTATATAAGTATGTATTTTCAAAAGAAACGTAGTATATCAGTTATCTGGTTTCCATGGCACAAGCTCTGTTTAGTTTTGGATTGGATGGCCTTGTGTAAATAATGTCCCAGGATATCAATATTATTTATAAATAAATAAATATCTGGGGACAATGTCACACAGATCATCCTAGCCCCAAACTAAGCAAAGCTTGTACTATGGGTACCAGGCGACGATATACATACTTATATACATAGATAAATACTTATATACATATAAAACATCCATGACTCAGAAACAAATATTCGTGTTCATCCCACAAATATTTGCACTTACCGGGATTCGAACCCAGGACCACCAGCTTCGTAGGTTCCTGAGCACTACCAACTAGGCTACGGTGACGGCTAGGGTAGGGTACGGTGAAATATGTAACAGACTTAAGTTGTTGTACACTATTGAAACTAAATATTTTGATATGCGTTAGTTGGTTATTATATATATCTGAGTTTTTTTTTTCATAAAATGCGTATGGTTTTTTTTTAATTTATTAAAACAGTAAATTCCCACCATCTCTCTTCCGTTGAGTGCGGCTTACCTCAATAGTAACTATTTTCCAAATTGGAAGATTTTGGTATATTCGGGCTTCTAGCTCTATCCATAACGAAGTTACAGTTACAGGGGATTGAAATTGCCCTGAGAGCTTTCTAGGAAAGTAATGTGGAAGGCTGTGTTTGCTCGACTTGGCAGAGGCACTCTCGTGTCCGCAGTAATTAGACGACAAGTGTAGTCAATATGAGTTCGTTGTTTTTGGTCAGCAGGTAGACAGGTAGTTTTTTTCCTGGAGTTATCTGACAATTCAGTAAGTATGTTCATTGTGTTCAAATGTATCGCCATAATATAAGATTATTGTAACTTCATAAAACATTTTGCTGTTTTGTTTTATTTATATGACAATCTCCTTGTCTTAACCTTTTAATCCTTTAATAACTTGAAGTACCCTTTTGTATGTTTTACAGTGCAATACTCTACGTATTCAAATAACATTTATTATTATAGCATATCAAATAACCAAAATTGAACAGTAAAATATTAAATTAAATGTTGGTTACGTGGTAAGTAAAATTCTCATTTTCTAGCGTCAAAACAATCACCTGCAAAGCTGCAAACCTCTAAGCGTATTGTTAAAACTTGTCGCTGAAACTAATCTAATATTAAATTACGTAGAACTGTTAATAGTGTGTATGTTTCCACAAATAAACTAGAATTCCGTAACCGTCAATAATCCCCTTTACAATAACAAAACTCTGAAATACAATTAAAATCCACTTAGCATATCTTAAGAGTATCAATTGCATTTTAAATCGGTTGAAATTTTTATTAACTTTCGTAAATGCAAATTACGTAAACTTGTAAGGGAAAATAACTATTTTGGAGTGTAGACATTTCAATAAGGGGCATAGTTATAGTTCAAGACTATTAGACTGCCTCTTTGGGCTATAGCTTTAAATACATATAATGAAGTTTTGGTGACATTTCTCAGGTGAGGCCATCATTTAGCACAAAGAACGTAGAAAAAAAGAGCGTCAAATGTCACATACAACTACTTTTCTTATCTTCTTGACTGGTATGTACAGACGCCAGCACATCCAGCTACCCCAAGATTTTCAACTTTATCACAAAAGCATAAAGTTAATTTTCAATTCGGGAAAATTGACAGATTGGGGTGTCTTGGTGTGCTGGCGTCTGTACTATCAGAAAATGAATTTTTGTGACTCATACTTAAGCATAGTCTTTCATATGTTTTTGATCCGTTAAAACTTACTGATATTGCCGACATTTGACCAGTCTAGAGCTTCTAGCTCCCCATGAACTGTCTATTTCAATATACTTTAATAAAAATCCTTTCAATCTACACGGCTGGTATAAAAAACACTTTAAAGCTGTTCGTCATTAAGCATACAATTAAAATAACGTATCACATTACAATGTCTCCATGGCATCAAGTAGTAGGCGTTTATGAGCTGATAATAAGAGTAATGACGTGAGTCTCAAGAGGGTTTAGCAACACGAGCCTTTCCTTGACAACGGATGTTATTTTCTTTTGGTAGTGATATTTTTCTAACATAAAGAAGAAAACAATCTTAATACTATGCCGAGTCTAACATATGTGACATTAATTCTATACTAGTAAAAGAGGTAGGTTTCTAATTAGTTAGTAGATGAGAGTTGTAAGACTATTAGACCAAAATAATGACTGTTTTTATAAATCAGATTTGGACAAAATTAATATGGTTATATAGAAAGAGCATCGAAAATAAGAAAAAATTGGTTCACAAAATCCGGAGTAATTACGTAATATAAAACACTCAGCCGAACTGCCTCTTTCTTGGTTCAAAATAGAAAGGCCGTAAAATCATTTCATACTTAGTCCGCGTTAGCAAAGAGCAATTAACAAACAAAAATTACCTTAAAACGCTTAGCACGATTATCCAAAATAATATATAATTTACATATTATTTGACGTTTTCTGGGATATTTAATAGTATATTGTTGCACAGAGCGGAAAATGATTTCTCCCAAGTTTGATCGAGAGCTCTAAAACGCGACCTCGCCCATAGGGCTTCTTAATGCCCATTAAGAAGTCCTTTGAGCGAGGTTCATAGTCTGCTTTTATATATAAATCATAATTAAAGTTAAATTACTTCTATTTAAATATAATCAATTTCTAGACAATGTGATTATTAATTGACTACGGTAAAGTTTCAGTCTTTAAAATTTGTCCAAATTTCATTTTTTGCCTGAATGCGCGGCGTTTCCTTTTTTATGCGTTCTATATAAAACTAATAAAACCTTTTCCGTAGACCTTTGTTTCGTTTACAACATTGTGTATAACTAACTGTTCTAATTCGAAATAAATAAAATTTGATGCAGTTTTATTTATGAGCATATGCTACTACTGTATACTGGGCGTTATAACCTTATAGATGAAAGCTGGGTGTATTTTTTAAACGCGATAATTTATGTCAACATAGATCTAACCACTTTAAAATATCTATTTTTATTTGTTGTGATTGTTCACTAATAATTTTTGCCACGCATTGCGGAAGAAGTTTATTGATATAAATCGTATCGACATGTTACTCGATTTTCTTCGTTTATCGTCATATTTTTCCAAATTTGAAATTCTATGTGGTTCTATATATTGCTTGCTTAAATCGGTTGCTAACGAGAAAGGCTAACTAGAAAAACAAGCCAATATATTGTATAAGATACCAATTTGTAGTAAGTATGGCCCAATTAGGTAGCAATTTTACCCCTATCCGGCATAATTAGCGGAACTGAGCCTTATTTAAAAAGGGAAAATTAGGCGACTGTCGGTTTATTGTTATTTCCCAATAATACTGATATCTTTTCTTTCTGATGTTTGATCTTGCAAGGGTCACTGGATGCCACTGGTCGCGGGCAGCACAACACCGGCCACTGTAGAGATACTTGGGGGAGTCCTTTGTCCAGCTGGACGTCTTTCATCTGATATGATGATGACGAAGATAATGAATACTGATTTCTTATGATATAATCACACTCGGAGGTGAATTTAAATATTTTCTTATTTCGAATTTAACACCACAAAAGATTATTTAGGGAGATACAATGTTAAGATATGGTCACACCTAAAGATCTATTGCCACCAGACTTCAGTTATAAACTTCAACGATTTATGGCAGTACCCAACGTTATACGTTTACTGCTTCTCAGGTAAGGAAGAGGCGAGAAAAAGGCGTACTTTTAGGCAGGGTGACAATCAACAAGGACAAGGACCTCCTCCTTCAAAGTAACTTCGGACTTGCACAGCCGTTACCAGCGAGTCCGAAGTTACTTTGAAGGAGGAGGAGTGCAAGGAGTGCAAGCGTACACTTCGGATAAGATTTGAAGAAGTGGACAGTAGCATATGAACCAATGAGAGCGGATACATATCGCTGATGGTTGCAAGGTCCATTTAAATCAAATCGAGGGAGGACAGTCAATATTAAGACGCAAAAGAGAACGTAATATTCATTCTAATCTTGGAAACCGGGTGCCATTTGAAGGCAGTTCAGTTATGGTGTGGAGAGGGATATGTTTGGCAGCTCGTATGGATATATTGCGAATCAGTATATGAGGGATATCTTTCAAGAACACGTCCCATTTAATGAAGACGTCCTTATTCTGATACAGGATATTGTTCGGGCTTATGGTGTTCGCTCAGCCCTTGCACATCTGAACTATATGGGTATATATAACAGAAATGCTTTGCCCAGCCAGATTCCAGATACAACTTGTATAAATCATTTTATGGGACTTGTTAAATAAAAGCGTTCACTCCAGAATTCTGCGAAACAAAACGCATTCCTCGCAGAGTGGCAAAGTTTGTCCCAAGACACGATCGATAACATCATTCTCAGCATACCTAGACGGATAGAATCGTTATTCAGAGTACAAGGGGGAAACCTCATTATTAACTAATGGAAAGAGAAATTTTAACAATAGTTAAAATTTCTCTTTACTTAAATTAAAAAAATGTGCCAATGCCAACTCCAATTAAGGTAAAAGTGCATTTTGCTTTAATTTTGGATATTTTGAATAAAATTTGATTAAGACTTTGTAATATCGATGTGAAATGAAGTCAATTGGATTGTTACTATACGTCTGATTATAATTTTTTTTTCAATATAAACTCTGTTATTTTAATTATGTTAGTCAATTATATACACAAACAAGCCAATGACCAATGTACTTATGCAAGGGTCTGCTCACCCCATATTTGAAATTCAGATTACTGAGAATGAATTTAGCTACATTTTAACTTTTCATTGTAATTCTAAATTATTTTTCCTTTGTCTTGTAGGCAGCAGCTGTTAGCAACCTGCGTGGTTGTTCAAACTGTTGTCGCTTCGGAATGACACACTGTTGTTAAATGACTATATTTGGAGCCAACAGTTTATTGCCATACCATAATCTCAAGTAGTAGAGGCTTGAGTTTGAAAACTCAAGAGATTGAACATTTTCCTTGAACAAGGTGATGAGGTCCCAATTGGAACATTTTAAAGGGGTCAAGTTGCCCCCCAACGCAGTAATATTCAAGAGCGTAAGTTAAACTGTTGGTTATGTCTGCTTAACAAAACTACTCAGGCTGTCAGTATCCATTAACTCTCAAGGTGTTGAACTTTACTGATCACTTTCAAATTATTGCAACTTGCAACTCTCAAGATTTAACAGTGAGGTAATGGTACTTACGTCTAGAATTTTTCAAGTGTCGTATCGTAATGGCAAAGCCTTTTCCTTTCGCAGGCACCTTATACTGGACTAATGCTGCATTTTGTTTTGACACCAGCTTACGTTGTGGCCGTAGGTTGCAGGACTCTACCACTCGATCGTCTTCCCAAGCATCCGCTGGCCAAACTTGCCCGTTCAGCTCCCAACCATCAACCCACTAGGAACAAAATTATTAACAATTTATCACACGGTTTACTTGTTATATTCATTGTTACATTACACATACAACATTAAAACTTGATAAGATCTACTGCTATGATTGTAATATAAGTAGATTATCTTCTAGCGGTACCGGAACCTAGTGCGAAGTGGTATACTTATTAAGATGTGTATATAGAATGTGTACTAGATACTGGAGACTAGCCTTCTGCGCAGGACTCTACGCACAAATACAAGTGAAGTAGTGTCTCTATTCCTTCACTCTCAGAATCCGATGCGAGGGTATCCAATCTGACCAGGAAATGTTCGGTCGTAGGTAGGCCTACTGCTTTAGATGATCTCCAAGTCACTGGCATATAACACTACCAATTTCCAGACATGGGTGCCATTATTGCTAGAGAAAGCGCAACAACACGTTTTGGACTGACCCAGGCTTTGTGCCTAGGACCACACTATTTGCTGTTGAACACCCTATCGCTAGAAAGTAGAAACCTACGTACATTATTCAAGGCTATCTATTATATTATGATGATGATTTTAGTTTAATGCCATGATTAAACTTAAATATTCCTCACTTACGTAGCATATAACTGAGACAAAAACAACAGTGATCCTAGTGAAACAAATCTAAAAATTGTCTGTTGATCAAAGTTTAAAATTCTATCCAAATTTAGCCGTGACCTGAAAAACATTGCGTTAACTGAATTTTTACTGCCTGTTATACGGTGACTCAAACTGAAATGGAAATGACATTTCAAACGCTCGATCAAAAAGCAATTGATGTTTTAGTGCTACAAACCATGACCCAACTTCAACCCATCTAACTTAAATTTTCTCGAAACCTATCATAGTTTTTAGTATGTACTATTTTATCATATAGAATAATACCTGTATGTTCAGCACTACAGTTCTGTCTAGTCAGTTTATGAAATCTAGGGTTAAGGGCATTGAATAGTGTAAATGTGAGCAATACTTCTTTTTTATTTCGAACCAAAATCGGCAACATTAATTTAAAATGTCAGAAATAGCACAGTTATACCATAGATTTAAAAACATTGATAAGTTTAGATTTGAAAAAAATAATTGAGAAAAGCAAAGAACAAAAAGCATCGAGCAGCATTTTTCTATAAAACAACCAAAACATTACCAAATTGCAGCGTAATTCATTAGTTATGAAATATACAAGTCGTGCATATCTAGTGCAGGCAAGTTTTTTTTTGTTCATGCTCAGAAATATCTGTCCTGGGTGGGAATGGAAGACACAATCTGCGGCGTGAATGATGCCAACCGGCCCGCCCCTTTGTAAGTAGTGTTGCTAAAATAAAAAGGTGTTTTGCAAACATCCCCCCTATACAATACCCTTAAATAATGGCACTTAAAGCATCAGTAATAGCATTCAAACGCTACAAGTTGTGGTAATCAAGTTGATTAAAGTGTATCTTCAGAGAATACGCAGATAATTGTTTAGGTGCAAAGACAGTATATCAAATACTAAATTGTCGAACACATTACATGTCTGCCGCAAGTTAGTGAAGCCTATGGTATAGCAACACGTATGTATAACATCAACCACGTTGCCGGCTCCAAATACTTTTCGTATGAGAACTTGCGACGTTATTCACTCGCAGCAATATGAAATCACAATTAAAGAAAAATCGTGCAGCAACAGCAGCCGAGGTTCCCTAGCCCTAGTCGAGATGATCATAAAAATAATGTTATCCTTACAGCGTCTCTCTCATAGAACTAAGATAAATATGGACAGTTTATTTTATCATCCAAAAATATAACATAAAGATATTAAGATATTTTAGTTCATTCCCAACGTATATACACGAACATTGAGTTTAAATTGAAAAAAAAATATCCTGTAAGTTTTCAAATCATGTAAGTCGTCTGTGCAAACTTACTCGTACGTAAAGTTATGTTAAAATTCCTACGCATTCTTATGTTATGAAAACATAAGAAGCGTCTGACTGAGAAAAAATTCAATTAAACTTCGTAGTTTCGTATTACTTTTATAAAATAGTTTTACGACAGTTGCTGAGTTATTAAAACGCATGATGTCATTTGCTGTGCCCAGAACGCGGATAGAAACGTGCAGTGGCGTAACTATACCTATATTTGACGGGCCTGTTGGCGTGGTTGGTAGATCATACGCTGCCTTTCATGCCGGAGGTCGTGGGTTCGATTCCCACCCGGGACGAATATTTGTGTGCATGAACATGTCTGTTTGTGCTGAGTCTGGGTGAAAATTGTCTATATAAGTATGTATTTACGAAAGAAAAATAGTATACGTAGTATATCAGTTATCTGGTTTCCATAGAACAAGCTCTGCTTAGTTTGGGATCAGATGACCGTGTGTGAATAATGTCCTAGGATATTATTATTATTATTATACCTTGGCTCGGGAAATGTCACGGGGTCTAACGTGGTACCATGCAGGCACAGCAGTGGTTTTAAAGCTCAATATAATGTGTTTTAAAAACCCCGCTGTAGTAAAATAAAATCGTGTAGAAATATCGATAGGAATCCTTGAAATTCTTACCAATGCTTATCTACCCGTGACGTTTGTGGAAAGCCCAAAATATAATGTTGTCACGGGCCTGAGCGCGGTTAAATTACGCTGTAGGGAACATACCACATTATCATGCTTTATGAGCTTTCTATTATAGTAAAATATAGTCCCCAGAGATACCCTTAGCTATATTAATATGGTGTTAATTTTTTCGCACCTGAAATATGTACAGAAAGTGCTGCTGATCGTATTATAGTTGCGATAATTTTTTCATTCTTTGTCTTTTTCTTGTGTGGGCTTTGGCTATCGTTGTGCCAGTATTTGAAGTCGTTTAAATAAATACATTAAAAAAAAATATTTATATTAGGTATTTATTCACGTAGACTTAAAAAAACGCTTGTAAATAGTCAGAACATGTTTGTAGTAATATAATTAAGTAGGTTTACATAATTATTTCTAGAGACATAGATATTTAGGAACACGGATTGTATGAAAACATTTATAAAAATTATTTTATAATAGCAATGATATTTAGCTAGCTTGTATTAAGTTATTGTCAAAGAGATTATTTTTAAGTTTAATTATCGAAATTTATAGTTTTAGCTATATTTTTCCTAAATATTGTCTGAATGGTTTTGTCTATATTAAGGTATTATTATTATGGCGGACATTGTGTTTATAACAACGCAACGGTCGCGCTTTAATGCTACCACGGTGATCCGGATAGGGTTTAGGCTTCCAACATAATTAAAACCATATTAAAGTACTTCTTTTGCTGATAAAACTTATTCCCATTATACACATAAATGTATACATTAATTAAGTGCTATGAGCTGTTTTCGCGCTGTGGTAGATGGAGCTAAAGTGAGCTATAATAATTGCTTAATAAAGTCTAGTTGACGTAACTTGAACTTGTAGCTTGTAATTTTATAGTGTAATGTTTTGTCGCGAAGATAATACGTCATTCGAAGTCTAGGAATTAGTAATACGTCAATGCAATTAACTGAAATTATAAGTAGAATAGATAAGCAGCCCTTTGTAAGTAGTGTTGCTAAAATAAAAAGGTGTTTTGCAAACATCCCCCCTATACAATACCCTTAAATAATGGCACTTAAAGCATCAGTAATAGCATTCAAACGCTACAAGTTGTGGTAATCAAGTTGATTAAAGTGTATCTTCAGAGAATACGCAGATAATTGTTTAGGTGCAAAGACAGTATATCAAATACTAAATGGTCGAACACATTACATGTCTGCCGCAAGTTAGTGAAGCCTATGGTATAGCAACACGTATGTATAACATCAACCACGTTGCCGGCTCCAAATACTTTTCGTATGAGAACTTGCGACGTTATTCACTCGCAGCAATATGAAATCACAATTAAAGAAAAATCGTGCAGCAACAGCAGCCGAGGTTCCCTAGCCCTAGTCGAGATGATCATAAAAATAATGTTATCCTTACAGCGTCTCTCTCATAGAACTAAGATAAATATGGACAGTTTATTTTATCATCCAAAAATATAACATAAAGATATTAAGATATTTTAGTTCATTCCCAACGTATATACACGAACATTGAGTTTAAATTGAAAAAAAAATATCCTGTAAGTTTTCAAATCATGTAAGTCGTCTGTGCAAACTTACTCGTACGTAAAGTTATGTTAAAATTCCTACGCATTCTTATGTTATGAAAACATAAGAAGCGTCTGACTGAGAAAAAATTCAATTAAACTTCGTAGTTTCGTATTACTTTTATAAAATAGTTTTACGACAGTTGCTGAGTTATTAAAACGCATGATGTCATTTGCTGTGCCCAGAACGCGGGTAGAAACGTGCAGTGGCGTAACTATACCTATATTTGACGGGCCTGTTGGCGTGGTTGGTAGATCATACGCTGCCTTTCATGCCGGAGGTCGTGGGTTCGATTCCCACCCGGGACGAATATTTGTGTGCATGAACATGTCTGTTTGTGCTGAGTCTGGGTGAAAATTGTCTATATAAGTATGTATTTACGAAAGAAAAATAGTATACGTAGTATATCAGTTATCTGGTTTCCATAGAACAAGCTCTGCTTAGTTTGGGATCAGATGACCGTGTGTGAATAATGTCCTAGGATATTATTATTATTATTATACCTTGGCTCGGGAAATGTCACGGGGTCTAACGTGGTACCATGCAGGCACAGCAGTGGTTTTAAAGCTCAATATAATGTGTTTTAAAAACCCCGCTGTAGTAAAATAAAATCGTGTAGAAATATCGATAGGAATCCTTGAAATTCTTACCAATGCTTATCTACCCGTGACGTTTGTGGAAAGCCCAAAATATAATGTTGTCACGGGCCTGAGCGCGGTTAAATTACGCTGTAGGGAACATACCACATTATCATGCTTTATGAGCTTTCTATTATAGTAAAATATAGTCCCCAGAGATACCCTTAGCTATATTAATATGGTGTTAATTTTTTCGCACCTGAAATATGTACAGAAAGTGCTGCTGATCGTATTATAGTTGCGATAATTTTTTCATTCTTTGTCTTTTTCTTGTGTGGGCTTTGGCTATCGTTGTGCCAGTATTTGAAGTCGTTTAAATAAATACATTAAAAAAAAATATTTATATTAGGTATTTATTCACGTAGACTTAAAAAAACGCTTGTAAATAGTCAGAACATGTTTGTAGTAATATAATTAAGTAGGTTTACATAATTATTTCTAGAGACATAGATATTTAGGAACACGGATTGTATGAAAACATTTATAAAAATTATTTTATAATAGCAATGATATTTAGCTAGCTTGTATTAAGTTATTGTCAAAGAGATTATTTTTAAGTTTAATTATCGAAATTTATAGTTTTAGCTATATTTTTCCTAAATATTGTCTGAATGGTTTTGTCTATATTAAGGTATTATTATTATGGCGGACATTGTGTTTATAACAACGCAACGGTCGCGCTTTAATGCTACCACGGTGATCCGGATAGGGTTTAGGCTTCCAACATAATTAAAACCATATTAAAGTACTTCTTTTGCTGATAAAACTTATTCCCATTATACACATAAATGTATACATTAATTAAGTGCTATGAGCTGTTTTCGCGCTGTGGTAGATGGAGCTAAAGTGAGCTATAATAATTGCTTAATAAAGTCTAGTTGACGTAACTTGAACTTGTAGCTTGTAATTTTATAGTGTAATGTTTTGTCGCGAAGATAATACGTCATTCGAAGTCTAGGAATTAGTAATACGTCAATGCAATTAACTGAAATTATAAGTAGAATAGATTTAATTTGTGTGTGTTTGTATTGGATAAACTCAAAAATTACCTGTCATGGACCTGTTTTTAAAATATCATTCATTTAAAAAAGACTACACCAGCTGGAAGGAACATGGGATATATTTTATTTTCCTAATAAATAGTGCTCCCTGTACAAATACTATAATGTAATAAAATAAATCTATTTAGAATATACGGGCCGGTTGGCTTCGTTGATAGATACTTGCCTCACACATAGCAAGTCGTGTGTGCGATTCTCAGGACAGAATTATTGATTTGTGTGCATAAACATGTATGTTTGCCTTGTGTCTGGGCGTAATTATATATAAGTATGTATTTACAACAGAAAAGTAGAATATGTAATATATCAGTAACCTGGTTTCCATAGTACAAGTCCTGCTTAGTTTGGGATCAGTTTACCCTGAATAATCGATATTTATTATACTTACAATAATAAAAAAAAAACAAAAATGTAACCAAAGGTAACAAAAATTTGCCTTTAGAAATTAGTTATGTATTTGCCGTAATGTACTAATTTTTATTTCTATCTGTTCACCAGTGTGAAACCGGGGCGCGCCACTAGTATGATACGAAAATGTATTGTTTTGATAATTCATCTTTTTAAATAGCCAACTAGATCCAGATACCTACTGCAATACTAGCTGTTTGTTTTGACTTCATTACTTAGTGGTACCTACTATTTTTGAATTCAACGCAAGATTATGATCTATATCCGTCATAGTACTTAATTAATTATTATAAGTAGGTACCTACTTAAAATAATTTATTACGATGACGTATATAGAACACAATTTACCCTAAATGGCACTACCTACGCCTACCACTTGTGATTATTCATAGGTATGAATAACCTCTAGTGCTAGGCGTAGGTGGTGCCATTTAGGGTGAAATACCTTAAATGTATATGTTAACATTAATATGCCCCAGGGTTTTAAAATGATATAGTTGACTTACTTAACGAATACTAATCAAGGGTACTATTCTTAGGAATAAGTATAATAATATCCGGGGACATTATTCGCATAGGTCATCTGATCCCAACTTAAGCAAATCTTGTACTATGGAAATCAGATAATTGATATCTATACAAATAAATAAAATTGGAGTGTCTGTTTGTAATATTGAAATAGCCGGTTTTTACTACATAAATATATATACGGTACATACACCAAAATAACATTTTTAAAATTTTTTGTCTGTCTGCCTGTCTGTTTGTTCCGGCTAATCTCTGAAATGGCTAGACCGATTTTGACGGGACTTTTATTCGCAGGTAGCTGATGTAATAAGGCGTAACTTAGGCTACTTTTATTTTAGAAAATGTATTTTATTTTACTAAAAAAATAAATAAACTAATTAACACGCGGGCGAAGTCGCGGGCACAGCTAGTAGTACATATAATTCTACCTCTTTATTGTAAATACATATTTATATAGATAATTACACCGGCACAGGACGTACAGACATGTTCATGCACACAAATATCTGTCCTGGGTAGGATTTGAACCCACGACCATCGGCGTGAAAGGCGAGCATCTACCAACTGGCCCGTTAGTTCAAAATTATTCCTGCTGCCATGTTCCGCCTACGACCCTCTCACTGTAATCTTTTACCGCGCACTATCCACTGGAAATACCTCCGCAATTAATTCATTCCACAGAGTGGGTAGTGCGAGGTAAAATATTATAGTGAGAGTATTGTAGGCGGAACGTGGCAGCAGGAATAATTTTGAACTAACGGGCAAGTTGGTAGAGTAGAGAGTTAGTAGAGATTCTAGTGAGAGGAATCAATTAATTGGGGAGGTATTTCCAGTACCTACGGTATGATATAGCAACCTCCAAGAAGCGAGGCTATTCCTTTCTTAAAGGCCGGCAACGTACTTGCTGACCCTTCTGGTATTATGAGTGGCGGTGACCACTTACTAACAGGTGACCGGTTTGTTCATATCCCTTGATATGCATATTTTAAAAAAATAGTGCTATTTTTCAAAACCCAATTAATTCATGGTAAAACTCCTCTAATAAAACCTCTTTTCAGAGTTAGAAGCTAGAAAACTCGAAAAAGTTTGAGACATGATTCCGGAATCGATTGTCAACGTTGAAGCCGATTTAACGATTGTTTAAGTCATTTTTAACCTATATTTATGTGAACACCATTTAAGAAATCGATGTTCGGTGACTTAGTCGGTAAAGCCCAAGTATTTTGCTACGTTCTTAATTATGCACGGTGTTAGATATAGCGCGACTAAAACTTATAACAGAGATCTGTTTATTGAAATGACAATCCTACAAATTTATAAAAACAGGTTAAGAGCGATTTGACTCTAATACTTTAGGTTTTGTGCTACATGTATAAAAAACTGTTTAGATAGGTATATAGGACTAAACTTTGTATTACTTATCGTATGGGTGGGCGGATTGAACAACTCTGACACCAGGGTTGACTGGTGTCAGAGTTGTTCAATCCGCCCAGTAGGCCTCTGACATGGCTTAACGAGTGTTGCCTAATGACTACAACCGGGACTGACAGCTTAACGTTCCCTCCGTATCACGGAGACGCTTAGAAATTTTACCACTTTGGCGGTCATCTATCTAAAGACTGACCGCGAGCATCTGGCTATGAGCGGAATTCGTATTGTATGTGAACTAATTTTGAAAACTTTACTAGAAATTATAAGCTTTACTTAATGAATAATATTTTAATTATAAATTAGGTTCAGTTAAATATTTGCCTAAGATCCTGTAATTTTGTAGCCTATAATTTTTACTAGTTATGTATGTACCCCGCGTTTTTACCCACGTTAAAGTAGTTTTGGCGTAAAAGAGTAACAAACATACATCCATACTCACAAACTTTCGCATTTATAATATTAGTAAAATCTAGCGGTTTTGGCAGGGCACACCGGAATAGCTCGCAGATGGTAGATTTTTTCCTACATACTTGACACTTATCGTCATATTTCAGACAATTCACACAATATCTTTATAAATTGTAGCGTATGTGTTATTCTGATGTATAAGCTATATTATTGTAAAGTTTCATAAAAATCCACTCAGTCGTTTTTAAGTGAAAGAGTAACAAACATCCATTAATCCAGACTTACAAACTTTCGCGTTTATAATGTTAGTAGGATTTTAATAAGGAAGTAGGCATCATTTTGAGTTCTTACCGAAACTAATCCACCATTTTCACATGGCACATCCAGATAGTTGAAGATGACTTCAATCCTCTTATCTGGGTCCGCTATCATGTAAATGCCACACACCACGGGGTCATCGGACGGCGACTTAAAGAACAGCTCCCCTTCATCAGACGTCACGAGGAAACAATCTGGAAATAAAAATAATAATAATACCCTGGGACATTATTCATATACGGCCATCTGATCCCGAACTAAGCAGAGCTTGTGCTATGGAAACCAGATAACTGATAGGTAAATTAAGCAGAGCTTGTACTATGGACGCCAAGTAACTTTAAATTACATGTACTACTTTTGTTCTCTAAATACATACTTATATAGATAATTACACCCAGACTGGAGGATTACAGGACAAACAGACATATTCATGCACACAAATATCTGTCATGGGTGGGAATTGCAGCGTGGAAGGCAAGCGTTTACCAACCACGCCAACCGGCCCGTTAAAATGTATTAAGCTTTGGATAAATTAAGTAGAAGAACATGTATTTTTTAATACAATTCTAGACAGTATTCTCAAAAATTTGTAATATATTTTAAAGTTTTCACATTCACTGAAAATAACTTAGACACTATATAGGGTTACGAAGTTTTTATATTCTTTAGTATGAAACATACCTTCCTCGGGATTGATGATACGATGGGTTGGTCGAAGAAAACGTCGTACTCTTGAGAACCAGGAAAGCGCGGGTACAGGATTTCTTTGTCCATAATCTTTCTGGTGAAAGAAAAGAAAATGTTAAGATAAGTGAACGGAAAGTTTTCGACCCTCTTACATTATTTTCTATCACTAAAAATGCTAGCGATTATTTAACATCTAGTAACCGCTTTGTGGTTTCTCTAATGAGAACGGGTAGAAGCGTTTTTCTGGGAAATATGACCTGCCAAGCGGAGCGATTATGACATATCTGATCATGATTCTTGGGGGGGGGGGGGTTTGTCCAGCAGTGGTCTTTTTACAGTTGTTATGACGATGTAAAAGAACGCCAGCATTGCTCATATGAAACGAACAGTGACAACATAGAACTATCAGATTACAAAAACTTCTTATAATACGCCTACAATATTTTACAGAAAATAACTAATTTTCAGATATAAGTATATTAATTGTATGTCATTATGTCTTTTGTGAAAGAAACCGTAAAATAATAATCTAACTTTTTTGTGAAATCATAAAAGTGAAAAAGTCATTGTAGTGAATTGAAGCTTAGTTACCAAAACCTAAGTTTATATTATAAAAGAGTCAGCGAAACCTGACTAACAAACGGATTTGCGATAAGGCATTTTAAAAGCGAAGTCACACTAACGCCACTCATAATAATATTTCAAGATAAATGTTCATTCTGAGTGATTTTAAATGTGTTCGCACTTTTGCCGCTCGTACGTGAACGTCACACAAACGATCTATTGCTGGGAAATTCTTTTGAACATATACAATGCATACAATACCCCAGATATGGAATAAAAGGATTATGTGGATAGTACTCTTAAAGTTATTTTATCAGGTGAAATGGTCTGTCAGTGCCTTGGCGTCTGAATGGGCTTTATTAAAATGTATAAAGAAGTTACTTTGGAAGACTAAGTTATGAATACAAAGGCACTTCCTTTAACAACTTCACAGTTGATACTTGGTCTCGAGTAACTTCAACACATTTTCAGTGAAGACGTAATTTTCGCAAAGTTAAGTGAACCAGTAATATTATCAACGACATTTTTAATTCATTTTTACCTTAGAAAATATGAAAACAAAACTTAAACCTTAAAAATGTTTCAAATTACGGACTGCACGTACATAAATTGATTAATTTTAATCCATACATTTGCCGTCCGTTTTAAAATATATATTTATATATTAATAAAATATATATTAATATATTATTTATATAAAATACTTTACGATATTTTAATTTTACTATAATCTTGCCTGGAGCCAGTAATTAATTTACTTGCATACTAAACATTTATATTCTAAGAATCTGTAGCAAATTTGTAGTTCATTTTATTGTATATCTTATCTTATCTTTGTTGTGTGTGGTCGAAGTGCTGTACGTACACCCCGTACTTGCGTACAGCACTTCGACCCTTCAGAATGTTTTTTACATTTTTGTTATTATATGTCACTGTGTCGTTATTGTTTTGATCATTTTGAACTTTGAACTTTACTATATCATTCTAGATTTACTATATCATTCTAGATTTATAGATGCACACCGGCGCGTGCTAACACAGTGGCACGCATGGCTTGAGTTGCGCCTGAACGCGCGCCAACGTGCCGTCGCATCGGTGCTATCCTGCCTCACCTCGAGGCCTGGGTGGGAAGGAAGGGCGGTTACGTCACCTACAGACTGACTCAGATACTCACCGGACACGGGTGTTTCGGTGAGTATCTGATCCGAATAGGCCGAGAAGTGACGACACATTGTCACCACTGCGGTAGCGACCTGGTCTCGGCCCAGCATACGCTGGGGTCTTGGCCCAGCATACTCTGGAGGAGTGTCCGGCCTGGGGGCCCGAGAGGCGAGTCCTGATCGCAGAGATCGGACGGGATCTGTCCCCACCAGCGATCGTAGGCGTGAAGCTGGTGGGTGAGTCCACGAAATGGGACGCCATGGTCTCCTTCTGTGAGGCAGTCTTGCTCCACAAGGAGGCCGCCGAGCGGGATCGGGAACGAGCTGATCCCGCTCGTAGACGGAGGAGGCGTCGGGGTGGTGGCGGCAGCCGGTAGCCCAAACACCCCTCGGGGCTGCGGTGGTAGTGTGAGAAGTGTCCTCTACTGCCGCCCCGTGAGAGCTGCTCCGGGAAGAAAGCGATCTGACCGTGGCATAGTCGCTGCGCCGGACTGGTAGTAGTCGACAAATAGGGAGGGCCAGCAAGAGCCCTCCTACGATGTGTCCCGACCATCTGGGACATGGCGCAAAAGGGGGGCACCGGAGCAGCATACCGGCGTTCCCGGGGCTCCCCCAATCAGGCGCCAAGAGAAGTCCACAGCAGGTAGGTTTAGTCGGTGCGAGTTCGACATACCCACCCGTAGGCACTTTTTGCGGGTGGCATGCGTAGGAATTCCCCCCTGACTTAACAAAATAAAAGGTATTGTAGTATTAGCCTTGCTGGGAGGAAAAGGAACTTCTTGAGCCGATTTTTGTCGCCTTTATAGGCATTAAAGGCGACAAAAATCGTCTCAATTTAATACTTTTGCGGTTAAACATCCACAAACAACATTTTGACTTTAGCAGGATACTAAAATTATGCCTTCACCTTAAACGAAATTGTCATACCAGTACTCGTCCATCGAAACCTTTTTACTTGAATATTCTTTTCAATATTTCCATCGCACTTATATTTTACATTACCTAATCGTTTTTAAAAACTGGTTTCAAGGCAGTACACTGATTCTCTAAGACCCTGTAAATAATTTAAATATTATATATTCACCTATATTGTTCAACATTATCAGTCAAATAGCTACCCATTTGACTGATAATATATTACCTGCTTATCATATAAATTGAACTTACCATGGAATAACTTTTTGGCTTGAAATTCCGTGACAGAAAAAGCTCATCCACACGTCCTTTAAATAACTTCATAAAACCCACTGAAAATTTACCACAACTCTCTTACATTTTTATGAGTATAATACCAACCTTGAAATTTCTGCGTGGTATTAGAATGAAATTCCAAACAAGTGATCCAGTTCCGAGATTCTATTATATTATTCAAGCACATAACGAATGTAAACGCCGACGCAAAACCACCCCAAAACAGAGTGAAAAAAACATCCTACACTTTCAATTGAAAGGTCGAGGCTAGGCTTATCGGTTACTCGATTACCCATGGCCCATAATTCTTCTTAAAATATAATATTTAATACATGAATAACTTAATTTTAGTACATTCTATTTGTTTGTAACTTTTTTGAGCACCACGAAAATTATCAGTTCAATTAACTATTTAAGTCTAGAAGTTTATATACCTACTTCAAACCTGCAATATTTTTTTATCTACCCACGATGAGCAAAACTCAAAAAAGCCACTTGATACAAGTTGTTTGTGTACATTAGTAACTGTAATGATATTAATTGGTCAATGCAAACTGTTACATTCCATGACGGGGCTACTATACTATGAGTTTTGAATTTGAGCTTATTATTTATATATTAATGATTTTTTTACCACTTAATTGAAAGAACTGATCTGATAATGACTATTGGAGACTTTAACTTATAGCCCGCTGGGTGACGAGGTATATAGTTAGACTATATGTTTTGTTTATTGTGAAGTCGTAGGTAGAAACAAATTATAAAAACAAGTCAAAGTAGTAATTGCAGTCGGTGGCCACAATAGTTACACATCTTTATCATAATGGCTATCCACTACACATGTATTCTTTCAATGATGATTCTTTTTTTGAAGACAACGCCCGCATTAGTTTATAACATATAATAGACGGACACAAATCACGTCCAGAATCAGAACAACTATTTATGGGTCACACAAATAGTTGTCCGGCGCGGGACTCGAACCCGCGACACGAAGCGGCGAAGCGACTGTCTTAGCCGCAGTTTTAATAAATGTTAGTAAATATCGTCAAATGCTTGATTCTTAGAATATAAATGTTTAGTATGAAAGTAAATTAATTAAAGTATTTTATATAAATAATATATAAATATATATTTGAAAAAGGATGGTAAATGTAGTGGTTAATTAAAATAAAGATAAGATAACCTTTATGTTTATCCGTTTTCGATGTAAAATTATTTTTTGGCGGATGAACTTATTTATCTAGTTATTAGAGGTAAAATATGCCAAAGCAAATATGCAAGAACATTACGTAAAAATGATGTGCGTATAACATAATATAAAGTTTGAGTTTAAGTAATTTATACAAAAAATGTTAAGTGTTTGAAATAGATTTAAATAAAAACAAAATATTACCATGTCTTATAAACGTTCTAGAAAAAGGCATCTTGGGAACAATGTGCTGGTGTCAGTAAGATCTATTGGTTTATTTAGATAGCAACCATCGATCTGTCATATATTCTGTTTATGCTAACAAACGAGAAATAATGGAGTCAAACTAGTAGTAAAGCTATTATAAGTAGTTGTTATAACATTTAATAAAAAAGACTAAACCTACCCAAAAGTAGGGCCAATTTAATAGATCACATTTGATACTGCTTTAAAATTCAACAACGTAACCTTAACCGGTGGACATAGAATAATTATTTATTATTTCGTAGATAGAACTGCACATTTGCTTAACTTCTTTTCAATTACGATTTATCTTTATTGTAATAATTACCAAATAAGGTCATTTTACAATTGACTTTACTAGTAACTGACAGATTTCAAATGTGATCAATTAAATTGACCCTAGTATAGTCGAACTTAATTCATGTGGTGACACCATTTGCTGGTCACGCTAGAACGCTAACTATTGACAAAAATATATTCATTTTCAGCGGCTGAATGGTGGTGGGCAAGTTGGAGATCCCTTGTTAATTTTCTAATGAAGTTTCACTCGTTCTGTGAAAAGCCTATCCAATATTAAAATGATTTTCTTACCGATTCCACTGAAAAGAAGCATAAAATACGCTTTTCTTTTTCTTTCATTTAATATACAATTACTTAGTAGTGGGTAGGTACTAAGGGTTTAGAGGTTGTTAGGAAATTCCAGCTTAACTCGAAGTTATGTCAGCTAGCAAACCACAAACTGACAGGGTTCCAATGATTGAGCAAAAGCGATGGCAGGGTTAAACGTGACCAAATTCCAAACTGTCATTTACCTTCGTGATTCATGAGAATCCCGATTTAGAAATTTGTCGAAAATAGGTTGTGATATAGGTTCAAATAAATGGATTACCTACGTTCTGCTATTTAAGTTATATAACTTAATTATTGTCATGAACCGAATATATCAAATAGCATTCGCAATATTATATTAAGACAAGGGTATTTAAATGAAGAGAAATCTTCTTTAGCGGCGTTGTGCACTTTTTTCGGATGCGCCAAAAATGTTAAACTCGCGTTGGGACACGTAACCTGATCAAATATAGAAGGAGGGTATTTTTTTAAATTCACACTGGCCGTTTATACACGCACATGATCGCAGCATTTTTTTATTATATTAGTTTTTTTACAGCCGACTGCCTAACCTGTTCTATGTTTCACCTCAGTAAACCTATTTACTTCTACCTCTATGGTGTCGAATTTATCATACAACTTTTTTTTAATTTATTAAAAACTAAGACTCGAAACCTTCTTGGTGTACTTTTTTTAATTGGTTTGCCCTATATTACTGTTCTGTTACACTCAAACTGTAGCAACGTTACTTTTAGTTTTTCTGTGCGCAGTGCGAACTTTTCAATTATGTAATATTTATAGTTTAATTATGTACAAATATCTTGTTTCTCCCCGAAGTGATTGTAAATCTTTGAGAAATAAAGAAACTCCTACCGTAATTTAAAGATTGTCCTGTAATACTTACATATCATAATATAGTAATTAATAGCTACTTACCTAAACTGAGATAATAGTTATTTGTTATACAAGAGTGCAAAGTTGCTTTTTAACCGCGTGGTCAATTCTGATAACCGAGCAAGCGATTCAATTTTTGAACCCTTCGCTTGCTCGGTTATCAAAATTGAGCACGCGGTTAAAAAGCAACTTTGCACTCTTGTATAACAAATAACTATTTCACTATAGGGAGGGAAGTAGCATCTTCCACTCAAAGATATTATTCTTTGCTTCCACTCGCTACTCGGATCAAAAAACACTACTTTTTGAGGATGAGAAATGAAAAATTGTTTTCACTTCTAACGGTAGTTCCCGAAGACTGCCCCGCATGTTATTTTTTAATAAGTTCAGTAATACTTTTAATGTTGCACGTATATACGTGCAAATTTGCATATCTATTATTTCGATAAAGAAATTTTCTAATATACCACCTCCGAAGGAGCCAAACGTCAGACGTTTCTTGAATAGATCTTTAAAATTTAAAACTTTTATTTGAAAACCTTTGTATTTGAAAGAAAACATATTTTCTTTTTAATGTGAATATAACTTTAGCTTTAGCTTAGTGATCACGTGTATCCGTTTATTCCTACAGTAAATTCTTATACTAATAAGGAGCCTTGTTAGCGAAGTTTCTTGTAGCGAAGTTGTATGCGCTTGAAGTTGCGAACTCTGCTGTTATATTTTAATTAAAGCTTTTACCATGGAATTAGCGGAAGCTAAATCTCTTAGTTTAGTTGAACAAAATGTAATGCTTGATATTTTATGCCCTTTTTATGACAGGCTGGTTAAGCCCTACTAAGGACATAAGTGACACCTATGCGTTATTATGATCGATAACAGTAAATGGAATTTAATTGAACTTGAATAAAATTGACAAGAGAAACAAATAGAATGTACTAAAAGTAAGTTATTCATGTAGGAAAATATGATATTTTCAGAAGAACCATGGGTCATGGGTAATTGATTAATACTGCACCACACGTGCAGTCTGTTGCACGTGTGGTGTCGGCTAAGACAGTCACCTCGCCGCTTCATGTCTCGGGTTCGAGTCCCGCGCCGGACAACTATTTGTGTGTTCAAACAGTTGTTCTGAGGCTGGATGTAATCTGTTTGTTTGTCTATTATATGTTTGTAAAGTACCCCTCGACACAGAGATTAGATTCCCTAATGCAAGCGATGCCTTTAAAAAAACAAAAGAAAAAAAACTGATCCGTTTATTGAGCTCGTTCTATCCCGTACCTAACCCACCGAGCATCAGGAGGGAACCTCGCACTCTGTTGTCCCTTATAAAGAACTCTGGTAGCAAGTGGGATAGCCTAAGTGTTTATGGTAAATGCTTGCCTTTTACGCCGTAGGTTGTGGGTTCGATTCCCACCCAGACCAGATATTTGTGTGCATGAACATGTCTGTTTATCCCGAGTCTGGGTATAATTATCTATATAAGTATGTATTTCCAAAAACAGGTTATATATGTAATTATATCCGTTATCTGGTTTCTATAGTGCAAGCTCTGCTTAGTTTGGGATCAGATAGCCGTGTGTGAATAATGTCCTAGGATGCTATTTTATTTTATCATTTTTGTTTTGTGCATACCAATTCTTAGTAGGCGGCTTTCGTATAAGCAATTCAAAAATGATTTATTCCGTAAAATTTCACATTGATGTATTATTTCGTATTTATAATATTTCGTATTCACAAATACGAAAACTATTTCTATTTCATGATATTGGTAGATGCCAGTCTATAGAATATTAATAATATAGTTTATCTAAAAAGGAATATTTATTACAGATACCCTTGTCACTTCAATGGACTTTTTCCCTCATAAAATTCTACTTCATAGCAATTTCGCAGATTGACAAGTTCGGGGCTGACCTCAACTAGTACATATTAGCGATGATGTAAATTTGATGCTTCTTTGGGGAAATGACATTTTTTACTAAGAAATATTATGTAAGCAACGATAGCGATAAAATCATTCATGCTTAATTAAAGGCGACAATGAACGTAAGTGTGATGAAAAGCATTTTGTATTTTATTTTAAACGCAACGTCCGCATCGGGTATAATGAATTTCTGTATCGCGGGGGATTTTAGAACATGCAAACGGATGTGTTTGCATGTTCCAAAGCCTAGATAGTGTCCTCTTAGCTACGGCGGCCAGTCTCAGTGGTGACTAGCCATCTGCGCGGGACATATTATAGTGTTGTTGTTTTAGTTTCTATTCCATCACTCTCATGATCTGATGGGAGGACTAGCGACACGACCGGAAAGAAGTCAGGTACAGGATCGTCAGGTAAACGTGCTCTGCGAGTCACAGGGGTAAATAACTGCCAACTCCCAGACTTCGGCTGATACAGAGATTTTTTTCTTTTTACAGAAATATCTCAAAATCACTTTTGGCCTGACCCGGTATTTGAACCCAGGAACTTGTTATCTGCTGTTGAACACCGTTAGACCAACGAGGCAGTCACCTAGACTAACAACAACTATAAGTGAGTCACAAAAATAGTTATTGCGCAGGGATCGAACCCATAACACTAAACCTTGCGGAAAAGAAGGAGAAAATCTAAAATAAAAAAATATCTAACACAAATCCGCGTATGTGCTTTCGATAGCCCTTAAGCCCTAGTTATTCAGCCCTGTCACAAAACCCCTTTTTAGTAAACGTCCTATATATCTTATAGCTCTTATATATAGTCTCATATATATCTTCATAGGTGATGAACAGCTTCATGATGATACATCATATTACTGTCCCACTGGAGGGCACAGGTCTCCTCTAAAAATGAGATAGAATAGACCATAGTCCACTACGCTGGCTTAGTGCGGGTTATCAGACTACATATGCCATTAATAACATTTTGGAACTATGCAGGTTTTCCGCACGATGTTTTCGTTTAACGTTTAAAGTACGACATAATTAATTCAAGGCAAGCAATTCGAAAAGTCAGTGGTGGCTGCCACTCTATAGTGCACTGGTCTAACCATTAGTCTATCGGCACTTATATATGTAGGTACCAGTATTTTTAAGACATCTCCCGCATTTGGTATAATAATCTCTATGTCGCGGAGTACTTTACAAACATATAATTGACGGACACAAAGTAGTCCGTCCAGACTCAGAACAACTATTTATGGGTCACACAAATAGCTTTCCTGTGGTGTAATCGAGGTGGCGACGCGACTGTCTTAGCCGCTGCGCAACACATGCTGTCAAATAGTGTGTACCTACGAGTATATGTGCTATTGAAAAGCGAAGTTTACTCATTACTAACCTTTCGATTTCGAAATCAAGGAACTAAAACACTGCAAACAACTCATAAAAAGAGTAGACAAGTTGCAAGTACAGCAGAAACCAGCTACGACTAAAAGTAGCAGTATTTACGGGTCACTACGGCACCAACTATCACCTACACAAACGGGGACTGTCGAATATCCCGATCTGCATACACAATGTAAATGTGATGCGTTGGCAAGACACAAAATGGCCATTCTGGGGCTGGTAAATCTAGAACCAGGAGACTACAAGGATCAACCCCTATCGAGCTTACTGAATTATGTGCAGACTGTATTCAGGGATATAATTAAAACCAATGGGGGTTAGTACAAAATATCCTGAAGGTAGGTGCTGTTCAAGGTTATATTAATAATTGCACATGATTTAATTTATTTATTGGAATTTTAAGATTGAATGTATTGTGAATTTAATTTAATTTTATACTTATGTATTATTGAAAACTGGAATAAATTGATTAATAATAATATATAATAACGCATCTTTATTTATATAATTAATTACATGATTGCATCGGACTTAGAAAATTATATTAATAAAAACATCAAGTTATTAAATTAGTGTGTAATTTTAACATCCCTCCTTTAAAAAATCATAATGAGTTACCATTAACTAACTAAAGATTATTATGTTTATAGCGTAAGCAGTCTTGTTTATACATTTCAAGTACCTACTTAGCTAATTACCACAACACAAAATCTAATTAGGCATCTAAAGAAGGTGGGTAGAATAAAAATAAATTATAGAATGTTTTTGATACAACCTCTACGTTTTCCGTAAATATTTTAGTTTAACGATCTTGTTTATACTACTAACATCTTCCTAGTAGTCAAATTGGGTAAATATTAAATAAACATTAAATTAGTATCAAGAAGCCAAAATATACTTAAGGTAAACTTACTTTAGGTATTTACCAGAGTAATTGGCTGAAAAGCGGCATTAACGTTTACTTATAAAATATTGATTACTTGCACATATGGGTGGAATAGGCGATTGGACCTATTTTATGTCATGTCTGGGTTAAAAATATTCGATATCGAGTACAAGCTCTGCTTAGTTTGAGATCAGATGGCCATGTGTGAATAATGTCCCAGGATATTATTTTTATTATCCTCAAGTCAGCCGAATGACGTCCACTGCTGGAAAAAAGTCTCTCCAGAAGCTGTCTACGATGAAGTTGTGTCCATAATTACGGGTTTAAGATATTTATTTGTCAAAAGAAACAATTTCACTTATATGAGAAACAGGTATTAAAATAAAGTAGATTCTTAAGTTCTAATTCGGACGGTTGATTAATACTAATTTCTATATCTAAGTAATCTATTATATAACTAATTCTAATGAAACTTATACATAACAATATGTTTATCTAAATCTATTTCATATTTTACAAAACTTTAAGTTATTACAAATAATGGGGGTATCCTATAAACAAAAACAAAAACCGGTGTATGGCTCGTTGGTTACACGTTGATTACTGCATACCATATATTTACGGACTAAATAAAACTAGATGTGGCATGGGCATATATGAGCTAGGTAACTTACATTATATTGTAACAGTGCTTAGAAAGAGCGTTTCAAATTAATGTATATATATATATATATATATATATATATATTGTTTTTTTTTCATTTTTTTATGTATCTAGTTTAAATTATGCATATAGTATGTTTGTAGCTGTAATATTATTAATAACATGAAATTTTAACAACAATAATTTTAATTTCGAGGAATATGCCATAATCGCTACGCATAGCTGACGGTTTGGCGATCCCAGTATGATGGTCATAGAACACAGAGAGACACTCCCTTTCTCTGGTATATGTATATTCCCTTAGGACGATATCTACACCCCCCCATGGGATGAGATGGGGTTGTGATATTCTTAGTCGCCACAGCTTAGTGAGAATGTAAATGGACTAAATTTTAAACTATTTGTATGGTCCTCATATTCCATTCGATTTAGAACTGGCCATAATTTAAAATAGATACTACTACTAATACCTAACGTTAAGAAAAACCGAGTGTGCTTTCCTTTAGACCACATAAAACTTAGATGTACGAAACGTAACTGGCTATAAGAGAAAAATAGACAGAAAAGATGTGCTCGCACTTCTCTCTATTGCCCCTACAGTATACGAGACGTAACTCTCTCTCTTTCTATGTTGACTAACTTATATCTCCCTTGCTACTTCCGTTCGACTCGCTAGATCACACTTCATAACGCCCTCGTAACGCAGTCACCAGCTTCGTAAAGAAGTTTTACTTCAAAAGTTATGTATAATATATATGTATACGTATACTCCGTTAAATACCTAAAATACCATGGTACCACCTCAGAGAGAGCAAGAATTTAACAAGTGAACCAGCGATTTGGCTTTTGATGTCATGCAACAACAACAATTTTTAAGTATAGGGAGTAAGTTCCTATGCATCTTCGATTTCAGGAGATCACAGCAGAATAAATAATGTTCTAGCAACATAAATGCGTTATCAAATGAGATTACATTAGCGTTAGAGCATTGTATGACTATGTGTGTGGAGAAGATTAAAAAATTAATTTAATTTGCTACTCTAAGGTCCCAGCATTAGTGTTGCCAGATGTTTAGTTTAAACTTTTTCTAAAAGAGTCGACCTCCGCTCTACCGAATGCCCTGTATCTCAAGGTATTTTACAAGCATGATAGTCATTAACTCAAGATTACATAAAATCAAAATAGTTTTTATTTATACAACATACCTATCTGATTACGTATGACCCAGATCTATACTTATAATATACTTCCTTACTAATGCTATGAAAGTTTTACAAAGTTACCGTTCAGACAATTAGAGCACATAATTTTAATGCATACGTGAATACATGTCAACAAACGCTAACGTGTTAGTATTACGAACTCAATAACAGGCTGTAATTTATTCTCCTATACGGTTCAGTAGAATGACGATAAAACAAATGACAATTTGTTGTAGTTAGTATTGCTACTGCATTATTACGCCATTGCTACGCGATGTAGCATCGATGAGAATATATTAAATATGCCCAGAAACGTACTCAGAAAGTGCCAGCTTTCTGAGTACGTTTCTCCATTTTCTCCATCTCCATTGCCTTGTCGAATAGCCATGCTTAATATTTGGCCAAAGAAAAGGCCAGCCTTTGGTCACAATTTCAACCTCAAAACTTCAAACTTGGTTCCAAAACTATTGGGAAGCCGGCCGCGGCGGTGAGAGAAGCCTGACGAATTTTGTCTTTAGGCTGCTATGGCGAGGTAGTCGGCCCTCGCTCCTGTGGCTATCAGGCTATCGTGTCCGAGGTGGTTGGCATACTATCCAGTGTAGATGCAGAACAAAACGATCGACGAGGGGGGACCCTCGACCGGACGAAGGCAGGCAGCCATCGGAACCGAGTCCTTGTCTAACGTCGTTCTGATTTATTTTGGAAGATGCAACGCTTGTAGCCAAAGGCCTAACTCCTATTCTCCCTCTGCCAGTAGCTGTGCGCGCTCTGTTGGATAGTCTATCCCAAATTTAATTGCAAGCAACTGGTCCCACTACCACTGGGAGGACGGAGAGTTCAGAAAATCCGTATTCGAACAAGCTATTTTTTTAACATTTCTTTTCCTGAATTACATGGAGCCCTGCTCAAAGTAATAAGTAACAATGTTTTCTTCATATATTCAAGAATAGCTCTTACTAAATACATAATTACTTAAGAATGATTCTAATAAATTACACATATTTATAATAAAATATTAAAAATGATTTTCAATAAAATATTGCCTTTAACTGTGCCTATAAAACGTTTTATCATTCCTACACAGTGCTTAACACTATATTGGAGTATTATTAATCAAAAAAATATATATTAACTTAATTATTGAAAACAATCTCTAAAAAATATTCTCTTATGTATTTATACACACAGGTATTTAGATAGCAAATCTATTGTATAAAAAGGTTTAGCAATTTGAGGCGAAGTTTACCTTTTTCTTTCTGGTACTTCAGAATACGTGATTGAATTTCCCTTTTTACTTCTTTAAAATGTTTACGTAACAATCGGTAGGCTCAGCTCTTTTAAATAAAGACAGTTATTTACTTAAACGAGCCAGGATTAGACCAATCTGGAGATTCCGAGAATGGTATTACAGAAAGGATAAGTAGTGCATATTCAATGGCGAAATTTGCAGGTTGTAAAGTGTGATTAAATATAATATAATAAAACTAGCGGCCCGGTACGTGCTTCGCTACGTATAAGGCATAGTAATAAAAAAATTGATTATTAAGTTCAATTATTCAAACAAAAAAATATTTTAAATTGCTAAAAGATGTTGATTTTACACTTTTTCAAGACTTTTTTTAAATTTTCTCTACGTACAAACCTTCCCTGGACTTCCACGAATAATTCAAGACCAAATTTAGCCAGATCGGTAAAGTCGTTGTTGAGTTATAACATTACAACGAAAAGTGGCATTGATTTTTATATATATATAGTAAAATACAGTAGGTATTATCTTCTATGTCCATTCTTATCACCAGAGAATAATGAAATCGATATCGATATTCTTCTTTTCTTGAGTTTTATCAGTAATCTCTATAAAATTTTGCCAACTACGGAGGTCATATTATAAGGCAAGAGTGTCCAAACACGGGGTTTACTATCAATCCCTCGCTATAATATTCCGATGTGACGGCTGACAGCTTGATTATTTTTAATAATTACATACCTTTTTTTTTAAATGTGTACACATGCAACTAATTCCTAGAATGCTGGCAAAGGCACAAACTTCTATTTTGTATGCAGTATAACAATGCTGCGAATCGGTAAGCGACTCGGTACAGTCAGCGTTATGAAAATACTTTCATAATGCTGACTGTACCGAGTCGCTGTCTGCGTTTTTATTATAATTTGAGTACTAATTTGTTTTGTAGGTCACTAGTTTTTTTATTAATTATTACTATCACTAACTAGTCCTTACACAATTAGCACTTAATTAACGTAGTAATTAATGTTTATCTAAGCTACAAGCTGAGCATTATTTTTAAAATACCCAATTATTGTTTAATATTTTTCTATTAATATAACTGGCGTATTGTGAATTAAATTAAATAAAAGCCTGATTAAGATAGGTAGATTATATTGAAGAAACTTTTTTTTAATTTTCGAAATATGTTTCTCATACAAATGAGTTTTATTCTTTTGAGGAATAAAGATCTTAAACCAGAGTAATGCTAATACCAAATCCCTAAAAAAACCTTATTTTAATTCTGTAGGTATTGATACCGATTTTAAATATATGTTTCATCATATCAGCTGGACAACGTCCACTGCTGAACAACGCCCCCCCCCCCCCCCCAAAGATCTCCACAATAGTCGGTTTGCGCTAACCGCGTTAGATTTAGATACAGAGAAGTGCCCGCCCACTGCTTCAGCTTTCCAATTTTTCGGGCTCACAGGTCCAGCTCCTGATTCGATCTCACAGGGAAACTCCGAGCAGCACTCTCTATTGCTCTTTGTTTGATTTCGAGCCTTCGAATTAGGCCCATAATGACCGATCGTGGTGAGAAACGGACCTCTGTTCCTGAAGTTATCACTACACACACACACTTCACACACTTTTCGAAGATATTCGATTTGAGATACTGCGGTATTTAGGACGGGAAGATGTTACGTAGCTTCCCGAACGTTGCCCAGCCGATTTAGATTTTACAAGGGAACCTAGTTGGATGGTCTGTCCAAGGTAAATAGAGCATATGTATGGTCTATGGTGCCATAGCCTTTTCAGAAACCGACTTGTTTGGTAGGCTACAAGTCGTCAAACCTACGCACGAGACTATTCGTAATGACTCCGGAATACAACTTGTAAACATGCCTCAGCAATTAGATGGGTCTTTAATTTTACAATAAGGTTATATCGCCCTGTTGAAAAAACACCACTACTTTCCTGAACCATGCTTTTGGCGTTTGACCTTCGAGTATGACGGAGTAAAATAACTTGTAAAGGGCCCGTAGGATTGGTGTACTACCCGCCTTCAAAAGTTTAGCGGTAACTCCATCATCACCAGGCGCCTTGTTGTTTTTGAGTTGTTTGAGGGTAATTCTAATCTCGTACAGGCTGGCGTCTGGGATGTATTCGGTGTAATGCTTAGTCTTTTCGTCTTTAGTCTTGCTCAAAGATCTGAGATGCCTCAGATACACTTTTGACAGGTGACTGCGTTGTCGTGTAGGTACAGCTGTTCGTACATACATATATTTAATAATATAAAAATCAATGCCACTTTTCGTTGTAATGTTATAACTCAACAACGCCTTTACCGATTTGACTAATTTTGGTCTTGAATTATTTGTGGAAGTCCAGGGAGGGTTTGTACGTAGAGAAAATAAAAAAAAGTCTTGAAAATGTGTAAAATCAACATCTTTTAGGAATTTAAAATATTTTTTGTTTGCATAAATGAACTTAATAATCATTTTTTTTATTACTATGCCTTATACGTAGCGAAGCACGTACCGGGCCGCTAGTATTTAATAAAGTATAGTAATATGAAGACATTCGTTTTTGCCGACTAATAGTATTTAAGTATACAATGGATTTATTTTCTATCAGAAACCAATTGGTTCTAAAGTAACTTCGGTATTTGAACTGATGATACACTTGACTTATACAAATTATTACGCACTCGTAGGTGCTGCACATTAAACTCCGAGATATTTTCCACACTCATTATTTAATCGAACAAAGTAACGTTCTCATCTAACGTCGTACGTACAAAGAAAGCTTCTTTAATAATCTCCTACCCTATTTATATTTTTATCAGTGATAACCATTTGAAAGTCTAATATCGATTTATAATAATTTTAAGATGTAAAATGATTATATAATTATTATAGTAATTAATAAAGTGATAATCACTAAATAAATAAATAATCACAATCTAAATATATAATTATAATATAGCAGGTACGTCATAATCGTTGCGCGGCTATTAAGTACTTGATAACAAAATATTAGATACTTTATTAAACTAAATATTGAGAGTGGTTGTCAGCTATGATTTTTAATACATTATACATTATATTCACAGATTAACTTTCCCAGATGAAAGGTTGGATAATGCTCATCCTTTTATGGTGAGGTACGTTATTTGCATATTCAAAATACGTAGCTGAGATATTATAATTATAAGGTATAAGATATTCACATCACGCCAGGTAGGTACTAATAACAACTTACTCGTATGCTACTTAACACATAAAATAGACTACTACCATTAATAAACCCAGCAACATTTCGTTACAAAAATTATCATATCTTTGATTTATTATATAATAATTTTCATCATCCTTTTCTGAGGAAAACATACTACCTACATTACTTCTTTACCACACGCTGGCAAATCTGCGTACCCTAAAAATCAACAAAAGTGAATAGAATAGAATAGAATAGAATAGAATAGAATAGAATAGAATAGAATATCTTTATTTGCTTTGAATGTAGGTACAAACATTAGTTGTTAACATACATTTTGAAGAATCCTTGTACATTCTGCCTTAATAAAGCATGCAAATTCAGTGTTAAACTAAAACGACATGGATGCATTAATTTAAATTTGCTTATCATCTAGGAATTCTTGCAAGGTATAATAGCATTTTTCAGCTAGCAGAGCTGTGAGGTGTTTTTTGAACCTTACCAATGGGAGATCTTTAATGCTGTTTGGCAGCTTATTGAAGATAACAGGTGCCATACAAATAACACTTTTTTTCAAAAGACTGGTTTTGTATGCACCTGTACATAACAAATTCTGATATTGCGATCTCAGACCTGTATTTCGTTGTCTAGTTTGGTTGAAGTATACAAATAAGTTTTTATTACATTTAACAAATAATGCTAACTCTAGGATGTACAGTGACGGTAAGGGTAGTAATTTACGAGACTTAAATATAGGTGCGCAGCTATCTGTTACTTTCAGATTAAACATAGCCCTGAGGCAGCGTTTTTGAGCTTTAAAAATGCTTTCTCGTTCAGTACAATTTCCCCAAAAAATTACACCAAATCTTAAAACGGAGAGTACTAGGCCATGATAAGCCACTAATAGTGTACGTAAATTAACTTTTTTGGATAGGTGGTACAGCATATATGCGGATGTAGTGAGTCTTTTACAAATATTCTCTGCTTGGGCCTTCCATGTTAATTGGCTGTCAATTAAGATTCCCAAAAATTTTGTCGTGGTTACTGTATCTACTGTTTGACCATTATAATTTATATTCATCAAACCTACGGGTATTCTTTGGTAAAAGTGCATGATTTTGGTTTTTTTAATATTAATAACTAGATTATTTTCGTCAAGCCATTTTACTAAACTATAGTATGCCTATTGTGTAGTATTCCGGTCAGGCACTTATAAACCCTACATTTTTGGTGGATTTTTGTGTTTTAGTTCGGTTAAACTTAATTTTGTTCTTGTGGGTTAATAATTAAGAGTTTAAATGGGAATAGGGATCGTTTAAATAAGCATGACTGATGGCCCGGGTATTGTTAGTGTCCATTGACCATCGAGTCGATCCAGTGTCCATCGAGCGGTCCATTTTCTAGTTTCTTTTGAATAATAAATAATAAAATAACGTGGTCTAATTGGAATGAATGTACAGAAGTTATTTAACGAAATGCTTTTCCCGTGGAAATATTGATAATTGAGTTATTTTTTAAAGGCTATTTTTTTATTACTAGGGAAATGTACCTATCCCTGTGTCGCGGGGTACTTTACGAAAATATAATTGATGGCCACAAAGCACACCCAGACTTGGAACAACTACTTATGGGTCACACTACTAGTTGCCTTGTGCGAAAATCAAACTGGGAAACGAAGTGGCGAGGCGACTGTCTTAACCGAAGTGATTGTGTGAATATATACGCTTTATCGCTTAGACAACTAAGGGATGAAAGGTAAAGTCAAATTTAACCACCAATTAAGAAGGAAAGGACAACCATAATGTTTACAAATTACTTTAAATCTTATTATCTATAAACAAGATTTAGTTTCACATACCTTTTATATCCCTTAATTTATTACCAATTTACTTTGCCCCTTGTCAACTTAAGTTTTCTTCTATCCGTTCGCTAACTAATATTTAGTAAATAGATTTCGAAAAGGTAACTTAAAAAGTTCAAGACTGTTTTGATTCGCAAAGGCAATGAAGAAAAAAGCTTAATTTGTTGTCAATTTATTTGAAGTTTGCAAAGGTCTTCGGAAAAACACACAAATCTCAATTAGGTATCTACCTAATAAAACGAACTTTGTCAAGTCCAGACCTTTTGGATTTTCTTTTAGACTGAATTTAATAAAGGAGAAAATAATTAAGTGCTATAATTTAAAATGCGATGTGCTGTCTTTAACAAATTCTTTCCCTGTATGTGTACACTAGCGTGTACCGTAGGTACACACGGCAACATATCAAGCTAGTTTAATCGGGGGCGCGCAAGAGCGACTTTTAAAAAATACAAAATATTAATTGTAGAGACAAGTTTATTGTTCGACGATCGAACATCAAGTGCCAGTCCACAATATGGCAAACCTTAATCTAAAACAGAGTGGGAGGTGGAACAGACCACCGGGATGAGCAACGTATGCATAAAAGTGGTTTTGACGGATGCAGCCTGAGTCCCGACAGACTGCTGACTCTATGAAAGGATGTTTAGTCTACCAGGTCGCATGGAACCTTCTGGAATATATGCACGCGTAACTCCTCCCTCATCAGGATCGACATTTACCGAAGATATAGGATTCGGTAAATTTCGATTAAACATTTTTGATAGATTATACTTATTTTTATACACGACAATAAAAAGGCTTATAATTAAAATTATATATAAAACAATGGTCCAGACACTAACACTTTTCACATTTAGGGAAAGGCCTTTGTTTTCACTTGCACTATTATCTTCACTTTTGTGTAGAGCGTACGAGAGGAACCGCAGGTTTTTGAGGTCCACTCCTTCCAGGTTCAGGAGCTTTGTAGTATTTGACACATGTGACTTAATTGCAGGTAAGTTAATTAGTGATAGTTTTTCATAGGTGATTTGTTCTGTTTCAATCTTATGCATTCTTAGAGTCACATTATGTATTTGGATAGTACATGAATCGTCTATCGTAAGTATATATGTACCTCGAAGAGTTTGTCGAGACACCTCACTCTCACAGATTCTGCTTAGTACGGCATTCATTCTTGTATATACTATCCATCGATTCGGCTGGAAAAGTTCTATTCGAAAGTTTTCAATTTCTATAGGAGTTTGTTTACAGGAGCTGATGTTGTTAATGTATTGCATTAGGTCTTTTATACAAAAATCTTCGTTGAGTTGAAAACCATTTTCTTCGATGCACAGGAAACGAGATCTGTCGATTTCTTTGCAAGGCTTGGCAAGTGATTTGACCTCAAACCCTTTTGCTATTAGGTAAGGATATTTGGGTATAATAATAAGGGTACGATTATTACATAATATTGGGATGGGTAATAGTCTATAATAAGAATATGTGTCTGTTTTAACAAGTGGAATCTCCAAGATGAACGTTATCTTACTTTCGCTATAATAAGATTTAATTGCTATAGTTCCTTCAATTTTTACAAGGTTCTCAGGCAAAACTGGGTATATAAGCTTATCAGAATTTTCAATCTTTTTTAACAAGAAAAGCAAATTATCTGACTCAATGATAGACTGGTGTAGGATGCCGGACTTACTGAATGCTACGGCAGTTTCTATCTCATTAAGTTTGATGTAAATATTTTGAAAATTATGTAGTAATAAATTATAAGTGTTCAGTATACGATTTCCTATATAGTTTAGTTGTCCTTTTATGGTAATTGAATTTATTTTTTCATCCAAATGTTTAATATTTTCATCAAGCTTATTAAGGTTAGTATTTATAACTTGGGTAACATTTACTAGGCTTCCCACCATTTCGGATATCAAGGTAATTTTCTTATTATTAATATTTTGCTGAGTCTTTACTTCTTTTATCAATCTGTCGTATTTAATGGCATCTTCATTATCTAAATTCCCTGTGATTATTTTTATGATTGATCCTAAAGGGTTTAAGAGACCTCTCTTTATCTTATAAGACGGTACTAACTGCTTATATTTGCTAATAGTTATATTATATACATATTCTACTTGGTTTTTTGATCTAGATAATCGTTCTTAAAACTAATATTTAAGCAATTGTCAACTAAATAGTTTAACTGAGAGTAAAATTGAATGTTACCATCTAAGTCTGAGTAAATATTCTTAAAATCTAAAATCTTAATTAATATCCATTTATCGTTACTAATGGATACAATTCCTTCCCGTATGGGTAGAATTCCCGGATTATCATTCACGGGCTGAAGTTGAAGGGCCAGCAACTGGGTCGCTGTTGTTATCAGCAGGAACATCGGGAGGTTTCTGTGGAACACGTTTAATGTCTTTAACAGGCACTCGTGTGTCACGTTTATGTATTATTACAGGGGCAATGTTTCTTTCAAGATCACCTGAAACTTTTGCTTTGGTGTAGCGAGGTTTGTCTTTGCTACGGCGTTTGTTAGTACCTTTAACAAATACATTTTCTTCAGGTTTTATTTTAAAAGACGTTTCTCCACCCCGTTTGTTTATTATAGCTTGCTTTTTCTCCGTGATTTTGTCCGTTAAGAAATTATATAAATGTCTAGTGCGTTTATTGTGATCATTTATTAGTTTTTGCATGTATTGTTTATCAAATCTAGTATCAAATATGTTATTAGAGTCTGTATGACCAAAGACAACTTCGAAGGGTGTGAACCCTGTAGTTGAATGAATAGTCTGATTGTATGCCATAATGGCGTAGGTCATGACAGATGCAATATCCGTAAGTTTATGTTCATATTTGGCTAGTCTGTATATTTCTAATATATTTGAATGGAATCTTTCAATTAGTCCCATTGAATTTGTGTTATTTGGTGTTCCTATGTGCATTTCTATCTTGTGTAGGGATAATAATTCTTTGATGAGAGCATTATTGAACTCTGAGCCAGCATCAGAACTGACCTTTTGAGGAGTTCCATAAAATGAAAAATACTTTATGAGAGCTTTTACAACTTCAGGAGTAGATCGGTTGCTTATTTCAAAAGCTTGACCAAGTTTGCTGAAAGCATCCAATACAGTCAGAAAATATTTTCCTTCGATGGAAAATAGATCTATAAATATTTCTTCGAATGGTTTTTTCTGAGTTTGAGTAAGTTGTAATGCAGGTTTGTAAGGATTTCGATCATATTTCATTTTTTTACAGGTTTCGCAACTATTTATAATAGCCGAAATTGATTCTTCCATATTAAACCAATAGTATGTGCGCTTAAGGCGGACTAACGTTTCTTTAATACCCCGATGGCACGTTTTTCCTGTATGGTATTTAAGAACGATTTGGCGTTGTTCATTTTCATCTTGAACAAGTACAACTCGTTCGGTACACTCAAGAAATTGAACGGAGTCTTTTTTGAAAAGTTGAATTATTATCTGTGTGAACTGGCGTCTGTGTTCTTTATCTTCAAAATAGATAAAATACTTTACATTATTTCTGATATATTCTTTTAAAAATTGTTTCACTAGTTCCGAGTTATTTAAAGGTAAGTGCACTTCGAGAATTCGTTGCCTATTCGTAGATATATCCTTGACTGATAATTGATTTCGGTGCCATGTATAAACTAGAATTTGATTTGGTTTTGTATCTATGGCTTCTTTTAAAATAGGGATACCTGTTGATTCTAATTCATCAGCAGAGTGAATGGTATCTGGGTTTTCAGATGCAGTATCTGTCCCACTTGATGGTGAAGGAATAGAATAAGTAGAGCTATGTTTTCTAGATTCTGCGCCATCTGAATCTGATGATATACTAATAGGTCGATTTACTTCCATAGATACATCCGACGTACTATCTTTATCTATTGCATTTAACTTAATTCTGGATAACGCATCTGCGTTAGTATTTTGTGATCCATTTTTATAAATAACTTGAAAATCATAGGCTGCTAAATATAAGCGCCAGCGCGTTAACTTACTGTTGGGTTCCTTAAGGGCGTGTAACCAAGCTAATGGTCTGTGGTCAGTATATATTAAGAACTTTTGTCCATACAGATAAGGCCTGAAATGTTTTACTGCCCAAATAATCGCTAATAGTTCCTTTTCTATTGTACTGTAGCGAGTTTCGGCATCATTTAGAGTCCGACTTGCGTATGCTATGGGCTTGTCGCTACCTATAGGACCTTGTGATAATACGGCTCCAAGCGCCATATTTGATGCGTCTGTGGTTAGCACAAACTGTTTTGAGAAATCTGGATACTGAAGAAGGGGAGCATTAACTAATAGTTCTTTGCATTTTTCAAAAGCTGATATGAAATCCTCATTAATTACTACCTTACAATTCTTCTTTAGGCATGCTGTCAAGGGTTTAGTTAATTTTGAAAAGTCCTTGATAAATTTTCTATAATAGCCGATTAATCCCAAAAAGCTCTTAATTTCGGTTTGAGTTTTTGGTACAGGAAAATCTAGTACAGCTTTAATTTTATCTTCATTGGGTTTAAGACCCTTATTGGTTATAGTATGGCCTAAATATAAAACTTCCTTCCTTAGAAATTCAGTTTTGTCAAGTTGAACCTTTAGATTATTTTCTCTTAGACGATCGAAAACCTTTCTAAGTTTTTCGACGTGTTCTTGCAGGCTAGACCCATAGACAATTATGTCATCTAGATATACCATGCAATGCGTGCCTTGCAAACCACGCAAAATGCTGTCCATAGCCCGTTGAAACGTGGCTGGAGCTGTCTTAAGGCCAAAAGGCATTCTTTTAAACTCGAAATGTCCTGCTTGCGTGCTAAATCCTGTTTTACTACGATCAGACTCTTCTACTTCTATTTGATGGTAGCCACTGGCTAGATCTATTGTAGTGAAGTAAGTAGATTTGCCTAATTTATCAAAAAGATCTGAGATATTGGGCAAAGGATATTTATCATCGGTAGTTATTTCATTCAGTCTCCTATAATCGATAACTAGCCTATATTTAATTTCATTGGAAGCGTCTAATTTTTTTGGTACGAGATGTACAGGAGCGTTCCATGGCGAATGAGATTCTTGTATGACATTATCTTTTAATAGTTTTTGTACTTGACTATCTATCTCTGTATTAACAGCTTGAGGTTGACGATAAGGTTTAACGTATATTGGGTCTTCATTTTTGGTTCGAATTTGATGTTTTACCTGACTAGTGAAGGATAAAGGTATTTGGTCCGAATGGAAAATATCTCTATATTCATAACATAATTTACTAATTACAGCACGTTCTTCCTCATTCATATGATCAGTCCGCAACCTTTGCAAATTCTCTTTTAAAATGTTATCTAATTCGCAATCTTTCAACGACGTAAGACAGTGCAATAGATTAATATCAGGTTCATATTTTTGAACTTTGAATTTTTTTAAAAATGTTAATGTTACTTGGCATTCTGAAGTATTTTGAATAATAGTTTCTGCAGACCCATCTTTGCATGTAACTAAAGCTGAAGGCATTCGTACACCCTTCCCGAAATCGGTGTAATCGAGGATGGCGTCTCCATTGTATAGATTAGTAGGTAATTTAATTTTAGTTTCAGATCGAGGTTCCAAAATTACTTGGCTTGGAGGCCTATATATAATAGGTATTTCGGTATTATGGGTACGCAGAACACGGTTGTCCATATCTATGTTTGCACCTAATTGCGTTAACAAATCGGAACCAATGAGGCCATCATAATTGGAATCTACATCATACACAAAGAATTTATGTTTTAAATCACATTTAAACGTTTGTAAAAGAGGAATATAAATTACCTTGTCATGTTGACTTCGAGCGTGCGTGCTGATCACTTGAAAAGGCTCTATATATTTATAATTTGAAAAATATTCATCAGCTTTTCGAGGACTGATGAATGATCGAGTGCTACCTGTATCAATCATAAATTTTGATTCTATTTCTGGTATCAAAATATAGGGTAATTGGTCTAATTTATTATTATTAATTTTAATTATCTCCGATTCGTACTGGAGGCCGCTATTTGAAAATTTTCATCTTCAGATATGCCTACTGTATCGAATTGTAGATCGGTGTCGGAAAAATTACAATTTGGCTCTATATTTTCAGTGTATTCGTAATTTTCATTGAACTCATTTTCATTATAGCCAAAATTTTCAAAGTATTCAATGTCGTTGCCATCTGAATATAAATTATTTACCCTTGGGGCTGGAGCGGCAGTGCGCATTGATACATCAGTATCTAATTTTTGAGGTCGAAACCCAAAGTTGGGGTGACCATGTTGAGGTTTATTAAAATTATTCTGCGGAGGGATATTATTAAATGTTTTGTAACCTTGATGCTGTGGTGGACTACCAAATTTAAATTGTTGTTGGTTTGGTGTACCATATCTAAATTGTGTTTGGTTTGGTGTACCAAACTTAATTAATTGTTGCTGATTTGGTATGCCATATTTAAATTGCTGTTGATTAAAGTTAGGTCTAAAACCTGTTGGCTGCATTTGGAAATTTTGTTTGTAACCCTGAATATTAGGTTTATAACCTTGTATATTAGGTGGGGCGTTAAATTTAAAGTTCTGTGGCTGAGGGTTTTTATTAAAAGTGGAATTTTGTACAGGGTTGGCGGTATAAAATTGTTTTAAGCCAAACTTTTCTACATAGGGGTTATGTGGCACTGAACTATCGTTAGGTGTGTGTAGTTTAATAGAACTATTTGGTTTTAACATTTTATTCCTAGATGTATACTGATATTGGAAGTTAACCTCTTCAAGCACTATGCTGAGAGCTTTCTCCAATGTAGAGCATCCTTTTAGTCGAACAATACGAATTAAATCTTCCGGCAAGTTGTATAGAAAAACATTCATGGCCATATTGTCGTAAATGGTGATTTTACTATCACGTAAATTTACGTCGATCTCTAAATTTACTTTCGACAATAGGGTACTTTTCACGTGTTGTATTCTACTACAAAAATCAAGATAAGACTCAGTACTATTTATTCGTAATGTTTCTAATTCTATGGCTATACATTCTTCGGAACGAGGATCTCCGAAATGTTGGGTGAAAACATTTTTTAATTGAGTCCACGACTGTATATCCTGACGTTCACTAATAAGCGCGGCGGCTCTACCGATTAACTTACTAGTTATGGTATGAAAAACGTATAAATCTTGGTCCGCATTTCCGGTATCTCTATATCTATCAATTACATACTCACACTTAATTATAAAAAGATTTAAAAGTTTTTCATCCCCGTCAAATTTCGGGATAATAGAAGATATTTCCCTAGGAATCATATTTAGAGACATCTTAAATTTTTATATAATTATATTGCGAACAATAAAAATACGCAGGTAATTTTACTACACTACTATCTGCAATTATATAATTACAGTTCTTAGAATTAAATGCTTACTATACCGATGTGGTGTATAGAGTTGCAAATAAGATAACGTTCTATTGCGTGGGCGATGGTCGGTCCCGTAATATCACAAAATCTTATTTATAAACTATCGGAATAAGAAGGAAAGACAAGGAATAGCAATGTGGGTCTACTCACAGGTTCTCCATTCTCTCCAGAAGTCAGCTCAGCGTCGCCCTACGTTTGCAGTGTATACGTTGAACAATTAAACGAATTTATTTGGTTCGAAGGATTCCCGTAACCGAATTTTCAAGCTCGAACCGATTGTGTGTTCTTGAAGCACGATTTTTCGGCGTTTTACGTTAATCCGAACGGCTGCGCCAGTTTAATCGGGGGCGCGCAAGAGCGACTTTTAAAAAATACAAAATATTAATTGTAGAGACAAGTTTATTGTTCGACGATCGAACATCAAGTGCCAGTCCACAATATGGCAAACCTTAATCTAAAACAGAGTGGGAGGTGGAACAGACCACCGGGATGAGCAACGTATGCATAAAAGTTGTTTTGACGGATGCAGCCTGAGTCCCGACAGACTGCTGACTCCATGAAAGGATGTTTAGTCTACCAGGTCGCATGGAACCTTCTGGAATATATGCACGCGTAACTAGCTATAAATTTCCAGTATAAACTGACCTGTCATCGTATAGCAATCGTATACAACGCGAGATCAGCTTATCCTGGGTATGAAGCCGTGTGTACACAAAAAACAACATATAGGATACAATAGAATAGAACTTTTCTTTATTCGAGTAACCAAGACTAAAAGATTGTTAGTAAAAACCTATGATTATGTTAATATGCTCATTATATATGTCTGTGCTAACTAACATAGTCATCGATATAGAAATCGCGTATTCTAATAACGCGTAATGAAACTCATTAAAATTATACCGATGGTTTTTAATCTTATTGATTTTATTGTTTACCTGTAGCAGGTAAGGGTAGTATAATTTGATAATATTCGACCGAAAATAAGACAGAAATCTCGCTGTAGACCGTATTAAATTTGTTTGTTGATACTTTAAATTTCTTAATTGGGCTCGAGTATCTCTTTCGTAAAATAAAGGGATTTGTTTATAGATAATTGTTTGCTTTCAATGTTAATTACGAATTATTGTTTAAATGGGATGTCGTCAAAATCTCTTTCGGAAAATATACGAAAATGATACAATTAAATTAGACACCTTTACAAATACCGTCAAAAGCATTTTGGTAGTGATGTTATAGATTAAAGTGAAATAAGTAAATTTATAGCTCTATTAGTGAGCACAAATTACTTATTGCTTACTTATCGTATGGGCAGTGATTACCCTAGTGTCAGAGTTGTTCAAGCCGCCCGTTAAGCCTCTGACATGGCTTAACGACTGTTGTCTAATGACTACAACCGGAACCGATAGCTTAGCGCGCTCTCGGAAGCACGGAAACTTTGGTGGTCACCCATCTATGGACTGACCGTGAGCTTAGTTGCTTAACCTCGCCGATCGCTTACGGACCGATGAAAGCAGCTATGAGTGCCCCATTAAACAAATTCATATAATACCTTTTCGTAACATAATGTTTAACGTGGTTTTTGTGTGTTTATCTCGAATCTATTGGGTTCGGGCTTCTTAACTTACTTGCTAATACTTTCTATGACATCCGAGGGTAGCTGCGTTGTTTCAGTATTCAATCCCATCATCTTCGTGTTTCTTCTTTTACTTAGTTCCTTACCAGACCGCAAGGCACACGTAAAACTATTGTGTTAATTACATATGTATATTTGTTTAAACACACAATTAAATGTACGCCAGAACTTACACCTATTTGAAAAAAAAAAGTTCTTAGATTAAACACCAGAAAAAAAAAACTTGTGTGTACTTATGTACACGCGTTAGAAGTTATACTTCTTAATATACAACTTGAACATAGTTATCAATTTTCATACCACCTATAACTAACGTCATGCTGTTATTTGGTAAGGCCTTTTATTTGTATAATAAAATACCACCGCATATACTTCTAATGCCTCTGCACAAATTTAAATCCAAGATAAATAAAATGTTCGGTAAAAAACGCATATCTAGTTCACCGAATGTATAAATGACAAAACCCCTTGGTAGATTGATTAGAAGTGTCACTAGACTGTCATTTTATTTATAATAATTTATAAAATCATGTTCATAGTAATTTATTATATAAATCTACTTATATTTTTAGAATTACCTACCAATTTCTTTATTTAATAGTAATAATTATAATTCATACAATAGTATGCTCAGGATTATGATTGCTAAGTAGGTGAAGGGTTAATATAATAGGTATTTTAGTTGAAAACAAAATCGAGTCCAATGAATCCCTTCGGGAAAAATAGTTTTCTAAGGGTATGTTTCACAATGTACGAATAAAGTGTCGGATAGCTAACTAACAAATAAATAAACTGACAGAATAAGTTCTGGATAAAATACATTGCGTTTCACCATCACCTTCCCGGTAAATTTATTTGCTAGATAGCAATTCGGTAGTTACTTTTTAGTAGGTTTGGCAACGTCGCATTTTGTCGTTCCGTCTTACGTAACAGACAATCTATAAATACATTTCTTATGATAAACACCCCTAAAAATATCTTTTTACAATTTTTTTTAAGGTCAGCATTTTCAAGTTTGCATAAATATTTTCAAACTAATCTTCTAACTATTATTTTATCAAATAAAAATGCATACATAAATTGATTTTTTTTTGCGTGAAATTAAACGTACGAAAGTCAAATAAATAAACGTCAAATGTTAATATCAACAAATGCATTTTGTTTGTTGCTGTTTTTCGGTGGTGATTTTCTTAGCAGTGTCGGATTTATGCGCGGTTCCGTTTCACGATCAAATAATTCATCAATTTCGTCTTCAATAGTATCCATATAATATTACCATTTTATTAAATTATTCGCAATAAAACACAAGTCTAACAATAAACACCACCGAAATAAGCATCGAATGACAGATAACTTATTAACTTTGTTATCTGATGCTCGATCTGGTCAATAGTTTACTTTGCAGTTTATTTGCCAGTACTATTTATGGATTATGAAACGCAAACGATGTCTTTGGTCAATAGATAAGTTGCAAGTAGCTTATTCGGGGCTTTCTCTGGACCTAAGTACCTTGTTCTTGACTACTAGGGCTTCCGATACATTGTTAAGGTAGCTGCCATACCGGGTATTGTAAAATCTAAACTTTAATTAAATTAATATACCTACTTCACGTATATACTTTTTGGCCTTTATTGACGTCTACAGTGATAGTTGGTACTACACTAAGATCACGGAATACACTTTACATATTGTGCTTAGGCCCCGGCTACATGCACTGCGTGAAAGGTATCTCCTGGATCTCCTGGCTTACAAAGACACTGCGACGATCACAGAACACTTCTCATTTGTCCTTATTATTTTCACTTTTACTTCTTTTTATTGGTTTGCCTTCGACTTTGCTCAAACTAACACCGCCCGTCTTCCCTTTCATTAATTTCGAAAATAATTTTTAGTTTCTAGAACCTTCACTGACTTTCCAGATTATTTAGTTCTTCTGTTCTTTTCTTCAGCTATCTGTTTCTTTTCTAACAGGAATTTAATTTTTGTATCATATAATGTTAATTTTGCATTAAGAATTTTCTACGTCCTTTTCATCAGCTATCCTTTTTATTTTTTTCTATTATTAATCTCAAACACAAACTACAAAAGCCACCAATGACCTTTACTGATGTTGGGCCCTGACCCTTTGAACCCTGAACGTGAAAATTAACATATATATATATATATATATATATATATATATATATATATATATATATATATATATATATATATATATATATTACTAATGAATATTTTCTATGTATACACCATTTCAGAATTAAATGTTTGTGTTAAAACAAAAGTACACTACATCTAGCCAAAATTACTGTAAAAAAGGTTTACATAGAATTTGCTACTAAAATATTTGTTGTTTCATTAATTGCGATTTATTCCAGCACATTAATCAATATTAGAATATTCATCTTATCCTTTAAAACCCAACAACAAATTAGACGATAAGGCATAAAACGGCGGATATTTTCATTCCGGGCACGGTATTAACCTAACGGTAGATAACCTTACTTATGTTGAACTGTCGCATTTGTTTTCATTTAACCCAACCTTTATTAAATGGATCCCTCAAGGATAACGCCTTTCAACATTCGAATATCTTAACCATATTTTAGTGATCAAGAATAAAATCTAATTTAAATAATAAGAGATAAATTAATAGGCGAAAAAATAATAAGAGATTAAAGCTAGTTGTAATTGCCTTGTTAGTCTGTCGGGCTGCGGGTTCAATCGTAATTCACATCATCATCACGATTTTATCTTAAGACCTCAGTACTAAGGTAATTATATCCTAGTTCATGTTTACAACTGTTTATATTATTTAAATAATAAAATTTTAATAAGCAGAATATCCTAGGTCATTGATCACACACAGCCATATGATCCCAAACTAAGAAGAGCTTGTACTATGAAAACTTAATAACTGATATACTACATAATATTACTTTTCTTTTATAAATACATACTTATATAGATAATTACATCCAGACTCAGGATAAACAGACATGTTTTATGCACATAAATATCAGTCCTAGATGGGCATCGAACCCGGGACCTGCGGCGTGAAAAGCAAGTATTTACCAACTACGTCAACAATTATAAATATTATGATGCAGATTAAAACCGTTTAAAAAAATAGCAATCACACTAATATTATAAAGGCCGAAGTTGTGTTTGACTGCGTGAGTGTGTATGTTTGTTACTTCTTCACGTCTAAACAGCTGGAGCGATATTAATAAAATTTGGTATAGAGGTAGCTGACACCTTGGATTAACACATAGGCTATAGTTTATACAGTTTAACGCGGGTTAGACCGCGGGGCACAGCTAGTATAAAATAATTCTGTGACCCCATTTTAAAATACGTTCAAGATGTCGTAATAACTAGTACCTAGTCGAACAACAGCTGTAAAATATTAAAGTTGGTCCTTTTTTCAAATTCGTTCAGCACACATTGTTTGACACCGTTGGAACTTTTAGAGTTTGTCAAAAACATTCAATACCATAATATACTCGGAGGCCAAATTGGTCCCCTCTAGTTTAGTGACAACAAACCTACAACTTGACCTGAACAATCACTATTAGCCCTAGCCAAATGTTTGCTCGCTAACCTAGTCTTGTGTTGTTTTAGAATATATAAAGAGCTTCGTAAATTGTAAACTGGTGAAAATGTGTATTAACCTTTTTTTGTGTAGTGTCTTAAGATTTAAACATCTTATTGAATATACAATTAACTTCTTCTTTTATATGCAAGTTTATAATAAAGAAGGTAATAAAAAAACGAGACGTCACGAAACACAGACAACAAACAGTAGACTAGCTTCTCAACTGAATATATATGATAATATTGGTTTGTGTTGTTGGCGTGATCGGTAAATACATGCCTTTAACCCCGCAGGTCGTGGGTTCGATTGCCACACAGGGGCTCTACCGGCTAAGTTGCCGAACATCGATTTCTTAAATGGCGTTCATATAAATAAAGGTTAGAAATGACTGAATAAATTTTTTTATCGGCTTCCATGAGCACATGTGACGTCATAAATGGTCCGGAATCCATTGTCAACGTTGAAGCCGATTTAACGAGGGATTAAGTCATTTTTAACCTTTATTTATTTGAACGCCATTTAAGGAATCGATGTTCGGTGACTTAGCCGGTAGAGGCCCAGAACAGATATTTGTGTGCATGAACATGCCTGTTTGTCCTGAGTCTGGGTGTAATTATCTATGTAAGTATGTATTTAAAAAAAATAAGTAGTATATTATGTAATATATCATTTATCTGGTTTCCGTAGTAATATATGCACACCATGTTAAAATTACTATTAGCTACCGATGTCAGTGTGCTCTTCAGGGAGTTTGGGTCTAGCATCTTTGTTACAAGTTATTTTAAAAATAACTTAGCGAAGATGCTAGTCGTAGCATAAGCAGTAGAATAAGCGTTGTGGCGGGTCGTTTCCTTCCCTCTAATATGGCGAGGGAGGCGATGGCTGGCCCTCACGTCGTACTCGTGAACGGGTGCTGCTTGCAGTAACTGGTCGAACTGCTGCTGGGGTACTCATTTTTTTTTCTCATACAGGCGTCGCCAAGTCGACTTCGTGTGACTTGTTCATTTTGTAAATGTGCGCGGTAGCACCCACCGTTTGTTTATCTTGCAAGAGGTTATTTTAATTGCTTGAGTGAAATGGAATGTTATTGTTTATTACCTCACAATTATTTTGATTAACTAGATGTCATCGGTTCTGTGCGTGCATTAACCCACATAACAGCCAATCACAATGTAAAAACAAAAAACAATGATAAAAAAAAGATATAAAAAAAAATCGAAAACAAAAAGCAAAAGAAGATAAAAAAAGCAAGCCCGGAGTTTCTTTGTGGCTTTCTTCTCCGGGTTGTCCACCTAGGTAGCTAGAGAAAGCCGCATGCTAGCTAGGGTAGACGCGTTGCCCCCTTAACACGTGATCGTTAATCCCGTGCAAGTGATCTGACCCCCATTTCGAATTCCATCTTTTACTTCAGCTGCCGCCTGAGCTGTGGCCCGAACCCCATAAGGGTGCCCTCAGGTATTAGTCGCTTAAATTAAGCTACTGGTTGAGAGCCTTTTGCGCTAGCCAACTGCTAGTTGTTTTCAATTCTTTAATTTTAGTATACAATTGCTAAATGTAACAATAATAGCTTAGTAACTTGCTATTTATTATTTATTTAAGGATATTAAAAATATATGTGACAAAACAGTAATTAAAGCAACAAAATATTTTGAATTAGTCCGTCCGTGCGGGACAAATTCAAAATATTTTGTTGCTTTAATTACTGTTTTTAAACTGTGTTTATGTAATACATTGTGAGATTGACAAGTACAAGTGTATGTAAATACCCAAGTGCTGAATAAATTTCATTATTTCATTTCATTTCAGTCACCACACAAATCTATGTGACCTAGCATCGTAATGTACTTTCATATTATTATTGTACCAGCATGTTATACGTACTCTATTTTTAAGCACACGATGTTAGTATAGTTGATGTGGTGGAAATAAATAAATAATAATAATTATTATAGTACAGGCTCTGCTTAGTTTGGGATGAGATGGCCGTGTGTAAATAATGTCCCAGGACATTATAATTATAATTAATTCATATCGTTCTATAATTTTAAATTCAGTACTCTATTATATTACAATCTAGCCTAAACGCTAATATACCATTTTTATTTTTGATTTTGCTCCTAAAAAATGGAATTGTATCGAGGAATTTGTCTATTGATATTTTTACTGACGTATAAAGTGGAGACATTCCGTTCATGTTAAATTTTAATATGAAAAAAAAAAAAACCTGATGACACACGTCATATTTTCACTCCGGTTTTAATATTATTATTTTATTTATTGGGTGTGGCAGCGACTGAAAGCAGCTGATCTTTGGAAATCCCTGGCCCTGCGGTGCCTGTACGCGTGTTGGCGGCTGCAGTGACCGTCGTGGTGCCCAAATAATACCTAAATAAGCTCAGTAAACACCATTTGAATTCTAAATGACAAGCGTGATCTGTTGCTGGGCAACAGTGTAACATGCGGTTGCGAAGAGCTACATCCACTGTCCACTGCTGCACTGCCGCGCAATTGGCTCCACTTACGCCTCAAGATCCAGGCTACCAATCAAATTACATGTCTGCGCAGAGCTCCCAAAAAAATAATTATCCTCCGTGCAGTTTGCGCAGCACAGTTGACAACAGTGTGCCAAAAAGACTTTTTAATTTATTTTCTATAATGTACTTTTTAAAACTAGTTTAGTTACTCGTATATATATGTCGCAATCTGCGGGTCTGTCCTATAGTGGTCATAGGAACAGTAATGATGTCGGGCTAATTCAATGCCCACATTGCTCTCAGGCGCGCTTTTTTAAGGGTCAGCATGGCCTAAATGTGCATATTGGTAAGACTCATAAATCTCCTACCAATTCAGTGCATTTGGGCCAACCTGACCTTACATTACCTATATTGCAGTCGCAGTCCGATTCCTCTCCTTTCTGGCAAAGACTTTCGAATCTAAAATTAACTACACCGGTTGTTAAGCGTATTCCCCGAGGAGCACGCATAATAGCAGCTCAAAATTTATCCTACAGAATACAAAAAGTTTTAAATGAAAATTCCGAGCTCGCCTGGGAGCAACTGCTGTCTTTTTCTTTCAAAACTCTCCATGTTTCAGGAAATCAAACATCTCTGACATCAGCCATAAAAAAAAACTGTACAACCCAACAATACCATTGCAGTGAATCTGATCACCAAGCAAAAAACCATCATGGTGCTAAAATTGGACTTCTACATTCACAAAACATATTCAGTAAAATAGAATCCAAAGTAAGCGATGGAGATTTACGAGGGGCAGCACAACTTCTTTTTACCAAAGACATCATTGCTCCTGACACGCCAGAAACCTTGACGGCCCTTATTGATAAACATCCACGTTCGGATCAGCCTCTCTTACCAACACCTTCCTCATCTCATCGCCCTGTCAATGCTCTTCAGGTAACAGAAAAGAACGTCAGAGCAGCAGTAATGTCTTTTAAGAATGGTTCCGCCGGGGGTCTGGACGCTCTTACTCCCCAACATTTAAAAGACCTCTTGTTTGGTGCCCCTGGTGATGCCGGTCGAGCCCTTCTTAAAGACATTACTGCACTTATAAATTTCATGCTTCAGGGAAAAGTACTTGCACAAATGTCACCTATCCTATACGGCGCCAATTTATGCGCTCTTAAAAAACGAGATGGCGGTATTAGACCTATAGCCGTGGGTTGCTTGTATAGGAGAATTGCTTCTAAGATCTGCTGCAAATATATCCGCACTAATCTCACAGAAAAATTTCAACCCATCCAGTTGGGATTTGGAAGTAAGGGAGGCTGTGAGGCAGCCGTGCATACTCTTCGTTCATTCATCACGCACAATGGTGGTGAGGTGATCTTAAAGGTGGATGTTAAAAACGCTTTTAACTCTGTTGACAGAACCACTCTTTTGACTGAAATTCAAAATTTTATACCGGAAACCTACGACTATCTGTGGCAATGTTATGGTTTTGACTCTAAATTATTATATAGATCTCACCTTGTGAACTCTTGCTCTGGATGTCAACAGGGTGACCCACTCGGACCTGCCATTTTCAGTCTTGCCATTCACCCTATAATTTCGACACTAAATTCTAAATTAAACATGTGGTATTTAGATGACGGAACCTTAGGTGGCGATGCTTGTACTGTACTACATGACTTGGAAACTTTAATAGACAGATTTCACACGATAGGTTTAGATCTAAATTTTTCAAAATGCGAACTGTTTCTTTTAGATACTCTCACTGCCGATAAGAAACAAGATATAATTGATAAATTTTCTATTATGGCTCCAAATTTAAAGATCATAAACAAACAGTCGCTTCGCCTCTTAGGCGCACCGATTCTGGAAGACTCATTCCCAACTTTTATTGAAGAACAACGCAACAAATTTGAAGAAAATTCGGTACGTTTGACTAAAATTCATTCTCACATTGCTTTTCATATCATTCGGTTTTGCCTTTTTGTACCTAAATTTACATATGTTCTTCGTTGTTGCCCTCTTTGGAATCATGGTAGTCTTTTGACAATTTTAGACAACACTATCAAAAACATTTTGACCCAAATTCTAAATTGTTCACTTTCGGAAAATGCTTGGCTTCAGGCCTCTCTTCCGATACGTTTCGGAGGTCTAGGCATTCGCAAAATTTCAAGTGTTGCTCTGCCTGCATTTTTGTCTTCTGTCCATGCTATTAACGGTCTATTTCGCAAGATAATTTCCCCATCTATCGTTAATACACCGTTGGTAGGCATGGATGGTGCCAGAGACGCGTGGTCAATGGCTTGTCCGAGTGAGGCGTGTCCAAAAACACTCAGTTCGCAGAGACAATGGGACGAGCCTCTATGTAAACTTGTTCAAAATTCCCTTTTAACCACCTGTCCTGGCACTAGAGATCGGGCTCGTCTCCTCGCCACTAGCGAACGGGAGTCAGGGTACTGGCTGCAGGCAATTCCTTCGACCAGTATAGGAACCCTTTTAGATAATACGGCTTTCTCAGTCGCTGTAGGTCTTCGTCTGGGCATCTCCAGGACAGAGCCCCATAATTGTCACTGCGGGGTTGAGGTAGACCGTTTAGGTCACCATGGGCTATCTTGCCGCCGCAGTGCAGGGAGGCTTTCACGCCACGCTGCCATTAATGACGTCATTCGTCGGGCGCTTGCCACCATTCACGTGCCGGCTCTTTTAGAGCCTAACGGTATCTCTCGTGACGATGGCAAGAGACCCGATGGTATGACGTTGATCCCTTGGAGCCGTGGGAGACCTCTGGTATGGGACGCAACTTGTGTGGATACACTGGCTCCCTCTCACCTTCAAGTAAGTTCGCGTTCAGGCGGTGCTGTAGCGGAGGCTGCTGAGAACTCGAAACGGAGTAAATATGCTGCCATAGGTGATGGCTATATATTTATTCCGTTTGGGGTCGAAACAATGGGTCCCTGGGGCCCAGAAGCACGGTCCTTTGTCAAGGAGTTGTCCAAACGACTTATAGAGCACTCTGGTGATCAAAGAGCTGGCACGTACCTCGGCCAACGCATAAGCCTTGCGATCCAAAGAGGTAACGTCGCTAGCTTTTTGGGCACCTTACCGGCAGATGGTGACTTGAAAGCGGTTTTTTATCTATAAGTTATTCTTTTATTTGTAATTTAGTATTTTTATTTTAAGTTTATAATGATAGTTTTAGTTTGTACGTAGTTTTAATCTATTTCCAATATCTATGTTAGTATAGTTTTAATTTATTTATTACATTTATAGTTAGTTATTTTTTAGTGATTTCTCAAACAATTTGTATAAAGTTATGTTTATAAATGAAATAATTTGTAAATAAATACCATATATGATATTTAAAAAAAAAAGAGAAATACACAGAAAACATAGAACTATATTAATTTAGTATTCTTGTATGTTTTTCAATGTAACGTCAACTGGATATTAATATGTTCAGTGTCTTGTCTGTAAGTGATAAAAGGCACCTATCAGTAGGCGTATCGCGAAGTTTATTTGCGCAGTAAGTATTCAATAAATATGGTAATTCTCCAGTATGAATATTATGTTCTCGTCTGTATAGCATTGCCCTTTAAATCAGGCTTACACCTGGCTACCGATAATAATTGCCTATCTATTTTTAATGTGGCTTACAGGGTGTTATCTAAATCATGTTGAGCTGCTACTAAACTCTTGACGTTGTTTCTTACGTTTCTCCTCTAAGGGGTCTACAGAAAAGATTTTTTAAATAAATAGTATCTTTGTTTCAGTAGTAGGTACACAATTTGTAGGTTTAGTATGATACCTATTTTATTTTATATTAAATCTTATCACATTTAGATTATTAATTGTGTAAGTTAATTTAGGATTATCAATTATTAGTCCGCTCTATTCAAGATTCAAAAATGTTGTCTAGATTGTCTAGCCGAAATCGCACGCCCATTGAACCTACGGTGGACACTAAAGAGTAGGTACGTTACTATTATACAATATTTTCCTTCTTTTGGCTTTGATTATTCTTTTGTAAATACAAAAGAACAATCAATGCCAAAAGAATATGCCATACGAAATCGTATGCAATCTAATGAGTAAATTTAATTCCTTTATAGGGTTCCGTAGCCAAATGGCATAAAACGGAACCCTTATAGATTCGTCATGTCTGTCTGTCCGTCAGTATGTCACAGGCACTTTTTTCCGGAACTATAAGAGCAGTACTGTTGAAACTGGGTACGTAGATGTATTCTGTGAACCGCATTAAGAACACAAAAAAATAGAAAAATAAAAATGATTTTAGGGGTTCCCCATACATAAAACTGAATATCAGATTTAACTAGATAAAACTAAAAAAATATATGATGTACATGACTATGCAAACTAACAACGAAAATTAGTTTGAACGAGATCTAGTAAGTAGTTTTTTTTAATACGTCATAAATCGTAAACTGCAATTTACCTTTCATTTAATAAATTGAAATACTTGCTGCTACGAAACCCTTCATGGGCGAATCCGACTCATACTTGGGCGGTTTTTTTCTTAAGGAATTAAAATTCTTGTGCTGTGGACTCCACAATCCAAAATATAACCAAAGTGAGCACACACCCTGTATCGGAAAGGGTGGTTTTAGTAATAGAAGTATATAATATTAAAGTCTGAATGTTCGTAACTAAGCCATTTAAATAATTAATGACAGTAGATTTCTATTTTACATGAAATAAAGAACATATACATCACTACATTTCATTTTACGTACGGCAACTTGATGGAGTTCGGTGACTTCAAAACTTTTGCATACGATTCACGTTTGGTTTACATAAATATGACTACGTTTCTGAATATCGCACAAAATTCAAGTGGCTGCACATATGAGTTCGTCGGAAAACTCACATTGTCACATTCTATAAAGTATTCTGTAGAATCTCTCTACTCCTCTCTACCTCAAAGAATACTTCAAATTTCTTCACACAACTCATTCGCGTTCTTTGCGTTACTTTTGCCGTCATCGGTAAACTCGGTAAATTGTCCATATAACCTATTAAAAGCGACCTAATTTGTTGCTTATATCAATTCACAAAAGAAAATAATATAATTGATGTACATAAACGATAAAAATAAACGCTTCCCCTTTTTGTAATCGGTTAAACTTATCCTCATCTTTGTAATAATTATGAGCAAAACAATAAAATAAATGTCTATTGATGATTTTACTACCTAAGTTTCTTACTATTAAGTGTTGTTTTCCTAAAAAAATACCTAACTTATGTTACTTGTTGCTGTCAAAAAATTACCACTATGTTCACAGTAGGATTTAAGTGGGAAATCTGGTCATAAAAAACTTCTTAAGTGCTGGCCTCCCTACGTGACGTTGTAACATACTTCATTCTATTTTTGGATACGAGACGTCCTTAATATTATGTTATGTCCTACGAAAACTCCCGTTACTGCCATACATTAATGTTGCGTGAAAAAGTTTTCGATGACATACTGAAATGAGTAAACAAATACATTAAAGTGTCAACTAATAATAAATATATATCCTGGAACATTATTCACATACGGCTATCTGATCCCAAACTAAGCTGAGCTTGGTCTATGGAAACCAGATAACTGTTATATTTCACTAGCTGTGCAGCACGGATAGCACGGATTTATCCGTGTTAAACTTTATAAATGATATATAGCCTATGTGTTAACCCAGGGTGTCAGCTAACTCCATACCAAATTTTATTAAAATTGCTTCAGTATTTTCGACGTGAAGAAGTAACAAATATACACAGTCACACACTCACAAAACTTTCGCCTTTATAATATTACTGTGAATATACTACTTTTCTTTTGTAAATACATAATAAGATAATTACACCAAGCTTCAGGACGAACAGACATGTTCATATACACAAATATCGAACCCACGACCTGCGTTGTGGAAGGCAAGCATTAACCAACCACACCAACCAACCAACGACTGTAAATTGTATGTCAACTGATTTCTTATGGTTAGACTAGTACTAGTGTGTGAGTAGTGGTAGGGTTAATTCTATCGAGTAGGTTGCCGCAATCTTCAAGTATACAGCCCATATTCTGATAGTATCTAGTTGCCGTTGGCGATAACGCTTGTAACATAGTTACATGGTGTCACTCACGCGTGGCCAACATTTTCCTTCTCACTGATGAGCTCTAAATAAATAAATAAATAAAAAAGGTTTTTATTCACGTAGACTTTAAAAAAGCGCTTGTAAATAGTCAGAACATGTTTGTAGTAATATAGTTGTATACATTAGATATTATTTCTAGTAACATAGATATTTAGGTACATCTTGTATGAAAACATTTATAAAATTCATTTTATTACAGAAATGATATTTAGCTAGCTCGTATCAAGTTATTGTCAAGGCTCTAGAGACCTTACTTATACGCACGATAATTTATTCTATAAGGTATTTCATAAAGGTCATAGTAAAGCCGCCTTTTTTGACATTTTTATTTTTCTATGTATTTCCTTTTTTAATTCTTTTTATTATTTTTCCTTAGTTTAATTTTACATTAAGTTGACTTGTTGTTACATCTACCCTGTTTCGCCTTTCCTTCGTCTATCCACTCTATAATTGGTTGTCTGGAAGACAACACTAAACTAGTGGTACTAGTAGCGATAAGACCGCCCTTTGTACAGACGCCAGCACGTCAAGCAAGCCCAATCTGTCAAATTTCCCCAATGGAAAGTGAACCTTATACTTATGTGATAAAGTTGAAAATCTATTAAAGAAATTTGACACATTGGGGTCTCTCGAGGTGCTGGCGTCTGTACCCAAATAATGTATGTTAATTTTATTTAGTTATTTTATTTTAAGTTATGATGTACAATAAAGAGTATTTTAATTTTACTTTACTTACTAATGGTGTGAAAATTCTTATTGCCGTCCTTTTCGTTGTGTACGTTACGTAGTGCAATAAATTTGCAGTGTAGTTAAAATGGTAACCGCTGAATAAGGTTCTATCGACTATACGTATAGTATCCGGCACCTGTCGGGAGCATAAACTTGATAGGTATTTTGGCTCAATGTAAGTTCTTAAGTCTCACACTTGATACTCTTTGTATATTAGAATCACAATCAAATATTCAACGAGTATAGATTGACATCCAATTCTCGCGTACCTCAAGTTGCGCAAAAATGAAATCTTTATTTTTAATCATAACTCTTGCCACTGGTACATCTAATAACTATACTAAAATTTACATGATTCTTTTTTGTTATTTTCGTGATTTGAAAAAAAAAAAAAAATCACTTCATCATTTTGATATATCTCGATTTAGTAAACGATTTCAACTAATAATTGATAAAGATGAGATTATTCAATAATTATCATCATTATCATCATCATATCAGCCGAAAGACGTCCACGGCTGGGCAAAGGCCTCCCCCGAGAATCTCCACAATAGCCGGTCCTGTGCTGCCCGCATCCAGCGGCTTCCCGCGATTTATAATATCTAGGGACAATGTCACTCAGATCATCCTAGCCCCAAACTAAGCAAAGCTTGTACTATGGGTACCAGGCGACGATATACATACTTATATAGATTGATAAATACTTAAATACAGAGAAAACATCCATGACTCAGAAACAAATATTAGTGTTCATCACACAAATATTTGCACTTACCGGGATTCGAACCCAGGACCACCAGCTTTGTAGGCAGGAGCACTACCAACTAGGCTTAAGTAGTAGGTAGGTTTATTTATTTATTTATTAATAGCGATATATTAATTATTATATTAATTAAAAAAATCTACTCAAAAAGGGTTAACTAATTTATATTATTTTATAACGTAAGTATTTCAATAACAAGTAAACCGGAATAGTATTAAATTTTAATTAACTGTGTAAATGTTTAAATCATAGCATGCATGCATATTCCAAATTTTATAGTATATTACATTTAGATCCGACAGGACTTAATTGACGGACCGAATTTTCTGGGTTAAGGCCAATGTTTTGCCAATTTTGCTTTGACGAATTCTCTTTTTAACAAATTCACGAATAGTATTGGCGCCATCCATTGGTCCACTTAGCAATTATTCAAATGATAACGATGTATAGGTATAATAGGGAAATGGAGAATAAAATAAAATGCTTTTTTGCTCGTAACGGTGTCTATTTAAAAAGACATAAAATACAAAAAAGGAGATTAAATAACTTGGTACATAGATTATGTTCATAAGTATTAATATTATTAAATTTTGGTACGTTATAATTTTACTCATATAAGTTTATTTTCAATAGTAAATAATTAAATTAAATTATAAGCTAAAAATTTGAAAATAACTACAGAATCCCTATTTACCTTAATAGGCGTCGAATAATCCCTCCGCATCGCGTATGGGAAAATTGCCCAGAAGGCTGGCCGCATTGTTACGCTGGATGGCAATGCTGATCCTCTGACCCAAGAATTATAGACCAGTCCTCTAATCATGGGAAGCGTCGATCAATCTTTTTGCCATTTCCCGAAATATTAAATGTGCGTTTGGGCCCCAATGTCCTAAGGTTTCTACCCCAAACGGCTCAAAAAGTATAAGTTATAATTCACTTCTTGTGATGCTTTTTATTGTTTTATTAAAGAGCTTAGGCGCATGAGTTTGTATTTTCATATAAAATCAATCTTTAAATTACTTAATTTTACTCCATATAACGTCCTGTATGCTTTAACTTTAGCATATAATGGTAGTAGAATTTTAGGGTTCTAGGATATTGTAAGCGAATTAATTATTCATGTGGGACTGATTTGTTTTGTGTGCCATCACAATAAACGGCTGGAGCGATTTTAATAAAATTTGGTATGTAGATAACTGACACCCTGGACTAACAATAAGCTATAATTTATAAAGTAAAACCGCAGGGCACAGCTAGTAATAAATCAAATATAATAAACCAATAGCAGCTACTTATTCCCAACACTAAGTACCTAATCCTATATCACAGTAGTAAAACTACGTTAGAAGTTATCCGATGATACCTAAACCTCAGGCCTAACCGCTTTCGCAAAAAATTCACTGACGAGCTCTTTACGGAGGAATTTTAAAAGCATATTTTGCAGAGACTTTCTTTATAATAGGTCTTTACCTATGAAATTGCCGTTTTGTATGAAAAAATTTAAACGAATTTTTTTCATGAATTTTTTTATTTGTATTAATCGAAGTAATCACCCATGCAATCAATGCATCTTTGCCATCGCAGTGGCAGTTTATTGATGCCCTTCTTAAAGAAATCAGCTGGACGGGAGGCAACAAATTCTTCAAAGGCATTTTGTACTGCCTCTCGGGTATTGAATTTTTTTCCCGCCAAGAAGTTATCCAAATTCTGGAAAAAGTAGTAGTCTGTAGGCGCAAGGTCTGGTGAGTAGGGCGGATGACGGAGAGCTTCCAACCCCAGTTCTTGCAACTTGGAGACCGTCTGCTGTGCAGTATGAGGTCGCGCGTTGTCGTGCAGGAGCAGCGGAGACGAGCGATTGACCAATGCTGGTTGGAGATGCGCCAGCTTCTCCATCATTGTGCTCAGTTCTTCACAGTACACATCTGCAGTAATGCTCACCCCGTTTGGTAAGAAGCTGTGATGAATCACACCGGCGCTAGACCACCAAACAGTGACCATCACTTTTCTAGGGGTAAGTTTTCGTTTAGGGCATTGTTTAGGTGCTGAACCAGGATCCAACCAACTTGCTGAGCGCTTGCGGTTATCAAACAGAATCCATTTTTCATCGCAGGTAACAATGCGGTTCAAAATTCCTTCATTTGTGTGTCTGTTGAGCAGTGCAAGGCACGTCTCGACGCGTACTTCGCGCTGGCGATCATTGAGTTCGTGGGGCACCCATTTGTCAAGCTTTTTTACCTTGCCAATTTGACGCAAATGGACCAATATTGTTTTGACGCTAACGTCGAAAGCTGCTGCTAATTCAGCCGTAGATTGTGTATCATCAGCTTCCACAACCGCCTTTAATTCGTCATTGTCGACCAAAGTCTTCGGACGACCGCGAGGTTCATTTTTCAGGTCGAAATTTCCAGAACGGAAGCGAGCAAACCAATAACAGGTGGTGCGTTGGTTTGTAGTGTTAGCTCCGTAAACGTCGTTGATGTTGCGTGCCGCTTGTGCCGCGTTGCTGCCACGACGGTACTCATATTCCATAATTACTCGAATTTTTAACGTATCCATGATGACGAAAAAGATTGAAATGCGATGAAAATGTAACACTAATCAATAAAGAAATGACTACTTTTGGAAAAAAGAATCCATGTTTTTAAAATAAAATTAATTTGAAATTAGAATTCTTAGCCAAACAAAAATTATTTTGATTTGAAATGGCCAGTACTGCAGAACGGCAATTTCATAGGTAAAGACCTAATAATAAATTCCTAACATGTTTCACTTTTCAAAATGAGTATCCTCTAAAATAAAACTTAATATATAAACCTTTAATAAACCTTATAAATGAATCAGTTTTTTTAATAATTGTTTTTTTATTATAGACCTGTCAAATACCCTTTCTAAAAGTCTACATAGGTACATCAGAATATTTTATCTGAGTAATCAATCTGTATTGAAACAGTAAATCAAATTACACATATGTCATATCCAATAGAGGATTTCCATGTTTGCATATTTTATTTTATTACCTTTTCGGTGATGTCGGTCTCCGTTTTACTGGGTTTTTCATTGAAAAATATTTACTCTTTTTTATAACGCGATCTAAATAATTTTATAATAAAATTGTGGTATTTATTTTTATAGCTATAATGGAATAATGATCACAACTTTTCGCAAAATTAAACAGCTGTACGAACTATGTTTACAAAACAATCAACATCCATCTATTTAGTTTTATCTGAATTCAAATTTGTAAAGCGTTTTTTCAAAAATGTATCGTTCCAATGTTTATATGAAATTACATTTCGTAGTTTAACGTTAATCTAAAAAAACAAGAAATGGCGGGATGTCTATAAGACTATTAGACTTAATAATATTCAAACATAAGTTTCAATTCAGAGAAGTGGCATACATTTTAAATAACAATCCAAATAAAAATACATATTTTCGTGAATAATTGTTTTCGACTATCGCTCCAAAGTACGAAAAACAATTACGTATTTCGATATCAATCTACCTAATCTTTTGTTATTTGTCACTCTTACTTTAATATTTACTGGATTACAAATGTTATTGTCATTTATTCTTTGCTTCAGTATAAGGTATTAAATCGCTCCGGATTATGTTACACCCATATGCAACGCTAGAATCGTGGTTCGTTCATGATAGGTTTCTGTATTATAATATAACAAATCGGTCAAGTCAAATCGATACAACTTATGTACTGAAAATAAGGTATGTTCCTAGAGCTTATTAAAGTTTTGGTTATTCATCTTCTAGTTTTAGGTAAATTTAGTTGGCGTGTTAGGTACATATTTGCCTTTCGCGCCGCAGTTTGTGGGTTCGATTCTCGCCCAGGTCAGATATTTGGTGTGATTATCTATGTAAGTATGTATTTACAAAAAAGTAGTACATGTAGTATATCAGTTCTCTGGTTCCTTTTGAGTGCAGCAGCAGGCAGATGAATACTTGGAAAAAGAGACCGAGTCCGTATTTCTGTTGGGCACTTCCATTATATCAGTTTTCTAAAGAATATTAGTTACGAAATGTAAATCATAGACGTGAATGTTACTACTAAACCACAGTAATTAATTTCTTACAAAGGGTAAAGGCTTTGTTGTAACATAGCTAGAAGCGATCGTTCGTAAAAAACATGGATCCAGAATATTTAATTTTAATTAAAATCCAAAGCCTTTTTGTATGTTAGCAAACCTGTCAGATTGCCAGAGATATATTAATTGGTTGCAATGACTCGATTTATAAAGGCTAACTATAGAGTTCCTACTTTATCATCATCATCACCATGTTAGGAGCAAGATATCCACTGCTTATGACCTCCCAAAAATGGCTACTATGGCCGGTCTAGGGCTATCCACATCAGCAGCACCCTAACATATCATTAGCATTAAAACTATGATTAGAGTTTAATGGGCTTTCCAAGGCACAGAGGGAATTCTCTCAATCAACCAGATCTCGTACGACATTTCTTTTATTACTAAAAGATTAATTCATATACATACTAATCGAATCTAATCGAACCCGCGTCCTCCCAGGGGCAAAAGCCAAACCGCAAGCTTTATACCCCTACACACAGTGATACAGAGTGGTAGCATATAAATAATCATCGTCATCATCATATCAGCTGAATAACGTCCACTGTTGAACAAAGGCTTCCCCAAGGATCTCCACAATGGCTGGTCTTGTGCTGCGCGCATCCAGCGGTTTCCCGGGACCCTTGCAAGATCGTTGGGGAATCCTAACCCATCTTGTAGCCCACGCTGCGGGAATTAAATGCCCATATAAAGAATACTTACTACAAATTCTCGTGTTAGTAGCAGATATTATTACCTATTTACATTTGCTTCGAAATTTATCAAACAATTACGTCACAAGTTTACTACTATCTTTAAAATTAATGGAATTTTGTGTAAGTTAGCTCCTTTATTTTAAAAGTTCCCTCAGTGTGGAAGTTTAAGTCCCGTTGTGCACATAGTTTGCTTTCAATTGTGCTTTTTAATTGGTGTAAAAAAATAATTGATCACAAAATTGAAGAGAGTGCCTCAAAATCAGAACAAATGACAGATTTAAAAAAAGAGAACCGAGTAAAATTTTATTTTATGACAACAAATTTTACCATCCAACAAACACACTTTTAGTGTTATAAAATTAGTACGGATATTAGACCCTCGACTCCAAATGTTTAAATAAGTTGTGTTTAAAAAAACATAAAATCTACTTTTAATTTTATTACTATTAACAGATTTGAAAAATAATATGCGACCATCTCGAAAGCATTCATAAAAACTAATAAAAAAAATACAGTCATAACTTTCTGTTTGAAGTCGGTAAGACAGAAGTACTCCTGAATAGATAAAACTACTGATGAAGGGCTAATATTTTGTCTAGTGTATCTTCTTTACACTAGATAAAATATAAGGCTTTCATCATATGGCCTATGTACCTATTCATGTAACATATATGTTTTTACTCACTGACTTTGCTCTTTGTCTTGCGGGTAAGCGCAAGTTCGGCAATTGCGGAGATCGTTGGGGGAGGCGTTTGTTCAACGGTGGACGTCTTTCGGCTGATACTACTCTGTCAAGAAAGTACCGGGAAAAGATCAGTAATATACAAAATGCTTGTTATTCATCCAAATTTATTTTATCACCTTCAAATTATGCTCTTTCAGAAACGATACACTTACGCCAACGAATAATCCATTCATCAAAACATTTTTTAAACGCTGCTTTCGGAATTGAGTTCAGTTCTCGCCGCGAATTCTCCTTTATGTCTTCTATTGAAAACGGTTACCACGAAGTGGTAATTTGAGTTTAGGAAAAAGAAAGAAGTCAGCTGGAACCATATCTGGTGAATATGGTGGTTGCTGGATGGTATTTGTTGAGTGTTTGGTCAAAAATTCGTTCAATTATGGCCTTGTGCGAAGGCAGATTATCGTGGTGCAAAATCCAAGAATTTTCTTTCCACAAATCTGGCCTTTCTCGTCGAATTTGCTCTCTTAAACGCCGCATAACGCTCAAATAATATTCTTTATTTACCGTTCGACCTTCCGGTAAGAATTCAGAGTGCACAACAACGCGATAGTCAAAGAAAACAGTCAACATGACTTGGACTTTTGATCGACTTTGGCGTGGTTTTTTCGGTTTCGGTTCAGTTGGAAGGCGCCACTCCGAAGCTTGTTGACTAGTTTGCATGTCAAACTCGTAAATCTCGTCACCAGTAACAATGCGTTTCATGAATGTTGGGTCGGAATTGACTCGTTCTTCCATGTCCTCAGCGACTTTCATGCGTTTTTGGAAGTTTTGGAGAAAATTCACATCTTTTGGGACTAGACGAGCGGCAACATGTTTCATACCCAAATGATTAGTTAAAATGGTACGAATCGACTCGTGAGATACAGAAAGTTCGGCGGCTATCTCTCTCAGAGTTGAATGAGGATTTTCAGTCACTATTTCCTTCACTTTTGCGATGTTAACTTCAGTTGCAGACGTTGATGGCCTACCGGAGCGAGGCAAATCTTTCATCACACCTCGATCGCTTTTGAACGCTTTGAACCACTCATAAGCACGAGTTTTTGATAAAGTCGATTCACCGTAAGCCTTCTGTAACATTTTCATTGACTCCGAACATGAAATTCCATTAGCGATGCAAAATTTAAGACAAACTCTTTGTTAGATATTCTTGTCCATTATGAAGTTCGCAATACACACTTTATATGATATTACTGAAACCAGCACTGTATTTAATATAAATAACAGATGCAACTCAAACTCCGCGCCAAAATGGAGAACAGTTGTGCCAATCTAACAACAACAAAAAAAAACAAAAACTTTAATTTGGAACCATAAACAAATCATCCATTCCCGATACTTTTTTGGCTGAATGTATGACGAACTGATGTATTAACTCCATGATTAACACATTTTCTTTCCAAATTTCTTTAAGACCCAGTTTGGAGCCAATAAATACCAAAAATAGAAACATAATTCTTTTAGTATTAGAGGTAATCCAATATTATTGTATTAGAAAATATTGTTTATGGCGTACCATAAAATTATTTTATTCACAAATCATATTTAACATCATGTTGTAACCACGTCATATTTCACACTAGCTGTGCCCCGCGGTTTTACCCGCGTTAAATTTTATAAATTATCACAGCTCTTCCCCCGTAGGTGATAGCGTGATAATATGTTGACCCGACCTCTAAGTAATATTCTTGCAAAATTCTAAAAACTTCGAACACCTATATTTTTGGCTTCGATATCGATTGTAGATCACGCCTAAGTATCCTTTTAAAAAAATATTCAATGCACAGTTTTGACTTTTCTACGATTTTATTATATTTCATATAATTCTTCCCGTACGGTAACCCTCATACAGTCGAGATATCGATTCTAACCGGTAAAAATTTTAGTTGCGTCAGCTACTTAATTAATTGTGTAGTTAACTACTAGATGCAAAAGTTGGGTATACTCAGCACGGCATATTGTCAGAAATTGACTGAAAGAGTTTATTAAAATGCAACTTTAAACTGAAAAAATTCAACTAATTACTTAATGATGTTGAGTACCAATATACATTACTGGGCCTAACTCAAAAGACGTATATTATATTGTTTTATGGCCAAAGTAACGAAAAATTTATTTATCTTTCAAAGTTATTACCAATCTTTTATAAACTTACAAGTTATTATTTGTAATATCGCTCTTTCAAAGTGAATTTGTAATATACAACTAAGCAAAAAATCAGTTTGAGTTATTTTATTGAGCAAGTTAGTCGATTGTGTAGTTAACTATTATGAACACAAAATTCGAGGTGGCGTACTAAGTACAAAAGTTTGGCATATTCAACTCCACTTATTGTTAGAAAAGGACCTAAAGGGATGTTGCCAACATACACAACTTTAATGGGGAAAATTCAAACAATTACTTTAAGTAAGGTCAGAAATTGAGGTAAAGTGATATTGAGTGGTGACATTACGGAACCCAGCTCAACTAAGGTGAAGCTTATCGTTTTATCATCAAACTACAGAATTGAGACCAAGTATTTCGACAGGCCGGTTGGTTCGATTTCCACCCAGGACAGATATTTATGTGCATGAAAATGTCTGTTTGTCCTGAGTCTGGGTGTAGTTATCTATATAAGTATGTATTTACAAAAGGAAAGTAGTATATGTTGTATACCAGTTATATGGTTTCCCTGATACAAGCTCTGTTTAGTTTGGGATCAGCTAAATTAATGTAATAATAGATTTTATAAATTTTATAGTTCCAGCCCATAAGTTCGGTTGTCGGAGTTCAACGGGGAGTGGGGTTTGGCCGGAAATTCTGTGTGGTGCTGCAGTAATAGTTACCAACATGCGAGTCAAATGCTAAAAAGCTTAGGAGCAATATAGCATAGTGACAAGTGTGTGTGCAAACACATATAGCACTCTCAATTTCATCGGCTGAAATCAGGCGCGGAAAGGAGAGCTTAACAAACTCTTGGAGTATCATACCGCCTAATTATATTTTAATTATTCCTTGTTATTTGTTTCTTTTTAATGTTGTTTTTTTCTTAATCATGTTTAGTTTTATGGTAGTAGGTATGTAAGTAAATATAAGATTTGTATAAACTTTATTTCAATATGTGTGTGTATGTGTGTTCAATAAAAACATTTTCTTCTTCTAATTCTAGAGTCCGGACTGCTGCCGTTTGAAGCAATTTGTGCCCCGACCCTTCTTCTTCTTCTTCTTCAGGATATTATCTGCAGATAAACACGTTACCACCAAACCATCACATCAAATTAAGTAATAACTTTTTATAAAACTTTCGTTTCGTTATGGTTACTTTAACTGATAGTTCTACTAGTAAAATAATATGTTTTGTGTGGTTTAACCAAATTTTATACAAAACTTTTGATGCCACTTTAATCGAACAATTATCCGAACAAAGAGCCCTATTATTTATATAGTATAGGGTTAGATTCGCAGAATAATTGTATTTGTATAAGCAAAACACTATATCAATTAAAATTACTTTGCAATAAGAAATCCTTAAAAGGTGTTATTAAAGGATTTCCTTTCAAATTCTGAGATCTTGATAAATAAATAGCCAATTGTGGTTTAATATAGGGTGTAAGCGACACCGCGACGAAAACAGATAAAAAGGATTCAATACAATACTAAAACTGTAATTTCAGCTAAAACTGGCAATTTTATGAACACTACTGGCAATATTCGTCTCAAAATAATATATCAATAATGTTTTGGGTTAACTAATACACTACCATCTGATCCCAAAATAGGCAAAACCTGTACTATGGCAACCAGACATCTGATAAGCATACTTATATATTTCTAAATTGTGGTATACACATTTTGGAAAAATTGCACCCAGTCACCGGCCAAATATCTAATCGTGTTCATCACACAAAGATTTGTCCCGGGTGGGAATCGAACCCTGGACCTTTGGTTAGCAGTCAGGGTCATTGTCCACTAAACCAACCATAATTCAACATTTAGTTGTTTGAAAAAATTGCTTTATTGTGTATTAATATCTTGCTTTAACTTCTACCCAGGTCAATCCTTAAATACGATGTTCAGAATCATATATAAGATCCATTGCATCAGTTTTCGTTATGCTGTCCATTACGCCCTGTATAGATTCCAAAAATTGCTGATGTAATTGAGAAGGCTATATTACGGCTTTGCGTATTTTGAAAATGGAACCGAATAATTCTCTAATACCCACCGGTATTAACTGTATTATCGACTATACATAAAATACAAGGAAATCCTTCAATTTGTATGTACTAAAAATCTATTTGTAGAGATAATACATTTTACCATCAAATAAAAATAAAAAAAACACTTTGATCTAAAAACTCATCGTGATATCGGAATGCCGTCCACTGTTGGACCACGGCCTCCCCAAAAGTTTCCACAATGGAGTTGTCCACATTTAGAGGGATATGCTATAATCGCCATGCTTGGCAGACAGGTTGGCGATCGCAGTATGATGGTCATAGTACACAGAGAGACGCTGCGGACCGTTCTTTGGTAGATATTCCCTCGGGTCGACTTCTGCGTCCCGCTGTTCTTAGCCATCACAAAGCATGCCATCTGTTGAAAAATCAGTTGACTGACTATATTTCTTTGGGAATGTTCATCAACCACTGTAACGTTCCCGAGCTTCCAACAAGCGTGAGGTTTAAGAGACATCACCAAGATTCAACTTCTCACTTAATAGCATACCAAACTTTATAATCTTATGGCAGTCTTATCCCATAATAGCAATCTCTTTCAGACAACCGATTAATACTTATACTGACAGTACCACTTGTAAAATGTTACGCTTTGTGTGGTTTACCTAAATTTGGAGCTAAAACCTTTAATGACACTTTAATAATAATTCAAACAAAGAGGCGTTTTAGCGTCTATAGTTTAAGGTTAGATTCGCGGAATAATTTTTTATAGCACCCTATGTAAGATAAATTGTAGTAGTATGAGATACTGAAATAAACTATTTTTATTTTATTTATTATTTATTTTATTATTATTTATATCAAACTTCACAATCTTATGGCAGTCTTATCCCATAATAGGAATCTTAATATCTTTCAGACACCCAATTAATTATCATCATCATCATATCAGCCGACTGTTGGACAAAGGCCTCCCCCAAAGATCTCCACAATTGCCGGTCTTGCGCTATTCGCATCCAGCAGTTTTCAGCGACCCGCACATCATAATCGGTCCATCTTGTAGGAGGCCTGCCCACACTGCGTCTTCCGGTTCGTGGTCGCCACTCGAGAACTTTTCTGCACAAATGGCCGTCGGTTCTACGAGCTATGTGCCCCGCCCACTGCCACTTCTGTTTTGCAATTGTTCGGGCTATGTGACTTTGGTTTGCTTGTGGATTTCGACATTTCTGATGGATCCCGCAGGGAATCTCCGAGCATTTAAACAACCAATTAATACACTAGAAATATTGGATATAACAGCAACTGATTGTGTACTATCCTAGTAATAATGTACAACTAGACAATAGCATAATATCATGATATATACAGAGAAAATGTTATATTTTAAGAATGCGGGAAGAATTTACACTTTTTAGAAGTGTAAATTCTACGCGCAACTATTTTCTATATTTGCTTCAGTTTTACAGAAGCTCCTTCATCAACATTTTTAGTGTCTACATCTACATAAGTCAGAAAAATAAATTTGACCTTTCTGATTTATGAGGCCAATGTAAAGAGCACATTCTCAAACCATAAAAATGTGGTATAGGAAATAGACCTCTATTAGAATACCTTACTACCTCTATGCAGAAATTCTGGTTTACTGCAATACCTCCACGGCTTATGCCAATTAGCAACGCAGCTAAGTGATAATTGATGTTGCCGGAATTAATTTGACTGCACGTGTGGCGCAGCGGCTAATATAGTCGCCTCGTCGCTTCGTGTCCCGGGTTCCAATCCCGCACAGGAAAACTATTTGTGTGTCCCATAAATAGTTGTTCTGAGTCTGGATGTACTTTGTGTCCGTCAATTATATGAATGTTTGTAAAATACATCGCGACACAGGGGTAACATTCCCTAGTGCGGGAATTGTCTTAAAAAAAACTTATATGAAATATTTGTATGTACGCGACATTTATTGGGCATTAGAAAAAAAAAAGTGTTCATGTTTGTTAAATAATCTCCCAAATCGATTGAGCAGTTCGGGACTGATGATATTTGATAGATGCGGGAATTGATTTGTATTTCCATAGATCCCAAATTTTCGAAAACATAAAGTCTAGTCACTTGTTATCGGTGTTATCGGCGGCCCTAATTAAGTATATACTCTTCGCCATGGTTAACTAAGACTTATTGAGCAAACTAGATGTACTCTCAATTCTTATAATCTGATCGGCCGGCAATCCAATAAGGCCGTAAATGAGCAACAGGATATAACAGGATGCAATACGTGATCTTCGTACACGACGATGTATCAACACTTTTATTGCTGTGTGGTTACGGCGGTAACCAGGTTAGCTTCTTTCTGAGTACTTTAACCATCATACTGAGGTCGCGAACCCGTATGCCAACCATGGCAATTATGGCATATCCCCTCGAGATAATTCTTGGGGGAATATTTTGTCCAGCTGTGCACTTCTTACAGCTATTATGATGATGATACTGTATCACCACTAATCTCCTGATACTGACAGTGTTCTTCCTAAATGCAAAGCTCGGAAAGCAATTTAGCTTGATCCAGGATTAAAACCCAGGACGTCAAAATTTGGAGTTGCCCACCCTACCGTTATTTTAAGGTAAAGTAAAGAATTTACCTCATAAGACCGTCTTGAGATCTTGTGAAACGGAGCCGTTGAAGAATAGAAATAAATAATAAGCTATTTCCTCCGGAAATTACCTTACATCGAATGATTTCGAAGCAGGAAGTTACTACTTATTCATAACATGATGTATTTTTCCCCAAAGTGTAGCGTATTTGATAGTAAATTTAAATTTCCTTTATATAGCGTCTTTGAAGGCACTTTTATCAACACAGCGTAAAACTTTTTTCTATAGAATATAGAATTTTTCTTTATTCGAGTAAGTTAGTAAAACTTACGACGATATTAAACAAAAACAAGGAACACGTAAATAAATAAAGGTGAAAAATAACACACAACTGCACAACAGTGAGCTACGTAAATGCTTCCGAAATTTTAATTTGATTCTATAATTAGTTGATTTGATAATTATACCACTACTTGAAATATTACGTTGAGTCCGACCAGGGCAACACTATCTTTTATCATGTAGCTATGAGTTTTGCCGCCAATGACGGAAAAAGACGCATCGAGGCATTGTTTCATTTTCAAAAACTGGTGTAAATTCGAGTGTAAATATGGTGGATTCTTTAACATAACATCTTGGATAACGTACACAAGTGGAGGAGAGTGCCATATTGCCGTGAATTGCGATTTTCTGTGTTGAATCTAAAACTCCATAGAAGAATCTAGTAAAGTCTCCACTGCTTTACTGGGGTAAGACAAGTACTGTGACTTGACTGTAACTGACTTTACGCCCACACTAGGGAATTTAATCCCTGTCTCGCGGGGTACTTTACGAACATATAATAGACGAACACAAATGACATCCAGACTCAGAACCGCAGTCCGGCGCGGGACTCGAACCCACGACACAAAACGGCGAGGCGACTCTCTTAGCCGTTGCGCCACACGTGCAGTCAATTGACATTGAATAAATGACGATATGAAAATTTATATACTACGGCTCATAAGGTCGTAAAAGCCAGGGCCGTAAAACTGAAATTAAAAAAATCGTGTAACTATGCACCTTCGTCGAATATTTAGCCAAAGTTCAACATTGCCCTGGTCGAATCCAACGTAATCTTTAAAACAGTAGGCAATGCCTATATATAGCTCGTCATTACTTATTGCAAGGATTATCGTAAATTGTGCCCAGATGCATTTGAATTGCTGTTACGACCGAATTGCTCTTAGGTTGTGTACTAAGCAATTTATCAGTTTAATCGTATCTAACTAATTAATATTACTATAATTTCAAACATTGTTCTGACCTAATATGAATAGATACAGTATGATACGTAGATATATCGATTCATTCTCTTCCTTTATTCCGCTAATTTTGGCAATGCAGTGCAAATTCAGGGCTGCGCTGAGAAAATTCCTGTGTTCAGTTTTAATATTCTAACATACTTCTTATAAAAAATATTTTTTTCACTTTTTTAATATTTTTAATAGTGATATTATCCATGAAGCTGTCTTATTTTAATTTTTTTAAGCTTTGCAAATTAATAAGTAAATAAATCTTTTGCCCGTTGTAATAATATAACGAGCAAAAGATTTTCGATAAAATGTTTTAGAAAGAATGTTAATGTTCAAAGCGATGGATCTGATGGCTAAGTAAAGATTAGGCACGTGTTTTCTTTGATTTTTCTTTAATAAATTAAAAACAGGTAAAGGTTAAACCTCTATAATACTATGGGCGTGGTCCCTTTCATGCTGAAATTTCATTTATTTTATTTGGGAAGCTTACTGCTACTTAAAATTGGTTACAAATTTTGATAAATAAATGCCAATCACAAGCTTTCACAAATAGTTAACAAAATGGTGGCATCTCCGGTCTACTTAATTAATTACAATAATGCCTACCTTACAAATGGTTTTACGAGATTGAGCGAATAGTAAACAACGATTTAAACATTTTCAATGAAATATCTAGTTAATTTGGATTCGGTAGAGCAACAGATCAATAAAATCAAAACGACATTTAACTTGTTAATTCATTGAATACTCTAGGCAGAAAGCTGTTAACTCTATTATTGGTATGGCGTGGAGTACAGTGTAACAAAAGATTTTTACGTAAATTTCTTAAAGGAATTGATGACTTGATTTTTAAAATTTACTTAATATAGTATTACTTAATGGAGACGGAAACATTCAGACAATATGTAGTAAAATATAAATTTCAATCATTAAACCTAAACATAATCTCCTTGACAATAACTTAATACAAGCTAGCTAATTATCACTACTATTATAAAATAAATTGTATAAATGTTTTAACATTCCGTGTAACTAAATATCTGTAATATGCAACTAGAAATAATAACTGTATTACTACAAACATGTTCTGACTATTTACAAGCGCTTTTTTAAAGTCTACGTGAATAAAAACCTTTTTTATTTATTTTATTTTTATTTTATTTAAAAGAAGTTCGGGACGGTTGATATCACCCTGGGCAATATTGAGAAAATAAGTTATATCAAATCACAGCTTGCATTTCTCTGGGCATGCTTTCAAGCATGTACATACCCACGGTTTCGGTTATATGGTTTCTTGAAGAATACGTTACCACTCCGTGGTAATTATAGTTTTAAGCTCTCTGATGGTATGGAGTAAGTTACGTTGATCTCGCTCTTCCCTTCAGAGTTTCCCAGACATGCTCTCAGTTTGAGGTGGAGACTTTAAGCTGGCCACAGACACATCACCAGAATGGTGAGCGCGAGTGTTTTAGTCCATAAATTAAAGAAAACGCTTGTCCAAGAACGGTCGACGTAGGTCTTCATTTCTGACATCATCGGTGAACATTACACTATTTCAGTACATGCTACTTAAATATAATTTATTTTTTTATTAATAGGATAACTTACAAAACATACACTTTGGAAAGGATCATATTATAATGTTATAAGTGGCTCAAGCAATAGTGCTGTTTCAATTACAAGTTGCTACGACATGCATTAAAATTAACAAGGTATATGAGCAAACATTGAAATATTTTTTAAGAAACACTTACCTAATTTCGTATAATCACTTAAAACTAAGTTGGTACCAAATAACTTGCCTAACCCGATTAATTGTTAAATCTATGACATCGGACAATCTATTTAGTCAATTATTCATAGCGGAAAAAAATTAAGGAGCAGAAAAGTAGACTGTGAACAATAATAATATTATGGTTTATAGACTTGCTAATGTATATATTTAATTTCAATCATAGATAGTATTAAAATCAATGCCTATTTTAGTAAATAGGCATAGATAAAATTTTAATACTAAAAAAGAAACAATTTGAATAATATAATGAGTTAGTCTCATTATATTATCCAAATTGTTTCTTTTGCAAAGTTCAAAGCTTGTACATATCTTTTAAATTGTGTCTCATCATCATGTCAGGCAAAACTCGTCCACTACTGGACAAGTCTTTACCAATCAAAAATCTTGGGGGATATGCCATAATCGCCACGCTTGGCAGATGGGTTGATGATAGATGTATTATAGTTATAGTACTCAGAGAGACGTTGCTGCCCCTTCTCTGGTAGATATTCCCCCGGGAAGACATATACGCCTCCACAGTATGATGTTGGTGATATTTGACGTCATGACCACACAGGATATAAATTAAGTAGTACTAAAATTGTCTTTCAAAGCATTTCTAAATAAAAGTACGTATATAATTCAAAAAGGAAGGTGTTTATTGGATGGAGTATTCAGTATATACCTTCAATATTTCCAATTAAGGGCAAAAAAGAATTATCTCCAAATGTCATAAAAACGCTTTCTGAAAGTCTTTACAACATTTAAGAATCCATCGGCCTATGATTAAGCCGGAAGCCATTACAAAATGAAAACGAAATAAGTAGGTAGAAGTAAATCAAAGTACCCATTTATATTCATTTAGGCCTCTATACAAACAAATCTTGGTTATCTCACGTTTACGGCTGTGACGAGTGTTTGCTGTGAGAAAATCATAATTGTATTTACTATTTGTAGACACACCATATTTTATATGCTGTTGCTATTTGTGAGTTTTTATAGTTACTAAATATCTTCAATGACTTGATAAACCACTTGATAAACCAGGAATAAGGTGAATCTGCAAAAATATTGAACTTAAGCTAGCTATGCTATAATATTCAAAGTACGCACTTTAAATTTCATGGATAATCTATTAGTGCAAGACCGGACATTAAGGTGATCATTAGGGGAACCTTAGTTTAACAGTGGACATCTTTCGGCTAATATAATGATGTGGGTCAATCTATTATCATTTTATACATAAAATAGGCCCAATATCCATAATGCTTTAATATTTGTAAGAGGTACGCTGTGTCATGATTTGACAGGCGAAGTGCCCAGGTTCTAAATTATAACAGAAAATTTTAGCAATCCACTATGTAATTAAATTAATCGAGAGTCTTAAATGAATTTAGACAAATTTATGTGTTCCATGGTGACACATAAAAACTGTCTGGTCTCCGACTTACACATAATGAGTAAGGATCGGATCTTTAACTATCCGGGTTTTTAACACAGTACTTGATGTGTATAAACTATGTTCAATCCCACAAAAGTTATGTCCCCGTGTCTCCCTCACACGAGGAGATATTTTGACATCAACTTCAACGAAACTCATCATTTTAGGCAGCATTACACTTTACTTTAGATTTAATATTCATGTGTAAGTCGCGTATTTTCAAAATTTTGGTGTATTTCGGCTGGTAGGTTAGGCTGGTAGTTTCGAAGGTACTTCTCTTCTTTTTTATAGAACATCTACTGGTCCGACTGACTTGTATGCCGTGACGACTAACCTATTGTCACCGCTCTTATTGATCGTTGGTCTAGCGGTAGCGTGTTCAAGCGAAGATAATGAGGTCCTGGGTTCAAATTCCGAGTCGGGCCAAAAAGTGATTTTGGGCTTTTTCCATAAAAAGAAACTTCTCAGTGCCAGCCTGTAGTTGGCGGTATTACACCCCTTTGCCTCCGACAGGATGTAAAGCCGTCGGTCCTGTACCTGACCTCTTTCCGGTCGTGACGAAGGGACGACTAGCGATAGTTGTCCCATCGGATCATGAGAGTGATGGAATAGAAAGTGCCCCTGTGTTTGTGCACACACTTGTGCACTATAATATGTCCTGCGTAATTGGCTAGTCTCCATTGAAATTGGCCGCCGTGGTTGACCACGGTTGACTTCCTGACCGAATATTGATATTCGGTCAGGAGGACATTATTAATCATCAAAACTTCTAGGGTACTTTTAGACCAAAAGAGAATGGCAGAATTCGTATCGCATACTTCCGTTGTTGTTCAGCTATATAATTTGTACCACTTGTTAAGACTACTAAGGTATTGATTTTAATGTAAGTATAATATTTTTAGAACTTGGGATTAATTAATAAAATCAAAAAGAATATTTCAATTATTTTCAATAAATAAATGTATTAAAATCGTAAACTAAACGCAGTTACGTTTACAGAAATTGCCATGTGTAAAATAATATAAATGTCGAAATTATAATTAATTATTTATAAATGGGAACAACATTACATATAAATCATATAATTATAGACTTATTTATCATACCTAAGAAAGCACAGTAGCTGCATTAAATTGTAATAATTAATGATTTAGAATAGGAACGATTTTCGTCGTCAATATTTTTTTGTTCATGGCAATTATTTATTGACAGGCAAAGACAATCTGTCAGGTATTTATTGCTGTTGTTTCGATACATGTCATCAATTTAGCAAATAATCTTGCAGATATTACGTGAGTTCAGCATCAGTTCCTCCGTGATATTATAATATATGTCTGTAGACAATGGATTCACGAAAAGACGCTTTATCATTTAATTAAAATGACGAGTTTGCAATGTGTTAATTGCAACATTCGTTTGCCCCGACTAAGAAGACAAGCATTATCCGGATGAGTGAAGTTCTCAATAAACCCAATGTTGCTTTGTGCTATGTGATAGTTATTATTGTTTGGTACTTATATGAAGATATTCTTAGATGAAGTAATACTAAGGATAAATTAATAATAAAATTAATGTAGTTGCAAAAAACAAATAATCTATTGTTTTATTTACCTCCGCTCAAAACCTCATATATAACCCCTCGCAACCTCACACAAATGTACACTGGGTTATGAACTATGTAATTAATGGAAATAAAGACCTTTTCATTATTTCAACAAATAATAGCTGTTTGAATCTTCCTAAAGGTCTCTGCACACAGCGGGCGGGGCGTGGCGGGGCGCGGCGTGACCGGGCGGCGACGCTGCGCTGGCGCGGCGGCAGCCTTCACACTGCGGGCGCGATCACGTCCCGTCCCGCCGCACCCATTCACGTCGACCGTATTTTAAGAACAGTGTTTCTATACTGCCTATGGCCCAAATCGTACAAACATACGTGAGCACGAACACATTCGACTAATTTTTCGACATCCATTTTTGTAAAACGGTACAAAATCACATTCGCGCTCCGTACCGTCCGACGCGGCGCCCGACCCGCCGCTTCTGACTTGTATTCCCGCTCGGCGCGGCGGCGGCGTCGCTCGACGGTTACCGTCGCGCCGAGCGGGACGGCTCTGTGTGGCGTCGTCCGTATTATCTAGTACATTACAACTCCTCAGTGTCGCGTCGCCGTCCCGTCCCGCCGCGCCCCGCCCGCTGTGTGCAGAGACCTTAACCTAACTCGCGACCCGTTTAGGGTTTTCGGGGCAGGTTCGGAATAAATCCATGTAAAAAACTATAAAAAGAGCTATAACATTTACTTTATCACCATTATTACATTTATTACATAAACATTGGTTTATGTAATAAATGTAATAATAATATCTAGGGACAATGTCACACAGATCATCCTAGCCCCAAAATAAGCAAAGCTTGTACTATGGGTACCAGGCGACGATATGCATACTTATATAGATAGATAAATACTTAAATACATAGAAAACTTAAATACATGACTCAGAAACAAATATTCGTGCACATCACACAAATATTTGCACTTACCGGGATTCGAACCCAGGACCACCAGCTTCGTAGGCAGGAGCACTACCAACTAAATATAATATGTAACAATCTTCATTGGTACACTAGTTAACACTAGCATTTCATTGCCACATCAGTAGACACACTTTGATATTTACAGTATCTTTATTACTTAGGCAGTAAGAGTGATTTTCGAACTGCAATGTTTCCACGGTCGTGGGGTTGACCCACAGATTACCAAACGTAACCTTAAAATAAAACTGGCTATAACTTTTATATCCCAAGTTCTAAAAATCTAAGAAATTAAAAATGCCTTTTCTATCACATTAACCACCAATTAAAACATAAAATATCCCGTAACACGAAATTTTACTAGCGATACAAAAGCCTCATACATTCTTGCCGTTTGCCTTTAGTATGTAGGTATCAGAAATATATTTTACACAATATTTTCGGTGTTTATTTGTATTAACCAATTCAGCAGTAGGTATGGTGTGCACTGCTAGACAAGAGCCTCCTCGCAAAGTAGAGGTTATGCCATAATCACCACAATTGGTAGACGGGTTGGCAATCGCAGTATGATAGTCATAGCCTACAGAGAATGCTACTGCCAATTCTCTGGTAGAATTTACGGGACGATATTTACGTCCCTCGTGGTATCAGATGGCGTAGTAATATTCTTGGCCGTAGGTCACACAACAGATAAAGAAGCCAATTTAAATTGAAGTTACATAAATAGCTATTAAAATTCGATCATGAATTCCATTATTCTCCCAAGATTCCATAGAAGTGTACTACGTGAGCTCGACAGATGGATGTGCGATTAACGCTTATGCGACAAAACTGTACTGCGACTCATCATAGTTCGAATGCACGCTAGTGCGACACACTGAACGATCAATAGGTTTATAGGTTTGGTTCAGTTCGGTTAGGTTAGGTTAGAACATGACAAAACAACGCACGAGAGAGCGAAGCGAGCGAGCTGCGGCAGCGGCCTGCGAAGTTCCAGAAAGCCAATCGCTAAAATGTCGATCTTCAGTGTGTCGCACTAGCGTGCATTCGAACCATGGTGAGTCGCAGTATAGTTTTGTCGCATAAGCGTTAATCGCACACCCATTTGTCGAGCTCACGTAGTACACTCATTCCATAGTCTACCACGCTGATGTAGTGCGGGTTGGCAGACTTCAAATGCCAGCAAGAACATTTTAAAGAACGCTCACACATGCTGGTTTTGTCACGATGTTTTCCTTCACGGTTTTAAGTAAGCTATAATGCATATCTAATAAAATTAAAATTTTGAAATTTATAGCTAACTCACATCGTAATGAATATGCCTAAATGTCAATGTATGAATAAATATGTAAATTATTATTTGAATATATTATAAACTCAAAATGAAAATTACATAAAAGAACGGGCACGAGCAATAATATTAACAATGATAGCAATTCACAAGGCTATTATTAAGTTGTGTCTGTACATTGTCGATATTTACCAAAAAAGCCGAAATATTGTTTTAACCCAGATATTACGGATGGACCGTGTTCAGCTTTAAGTACACTTCTCTCCCTTATAATTATAATTATTAATAGTTAAGTGTGTTATTTTCTCACATTAAACTTAATCTTTTAAGACAGGATAAATACTCTTTATTGCACACCAACGGTGTAGGATATATGAGAGCAGAATAACAATCAAAACATGCAAACACGGCTACATATCAAGCTATACATTTCCAGTATAAGCTGACCTCACATTGTATGGAAATCGTATAAAACGCGGGATCAGCTTATACTAGAGATGTATAGCTTGATATGAAGCCGTGTGTACAATAGGCGGTCTTATCGTAGTCAGCGACTTCTTCCATACAACCTTACGATGGACTAAAATGATAGTAGTAGGAAAGAGATATTATCAACATAAGCTATGATTTAGCAAGCTTCCTATTATAAAGTTTTCCAGTGGATTAACCTGCCTTTTGTTTTTTGGTATGTCTGCCCGTTTATCTGATCATACTTATGTTTAAAGGTAATGGTAGCAAATAGAAATATATTTATTTCGGTACGACGAAGGGAAGTGAAGAGTACAGTAATACGTAGTGTTTAAATTTTTATAAGATCTCACCACATGACTGACTGCTTTGTTATGATGATGGACATCGGAGACCGTGACCCGTTATGCTATGAGGTTGTGAATAATAATCTAAACGCTTAACCCGCCCCTGTTTCGCACAGGTATTTAGATAGAAAGATAAGTTAGTATTTTAGATTAGAATTTCTTCGGACAGATAGAAAACTTCCCAATGCACAATGATATTAGAGAATTGTCAATGAATAAGTTTAAAAGAATTATTAAAGCCAAACTTGGTAGCAGGGCATATTACAAAATTACTTGAGTTGTTCTCAGTCAACACACATAAAAATATGTAACTAAATTTAAGTTAATTTTATTTAAAGAAAAGGATTCCTACTGAGTTTCCTGGCAGTGTTTCTCAGTAGCTGCACGTCATACATTATGCATGGTAGAATGATGATTCCACATAAATGTAGTTTTTTACGTAATAAATGAATTTTGAATTTGAATTTGATTATAATTGTTTGACCGTTAACTACTAATATATCTTTTTGTGAGTAATTAAAACTAATCATGCCAAATAATTGATTGATTTTGATAAACATATACAACACAATCACCACAAACTGCAATTTATATAGGAATTATATTTTAAAAGTAAATCTATACAGTGTGCTAATGTATGTATCCATAATAGCTATAGCGATAACAATAAAATTTACCCTAGAAATATATTCTAATTTCTAGCGTTAAAAGATTGAACCCAGTAGAATTCATCTTTGCATGGAAATTTCGAAAGTTATGACATTAGTCCCTCCAGAACAGGACATAAGATGGGAGTAAAATTTAACCTAATGTCTTTTCTGTATTATGTTTATACTACCTTTTAATATATTATAAGGAATAGTCGAAAATTAATTGGGTGAGTTGAAATGACTGAAAATATACTGAATTTCAAGTAATTTCAGTGGAACTCTGTGTTACATAAACTTGAGTTACTTGGAGACAGTTATACATATTCTGTCAAATGAATGACTTTTGATATTTATATGAATATATTATAAGGAAAAGTTGCAAAGATTTAAATTGTGTGAGTTGAAATGACACTTAATATACTGAATTTCAAATCATTTCAGTGGAACTCTATGTTCTATACATATTCTGTGAAATATATAATTTTGATATATAATTATATGAAACATATAAAGTAACCGACATAACCCAAAAAATTGTCAAGCTGAAGTGACAGTGGGCAGGGTACATAGCTCGTAGAGCCGACGGCCACTGAGGCAGAAAGGTTCTCGAGTGGCGACCACAAATCGGAAGACGCAGGCCCCCTACAAGATGGGCCGATGATATTGTGAAATCGCTGGATGCGGATAGCGCAAGACCGGCAATTGTGGAGATCGTTTTGTCTGTCCAGCTGTGGGCGTTTTTCGGCTGATATGATGAATTATATATCTAAATATTACAGAGGAAATGGATAATCTCAAATAATTTTTTTCTGAAATATTTGTTAGTAACTTACATTAAAAGGATGAATTTAAATTAAGTTTTATGTAAGTCACTGTTAGTTTCTTTTAGAATTATAGTCTCAAATAGTAAGATGTATTCATATAATTATCAAAAGTCATTTATTTGACAAAATATGTGTGTCTGTCTTTAAGCAATTCAAGTTTATGGAACATAATTATATCAAATTCAGTATGATTTGAGTAATTTTGACTCATACAATTTAAATATTCTAAACCAATTTAACTTAAAAGTGATACACTTCTGGCTGATGTAATCAGCAAACATTACTTCATTGAGTGTTTAACAATATTTATAATTAAAGGTGGCAATAAAGAGTGACATATGCCACAAATACGATTGTTTCTTGAAAAAATAAGGAATATATCTAACTTTCCTATTTAGCAGAAAATATCGCAATTGTTATTAAAGTTAAACACGGGCCATATCTGCAGTCCGTGCGTTATTGTTTTTATTAAAAAAATAGTTCCATTCAAGCTGATACAGGTATATTTTATATACGGCTGCATAAAAACTCCATCTTTAACATAAGCGAAGTATGCTTGTAATTAAGGATACATTCCTACAATTTTATTTTTTACAGTTTTCAAGTTTCTATAATATATTTATTTGAGAACAAAGCCCAAAAATACGAGCACGATACTTAAAAGAAGTTTTTAAACTTACAATAATTATTTTTAGTAGAAAATTGTGTCAATCTACAATTTAACAATTCAATTAAAAAATATAACATGCATTCAACGAACGTGTTGAGATAATAGTTTTATTTAAATATATTAAGTATATTAACTAATCTGTATTAATATTTTATTTTTAACAGTTTTCAAGTTTCCATAATATATTTATTTGAGAACAAAGCCCAAAAATACGAGCACAACACTTAAAAGAAGTTTTTAAACTTACAATAATTACTTTTAGTAGAAAATTGTGTCAATCTACAATTTAACAATTCAATTAAAAAATATAACATGCATTCAACGAACGCGTTGAGATAATAGTTTTATTTAAATATATAAAGTATATTAACTAATCTGTATTAATATTGCCTTAAAATATTTATCGACACATTTTAAAGTGAAGTCAAGTTAATAAAATAAGGTAAGAAACTTACTGGTAAAAATAAAGAGTTGACCCCGTCAGAAGCCAGAACTACAGCAACAATGTATAGAAACGATTTCATTTTAGTTCACAAAATAATTCACTTCACGCAAAATAAACGTTAGTAACGAAATTCGAAGTTGCGAAGCCAGCGGTGCTCCCCAACTTTACTGTGACGTCGGCGTTGGGTGGATAGAACTTGTGAATGGGGCGCGAATTCCCTTCCCTTTATAGGGCTAGTAAATGTTACTGCGCACTCTGTACTGCGCTCACTGTTTTTTGCGTAGGTATCACTTCCGTTCACTTTTTTCCGCTTTTCAGTTCACATTAACATCTAAACACGCTGTAAATGAGACCAATATTTAAGTATCTATAGGTTTTATTTGAACTGAATATCATTATTTGTAGTTATATAGAAAAAAATATGTGATAAAGGCAAACTTTTCAATACAAATTTAATAGACATTTTGAAATTAAGAGGAGCGTAGTGAGAAGTCGAGAGTAATGCCTTATCTGTTTGCAGCACGAGTGGTTTTATCAGTATCTAATATTTGTTTTTGTGAGTAAATATTTTGAACAGTCTAGTACTGATTTTATTTAAGATTTACCGCTGTGATAAATGTTAATTTGTTTTCGTGTTTTATTTTACATAAGACGTTAAGGCTATAAAAGCAACAACAAAAAATGTTACTACACTACTACTACTAAAGCTACCTAGGGTTCAGGGTTAATTAACATGTAATTTTCTAGAATAATAAATGTCTTGCTAAAAATTTGGCTAAAAATTTTATCTGTTTAGTCCGCTTTTTTGTTTACTGATACTCGTTCCATGCCCGGGCTTTCCTTTTTCTGTTAGTAAACATTCCATTGAACCTCAGGTCCTCCTTAATGGACTCAATCAATTTCTTTATTTGCTTGGTCACTCTACTTTAGTCTCCAGTTGATCATAAAGAAATGAAAAAATAGCATCTAATTTTAATTTTACATAACCCTACAATATTTTAAACTATAATATAATTGAGGTATTATTTGCATTGATGGATTATGATTACTTTTTGATAAAGAATAGCGGAGTCGTCAATAACACGAATTATTTGCTTAAAAGTAGGATATAATCACATAGATATAACATACTATTATATAATAGTTCTCTTCTCAGTTCTCTTCCATTCTCCTTTATTACTTCTGTATGATCCATTCATGTTCCAAGACTTTAGATGCATATCTCAGATAACGATAATCTCACACTAAGATAACACCACTTTAACATTTATAAAGTAACACTATTAAAACAATTCTTAAGCAATATTTTTTTATGAACCTAAATTGTTTAATATCCCAAAAGAACGTACAATATCCAATATTTTTGTTATTGCAAGCTCTGTTTTAGAAGGCAAAAAAATATATAATGACTGTTTACAACATACATTTTCAATCGCCGATATTGTTTTCTTTCAATTTGTTATCTTATTTGTTATTTTTTTATATATATATGCTCAGCTAATTTACCACGTTGTAAGGAAATGTTTACTCATTGTACCAAAAATAAATCAGCCCTTTGGCTACAATTTCTTAGATATGATCTTGAATAATGACTGAGCACGTGGTCCCCATTTTAAAAGAGTGTCCAAACGGCTCACACATTTAATTACCCATCAAGCTGGAGTAATTACTCCATTTGAGGGTATCCGCTGATGTAGCAGAGCCGCTGCAGTTTTGTGGAAGATGGGATAGCGCGACATGCATGGACTCCATATTATATCCCAACTTGTTTTTATATACATAGTTTAGAAAAAATGTGATAGGAAGATTAATAACACTGGTTTTACGTACTGTGTATGCATCAGTATTTTTTGTGGTAATAGCTCTAAGTAAGGCCATTCCTTTATTCAAAAGATGTTATTGAGTGAGCCAGACAATGTATACTTGGTACAATACTTTTTTTATAATAGCACATCAAAAATGGAAGATCTCTACGTATTAGGCGGGGTGTTAGCTATTGGGTTTGTGGTCCAGGAGTGAGCTAGTTCGATTCCCGTACAGAAAAATCTATGGAATAAACTTAAGATTTATTCCGGGGTCTAATTAATCTCAGTATATGATAATAATTAAATTAAGAAATGCAGCAGTGGTTCCATCGATTGCTAATAAATGTTGAATTTCTGACAAGATTACTATGACTCAAGTATTCAAATATCAAGCATGCCGCATTGTGATGAAATCCTGTAAAATAATTAAGTGTAATATAATCTGATTACGGGTATAACCATTTTTTTCATAGATTCTCTTTTGGTTTTGCAACAACAAGTTACTTTACAGTTTATAGAAATGGGAAAAAGGCATGGGCAAAAATTAAGATGTACCTAAAATATCAATACTAGAAAAAGACATACCCAAAGCGCAATTTTAATAAATATATTACACGTGTAAAAAATAGATTCTTATTTTAATCATAACTTATTTTTTCTCAGATGTTAGATTTAAACTAAGACTTATCTAACTCCAAACTTTGTGTACTTTGATGAAATCTATATTCAACCATCATCTTGGACTGTTGGGTTTAGCCTTCTATTAGACCTACTCGGTCACTTGACTAAGGGTTCTGATTAAGTTTGGTCACCAAATAGTTATCACAATCGGGACTTTGACTTGGAAATTTTGTTGAAATTAAATCAAACTGCCCATAGAATCCGTAGAATTAGTTGATAATATAATTGTTTTAAAAAGCTGCCTAGTAAAATTTAAGTATAGTTTGATCCGCGTTTTTTATTTACTTACGTGAGTATGTTTTGAATAGTATTTTTAGATCAAACCCGTCTTGGAACCTAGATTAATTTCACACTTAGGTACTAATTCTTAACTCTATTTGCTTAAGTGAGAAGCCAAATACAGCCCAGATTGATTTCTAATTACGGGGATCGCTAGTTTATCATATTAAACCATCTATTTAAATGGTTCAAGCAACATAATACGCAATATAAACATTATGAGTGATATTTTAGAAACTTCTTCATTTTTTTACTACAGGCAAATTTTTACCGTTTATGTAATCTACTGAAGCTTGTGACACCAAGGGCATTGGTTGCTGATTGTTGACGCATATTTTCCCCCATTAACTCAAGCTACCTTACTTTTATGTACCAGTACACAACATACATAAAAACACATTTAGATAGTTAAAGTCGGGCTGCTCTTAGGGTGAAAAAAGTTCTTATAGTTTGTTCGTGAAGACATTGCTTATAAGTAAATTCATTTCCTTTTGTAATTATCACTCTGTAAAAAGATAACTATTATTTAACTTTGTAATACAAATTCATAATACAGTAGTCATCATCATATGAGTTGCTGGACAAAGGCCTCCCCCAAAAATCTCCACAATTATCGGCCTGGGCAGCGTGGGCAGGCCCCCTACAAGATGGACCGAGGATCTTGTGAAGGTCGCTTGAAGCCGCTGGATGCAGGTAGCGCAAAGCCGGCAATATATAAGTGATTCCAGGTAATTGAACAAAGATTGTTTTCGGGTATTTCATAAGGCAGATAATTGAAAAGGCACCACGTGAAAATGATTCTAAAGATCAGGGTCTCCTGGGCATATTAGTATTGCAGTCCAACGTCTGACCTATATTTTTATATAGGTTTAAAGCCTGGACAATAACTACGTTTTTAACTCTTGTTATCTCAAGCACAGCTGCAAATTGTGTTGATTGGTAAAATAGCAGGAAAATAGGGCAATTGGCGGAAAGGTAAAAACGTAATTGAAAACATTAAAGAATGGAGGGGAATCGCAATAACAAGCGGTAATATCTACCTCGCACGAGAGTGGAATCAATTTTTCAAACCGGTGACCAACCTTTAGTAATTGGAGTGGTACAACAGAAAAAGAACACCAAATGTCTATGACAAAACATATTTAAACACATCGAAACGAGATCTGTCACGGAGTCTTTTATATTTACAATTAAATTTTAAAACGTAAATAAACAATGTCAAATTGTAGTTCATTTTTAATAACAAAATATTAATTAACATCATCCTTGCATACACAGTTTAAAACAAAGTCACTGTCCGCGTCTGTTTGTTGTCTGAATATCCGTTAGTTCCTAACTCCGTTCAATTCCCGCACGGGAAAATTATTTGTGTGTTCCGTAAGTAATTCTTCTGAGTCTGGGAGTGCCTAGCCCAATGAAGATTTCCTGTAATTAGAAACAAATACAATATTTTGCAACTAAGGTGCTGCAAACTTAATTTACAATTAACAAAAATCTGTGGTTTAAAGTAATGGAGACACACTAAAGAGTAAATGGTTTTTGTTTGTATACTATTAGCCGACAGCAACAACTGAGAGCCAAAACGTAACGTGCCGTCCGAATAATGGAGACATCCGTAGACTGGCCACCTGCCTCAGTGACGGTGCTTCACCGATAAAGCCGGTGTCCAACAAACAGTGCACTGGCTCTGAGCGCTTTAAAAAAAATGCGAACTAAATGGCAAATAAGATTCCTCACTCCCCTCTCAACGGCACTTATACTGCAAAGCTGGTTAAAAAGCATACAACCCACTTGATAGAAGGTTACTGTAGTTATGACCAACATGTCATCCGTCACTCAAGTATTGTAGACTAACAATTCAAGTCAAACTTTACATAGGATTGGGCAAATTGTATGAAAATTCATAGCAGATTCCATAGTTACACCGAAATAATGTTTGAGGTAAGTTATACAGGTCAGATAAGGTAAGTCTAAACTTTGAAACAGGTTAAAACTATTTTTATTTTAAAATTCATTTAGACAGATTAATTAGTAAAATGATAAATAACCTGCTAGAGATAAATAAAGATAGTGAAGTTAAGACTTATTTATCGACTACATACAATATGCTGATATCTTTGTTTTGTTTTGTTTGAGATTGTTACTTCAATATATTTAGATCAAGCCCACACATTGTAGTTTTTCATCCAATGTAGCTAGTTTTATTTGAACTCTTTTTAAAGATTTTGCAGAGGAAAAATATGTGTTACAAAATCGCCAGCTCTGATATGACTAGAAAGATTGATACTATCGAAACCTTCTTATCTAAAAACTCAAACATTGTTTTAACTAATTTGAAACAAGATTTTAAGAGAGGTAGGGCATAGCGTTCATTCGCTCAAAGAGCAGCCCGACAGGGGAAGTACCTCCACCTTACAGAAGACACTCCTAAATAATAACATTAATAATTTTAATGTTGTGTTTCCGAGTGTGAGTAAGGTTGCCAGAGCTCATTGGGGTGGGGGGAAGGGTCAGCAACACTTGTTTGCTGACTTTTAAAGGCCGGCAACGCACCCGCGACTCCTCTGGTGTTGCGAGTGTCCATGGGCGGCGGTGATCACTTACCATCAGGTGACCCACTTGCTCTCACTTTGTCGCCATCTGACATAAAAAAAAAGCTAATTTATTTTAACAGTTATTTCTGAAACTGTATTGTTCTAGTCTTAAAATTGTATCTGTCAGTAGAAAATTATGAAGTATATTGTATGCTGATTCCGCGTTCTAATGATTCGTGTAGGTTTAAGTTTTTTTGAGCTTCCATGAAAAAAAGAATACAAAGAGGGGGTTGGGTTTTACATGTATTTATAGGTGCCCAAAATTTTTATAATTATGTATTTTATGCGCTTTCATTGTAACTTTTTAATACGGTTTTGTTTATGTTACTCTGAATCTGTACTTGCTTTTTACGATTAAATGGCTTCGGTTCTTCAACATCGCGTCAGATAAGTTTATTCCCGAAAATTGAATTTAATCTCGTTATTCTGAGATAAATAAGCGTCACCTTACCTATCAACTAACTATGCACTATGGAAGTATTATAACTTGGTCAATTCGTCGTAGTCATATGATGTATACTAAAAAGACATTGTAGTATCAATTAAAATAGATTCGTCATCTAAAATAAAGAATTTCCAGCGTTACAGCAATAAAACAAAAAGTAGTTGTCCACTGCCAATTCAGCTATCCAATTCTTCGGACTATGTCGGTCTATACAATCATTCGCCCGCGGATGTTAACATTTCTGATTCAATTTCTAGGGAAACTCCAAGCATAGCCCTTGCTCTTAGCGTGACCCTGAATCCAAATGTATGTGATTCCAATAACAAACATCAGTTACTTTCAATGTTATATACAACTATAAAGCATATTATATCCTATTTCGGTAAATGTGAGTATCATATAGAACATTATGTTAATGCCGACAAACATAAATAAATATACTTAGCAAATTCCTTCTTTTACCTTTGTTATGTGATTTCTCTTTATCTAAATTTATGATCGTCTCGATGTTTCTGGAGTATGTTTTGTGGTTTTAAGAGCAATGTGGTGAAGCTATTATGTTTACACAAAGTAAGACTTTGTGCCGTCATTACAGATATTATCAAACCAGCACTAAGTAAACTGTAATTTTATGTAAACAGACTACTTTTAAACTATCTCTTCAGTGTTTTTTTTATTTGAAAGAACTAATAATACAGTATATGGGTAAAAGTTTGATACTTTAAATAAGAAGACTTTTATGATATGAAACGGTTCTCGAAAATCCACTTTAGGACAGGTCAGCAACAAAAGAAGGCAAACTATCGTAGATAAAGCTGAAAAAAAAATCGCCTATTACTGCTAATCAAGGTCTTATAATACGGCATAGAATATAGCCACCCCATTACCAAAAAGGCAAATAACATGAGACTGTCGTTCATTTTAAATCATTAAAATGCATTTAAAATCATTGTATACCTTGTGTAATTTAAATTGAAACTACTACACTTCAAAATTGAAATCAAAGTAATTGGTCAGCAGCAGAATATTCTCACTTTTATGAAAAGCTGCATAGCAAACTACATAATAATTAATACGAGCCAAAAGGATAATGAAGCTGGTCTTAATCTAAAACATAATAATAATGAAACATGTCGGTAACTATGATCCTTGATAGTAAGAAGGTCTAAGAGATATAGACAAGTCCAGGCACGCGTAAAATTTTATTTTCAGAAATATAATATATGTACGTTTGGTTTTATAATAATATTCTTATGCTTCACATATCGCACTTCACACTTCAGTGATCTACACGAAAATTGTGATTGCTGAAGATATGTTGCGAATAATAATCATTATAACATCAAATATACCTATATAGATCGCACATGTGGTAGTTAATGATAGTAGTTACTAATAATAAAAAGTTATTATAAAGGTGCTTTGCATAAAGGAAAAATTGTTTATTCAGCTCAACACTTTGATATATCAATTGCTCAATACCATTCGTTATCCATGCCCTGAATATATTAAAAAGAAATTCATTTACATATTTATATTTCAAAGATTTATATTTTAATGTTTTTATCATGATTATGAAATCAAATATTATTTACACTGTTTTAAGGTATATAAATTCCGTCTATTCAAAATTTAATTGCTTGGCACTTGTCTGTGTAGCATTCTCCATTTATACCGTTGTAAAGCAATCTCTTTTACTTTTTTATTACTGTCCACTTGTAGTTTTTCCTAAGTTATGTTTTTTTAAAAGACAACACACGCACTAGGAATTTAATCTGTGTCGCAGGGTACCCACTTTACAAACATATAATAGACGGACACAAATTACATCAAGACTCAGAACAACTATTTATGGGACCCATAAATAGTTCAGGGTCAGATAAATAGTTGTGGTTTTTAATTAAGTATTTTTTCTTTCACTTTTTTAAATTAATTCCTTGAAATATCATTGAACCGCCAAATAACACTTTAGGCGGAGGAGGGATAAAAAGTAGGTATGATGATTCCGAGACGTTAAAAAAAATGGAGTAAGATATAAACATTCGGTATTCGGTATAAATGCGAACGCATTATCGTCATAAACAAGGCTATGACGCTGAGACAGGACAGGAAAAACGTGTCTATAAGAAAAAAATTATGAACTTAATACGGTGAGATCGAAGCACTGCGTTTAGAAAATCTTATCACGCTCTCATGACAGTAATCAGTACTGCATGTTCGTTAAGAAAACAAACTCTTTCATATGTTTCGTTGTTTGCAAACTAATACTTAAGCCTCTATAGACTGCTTTAAAAATATAACTTAAAGTTAGCCAACGAACAATAGGGCGCTGTTAGCGCGGTTAGTGCGCGTCAGTTACATGACTAAGCTCCATGATTAAAGTTGTCGGGGTAGGAGGAAGGTGTTCAAAACAGAATTCAACTTGTATGATTTCGGATTATTTGGTTAAATTTATAACAAAGCGGTTAGTTGTGTAGAACTAATAAGACAATAAATATAGTAAACTAAACAACTTTTCAGGTGGAAATTGTATAGATACAACTTGTTAAATGATGTTAATTGAAATAGCAAAGCAGATGCCTTTTCTCAGGAAAAGAACATGATATATACAATCTTCAATCTATCAAAAATCTTTAACCTGACCAAGGTGAAGGAAAATTATTTTTCCAATAGAACATTAAACATTCACGTAAAGAAAAACAAAATTACACTAATATAACTACATACCCGGCTAGCTACATATGATTTCAGCTATTTCCTCTCAAAGATTTTACAATAAAATATTAATATTATTTTTATTTTATTGTTAAATCTTTAAGATAAAATAGCCATAATGGAGTGTGATAATTAAGACGTCATTAAAAAGAGAGTTTTATTGAATGGGAAGCCCCAACAATATCTACAATTTTTACTTCGACCATAATTTTGTCTTATAGAAGTTAAACACAGTATTATTGTGTTAGTGTGTAATCCACTTGATTGAACCCTCAGAAATCTATAGTAGGTACGTATATATGGCCAAAGTTTTCTCTGAAACCCGAAGGTCCAAAGGTCCTCTATTGAGACTAAATTAGCATATCATAACAAAATCTGTAATTGTATTCAGTTCTGTCATTGATGAACAATGTAATGGATTATACTGGAATAACACATTTATCTCGAAACTTGGAATCTAAATAAAGATACGTTGCGAAAATACCGAATCATAGGAAACTCGGGAATACTCAGAGGAAATTTAGAACTTCCCACTTTATGGTATTCCATTATTAAGGCGTGAAATGTCATTGAGCCATCCACACCTATTATTGACTGAAACTCACAGATTGATAGACAATAATGAAAATAAAGTAGTTAAAATAATGACAACAAATATGAAGAGTTTAACACTATAACGAAGAACTTTTTTCTTGACTAGCCATTTAAATGCTTTGCATCAAAACATCGCAGGCTTAATATCAAAGTCTGACTTACTTACAGTTTGCTTACATGAACTTTCGGAACAAAAAATAAATGTGGATGTGCTATGTATCACAGAGCATTTCATGGTGGAAGGATCAGAAAACCACCTCAACATACCCAATTATTCTTTAGCTGCATGTTTCAGCAGAAAGGAAAGTAAAAGGGGAGGTGCCTGTATACTGGTTAAGAATGGAATCCGTTGGCGAGAACTACCGAAAATAGTTAAAGTTCTGTGCAATAGAGCTGGTTGATTATAGGACCGCTTTTATATGTATATATAGAGTACCAAACCCTAGGAAAATAAATGAATGTTTTGAAAGGCTTGAACATATATTGAGAGAGTTAGTGAAAAAGAATTTTAAAAATATTGTTCTAACCGGTGATTTCAACATAGATATCTTAAAAAGAACTACTCAATCAATTGAATTTGAAAATCTCTTACTAAGCTATAACTTGAAGCTAGCGATAAAGCAGCCTACACGCTTAAAAAGCCAGACATGCATAGATAATTTTGCGCATAATTTCAGTAAGCCATGTAAAGCCACAGTATTAGAACTAGGAATATCAGATCATACTGCCCAGTTACTTAAATGTCCAATAAAAACGGCATGTTGTTTAAATAGTTGGCATACAGTGCAACGTGACTACAGCAAAGAAAATATTATAAAATTCGTGACATATATAAGTAGCTTATCATTTTCTGACATTTATAAAATCCTGTGACACCAATTTAGCGTATAATGCTTTCATTGACATTTTCTCATTTATTTATGACCAGTGTTTCCCTGAAACAAATATTGTAGTAAAAATAAACAAAAGCAGTAAATGGGTATCCCGAGGCATCAAGTTATGCAGTAAAAGGAAAAGACAGTTACTGTGGAAATACAGAAGAAAACCTATAACTGCCAATAAAATAAAACTAAAAACTTACTCAAAACGACTTAAAACAATTATCAATTTGACGAAACGGGTCCAGAATGATTATAAAATAAAAACATCAGAAAATAAAGCTAAAACCACTTGGCAGTTAATAAACCAAAATAAATTAAATGTACCGAAGACTAGTATTGCTAAACTTAATGTAGGTAGTAAAATCGTTACAAACCCAAAAGATATTGCAAATTTGTTTAATGACTATTTTATAGATAAAACTCAACCAAATAACTATTCCAGAGCTACAGTAATAAATCAAATAATTAGTAAAAGAGACTCTATGTTCATGGCCCCCTGTTTACCACATGACGTATTAAAAATAATATCGGCACTCAAAAACACTAACAGTGTAGGTTATGATGGAATTTGTACAAAAATTATCAAAGCAGTTGCCCATCAAATATGTGGACCTTTGAGCCACATAATTAACCTAAGCATTAGTGAAGGTAAATTTCCTGAGGCCCTTAAAATTGCTATAATTAAACCTATATTCAAAAAACAAGACAAAGATAAAATGGAAAATTACAGGCCCATCTCACTCATATCAGTATTATCAAAAGTGATTGAAAATTTTTATTATAATGAATTAAATTCCTACTTAGAAAAAAACAATATATTATGTAATGAACAGAAGGGCTTCCGGAAAAAAAAACTATAAATATGGCCGATTATGATTTTATTCACGTAGTCCTAAATAATATGGATAGGAATAACCCAACGTCAGCAATATTCTGTGATATGACCCAGGCGTTCGATTATGTGCATCATACTATTATATTAAAGAAACTGGACACATATGGAGTGAGAGGCAATATCCTAAAACTCTTTGAATCGTATCTTAGTGACAGGATACAAAAAACTCAAATAAACAGAATAAATGACAGGAATTGTGAAAAGATATATACATCGAAAGAACGTAAAGTCAAGTACGGAATACCGCAAGGAAGCGTATTAGGGCCACTACTATTCACCCTCTATATAAACGATCTTCCTCGAGCTACCATATATCCAATGTCACTTTTCGCAGATGACAGTACAGTTACTGTGACATGTAAATCCAAAGACACTTTTGAAAATGACATTAATCTTACACTCGCAAAATTAATAGAATGGTTAGACAATAATAACTTGAAAATAAATATTAATAAGACATTGATTATGCATTTTAACCAACGTTTGACATGTAATACAAATCTTAATCTTGACATTAACTACAAAAATAATAAAATTGACGCAGTGAATAAAACTAAGTTCTTAGGCCTAATTGTAGATAGAGCCCTCAATTGGAAGGAACACATAGAAAACCTCAGCAAAAGAATAAGCAGCAGATCATATGCCTTATACAAACTATCTCGGATTCTTAATCTCGATGCACTACTTACCGCCTATCATGGACTGATCGAATCCATTATTAGATACGGTGTCATATTCTGGGGCAATTCGACGAACAAAGAAATTATTTTTAAAGCTCAGAAGAGATGCCTTAGAGGAATGTTTCAACTTAAAATGACAGATAGCTGTATACCTTATTTCAAAAAGCATAAGATTTTAACAATGCCGTCTCTGTACATTTTTGAAATTCTGATGTTTGTTAAGACAAACCCAAACCTATTTCCACGTCAGGCAGATATAGTTCCACGAAACAGGCGGGACAACAGCAAGCTATGTTTGAAACCGGCTAGGACTGCACTTATGCGTAAAAGTGTTCTATGCATGGCACCAATCATCCATAACAAACTTCCAAAAGCCTGGAAAGAACTACCTGATAATGCTTTTAAGAGCAAGATAAAATCGCTTAGTAGTAGACAAAGCTTATTATAATGTCTCCGAATATCTAGCTGATAAGTTTTAGGACATATTGTTATTAATAGTTCAATCATAATATTAGGGTTCAAATCTTTTTACATGATTTTTAATTCACTTTTGACATAAAATGGTAATTAGTTATTATTTATTTTTATTGTATACAGATTGTTATTTTCATTTTCTTTCAATTGACATAATTATTGTACATTCAAATATTTGCACGCCATTGTATGGCAAACATGTCTGAACCAAATATGTTAATACGTTACATCTTACATGCAATTTCATTGTTATATGTATACACATGTTTATGCAAATAAATTACTTACTTACTTACTTACTTAAAAATAAAATAAAATAAAAAAGGCTTTTATTCACGTAGACTTTAAAAAAACTTTAACTATATTATTTATTAATAAATATTTTCTAGGTACATATAGATATTTATGTACACGGATTGTCGGAAATAATTTACAATAAGATTTATTTTATAATAGTAACGATATTTTGTCAAGTATCATGTGTAGGTTTAATTACCGAAATTTAAAATTTTTGCTATATTTTTACTAAATATTGTCTGAATGGTTCTGTCTATATTAAGGTACATATTAAATGTTTTGGACTGCCTCGTTGGTCTAGCGGTAGCGTGTTCACCCGCAGTTAATGAGGTCCTGGGTTCAAATCCTGGGTCGGGCCATAAGTGATTTTGGGACTTTTCTGTAAAAAGAAAAAAATCTCAGCATCAGCCCGAAGTCTGGGAGTTGGCGGTATTATACCCCCGTGCCTCGGAGAGCGCGTAAAGCCGTCGGTCCTGTGCCTGAACTCTTTCCGGTCGTGTCGCTAAGGCGTCCCATCGGATCATGAGAGTGATGGAATAGAAAGTGCTCCTGTGTTTGCGCACACACTTGAGCACTATAATATGTCCCGCGCAGATGGCCAATCTCTGTTGAGACTGGTCGCCGTGGCCGAATTCGGCTAGGAGGACATTAAATGTTATTATTATTATAGTTACTTTGACATCGCATAATACTATTGAATATTCATTTGTAATATTCAATATGATTTCGCGACAGAGACGTATGAAGAGGGTCTAAAGAAGTAAGAAACTTTAAATGAAAGTTATATATTTTTGCTGTTAAAGCTATGAAAATTAGAATTGAGTTTAGAATAAAATTTTAATAAATATATGTTTACAAGATTTCTTTAACACGAATGCGTAAATTAAAAAAATAACCTTTTAATATTTTATATAGAAATATATTTTACAACTATCTATAAACGTAGTCACTGGTAACCCCTTGCAGTCTTAATCGGTCGAATGGTTCGCGTCTTTGCATATTGACAGTTGCAGATAACAACCCTAAAAATCGACTTCTATATCTCTATATCTATATATAATATCTCTTATTCCACGTGATTAAAAACCCTGAGCCGATTCTGAAATGAAATAATGAAATTTATTCAGCACTTGGGTATTAACGTAAACTTGTACTTGTCAAGCTCACAATGCATTACATAAACATAGTAGAATATAGTATAAAAGTAACAAAAAATATATTAATTAATCCGTACGTGCTGTCTGTTCTATCACACTCCAACGAAACTCTGTTTGCAGTGCTGAAACCTTCCTAGGCAAACATCAGGTAAACAAAAAAATGCTGTTAAGGAACATATAGCAGCTTGTTGAGTTACTCTATACAAGTAAGATAATTTTCGAGACGTTGTTGAATCATCGTTGTTTTTTAATAATATACTTGTAAAAATGTTTCTCTTTTTACGCATATGGTTTCTTTTTGTTTTAGTTGCAATGTTTGGGTAGCCATTATTGTTTGTGACGTAAGATGCCTTGAAGCACTCCTCTTCACTTTGTTCACTCACCGCATCTTTTAAGGAAGAATATATAAAATTATACTTACCTACTTACAGCCTTTTGCTTTTGCTTTAAACATACTTTGATCAAATGCAGTGCCGTTACAAATTTAAGGGTATTTTATTGATCACTTTTGTCTGACCTGAATATACGGCGTCAATTTATGAACGTGAATGATTGTGTCTCAGAGCTAGCTATAAATATATTTACTTCTCAATTGATACCTTAGCGACTAGTGTTTAATGTAAGTGGGCTAATTTGTACATTTTAAAGACTTAATCTGTCTGTTTATCAAAGTAATCAAACAGTTATATTATTGTTTTTTTTAGAAATTAGTAGGTTACTGTTAAGTAAACAAATTTATTTATACTAACAATAAAATAAAATTGCCTCAGACTAAGTCTAAGTAAACAATATGAAGATAAAAAATGTTTGATTTGTTTCTCTATAATAAGAATATCGAAAACAAAATAAAGATTGTAATAAAAATCATTAAGTTCAATGTGTCATAAAAGTACTGTCGAAACGATAACTTAATATTTTAGAACTCTGCTGCTTAAGTAGGCACTTATATGTTACAAATGTAGATACTAAAAATAACTACCATGCTAAATTGCATTAACAGTAATGTACATCTAAGGTATATAGAGGCTAAGATACTATTTTTGTGACGCGCATTGGTGGTGGCTGACTTAGTAATTCACAGGACAATGTAGATTTTAGAGGAAAATAATGCTATTACGTAAAAGTCATTTTAAATAGCACCCACATTTTATTTCAGGGTTAAAAGTAGACAGGACTTGGTTTATTTTAACTGTGTTGGTTGAGTTGTTCTGTAGGTATAGCGTATATAAAACATACAAATATGAAATACGTCAAAAACGCTTAGTAATGAATTGAATGAATTGCTTAGTAAGGTATTGTAAGTTAAGACCCTACGCTTCTCGAAAAGCGCTAGTTAAGCCGCGCGTCTGTTTCGGTTGTCATGAAAATATCTTAGACGTCTAAGAAAATATTATCTGAACTCCATATTACAAGCTCTGCTTAGTTTGGGATCCCATCTCGGGATATTCCAATGTTAATTAGAATCGGTTCTAGTTATCTATAGGAACAGTTACCTGTTTGATTCTAGTCGACAGCTGCAACATCGAAGCTAACATGGTAACAAAGAATCATGTGTCTGCAAAGTTCAACCAATGGAATTAAATAAACACACACGCGTCTATGACTACGAGCATGATGATAGGTCTCTGAGAACCACAAGAGTTCATGTTGCCAGCTCGGTAGGTTACGTTGGAATAAATACCATAAAAATGCGGTTTATTATGGTATGTCCCTGAGTAATAAGGCGTTACCCCAACACTAAATATAATACGATTAACATGCAGGGTTTAAATAACCCTAATTGGCACTAATATTACATAGTGCAATTCATTACATATCATAAAAGCCTTAACGTTTTATCGGTGTAATAACAAAATTATGATTATGCCAATTTTATTGTTTCATTGAACTTTAATAATTCAATACGGTTATAAAAATAACGATGGGGGTATATAGTGAAACGAGCCCTCTATGTCTCGCAATTAACGTATCGGATTTTGACGGCACGTTTAGCGCAGTGGTTAATTAATTAATTAATGATTTTATGCGCATAAAATTTTAAAAGGCGGACTTAATGCCTAGGGCATTTTCTGCCAATCAACCTAAAGGTGGTGCACAGATAGCATGGTAGGTGCACGCAACATAAAACTATCAGAAAGTAAAAATGTAGGGCTATACTAAGAGCTTTCTATTGATTGTACTACACTTACTATACAATACTATATAACAAAAATATAACACTTAATGTAGTTGCTTGAACCAAACCAAACTGGCAAAGGATTAGAATAGAAATACATTTATTCAATACGAACACACATGGAAGTAGTAAGTTTAAGGTATTAGCATAATACGAACACAAAAAATTATGAATATAAAATAATAGAGAATATAAAAAAATGCACCAGTTATTGCACACACACTCGTGAACTATAACAAGTTTAGCGACGATTTTCGCGACTATTACCCATTGATATTTGCTGTCATGGCCAAATTCAACCAGAAGTTTGCTAATAAATGTCTGATTTAATAGATCGTCCATTTTTGTAACTAGATAGTAAATAAAATGGAAGTAGCAACAATGGCAAGAAAATGAGGAAAATTTTAATATTCGCCTACTTAAATAAACTTTGAAAAACATGCATGATTAAAACGCTAAAATTAAAGCATGTTTGGCAAAATTTGCATATGTAGTTACCTACCGACCGTCCGTTATTTCAGCTTTTACGCCCCAGGGCAACTTGTTGAAACATATTTAATTCGGCTCGCTTTCCTGCGGGTAACAAGCTTCGTTAATGTTATGCTAATAACATTAAATTCTACACAAGTACATCAAGTTCAAGAACAAATCCTTATTTTCTTGTTTTTGGTGTAATATTTTAAACCCACCTTCCATATTCAGGTTTGAAATTATATTCACTACCCATCACATCATGTATATATGTGAGTTATTATTATATAATCAAAGGGTGTGACTGCCGCATTGGTGTAGCTCTCAGAGCATTAAATACTAGTCTAGCTGTTGCCCGGTGTCCAGAAAAAAAGTATGTAAAACCGTCGATATTGTAGCTGAACTCATTCCGGTCTTGACGGCTAGACATCTTATCGGCGAGCGAATGGAAAATGCACCGGGGTTTGCGCAGACACGTGAGCTATACTATTTCCCGCGCATCTCCATAGTGATGTGACTTACTGCCGTGGCCAAGGTGGAAGGAAATTACTAGTCAATTTATATTACTAGTAATTTACTTTGGCTACAGCAAATCATTATTTCTCTATTTTTGCCTCACTTGCCTTTCCGATTCACTACCAGGGGGATAGCACGAAAAGGTGGGATGGATCATAAACATGTAAAGGTAGGTTTCGTTGCTAGCGGTAGCGTTTTCGCTGACAAAGGAAATATTTTTTCTGATAAAAAAAAAATCTATCAGCCCGGGGTCAAGCAGTTGGCGTTGTTACAACCCTATGCCTCGGAGAGCACGTAAAGCCATTGCTCCTGAACTCTTTGCGGTCATGTGAAGGTAACTGCCCCGTCCGATTATTAGGAGGGAATAGGAAGTAAGGAACGCACAAGCCAGAAATTGGTCATCTGCATGACCAATTTCTGGCTTGTCGTGGCTGAGATTCGACCAGGGGCTCTACCCGCTAAGTCGCCGAACGTCGTTTTCGTCTATGGCGTTCTAATAAATAAAGGTTAAAATTGAATTAATCAATCGTTAAATCGGCTTCAACGTTGACAATCGATTCCGGACCATTTATGACGACATACGTGGTCATGGAAGCCGATTTAACGATTGATTAAGTCATTTTTAACCTTTATTTATTTGAACGCCATACACGAAAACGATGTTCGGCGACTTAGCCGGTAGAGCCCCAGATGGATATTATATAAAGGTATCCTGAACTTATAATCTATGTTCAGATAGGAAACAAAATGTATGACTGTACTAGCAAGGCAAGTTCAAGAGCAAGCCATAATTTTGCTATTTTCGGAGAAGTATATAAAACTTTGCCTCACCCGCCTTTCATACTCAGGTATGAAATATATTGACTACCTATCATAAGGGCCGAGATAGGTAACAAATGAAGGTGAGATGGATACTAGTCAGATAACGGTATCCTGAACTTGACCTTAAGTTCTGGTAGAAAGTAAGCAATCATCTATCAATGTCCTTATTTGTACGCCTAAGTGACTCCCATGATTTGCAAAATATTATTTCACAGAAAGGATACGGTTTAAGAATCTTTATTTCTTATAAGAATACCATTCAGTTATATGAGAAGAAACGGTAACATTTAATGTTTAAACAATAGGTACTAGTAACTTAATTATTTGTTTTAATTACATTTTACTAAACATGTAATAAACAAACTAGTAAGTTGTAAGTAGTAGTAGCTAAGTCAGTCGCCTCGCCTCTTCGTGTCGCGAGTTCGAGTCCCGATCCGGACAACTATTTGTGTGACCCATAAATAGTTGTTCTGAGTCTGGATATAATTTGTGTCCGTCTATTATATGTTTGTAAAGTACCCCGCGTAGGGATTAGATTCCCTAGAGCGGGCGTTGTCTTTTGAAAAAGCAACAAAAAAGAAAAAGTATCATTAATGAAATAATTTTCCAAATAAAACAGTAGGTAGAATGGTAAAACCAGCGCGGTCCTAAGCCGCTGGCGTATTGAGCGTACTTTGTGGATAATACAAATCCGTGTTTCATACACAGAATCAAAGGACACAAAAAGTATAAAATAGATATATTTATTTGATTCCATGTCGGTAATTTGTACGTATTTATTTTAACTGTATACTTTTGTGGCTTTGTCGCACTACGAAATCTTCAGTAGCAGCCTGGAAGTTGAATTGCGATTCACCGAGTATTTTCTCTTCTTAGGGTTTACTCTAGGGTCGCAAAGAGGCTATACAAGGACATGCAACAACTTTTGTTTTACCAATTCGGACATAACAATTCATGAAAAAAAACACTTGTGTGTACTTATGTTCACGCGTTAGAAGTTATACTTCTTAATATACAACTTGAACATAGTTATCAATTTTCATACCACCTCGCCACCACCAACTTCATGCTGTTATTTTTACGATGCGCGCGCATCGTAAAAATTCACTCTCATACCACCTAGAACTAACTTCATGCTGTTAAATTTTTTTGGTGTCGGTGTGCGCGCGCATCATAAAAATTCACTCTCATACCACCTAGAACTAACTTCATGCTGTTATTTTTTTTAGTGTCTGTGTGCGCGCGCAACGTAAAAATTCACTCTCATCATTTTTCTCCATCGCGCCAAAAGAAATATAACTTCAAAAAATTATTTTACACGGACGCCTGGCGCCTAGAGAAATGGGTCAAGTTCAAAGGCTGCATCCCTTCCCCACGGTAAAGGGTATACTTACGTAATCTTTGTGATGTACATGTTACGTAAACATTCAAGCAATTGAATGAATACTTATTTTTGTACGAAAATAATATGTAACAAATTATCAAAAGTTGTAGAACAAAAGTAGTTGCTTATGGTGATAGCTAGCGAGCGTCCGTCGTCCGTCGTCCGTCATCCGTCATTCCGCGGGGATCGAACTGCGGGTAACACCCTCTGCAAGTCCGTGGTTTGTCTTTAGGCTAGGACGGAATTAGTAGACAGAATAAATTTAGGATTCGCTTACTTACACCCTTACGATAGATCAAGGCTTGTAGACACATGGCCGACTGATAATAATAATAATATCCTGGGACATTATTCATCGGCCGTCTGATCACAAACTAAGCAGAACTTGTACAGACGCCAGCACATCCAGCTACCCCAATCTGTCAAATTTATTTTATACATTTTCAACTTTATCTCAAAAGAAGTTCACTTTCAATTGAGGAAATTTAACAGATTGGGGTAGCTTGACGTGCTGGCGTCTGTACTATGGAAACCAGATAACTTATATATTACATATATTACTTTTCTTTTGTAAATACATAATTACATAGATAATTTCACCCACACTCAGGACAAACAGACATGTTCAAGAACACAAATATCGGTCCTAGGCGGGAATGGAGCCCACAACCTGCGGCGTGAAAATCAAGCATTTGTCAAACATGCCAACCGGCCCGATATGTTGTTGAGAAGATGGAAAAAAATATGTTTATATCTACACTTGCTTATTTTTGATTACACCAACGTAAACATTTTGTTGCCTTCGTAATTATTCCACTGGCCTACATAAAATAGTTTGTTTCACAGAAATCGCTTCTTAGTAATGTCTACATGGATTAATTACACAATTTACATAAATTAAACAATGCTAATATTAATAAGATAATGAAAATAACACTGCGTCTTTTGAGGGCGTGCAGAGGTTTTATTTTTATTTAAGGAAAAACGGAATGAGTACGTTGGTCGACAGGTAAATTTTGGAGTATAATCGTCACAGGAATAGAATAACATGTCGTTATTTTACGTCCTTGTAATTTTTACTTATAATCATCATGTCAGTCAGATGACGTCCACTGCTGGATAAATGCCTCAATTTCCATATATGCATACAATTGAAACTGCATGTGACTTTAAACTTTAAGGAAGTCAAATCACAGCTTTCAGAATAAGTATTTTTGAGTCACACAAATAGATTTTCTGTGCTGGGATCGACCCCGACACAAAATGTTGTGATTGCAAAAAATAATGTTAAATGTTATTTCAGGTTCCATCTAAATGTAACACGCTTTTATTTATAAAAAATTGGGTCTATTCAATAATATTTTTGTTTTCAGGTTTCAATACTTTTTTAAATATTTTTTTTTCTTTTAATCTTATTTTATATGTAACGTGTAGTAGAAATGTGTTACATGACACTAAGAGTATCTTCTTCACTTAACTATCCTCAATGCTTGCTCAAAGTATTTTATTAGTGCTACTAATGGCACTAATAAAAATACCTTAATCTGTCTCTATTCACGGAAGTAGTCTTCTTGATGTCCAACCTTTGTAGAACTGATTTTCTAACATTTTGTTTTGAAAGCTTTATATGAGAGTAGCGAATTCAATACTCGATTATGATTAATTATTATAGGTAATTTATATTTAACATTATTTTTTAATTTTAGACGAATTTGTTTGAATGAATTCATATAACCTTATTATATATACCTACACCTTATAGAAAAAGTAAATAACAAGAGTGTATTTAATTTGTTTTTTTTATCGAAAATATTCAAACAACTCGGTTTTCTTTTTCTGTGCTGCTGCTAAGTACACACGGCTACATATCAAGCTATACATTTCCAATATAAGCTGACCTCTCATTGTATGGAAATCTTATACAACGCGGGGATCAGCTTGTATTAGAAATGTATAGCTTGATATGTAGCCGTGTGTACGTGTACCAATTTTTGTATTCTTTATAACAAAATATTAATAATAATATAATGAATAGATATCTTACATAATTTATGATAATAAAAATGTATTTACTGATAAAAAGTATGAATAAAGGATTAATAATAACATTCTGGGACATTATTCACACACGGTCATCTGATCCCATACTAGCCAAAGCTTGTACTATAAAATTGATAATGTCACCCGTAATATGATCCTTCCCATCCTTGAGGAAATCCTCCCTGCCATATGCCACATCCTCAATTCCTCTATTATCCTTGGTGTATTTCCATCGGCTTGGAAAGACGCTTACATCATCCCCCTCCCCAAAAAGTCCAATCCTTCGGCCTTCTCTTATTTTCGTCCCATTTCAATTCTACCTTTCCTGTCAAAAGTCCTAGAACGCCTCGTTCATAAACAGATTAACAGTTTCCTTAACAAAAACAATCTCCTCAATCCTTTCCAGTCTGGGTTTCGGCCTGGACACAGTACCACTACAGCCCTGGTTCATATTACGGAGGACATTAGAACTGGCATGGAACAAGGAAATCTAACGGTACTTTCACTCTTAGATTTCAGCAACGCGTTTAATATGGTCGATTTTGATATTCTTATCGGAATATTACGCTCTCTTAATGTATCTCCAACGGTAGTTGACTGGCTTCGTAGTTACCTGTCTGGGCGCCGGCAGTGTATACGCATAGATGACACTCTGTCTTCTTGGTGTAGCACTACTGCAGGCGTGCCTCAGGGTGGCGTTTTATCTCCATTACTTTTTGCAATTTTTATAAATTCTATTTCAAACCAACTTCTTTCCTCCTACCACCTTTATGCGGACGATTTACAAATCTATTATCAAGCGCCAATTGAAAAACTGCCTGAAGCTATTAATACTCTTAACTCTGACTTGGCCAGAATTAGTAAGTGGAGCTGTGCTCACGGGCTTAAGGTTAACCCGCAAAAAACCCAGGTTATTCTGATTGGCAGCTCACGTATGATTGCTAAAGTACCTTGGAATCAACTCCCTCACCTCCACTTTGATGGCAGTTTTCTGCAGTGCAGCGACAGTGTTAAAAATCTAGGTGTCCTGTTTGATAATTGTTTAACTTGGAATGTACAGCTGCAGAATGTTAGTCGCAAATTATACGCACCGTTTGGCTCATTAAGGAGACTACGTAACTTCTTGCCAATTGCCACCAAAATCACGCTTTCCCAATCTCTGCTGCTCCCAATACTAGATTATGCAAATGTCAGCTATCTTGATCTCACTGAAAACCAGCTTGATAAACTTGAGCGACTCCAGAATGTTTGCATTAGATTCATATTTGGTCTGCGCAAATATGATCACGTTTCAGAATTTCGAAATAAGCTCAAGTGGTTACCTATACGCCTTCGCCGGAATACTCATATTCTATCATTCTTGTACAGTATACTGTTTCTTCCGTCTACTCCTTCTTACCTCAAAAACCGATTTTCATTTCTCCATGAATCACATTTGAAGTGCTTAAGATCTACCGAAAATTTAAAATTAAAAATGCCAGCTCATTCCACCAGTTTCCTCGACAAATCTTTCTCTGTACAAAGTGTCCGTCTCTGGAATGAGCTTCCAATTACCATAAAGCAAGCTAAATCATTGCGTGAATTTAAAAAACTTTTAAAGGATCATTATTTATCACTATCAGTTCATCAGTAGTATATCTTCAATGTAATAGATGACTCCTATTACAGTATGTAATTTATATGTATGTATACGATTATATGTAGTTTATGGTATTAGTATATATCTAGTATATTATTTATAAATATTTTAATGTACGTAGTAGAATGCATATTAGAATGTATTTTTTATATTTATTGTAGTTTTGTATGTAGTATGTACCCAAGAGTACCTTTATTAAAACGCTCTGTACACCGGCAACTACCCGTAACTTTATCCTTTCTCCTATTTCCTAAGTAGGTTGTCTGGAAGAGATCACATTTTAGTGATAAGACCGCCATTTGTACTGCTCTCTCTTATGTGTATTGTTCTTGTATTGATAATTTTTTTGGTGTACAATAAAGAGTTTAAAGAGTTTAATAATATAAAAATCAGGCAACTGATATACTACTCTTTATTTTTTTTTAAATACATACTTATTACACCCAGACCAATCTATGCAATTTGCAGTTTGTCAACTTTGTTGCTAATAATATAATACATTTATCATAAAGTTACTATAGCCATACCTTAATATTTCTTGTAAAATGTGGTTGCTACGTATTCTTGGAATGCTGTTAATGCTAATTACCTAACGTTTAGATTTAGTTGCCATTTGGCAAAAAGTCCAAGTCAACTTATACGTCTGCAAATTCTTCTACTATTGGGTGCAGTGCATAAGTATTCACATTAATTGTATAAATACACTCCTCTTATTGGCCAAAATCTGCTAACTTACTAGTTAAGTAAAGTAGAGTCACACAATTGTCTATAAGTATGTATTTACAAAGAAAAGTAGTATATGTAGTATATCAGTTATCTGGTTTCCATATTACAAGGTCTGCTGAGTTCGGGATCAGATGGCCGTGTGTTAATAATGTCCCAGGATATTATAATTTACTCACACAACTTTTTAAGAGTAACACAGTTTTTTCGGCTTCCCTTTGATTAACACATGCCTAATACTTTTGATATAGCCAATACCGATAATCTACGAGTTTTAATAGAGCATATTTCTTGTTATTGAACAATGAGACCATCACTTCCTAGTAGGTAATCATCATTCATGCGTAGGTATAGGTTTTATTTAATCTAGTGTCCAAGATTTTCATGTCACCCAGTAGGCCTCTGACATGACTTAACGACTGCTGCCTATGCGCACAGCTGAGAAAGACAGATTAGTTGCCCTACAAAGAATAATAATAATAATATCCTGGGACATCATTTACACACGGCCATCTGATCCCAAACTAAGCAGAGTTTGTACTATGGAAACCAGATAATTGATATACATATACTACTTTTCTTTTTGTAAATACATACTTATATAGATAATTAAACCCAGACTCAGGACAAACTGCCATGTTCATGCCCACAAATATCTGTCCTAGGTGGGAATCGAACCCACGACCTCCACGCTCCGGCGTGAAAAGCAACCATTTGCCAAACACGTCAACAGGCCCGTCGGAGTGAGAAAGCACGAAGACACACAGAAAGTTATTCCCTTATACGTGCAACCATCCATAGACTGACACATACCTACTTAAGTATTTTACCTCGCCGATCGTTTACGAACCACAAACTCAAAAAAATATTGTGTATGTGACAGTAACATTATTACATTTTAATTTGCCGGGCCGGTTGTCGTGGTTGGTAGATTCTTGCCTTACGCCGCAAATCGTGGGTTCGATTCCCACCGAGGACAGATATTTGCTGCAGTGTCTGGGTGTAATTATCTATATAAGTAAGTATTTACAAAAAAAAATAGTACATATCAGTTATCTGGTTTCCATATTACAAGCCATGCTTAATTTGGGGTCAGATGGCCGAGTGTAAATAATGTCCTAGAGATTTCTTTTATACAGTTAACTCATGCGACTATGCATTAGCTTTACGTTGCAAGATAATACGTTTTTCTTACATACGAATATGTGTGAACGAGGTCTCGGTAATAATTATGACGTTTATTAGTAAGCTTAATTTCATTTATATATTGTTATACGTTGTTACATATATAACTTTCCTAATTCAAATATTACAAAAAATCGTCCATATTGATTTCACTTCTTTTTTATTTTGCCATCAAAAACTCTTTGCTAGGATTTGACTTATAAAGTTTTGTGGCGAAAGCTTGCCGTGCACTAAAACAATGGGAGTCAATAATATTAGGTCTTTACCTATGAAATTGCCGTTCTGCAGTACTGGCCATTTTAAATCAAAATAATTTTTGTTTGGCTAAGAATTCTAATTTCAAATTAATTTTATTTTAAAAACATGGATTCTTTTTTCCAAAAGTAGTCATTTCTTTATTGATTAGTGTTACATTTTCATCGCATTTCAATCTTTTTCGTCATCATGGATACGTTAAAAATTCGAGTAATTATGGAATATGAGTACCGTCGTGGCAGCAACGCGGCACAAGCGGCACGCAACATCAACGACGTTTACGGAGCTAACACTACAAACCAACGCACCACCTGTTATTGGTTTGCTCGCTTCCGTTCTGGAAATTTCGACCTGAAAAATGAACCTCGCGGTCGTCCGAAGACTTTGGTCGACAATGACGAATTAAAGGCGGTTGTGGAAGCTGATGATACACAATCTACGGCTGAATTAGCAGCAGCTTTCGACGTTAGCGTCAAAACAATATTGGTCCATTTGCGTCAAATTGGCAAGGTAAAAAAGCTTGACAAATGGGTGCCCCACGAACTCAATGATCGCCAGCGCGAAGTACGCGTCGAGACGTGCCTTGCACTGCTCAACAGACACACAAATGAAGGAATTTTGAACCGCATTGTTACCTGCGATGAAAAATGGATTCTGTTTGATAACCGCAAGCGCTCAGCAAGTTGGTTGGATCCTGGTTCAGCACCTAAACAATGCCCTAAACGAAAACTTACCCCTAGAAAAGTGATGGTCACTGTTTGGTGGTCTAGCGCCGGTGTGATTCATCACAGCTTCTTACCAAACGGGGTGAGCATTACTGCAGATGTGTACTGTGAAGAACTGAGCACAATGATGGAGAAGCTGGCGCATTTCCAACCAGCATTGGTCAATCGCTCGTCTCCGCTGCTCCTGCACGACAACGCGCGACCTCATACTGCACAGCAGACGGTCTCCAAGTTGCAAGAACTGGGGTTGGAAGCTCTCCGTCATCCGCCCTACTCACCAGACCTTGCGCCTACAGACTACTACTTTTTCCAGAATTTGGATAACTTCTTGGCGGGAAAAAAATTCAATACCCGAGAGGCAGTACAAAATGCCTTTGAAGAATTTGTTGCCTCCCGTCCAGCTGATTTCTTTAAGAAGGGCATCAATAAACTGCCACTGCGATGGCAAAGATGCATTGATTGCATGGGTGATTACTTCGATTAATACAAATAAAAAAATTCATGAAAAAAATTCGTTTAAATTTTTTCATACAAAACGGCAATTTCATAGGTAAAGACCTATTATATACTTTGGAACACATAATATAATCAACATTGTATCAGCCAAATACTGACTCACTGGCCACTGCTGAACAAAAATCTCTCCCAAAGATCTCCCACTGGAAGTAATAGGGAGGCGAATAATATTTAATGTTAATTAACTTTGACATTCACGCATTTTAAATAAACAATGGTATTTATTATTTCAATTAATATAAGTTATGTATATTATATGAAGTGACCCCAGACATTAATATTGTATAAATTTTAATCTAAATATATTAAGTAGGTTTGAGTTATTATGTTTTAGATGCCATTATGTAATTTTAATGTTTAATTTAATGTAATTTCTCTAAAACTTATGTTGCTGTACCCTTACAGGATCCATAACTGTACCTAAGCTTTAAGCCTATTGTTAACACCTTCACTCACATTATGGTATGCAAATAAATGAATATGAATATAGTAGTACTAAATTTAAAAATAACACCTTAGTAACTTGTTATTTATTTAAAGATTAAAAAAAATATGTGATAAGACATACCGCACGGATGGACTAATTAAGTTTTTAATTTTTTTGTTACATTTATACTATATTCTACTACGTTTATGTATTGCATTGTGAGCTTGACAAGTTGAAGTGTGTTGTAATACCCAAGTTCTGAATATATTTATATCATATTTTTTTTTAAACACAACGCCTGCACTATGGTTATTCATCCCTGTGTCGCGGGGTACTTTATAGACATATAATAGACGGACACAAATTACATCCAGACTCAGAACAAATATTTATACGTTACACAAATAGTTGTCCGGCGCGGGACTCGAACTTGCAACACGAAGCGGCGAGACGACTGTCTTAGCCGCTGCGCCACACGTCCAGTGCAATAACCATCACACTGCGATCGACAGCTCGACTGCAAAGTTGCGATAATGGCGGTCGCAGTATGATTGTCATAGTACAAAGGGAGACTCTGCTGCCCGTCCTTTGCTAGATATTCACTTGGGTCAACTTCAACGCCCCCCACGGGTTGAGATGGGGATGATGATATTCTGATATTTACCGCCATCACCACATAGTAACCTTACCCTTTGGGCACGAAACACTTTTCATTTATTAATTAATTAATGATGTAGATTTATCAAACAAGTCGTTATAAAAAGAACGAATTTTACGAATAGAAATTTAAGAATTGATAAAGAATTATAGTGAACTGATTGATAATAGGGACAGTAAATTTTAATAGATGTCTGTATTTGCTAACTAATTTCTTAAAATCAAGTATCTTCAATGGTTGAATTAATTATTTAAAATTAAATGGATTTCATTGTTTAAGGTTTCGTCTTCAGCGTACATATGTACAGCTCGTAGATTTAATTGTTTTAGATAAGATAGGATCATACTATGCACTTACAAAAAATTGCTTTGATCTTCCTGTAAGATGACCAAAGCAATAACAACATTTATACCTATTATTACCTAATCTACAGGTGAGTCGCTGGTGCAGAATCGAGTTGCGATAAACGAGTGCTTTTGTTTCAACTACCTGTTTTTTGTATTTTTAATTCTAAATGTGTAATGGGAGTACGACGGTACATTCCAGTGTAGTGAAAAACCAATACTGGTTTATATTACACTGTAATATTTAGATTTAAGAATATTTGTGTATTTTGATTAAATAAAAAAAAATATTAAAGACAAGTTTTCATTTTGATGCTTTTGTAATGCATACTAGATATAGAAGAAAACATAATTATAATTTTCTTATTTTCTCAGGTGAGTATATAAAAATAAAAGTCAAAACTTGTTTTCGATTATCGTGCCTTGATTTCAATATAATATACAAATTTACGCCTGCGTAAATCATTTGATCGCCTAAAATTTACTTTTTTCTCATTGGCAGTAACGGTTTCTGAGTGGTGACTGCATAAATTATCATCATACCGTTGGGGGCGTAGAAATCGTCCGAGGGAATACCTACTTACCAGAGAACGGGCAGCAGCGTTTTCCTGTGAACTATGACCATCAAACTGCGATCGCCAACCCGTTTGCCAGGCGTGGTGATTATGGCATATCCACCATTCTTTGGGGAGGCTTTTGTCCAGCAGTGGACGTACTTTGGCTGACATGATGAGGCTATAACTGTACTGGTTTACCAAATATGGTAAAAACGTACAGTTATAGCCTCTTCATCATCATCATCATCCTCATCAAAGTAATAACTTTTGAATGTAATACATGTCGATATTTTCCTTTAGTCGTTCCACGTATCTACAGACGCCTGCACATCCAGCTTCCCCAATCTGTCAAATTTCTTTTATTGATTTTCAACTTTATCACAAAAGCATAAGGTTCACTTTCTATTGGAGAAAATCGACAGATTGCGGTAGCTTGATGTGCACCAAAGTAGTTAGCACTTTATGTATGATTTCGAAATAAACTAGTAGCGAATGTGTAGTTTTGTCTATTCGGCACCCTCAGCTAACATTACGTGAACCGTGTACGTGTAGATATGTTGCAATACTGCAGATTTGCGTAATATAGTTATTACTTGTTTAATTAGGTTATCACGATATAATCTATTTATATTATAAAGAAATATCATATCCAATAATATTATTATTTGCTGTGTGGTGACGGCGGCGAATATCAGAATATCATCACCCCATCTCATCCTGTGGGTGGCGTAGAAGTCGAGCCGTGGGAAAATCTACCAGATAAGGGACAGTAGCTTCCTTATGTGCACTAGGACTCTACTGTGATCCTCAACCCGTCTGCCAAGCGTGGCGATTATGGCATATTACCCCAAAAAGATTTTTGGGGGAGGCTTTTGTCCAGCAGTAGACTTTTTACAGCTGTTATGATGACTAATATTAGGTACACATGCGAAAGTTTACAAGTATGGATTTATGGATGTTTGTTACTCTTTTAAGCAAAAATTACGGAACTGATTTTGATGGAACTTCGTAGTAATGTAGCTTATATATCCGAATAACACATAGGCTATAATTTATAAAGTTTAACGCGGGTAAAACCGCGGGGCACAAATAGTTATAAGTAAAAGTCTTGACTCTCTCAATGTTCATCCCGAACGCTTAGACTTTAACTAAATGTTGCATACAGATTGTTAGATCCCTTTTTGATGCAGACAGGTAATATATACCGGGGTTTTCGAATTCCCACGGGATAGGAAGGAAACTGAACTAAAAGATAGGAAACTAAGTCTAAGTGGATGGAGTTTTGAGCAAATGGTAATACTCTTTTAGATAATAAATAAAGGTAAAATATATGACTCGCTAGATATGCTAGTCATAGTCATTGAAGCATTCATATTCACTAGACTGTACAAATTTCCCGCACTAAATGTATCAAATTCTTCATGCGAAACATTACATTATTAAGTCACAAACTTCAAGTTCCAGTTCCATTACTTTGACTGATAGTAATGGAAACTCGACTTTATTACACAAAAGAAAAAGCTGACTTTGAAACAAAACTGGCAACATAGATGGTGTGATGCCTTTTTATATATTGTTTTTTTTTTTTAATATGATAAGGAAGACTAGAGCTTACAATAACTGATTATATCAGGTGTATGATCAGTTAGCCATTTACAGGTGACGATGTACTAAGATTATATCCCTGATCTGTGATCATTTGTCTGTGCTAGTAATGAGACGTGACCTCCTGACCGGTGGCCTGAATTCCATAGAAATCCATAAATAAGTAACAGTATTTTAATAAGTACTTAATAGTATTTTGCTACTACGTGTTATGCAGATAAATAACTTGTTAATTATTTGAAGATTTCTTAAACATTTTTATAACATTTCTTGACTTTTGCAAAAAATGTTAAACCAGCTCTGAAAAAAAATTAAAGTTGAAGGTAACGCTATTAAAACTCATTACAATTTACATAAACCATGTATTTTTAACAGCTAATCTACATAAATAAGTTTGAAATAACTTTCAATAATTAAAGTACACAAGTTGCCTATTGGGATATAGCACTTGAGCTAAATACGAAAATAAACCAGATATCACTTGATATAGAGCATAAAATAGTTGTATAAACACATCAAGCTGAAACGACAGTAGTGGGACTTTGAAAATGAAATCTATTGAACGGCAGATCCAAAGCGTAATCCGCCTGCACATCACCGGGCCTCGTGGTCAAGTCTACAATAGGAGTTGGTGCGTCGATAGAGGTAAATATAGGTCCAGGTAAGTCTGAAGGACCGGCATAAATTGGATACAATCTTGGTTCAGCCTTTTTGACAGATTTCGGCACTTCTGGCTTCCACGTCACAACTTCAGAAGTTTTCGTATCTTTTTTGTTTTGTATTAAGTGCACTCTATCGTGTTTTATTGTTTCTGTATCCGTCCAGGGGTTGTAAACTGACATTGAAGGAGGTGGCGTAGCCCCCAAGGTACCAGATGCCGGCCAGTCATCTCGGCTTCTCTTCTCGTAAGGGTGATCGTAAGGATAGGTGTGGTAGAACCCATAGTTCACCGGACTTGAAGCAATCTGGAACAGAACATCTGTTAACGGGTTATTAGTGGTTAGTTTTAGTATCAGTGCTTTAAAGCCTAGCGTGTAATTAATTATATTATTTGATATTAAGGGTGAAATGTCGAAAATTAAGGGGCATCCATTTCACAATACCCAAGTGGACCGTAAATTGAATACAAGCAAAAGCAATAATTGAATTGATCCCGCATAAAACTGCATGCCAGTCAACTCCGTGTTGAAATAGTATGACTCATATTATATTTTTTATTTGTATTATAATTTTTGTTATACTATTGTATGGCATGGGTATGCAATAATATATATTATATATATATATATATTGTATATATACATATATTAAATATATATATATATATATATATATATATATATATATATATATATATATATATATATATATATATATATATATATTCTTTATGCACAAAAATAATGATTTCAGCGAATTACGTACCTATCACCAGTTTCCATGACTCAATGAGTAAATTAGTTAGTAATTAACTTAACATTTTATTTTCTTAAAAAAAAACAGCCTGTACTAGATCATATAATCTAATAATATAAATATAAAATATATCCTCTTAATAAAATATAATTCTTAATATATAATCTTAATTTACAAAACTTAAAGATATGATGAAAAGAAAGCCCACAAAATGTTCGACAAAGCGCCTTAATATTATTGCTAGATAATAATATTTTTTATTTATATAAAAATAGGAAGGAAGTTGTTAATTATTATTTATAGAGAATCATACCTTCCCCCTGTCATGATACCCATCATTATTAGTGTCTACCTAAAAGAGAATTGCATTATTGTAATTTTATGTTAGTTCATAGTTGTGTTAATTGATACGTGTCATAAGTTAACATGCCAGTTCCGTGTTTGCTCAAGATTTTGTAATGTGGTTAAGGATTAACATAATGTTAGTATCTAGCACAAGGCATTTACTGCGTAGATATAATATTATTTGGTCACGGTGTGCTATTTGCTTAACCTAATCTTCTTGATATAAAAATGTGACAAAAATAGAAGTATACTTTATCTCATATATTTTGCTATTTATTGTGAAGATATTGTGAGGCATTTTATAGTTTTATTGAAACATTCTGACTTTGAAGATCATTAAAAAAAGTGTTCAATTACTTATAGACCTCAATCTATCCATGAAAATTTACAACTTTTAATCATAAGAACATTTTAAAATATCAAAACATTTTTTTTTATCAATGTAAAGTATTTTGATTTGAATACATTTACTTTTTATTTGATGCATGCTACATAAATATGCTAACAATCGCATAACCGACATATAGAAACAAAATTGTAACATTCGGGATAAAACTATTTGTTTTATGCTTACCTTTTTAAGGCCTTGTATGGAGGCAAGAATAAGTGCCATTTTAGCCAATAGCAGGGCTTTTCCTCCCAACACGGCGAGGAACTGGAAGCCCATTGGGATGAGCACCATGCCGATCGAAACGATACCGAACATCATCATCGTCATCATCTGGTGACGCCGTCGACCGCGGGATTCAACTGTCAAGGAAATTATTAATTCAGTATGATTTATCAAGAAAATTATTGCTTTTAACTGTATTTATACACAAGGTGTAAGATAAATCATCATGTCAGTCAAAGTACGTCCACTGCTGGACAAAAGCCTCCCCAAAGAATTGGGGAATATGCCATAATCGCCACGCTTGGCAGACGGGTTGGCAATCTCAGTTTAATGGTCATAGTTCACAGAAAAACGCTGCTGCCCGTTCTCCGGTAGGTATTCCCTCGGACTATTGCTAAGGCTTCCACGGGATGAGATGAAGTGATGGTGATAAAAAGTTGTTTTAATTTAAAGAGCGCTATCTACCCATAACACTGAACCAATTAGACAAAGCCGTTACAACCCGTGCTTCAGAGAGCACGTTAAGTAGAAGAATTCTTTGCGCTCGGGTCAGCTAGCTTTCCATCGGATCATGGGAGTAAGAGATAATATAAAGTGTAACACATATAAAAGATAATAATAAAATGTTGAATTATGTTTGCGCATACACTTGGGCACTATTACAAAGCTAAAGGCAATATAAGACGTAAAGATCAAGCCTGAAGTATCTTCTAGACTTTTTCATTCAGACTCCGAAGCGTCCACTTATTTGTAAATAGCTAGTCAAAGGTATGGATATGTATTTATTGGTATGGACACTACCAATACTGACAAGTTTAATTCTCTGCTGATATGGTCATTTAAAGTTAGTTTTTTATTTATTAGTGATTAGAGTCGTTATTCACACCTAGATCAGTAGTTCCTTTTAACCAATTACATCACCAAGCGCCATATATTCGTGACTATAATCAATTTAATTAACCAAAACACGAAATTATCCTACTAATATTATAAATGCCTAAGTTGAGAGTATGGATCTATGTATGAATAGATGTATAAAATCTTGTTACTCTTTCGCGCAAAAACTACCTAAACGATTTTGAAGAAAATTTGTAGTTATAAAGCTTATATATCCGAATACCCCATAGGCTATAATTTATAAAGTTTAACGCGGATAAAATCGCGAGGCACACCTAGTGAATAATACGTTTTAAGTAAATAAAATTACCTTTTTCAACGACTTTAGCTTCGTCAAAATCGAACTTAATTACATGAGTTCTGAAAACTTTCGCCATTCGCTTGATGGCAAGCGTGCGCCATTCTCCTTCCTCCAACTCTGCTTCAGTCCACGGACTTGAAAATAAAACAGTTAATTTACATAGTTATACAATAAATTTGTAATTCTATGAGTACTTTGTCTCTTAAATAAACGTACCGATTTATTAGAAACAAATTTAGCAACTTTTCGCAGGGCCTTTTATTGAAAAATTGCTCTACAGAGACAGATCTATGATTATTTATATGCAGTATCATTTTCGGGTACAATGCAATATATCCAGGACCTCGAAATTAACTATGACGCATATAATGATTTATCTGCGTCATAGTTAATTTAGAGGGTGAGGAATAGGGAGTTTACCTGTGTTTGCACACACATTTGTGCTATACAGTACGTCCTGCGAAGCTAGTTAGTTTCCGTTTATATTCGCAGCCAAAATCGAAATTCGACCATAAATAGAGATCTAGATCTAGATTTTAAAATCCCAAAGACTTGGATTTTTTTGGGTTTTCACTATCCCAAAAACTTCCAAGTCTTTTTAACTACCAAAAATTACATTATAACTTTTAAACATTATTTGGCATTACCAAAAAGTATTTCATTAACTTTTTGGTAGTGCCAAATAATGTTTAAAAGTAATAATGAAATATTTGCTAGTTAAAAAGACTTGGAAGTTTTTGGGATAGTAAAATAAAGTATTGTAGCCGATGCACCAACTTGTTTTCGCCATTTAAATTAATTCGCAGATGCAGAGCATATAATTTTTGGGAAGTTCATCTTACACATAAACTTGAATAAATAATATCTTGGCACAACTAACACAATGCCATCTGTTCCCAAACGAGGTAAAACCCGTACTCTGGCAACCAGATAACTGATAATCATCTTACAAATATTATTTTTACAGTATGGATGTATGTTACTCTTTCGTGATAAACTACAGATCGAATTTTGATGAAACTTTGTAATAATACCACTCTAATATTATAAAGGCGAAAGTTTGTGACTGTCTGAGTGTGTATGTTTGTTATTTCTTCACGTCTATATGGCTGGACCGATTTTAATAAAACTTGGTATAGAGTTAGCTAACATCCTAGATTAACACATAGGCTTTATAAAGTTTAGTAGTTTAAATATCCAAAAATCAAAAAATAATTTATAAAGTTGAACGCGGATGAATCCACGGGGCACAGCTAATACTTATATATTTTTAAATAAATACCTATTATAGATAAAATACACCCATCAATCTCTCCATCATCCAAATACACACTCACAGCAATAGTTTTATGGTTCATATGAATAAACAAATCTCCCCAAATATGTAATCCAATCAAAGGTAAGCATTGTATGTTACATGGATGAGTTATCAGTATCTCCGTACAATTTTTCTACTACGCCGCTTTTCGTTCAGCTTCAGCGGAGTCTACCTCTATATACATTTTCCGAGTAAAACTAATAATAGGTTATCCTCGTATCTAATGTACCGTTATTTTTATTGAGTAGTGGAAGGATAAATCTGAGCAAATATTTATACAAATATATGCGAAATAAATTATTTGTACAAACGAAGAGAACGACGCTCCGACGAAGTGAATTTTCTTTGGCTTATTTTTGTTAACTGGTTGCCTTTTGTTAAAGTTTTTCTGTTCCAAAGCAAATTTATCCGATACTTGGTTACCTTAAAAATAATACTATGGTAAAAGTAATATTCTGGGTCAGTATTGACGCACGGCTCGATCCCAAACTAAGCAGAGTTTGTATTAATGGAAACCATATAACTGAAATACTACATATACTACTTTTTTGTCAAAACATATCTACTTATATAAATAATTACACCCAGACTCGGGACAAACAGACATGTTCATGCACACAAATATTTATCTGTCCTAGGTTGGAATCGAACCCACGACCTGTGGCGTGAAAAGCAAGTATTTATCAATTTGTGCTGTTTGTCCTGAGACTGGGTGTAATTTTCTATATAAGTATGTATTTACAAAAGAAAAGTAGTTGGTATATGTAGTATATCAGTTATCTGGTTTTCATATTACAAGCTATGCTTAGTTTGGGATCAGATAGCCGTTTGTAAAAAATGTCCCAGGATATTATAATTACAATAATTATTTAGGTTGTACTCACTATTCATACGAAAATCAAAATTTTCCAGAATATTTAAGAATGTTTACGCCGTGTAAGGACTGTAAAAATAGACCTGATACGCTGGAATAAAGGCTTAAAACCAAATAAAATCTAGTACGCTTGGCTAGCCGTATAGTCCTGCCACTAAATAAGCTTTGCTGTTTACCGTGGTGTAAAGGTCAGACCCTGTTTGTAAACAAGAGGTGAGACAAAACATTTCTGGGCTTCTCTATTCTATTCGCATTTATATATCACAACTTTTACTAATCCTATAGATTTTAAACATAGACTAAGTAACAGACCGATGGATGAGTGGACAGTCCAGCCTGACAACAAGAATTTGTTTTTACTATTTTAGAATAGAACCCTATAAATAAGTTTTTCACTTATAATAAAAGTTATTTCAATTTGAAATTTATTGATGCTTCTGAAAAGCTCTACTTATAATAATTTGACAGTGACGTGCCAATTATGTACCTCTAAGAAATTTAATGCTATTAAGTTTTAGTCCTGTTCATTGGTCTAACTCAATTTTCCATTTTGCCTCGTCACAAGTTTTCCTTTCACAAATATTGAGGGAGCAGATTGTAGAAAACTAAATGGAAAAATGGAGGACATGGTTATTGAATTTTTAATATCTTTCTGTAGCAGGTCTAGTAAACACATATTACAGTTTTATGTAATAAACTAAGTCAGTTCTTATAAAATGTTCTTATAAAACCCTGTCTAATTAACTCAGGTGATAGCTGAGTTAATTAGACAGGGTGACCTTGCATTTGGTCTACTATGCATTGGTAGACGCACTGCTTTGTTATGGACTGGCGAGTCATGGTCCTACATTCAAAACTTAAGGATAAATAGATATCGTTACAGATCAGATTGAAGAAATTTAAAGTTGGCAAAAATAGAAAATGCCGTTGAAGAAATACAAACAATAATGTAAATAAAGTTCCCACGTATAACAACTATTTTGGTAAAAGATATAGAAGTTATGTTGTTCCTACCTTTATAATGAATTATCTATATAAGTATGTATTTACAAAAGAAAAGTAGTCTATGTAGTATATCAATTATCTCTGCTTTGTTTGGGATCTGACGGCCGTGTGAAAATAATGTCCCAGGATATAGGATATTACTGTTAGCTCTAATTAATAAAGTAAACCTTACCAAAAATGTGTTTACTTAAGAAAAAAGCTAAAAAAGTTTCTCTTAGAGTATGTAGAATCTGAAATAAAATGTATATCGCATTTAAGTTTACAATTCATATAGGAAAGGGAGCGAAATCTGCCCACAAACTGCTATGCAGTTTCAAGAAGTTTTATCAAAACAATTAATATTCCTATATTAATTGTGAATAAACTTTTTCATTTCATTTCAGTAGTATCGCAAACAAATCTTTCGACTAAAATATTTGATCTCGTTTGAATCGATTCTTAATGTATAAGGCTACTCGTCCACCACAGTTGTGTGATGAAGTTAAGTGGAAAAAACCAACAGTAACATTATTTTCGTAGCCTCGTTACTATCTACTAGAGCTACCGGAGTGCGATATTTGTACATACTAACTTTGTACATAAAACGAGTTCCAAAGATACGAGCAAAAAGCTAATGCTCTACGCATTTATCATCTGAAAGTATTTTTGTTGTATGTCTTTTACTATTTGTGAAAGAAATAAGTTCATACGTATTGTCACCAAAATAAAAAAACACACACAAGTCAGAGTAATGACCGCAAAACAATTCGTCAACGTCGCTTTTAAGACGGGCGTCGTATAAAATTGCGCAATGTACTCCGATTTCAATGTTGTGGTGAAATAATGCTGCTAATTTACTAATATAATAAAATATTATAATATATTACGTTTCAGCCATCCACACTTAAAACGAGAATAGGTGTTGATTAAGTATTATCTTTCTGAGTCGACAATTTAACACCTCCTACACTAGAGTCAACGAAATGACTGATACAAACTGTTATACAGGTATTGCAAAGGAATGCGGAATATGAAAGCTTTCTGCTTAGTTTTTAAAAATACTTAGTAAAAGATAGGTATAATTATCCTGGGCGATCTATGGAAAATCAGTTAATTTTGAATCCTAATTTCAAATTAATTAACCATGAGTAAGTATACATGTACTTAAATACTTTTTCACTCTAGTTGTGACGATAGAAATGAGATCAGAGGTTGGAAAATAAGTCATGAAAAAAAAGAACATTAGTTTTCGTAATCAACGGAGAAAAACACAACTATCCACTTTCAAAGTACCCTCTTTACAGAACTTTAACGTCTTTTTATGTTTACCATTGGTACAATTTAAACTTAAAAATAATATAAAAATTGGGCTAGTTGAGGTCCTTAAAGCACTGAGTAGTAATATTCTGTATTTTGCGTCATGACATCCATCCGATTTGATGAATCAAGGAGTGAAGAGCGAGCGGTACAGGTGCTGTGCGCTTATTTAGTGATGTTCGCGAGTGTGACACATGGTTTGCGCGCTCGATTTGTTTTTGCTATAGACGCACAGACTTGTTTAGCATATTGTAAAAAATAATTTACGTTGAATGAAAAGATCAGTTTTTTTATATAAAGACAGTAAATTGTATTAAGAAGAGATATTGGAATTATACATTGGAAGAGCGTAACCGAAAATCATCACTATTATGTTGCTCGGACAAACATTGAAATGAAAATTATAGATAATGTTCTAATATACCCAGCTTATACAAAGTGATAGGGACTCCGATATGAACAAATAAGAAATCGAAGAAATAGCTTGAACAAAAGTTTAACTGTCAATAGCCAAGATCTTATTTTATACTCTTTACTAGTTATTATCTAAATTGAACAAATTTAGTTTGCCGATGCGAAATCAGTCAATACAACATGGTCTAGTTAGGTCCCTAACGCACTCAAAGATCAGTTACGAGTCTTATAGATATCCAAAAATCTGGCTGAAAGTCCTTAGAAAACGACTATGCTATCAATGTTTTATTATTCATTCAAAGTATACCTAGTTACTTATTTAATGTAAATTTAGTTAAGATTTATTAATACCAACAAATAACTACATATTTCATCCTAATTCACTTGTTATTAGTATATCTTACACAATAGTGAAAACACGCGAAGTTTCACGTTCAAGCTCTAAGTTCTAAGACATGACACAAACTTACCTAGTTTCATTTTCAGGCAAAACGTTACCAGATCTGTCCACAAGTTCGAAGCGGACTAAGTTAACGCCATCTGCTACGGGCACCACATCTGGGGTCAAAGATCGATCGAGTGCTCTCAGAGTTTTTCGCTTCATGCATCTCACGAACTTCGGAAAGTATTCCTTGTGATCAATGACATCTTTTACGTCGACCAACTGTGGATAGGTTAAGGGTTATTAAGATTATAGCCTCATAATATTTTACAAGTGTGATAGAAACGGGGTGACTGTTGATAATGTACTTTTGTTTTGACTGCACGTGTGGCGCAGCAGATAAGACATTCGCATCGCCGCTTCGTGTCGCAGGTTCGAGTCCCGCGTCGGACAACTATTTGTGTGACCCATAAATAGTTGTTCTGAGTCTGGATGTAATTTGTGTCCGTCTATTATATGTTTGTAAAGTACCCCGCGACACAGGGATTAGATACCATAGTGCGGGCGTGGTCTTTTTTTTAAATAAAATAAATTTACAATGTTAATAATAATAATGCCCTACATATTATAGTGCACAAGTGTGTGCGCAAACACAGGGGCACTTTCTATTCGGTCACCATAGCCTAATTGGTAGTGCTCCTGCCTACGAAGCTGGTGGTCCTAGGTTCGAATCCCGGTAAGTGCAAATATTTTTGTGATGAGCACGAATATTTGTTCCTGAGTCATGGATGTTTTCTATGTATATATGTATTTATGTATCTATATAAGTATGTATATCGTCGCCTGGTACCCATAGTACAAGCTTTGCTTAGTTTGGGGCTAGGATGATCTGTGTGACATTCCATCCCTCTCATGATCCGATGGGAGGACTAGCGTCACGACCAGAAAGAGGTCAAGTACAGGACCGCCGGATTTGCATGTTGTTTTGAATAAATTTCATTATCTTATTTCATTACCGCTGACCAACGAGGCCGTAAAGGGTTTTTACAGTGTCAACAGTGTTAATGGCCTAAGGAGTTAAGTGTATTGTAACTGAAATTGAAGTGAGTGCCAGGACGTAACAGCTTATTCTAATGACTAGTGAAATCATTACACATATAGATACATTTAAAACAGAACATATCAACGTATAAAATATATAAGAAGTATTATTGTATATTGGAATTTTCTATACGGTAAAAGGCAATAGCAGAAAAGTCGTAGATTAGAAATAGCGCGTTACGTGACTATCCTGATTGGTGGACTAGATATCGATAGTTATTCGATACGATTCGATATCGATCGATTGACTACTTGCGTAACCCCGCAGAATATTATTTTATATTACGTTTAAACATTAATATAATTTGGTCTAGCAAAGTTCCCTTTTTTATGGACAACGAATAACCTTTTACCTAAGCTTGAATGTAATGTATATAGTGAATGAAACGTGTCACGGGTGTGATTTCGTTTGATGTAATGGTGATGAAAAGTACCTTATATTTTATTTAGTACTAATGCTGTGTATTGTCATAGCTTAATTTATTATTCCTTTGATTACATTCAAGGGCAAATATAGCTGCAGGTCAGCTAAACCTAGGTTAAGCGACTGAGTGTGGATAGTCTAAATGACTAGTCTTCACCCTGTGTGGCTGCCATGATTGAGACTTAGCCAGGCGGCCATTATTATTGAACAGAGACAGACCAAAACAAGTGGGTCTTGGGGTGTCTCCGCTCAATAAGAATGTCGTTTTGGCTAAGATTCAATCATCAGCCAGCAAAAAAGGTGTGGGTGTCTCTGCTCTATAATAATGTCCTTCTGGCTGAGATGTAATCGTGACAGCCAGCATAAAAGGTGTGTCTGGGTGTGTCTCTGCTCAATAATAATGTCCTTCTGGCTTAGATGTAATCGTGGCTGCCAGCAAAAAAGGTGTGTCTGGGTGTGTATCTGCTCAAAAATAATGTCCTTCTGGCTGAGATGTAATCGTGACAGCCAGCAAAAAGGTGTGTCTGGGTGTGTCTCTGCTCAAAAATAATGTCCTTCTGGCTGAGATGTAATCGTGACAGCCAGCAAAAAGGTGTGTCTGGGTGTGTCTCTGCTCAATAATAATCGCCTCTTGGCTAGGATGCAATCATGGCAGCCAGCAAAAAGGTGTGTCTGGGTGTGTCTATGCTCAATAATAATCTCCTCCTGGCTGAGATGCAGTCATGGCAGACAGCAAAAAAGGAGTGTCTGGGCGTGTCTCTGCTGAATAACATTGTCCTCCTGGATGAGATTCAATCATGGCAGCCCCTCTCTGTGGAGACTAGTCTTTAGGTACATATTATAGTGTACAAGGGAGAGTGGATGAACTACCCACTTTCGGTCTCTTAACCTCATAGGAGGAGTTAGATACAAAACAGTCAGTTAAAAAAACCTGTCAAAGACTCACCAAAACCTACACACCAACCAACACATAATAAGATTCAAAATGATTGCCACTATACTTATTTAGGTAGGTTAAAAATCTCCTTTCATTATCACACTGGCGAAAATAAATCTTAATTACAAAATAAATTACACCATTTCAATTGTTAACACATGTATAATATAACACAAAAGTAAGTTTCACTTAACTATTTCGCTGGCGTATTTACAAACGCGTGTTTGTATTCTACACCAAAGCTAACCAATTAGAGACAAGAGCCGGGTAAACAGACGGTCTCCATTTATTTCCCAATTTCGTATGTTCCCTCTATTCATGAAAATTGACAAATTAGCACTCCAGCTTAACTGCCTTTATTTATAATTGCAGCAATTACGCGATTTCATATTGTAAGGGACATTTATTAATTTATCCTATTAAATTGTTTAGATTTATAGTTTTCAAACGCGTATTAAAGATTTTGGAGAGGATGGATTAAAAGTAGCTAGTCCTTTTTTAACAATTACTTTTAATAAGAAAATTTGGAACAGTAACTCAATAAACATTTGCAGATATTTGTTTCTTACGTAGCAATGCTGTTTTAGAAATACAAATGGATAGCAGTGCGTTATGTAATTTTATTATTAAAGGTTAAGTGCCAATGTCTAACAACTACATTAAAACGCAGCACACTATAATCAATTTTAAGATTTCATTTTTATGTTAATCCTATGGTTAACATACATTATTACGATTTTAAATTGCCATTCAAAATGCCATGACTATTTAATGGCATCGTTAAGAGTATACTTACTTATCGTGTGGGCAGTGGTTACCCTAGTTCAAGTTGGTCAAGCCGCCCATTAGGCCTTTGACATGGCTTAACAACTGTGCCCTCCGAAGTACGGATACGCTCAGTAATTAACACAGCACGGTCACCCATCTATGGAACCTGGCCAACCACTTACGAACCGGTGAGAGTATCTGCTATGTATAATAGTAGCATGTATAAAACAATGTTGATAAATTTCACTAAACTGTCCCGATACAAGTTCTTGCGGGGGAAAAGTTAATTTACTAGATGCATTTCCTGTGTCTCCTTTAAAGCAGTTCTGTTATTTGTTTGTGCTAGGAGTACGTCACTTGACCTAACGAGTATATAAGATCTTGCCATATTAAATTTTGTTACGGAACCATACCAATTAGTTAAAGTGTTTCAAATGTAAGTTGACATTACTTTAATGCCTCTGATGTTGACTATTGTCCCATTATGCTTAGCTCAAACATTATTTTCTATTACAGCTGTCTAGTACTCGTATTAACAGAAGCGTCTGATGTTGGCAAAGCCGATTAAGGAGATTTCGAGCGGCTATTGAGGGCTTATAGAGGTATCGTCGTGAACGAGCTGAGTACTTCGTTAAATATCCATAAATAGCTTTGACGGGCCAGTATTGTAAACCATGACATTGTGTCAGCTGGCCAGAAAGAACTATTTTTGTGTAGATAATAAGATTATTTTAAAACTCTTTCCACATAGCACGTTCCAAACTAGGTAATGTAAAAATCTTACTATTTGTATTTTGTCCTGGATATAATTATATGAATATGGACTCAAAATCCGGAAAATAAACTGTTAAAATAATTTAATAATCTTTAATAGGTTATTTAGATGTTTTTATCCATGTGTCGACTATCATTTTGACTTTGAAAAAGCAAACGTTATAAGCTCCAGCATCCACCGGCCGTAGTGTGGGAAAGGGAACGATAAATTTCAGCGCTGGATTCTCTTTGAATGAATTGGTAAAGCTTTGAGGCTGTCCCCAAAAATGCACGTTCACGTCGTAAAGAATAATCATATTATATTCAGGAATACGTCATACGCGTCCGGCGACTTGATTGCTAAGATCTCCCTCGCGGCAACCAAGTTTCCTTTTGCTGATTAAGCGTATGTACGAGATAAGAAAAAAGATGAGGTTTTGCGTGAGCAATAACTTGCGTCACAGCGGCGTGTTATTTGTGCGTCATCATACACCTGCCAAATCTAAACATACTTTACGCCAAGGCAACATCACGCTTAAGAATTGAAATTTTGTCGTCCATTTAAGGCCATTGAATAGGCCGAATCTATGCAAAAAAATCGGCAACACATTTGCAACACTTTTAATAAGTAGAGGCTTAAAAACGAAAGGCTTAAGTTATAATTTGCTATCAAACAACGTGCTTGTTAGAAAATTGTAGCCTAATTCATTAGATTTTTTTTTAATCGGGATTCGTCCCTCCCTCTTACCCACCACTGCAACTCCTGTAATCTAGGATCAACAGTAGTAATTAATTAGCTGAAAACAAATCTAAAATCATCAAAGTCGTATAAATTTATCACAAAACAATAACTTTTCTATTGTTTACATTTTTAATTTATACTCCCTGTATTAGTACTATAAGAATAATGGGTCTTGCAAAAATTTAACCAAACCAACGCCCTTAATCGACGAGGACACCACTGTAAAATATTACCATCGCCAATATAATTCTTATGAAGTGCCAATATCATACCGGTAAATGGTTATTTACAAAAATTCTATTCTCCTCATTAAAAGGAGACGGATACGTTTTCTTACAATATTGGGCAAGGATGTATAAAGATAAAAGTGGTGTCAATTAATGGGCCTTTAAATTACCAGCCAATCACCAAAAAATCCATGAATTTTTTCAATCTGTGAGCATAGTTATAAAAGATTTAGTACTTAATAGAGAGGTTATGTACCAACCTATACTAAACAGCTGATTTTTCATTTTCGATTGCTGTTTAATAGTTATCCGTGTCCAGTATGTTAGCAAAAGTCGTACACGTTAAGCAATATCAGAAGTCCGTAGAGAGAATGCAATTGTCGAGGGATATATAAAACAATAAAAAATACTCAAATCACACACGCACTAAACGATACGAGAAACGAGTGACCGATCATAGATTAGGATTCAAAATCTGTCACCAGTCACTGTCAGCATAGATTAAAAATATAGTTACCAATAACTAATAAATCGATTTAAACGATAACCGATATTATGATTTCTATTTATTTTATTGATATTTTATTTTTTCAACTTATTACAGTTAGGCCCAGAAATTCCCGTCTCCTTTTCAGCTCTTGATTGTAAAAACCTTTTTCTTAAATATTTTATTCTTAATCTCTCATTGTGGTAGTCAACACATTCTACGTTTATATTTTTGATACTTGATCTCACATTGTGGTATAGTCAACACATTCTACGTTTCTATTTTTGATACTTGATCTCACATTGTGGTTTAGTCAAAACATTCTACATTCTCGTATCTGCTTTTTTAAGAGCTTACCCTTGTAATTGTGGTTTTGAATAGGCCCAGTAGGCTTCCAATGGCTTAACGTCGGCTATCTTACTACTATAACCGAGATTTACAGCGTAACGCTACTAATTAGAAAATATTTAGCATGTCTTGCTTTCTTGATATAATAAATTATTTTGGTTGGTTATCGATTTTCTATTAACTTGTATTTGGTTAACAAATCTCATTTTGCTTTATTGTAATCATTTTATGTTTTTGATTGTATTTATTGCATTTGTTTTTGGTATTTGATTATTTTTTAACGACGCCCGCACTTGGTAAACTTATTTAATTTTCGCGGGGTACTTTACAAACCTGACGTAGCCGCACTTAAGCAGGCACCCATGTTACGACAGACCGCATACTTATGCTTAACCTAGCTCATTTACGGACTGGTAACATATGTCGCCGGTTATCGTGATCGTGATCGGTGTTCAAATAGAAGAAGGTTCAAACGACTCAATCATTCGTTCAATCAGCTTCCATGAGCACATGTGACGTCACAAATAGTCCGGAATCGATTTACATCATTGAAGCTTTTGCAGATTGAACGAATGATTTAGTAATTTTTAACCTTCATGTGTTTGAACACCGATCACGATAACCAACGACTTCGGTGGTAGCTCACCAGGCTAGGAGCATCTTTATCCAACTTGTATATAGTATTACGTATGTGACTAGATCATTTGATGCAAAGTCTCTGTTGCCCTACAGTATACGAGAACTTGAGAACATACAATAAAAATAAAAGCCAACCTTCAGGGAATATCCTCCCGAAGGCCGTCTTTTGTTGAGTTGTGAGGAATTTTCGAGTCCTAATTGCATACAAATATTTGGAATTGTTCATAATGGACGTCTCTAAGTTTCAAGAATTTCTTTTATTTATAGTATATTCAGTATTCACACATCTACATCTACAATTTCTACAATTTAGTGTAATGAATAAAGTAATTTATGTCTTCCCAAAAGAAATATTTTTTAGAAATGTTCATGTTTTATGCATTCTTCAGCATACCTCTATACGTAAAGACATAGGTATAAGTATTTTAAATCATACTTTAAAAGACTATTTAAACTTTCTAAAGAATAGTAATTATTTATTCTGTATATTGTGATACCTGACTATACAATTATACATATTTGATAGAAATAAAACTAGATTGTTTTTATATCAGAGGGTGTCATACGAGCAGTTGGTCACCGCCGCCCATGAACACTCGCGACACCAGAGGAGTCGCGGGTGCGTTGCCGGCATTTAAGAGTCAGCAAACAGGTGTTGCTGACCCTTCCCCCTACCCCAATGAGCTCTGACTACCTTACTCATACTCGGAAACACAACATTAAAATTATTAATGTTATTATTAAGGAATGTCTTCTGTAAGTCCTTTTCATAAGACGTACCTACCTACGCAACAAATGCAATAGTATTTAAGTTAGTTTACTTGTTTGGCGTGTGGCAGTGATTTAATCTATAGGTACATCTACATATATCTAAACAAATAAATAATATTGAAGTATCTATTGGCAATGTCAAAAAAGCTTTTTACTAAATTTATAAAAAAATTAAGAAAATATACAACAAAAACCATTAGGTATATTTAATTTTTGTCCGTCTGTTCCGGCTAATCTCCAAAACGGTAAGACCGCTTTCAACAGGACTATTCGCCGTCTTTCGTTAACAGATAGCTCATATTAGAAGTTGTAATATAGATTTCTTTTTATACAGAAAATATACTAACCTCAAGGGATATTCGGTGCTAGGAAACCTATTATTAAATTTTAAAACTGCTAAATAATTTACGCAAGCGAAGCCATGGGCGGAAGCTAGTATACAAATCTAAGCTAGTATATAAAATTAATATATATTTTTAAGTAAATAACTCTTACCTAATAATAGGATGTATTTAAAATAAAAAAAAACATATTTTTCCTTTACTTTGTATTGCACATAGGTACACTTAATTAGTACCTACCATCTTTCTTTTTTCTATTCTATCTCGCATACTTCCTTATGTGTATGTATCATTAGAAACTGAACTGAATAACAATTAAGTAATGAACATGTAAAAAGAACGATGTCAATAATGTAAATGTGTACTTTTTTAAATATTAAATAAATAAAAAATAAAGTCTATACTTACTTTCTTGGAACAATCTCGCCATATAATACGCATTACATCAGCTCCTTCCACCCACAAATCGGCTATTAATTTGCTTAAATAAGTGTCAGGGTCCATCTCTTTCTTTTCACTATGGCATCCGGTTATTAGGTAAATGGTAATGATGGATATTACAAACAGCTGTAGGGAAGGCATCGTCACGAAGCTCATACTCTATCTTTTCCCATTTCATGGACAACTGCAAAAGATATTAGCTGAAATAAATAAAAAGCTATTTTTATTATTCAGTAATAAAACTTTATCTACTTTCTAATTATTTGAATCAATAAAAATGAAAACCTCAGGTGAAGGTTTGTGATGTTTATTATATTGGTGACGGTTTATTGCTTATATACCAACGCATCATATAATTTTCATGAAGTCTAAAGCCGTTAAAGATTATTACTCAGTTCGCTCTCAATGTTGTTTTATTGTTTCCATTCCATGTATTCGAAAAGGACGACTTGGTTCGCCTTTGAGTGCACCCAAAGGTGGTGTTTTCTATAAGAAACTTTTAGCAGGCAGTAATGAGTTTTTAAACCACTTTATAAGAGCGCCGCAATTATCTATGCCGCGCTCTTTTTGAATTTGGAACATCTTACTGTTCAGCGCAAAAGAAATCGAACGCAAATATTGTTTGAATAAAGACTGGCTGGTATGACGGCCCATAGATGCGCCGTCGCTTCATAAAAAAAAAAGAAATCCTATAAGTATTATTAAAAACGCGCAAACTACACAGCCCGTATTTTCGTCAGTTTTCACGGAATGTTAGAAATTCATGGTTTTGTTTTTAAAAATGAGTTCGACAAGTGACAGTGAAAGTATAGAATTAACTCCTGAATTAACGCAAGAAATGTGATGGATAATATATTACCTGCAAAATTCGGGGGAGAAATATATGAAAGCCTATGGCAATTTTAATGAATGGAGAAATGCCAGAGGCGCCAAGAATTTTTCAAACAGTAAAATACAAAACAAGCAGAACTTATTCTAGATTTGAATAACATTTTAATAGTTTACGTGGTAATGTAACCTTCTAACTTGAATTAATATTTAATTTATTTCAATTAGAACCTATTACGAACCTCGATTGTGGAATGAGTTACCCTATTTAATAGAACGTTTTCAGAGTTTACTCACTTTAAAAAAATCTTTATAAAGACCACTATATGTCTCAATTATATCTCTCACCACTCCGTAAGTGGTTGGCGAGGTTAGGCAACTAGGCTCGCGGTCAGTCCAAAGATGGGTGGTGTTAATCCAAAGTGGTTTAATTTCTGAGCGTCTCTTTACTTCGGAGGGCACGTTAAGCTGTCAGTACCGGTTGTAGCCATTAGGCAACAGCCGATAAGCCATGACGGAAGCCTACTGGGCGGCTTGAATAACTCTGACACTAGGATAACCATTGCCCATACGATAAATAAGTAATTAATGAAATAATGAAATTTATTCAGCACTTGGGTATTTACATACACTTGTACTTGTCAAGCTCACAATGTATTACATAAACACAGTTTAAAAACAGTAATTAAAATAACACATTATTTTAAATTAGTCTGTCCGTGCGGTCTGTTTCGTCACATGTATTTTTAATATTCTTAAATAAATAATAAATAGCAAGTTACTAAGCTATTATTGTTACATTTAGCAATAGTATATCAAATTAAAGAATTGAAAACAACGAGCAGTTGGCTAGCGCAAAAGGCTCTCAACCAGTAGCTTAATTTAAACGACAAATACCTGAGGGCACCCTTATGGGCCACATCTCAGGCGGCCGCTGAAGTAAAAAGATGGAATTTGAAATGGGGGTCAGATCACTTGCACGGTATTACCGATCACGTGTTAAGGGGGCAACGCGATCCTCGCCGCTGAGGATCCTACCCTAGCTAGCCTGCGGCTTTCTCTAGCTACCTAGGTGGACGACCCGGAGAAGAAAGCCACAAAGAAACTCCGGGCTTGCTTTTTTCGTCTTCTTTTGCTTTTTGTTTTCGATTTTTTTATATCTTTTTTTAACATTGTTTTTTGTTTTTACATTGTGATTGGCTGGTATGTGGGCTAATGCACGCACAGAACCGATGACATCTAGTTAATCAAAATAATTATGAGGTAATAAACAATACATACATATATTATTAATTTTATGTATGTTTTATAAATACTGTAGATGTTAATATGGTATCATATGTGTAGAATTATATTGTGTAGTATTGTATAATTTAGTACTTATCTTATTAACATAAATAATAATAATAATATCTGTCACACAGACAATGTCACACAGATCATCCTAGCCCCAAACTAAGCAAAGCTTGTACTATGGGTACCAGGCGATGATATACATACTTATATAGATAAATAAGATAAAACATCCATGACTCAGAAACAAATATTCGTGCTCATCACACAAATATTTGCACTTACCGGGATTCGAACCCAGGACCACCAGCTTCGTAGGCAGGAGCACTACCAACTAGGCTACGGTGACCGTCAAAATGTATGTGTAATAATATGTTTGTTAACCTTTTTTTTTTTGTTACCAAAGCAAATATTTACTCAATTTCCCTTTAATATACTCTTGTATATTATTTGTAAACATATAACTCAAAATAACAAAAACAAAGTAGGTACACATTGGCTTAGTTTTGACCGTGACCGGCATTACTTAAATTTAGTTCCTATCCATCCAAACATCTGGAAGAAATCGCTTAATGCGATAAGACTGACCATAGTATCTTTTTCATTAACGTAAGCATACACTAGTCATATACACAATTATAGAATGAAAGTCTATAGAAACAAATGTACGAATTAGTTAAAAGTAATAAATAATACTTATAATATATAATATTTTCCTTCTTTAAATATGTAAGTACCTACATAAAAGGTCTTAACCACTCTTTATCTAAGCCGAGTCGATAATACATTAATAATTGGCAAAGAGTGACTGCAAGACTCCGTATTATTAACAGAAAATTTTATTATTAGGTATTATTAATGAAACATTATTATATACTACCTGTTCTCCGCGATTTCATCCGCGTTACACTTAATAAAAAATAAAAACAGCCATGTGTCATTCGGATATCACACTAATATTATAAAGACGAAAGTTTGTGAGTGTATATGTTTGTTACTTCTTCACGTCTAAACGGCTGGAGGGATTTCAATAAAATTTGGTATAGAGTTAGCCGACCATGGATTAACACATAGGCTATAATTTATAAAGTTTAACGTGGGTGAAACCGCGGGGCACAGCTAGTAAGTAATATAAGCTATATTACCTACTACAAAGTTTCATCAAACTCCGTTCAGTAATTTTTCGTCAAAAAGTAAAGAAACAACCATCCATACATAAATCCATACATACATAAATCCATAAATCTATATCACCAACATTCACATTATAATATTAGTAGGATTAAAAAAAAAATTACGCACAGAGTTAAAATATGGCACTTACCGGGTGTCGCTAAAATTGTTACAGATCCGTTTAGAATAATATTCACAACCACGCTTCCACTACTCAAGTTTAAACAATAATGGAAGTACTCTATTGACCCTCATACATTTATGGCCTTAGTCGATAGAAAGCAAACGATTTTCTACGCGATCACTAACCAAATCATGTTAATGATTGACCATATGGGTATCACTTAGTGCAAACCCATGACGAAGTCTGACATGCCCACGCCAATACATTTGCGACAAGAAAATTGCTGTCTATATTGCTATACTTTTCTAATAAAATGATATTAGAATCGTTTCTTAGCGAAATTGTTGCTTCATCGTAGTTGTATTGTTAAAACATCTATTAAAGAAAGCATATTATCGTTTACCATTTCAGTAACTTGGTTCAATTTATCACTAGGTTATATTTTTGCTATCTATGCACACCACGTTTATTAAGCGCGTTGACGCGCGTTTGTAGCGATACAGACGCAATGCTAACGCGCGTGTATATCGATACAGACGCGCTGGTGCCGGGCGTTTGCATCGATACAAACGACAACAAACTGCCCCGTAGGATAAAAGCGCGACGTCGACGCGATGCTAACGCGCGTGTGTATGGATACAGACGCGCCGGTGCCGCACGTTTGTATGGATACAAACGACAACAAACTGCTCCGTAGGATAAAAGCGCGACGTCGACGCGATGCTAACGCGCGTGTGTATCGATACAGACGCGCCGGTGCCGCGCATTTGTATGGATATAAACGACAACAAACTGCTTCGTAGCATAAAAGCGCGACGTCGACGCGATGCTAACGCGCGTGTGTATCGATACAGACGCGCCGGTGCCGTGCGTTTGTATGGATACAAACGACAACAAACTGCTCCGTAGGATAAAAGCGCGACGTCGACGCGATGCTAACGCGCGTGTGTATCGATACAGACGCGCCGGTGCCGCGCGTTTGTATGGATACAAACGACAACAAACTGCTCCGTAGGATAAAACCGCGACGTCGATAAAAAGGCGCGGCACCGGCGCGTCTATATCAATAGACACGCGATGCTAACCAGCGTTTTGGGAACGCACGTCGACGGCCCGCTTAAAAAACGTGTCGTGCATAGGCTTTATGTAGAAACAAGGATCACAGGAAAGAAAATTTGTTGAAGATCCAATTGCTATTTGGCTGATAAACGCTTTAAACTCTTATATCTGGTAAAAACAAAGTGCGTGCCTGCAATTATTGGATTATACCGACTTTTACATAGTCATTTGGTATTCTTAACGTCACAAAAACGGTGTCAAATTTTTTGATCTAAGACTCTCATGTGCTATTCAATCAGCTATTAAAAAAACAATACATGGAGCTTTTACTTGAACTACCGTTTCCTTAGTATGCAAACCTGTGACGGGTCGGTAAATACTTGCATTTCACGCTGCAGCTCGTGGGTTTGATTCCCACCCAGGACTGATACTTGTGTGGATGAACACGTCTCTGTTTGTCTGCAATAGTCTGTGTGCAATTATCTATATAAGTATGTATTTACACAAGAAAATAATATTTTATTATCGGGTGTCTATAGTACAAGCTCTGTTTAGTTTGGAATCAGATGGCCGTGCGTAAAAGAGAGGAGATTATTATTATTAAATAGGATGATCACGTTATAAAATAAAGCATCCTTACTTTTCAGTCTCCAACAAGGACTTATCCTTTTATAAATGATATTCATATAACGTGTCACATTGAAACAATATATAAATCCAGCTAGCCACATTATAGCAACGTACGTCAATGGAAATACAAGATAAAAATATCAGATTCCACTGGTTATTTATAGCAAAATACTTACCTTGTTACTACGTAACTAGATATTGGTAGTTCTTAGATATTGTTGATAGCATGCATTGCGATGTGGTGATGGAAGATATTTCAGAGTTGAATACATGGAATACTAAACAATTTTGAGCTCTCATGAAGCATAAACTTTTTCGTGTCCTTTTTATTTTGTAGTACCACTAAAAATCATCCCAATAATATCACAACATTTTAAGCACTTACCTTACATTATAATTCAATTTGCAAAATAAACATACAAGCATTTAAAGCGTCGTTTATGTTTATAAAATGTCCCAAAATTTACATACGACCTATTGATAATATAAAAATACTGACAAAGGGATACTTCTTTGTGATGTAAATTTTTAAAATGAACCACCCATTTGTTTGTAATAACGCTTAAAATTACTTTCCCGTATCTAATTTGACGGACAATTTATTAACCGACTTCAAAAGAAGGAAGTGGTTGAATTAAATGATGAATCGACCATTTGTTTATTTTAAATATGTAACAAGATTTCTCAGTTGATTATGAACCGATTATGAAAATTCAACCTTCAGAATGGTTCTATGAAAATATTCTCCATACTGGTTGAGATACAGAAAAGTTAAAGGTGGTTCTTTGTTTCGTAAAACAGTAGGTACCTAATTATTCTGTAGTGTAATAGTGCAATGAAGCTAATTTCATTATTGTAAAGGGCGCAGTGAAACAGTGGACTTTTGGGAGTATTTTCTTATAAGATACAGAAATGACGTCAAAGCGTCGTGGAATCACATAATAATATGATCATCGCTCTTCAACAAACTAATCGCTAATGCAATACTACCAACTTTAAAATATTGTATTATTGTTGTTGTAAACAAATGAGGAACAATTCACATAATATGTGATTAATACATTATCTGATGTGATGTTGAGTTTCTATTCATGATGTTTTAGGCAAAAATATTATAAATGTTTGCATGCCCTGCAACTAAAACCATAAAGTTTATCAATGCTACGTAATTTAATACCATGTCTATACCTATACTAGTGATTAGCTGCATATAGCAAAATTATATTTTAAGTAGTTATCGTTTTATATTTTCATTACTTATTTATTAATGGATAGCTTGAGTTAAGGTAAAAGTTGCTTTACACAACGAAATTCCCACAAATGGTTATTGTCATATCTCGGAACAAGTTAACTTTCAAAGATAAAAAAAAAATATTTATGTTTTAAATATTTGAACATTCAAAGGATTACAATAATTATTAAAATAACCTAACTTATTACCGAAAGAAACACAAAATAATATTAAATCAATAAGTTAAGTTATTTTTCAAATATATTTCTTCAATCTGTACTGATATTCCTTGCATTTTTTACCATGAATGCCCATTTTCGTTAATACTTTCATGTCGGTACAACACTGGAACAATATACCTCATGCTGAGGCATTAATGTTCTTTTATGGTTATGTATCTAACATCCGAACATATTTTGGGGAAATGGGTCATACGCAACAAAATTGTTTCTATTCAATGAATCCGTCGACAAATATAATGTTTATCTCATAATGCCAGATGTTTTTTTTCCTCGTATTCAGAATGAAAAGCAATCACCTTTTCATCTTCGAACTATTGACTAAATATTTGTGCGAAATTAATGGCCTCTTTTTCCTCCTATTAATAACTATCAATTAGGATAAGAACAGAGCTGATAAGAATCACTCAATTGTAGTTGACACAGCCTATACTTAGAATATATTGCCGACTATATTAATTGAAGGACCGATTGGCGTGGTTGGTAAATGCTTGCCTTTCTCGCCGCAGGTCGTAGATTCGATTCCCACCCAGATCTTTGTGTGCATGAACATGTCTGTTTGTCCTGAGTCTGGATGTAATTATCTATATAAGTATGCATTTACAAAAGAAACGTAGTACGAGTACATATAGTATACCCGTCTGGTTTCCATAGTAGAAGTTCTGCTTAGTTTGGGATCAGATGGCCGTGTGTGAATAATATCCCAGGATATTAATATTATTATAATACGATAACAAAATATAAAATAAAAATAAAATATGTAAGTACAATACTTAACACCACTACGTTTATTAGTATTAATCCGTGGTTTCGTCTCGATGATTCTTTTTCTTATTAGATTGTAAGAACCTATTCACACGGACCTCTTGAGTGGGTCAGGACATCAGTAGCGGTAGCGTGTTCAATCGTAAATAATGAGGTCCTGGGTTCAAATCCCGGGACGGACTAAAAGTGATATTGGGATCTTTACTTAAAGAGAAATTTCTCACTATCAGCCCGAAGTCAGGGAGTTGGCGGTATTACACGCCCGTGCCTTGGAGACCACGTAATGTCGTCGGTTCTGTACTTGACCTATTTCCGGTCATGTCGCTAGTCGGCCCATCGGATCATGAAAGTGCCCCTGTGTTTGCGCACACACTTGTGCACTATAATATGTCCCGCGCAGTTGGCTAGTCTTCATTGAGGCTGGCCGCCGTGGTCCAAATTCAGCCCGGAGAGCTTTATAATTTATTTATTTATTTAGGACAACTTACAAAACATACACTAATACATTGAATACATACATGTTATAAAATTACGTGCTAAATGTTGCTTTACTTACAAGTCGCCACGGCATGGTAAATGACAGTTCTTTTTTAATTACTTACTAAACTTAAGATTACTATAACTACTTATATTACTACAAATCCAAAGAGTACTAAAACCTAATTTATTATAACTAACCAGGAAAATAACTAGGCATGCATAACACAAACACATAAACATGTTCGAGACCACTTCACCATATTGATATATTTTAGATATATATATATATATATATATATATATTATGAAACATTTAAAGATGCCATTATGTTTCTTTTAAATTTTGGAAGGCTGTTTGAGAAAATATCCAAACCGATTTCAAGATTTTTCGTTAGTTTATTGTACTGACTTAATAATCTGTTCATAGTGGCGTTTTGACCCAGGTTGGTTTTCGATGATTTGATTGAAAAAAGAGCGTATTTACTTGCACGGGGTAACTTTGATGGCGCATTTACATTTATTTTTTCTAAAAGAGTCGAACAGTCTAGGTCACCATTAATTAATTTATGTAGGAAAATCTGGTCCAATAATTTTCTCCGATCGGATAAACTAAGGAGCTTAAAATGTTTTAGGCGACTTTCATATGTCGGCAATACTTTCGCTTTGTGACACTGATATGAAAGGTGCCAGAGAAAACGTTTTTGCACTCTCTCAAGACGCTTAATGTGTATATCATAGTGTGGTGACCAGACCTGTGCACAGTACTCTAGACTAGATCGAACTAAGGTTGAGAAAAGTATAATTTTTGTTTGTGGTTTTTTGAAGTCTTTAGAATTCCTTATAACAAAGCCTAGCATTTGAAAGGCTTTGTTTGCTATTTTATCAATATGAGTGTGGAATCTGATTTTACTATCCAAATGAACTCCCAAATCTCTGATTGTAGTCACTTCTTCCAATGCCTTACCATTGATAGTGTATATCTGCGAGTTCAGTCGAGTACTGCGTGAGAATCGTATATATTTACATTTTTCTATGTTCAATGCTAGGCCATTCCTACCACACCAGTCAACTAAACAATTCAAATCTTCCTGCAGCAGAAAAGCGTCTCGTTGAGTTTTTATTTGTTTTGTCAGCTTGAGATCATCTGCATAAAGATAACATTTACTATGTTTGAACAGTGGTACAATATCGTTTATAAATAGATTAAACAGAATCGGGCCGAGAATCGATCCTTGGGGCACGCCTGATTGTGCTATAAATGATTGAGATGAATAACCACTAACAACTACCCTGGAAGTCCGATTGCTTAAATACGAGGAAAACCAGTTTAGCAAGTTTCCGGCTATACCAAATTTGGAGAGTTTACTAATAAGGATATTGTGGTCGACGGTATCGAACGCTTTGCTTATATCAGTGTAAATTGTGTCAACTGGGATGTTAGAATCAACTGAATCAGTCAAAAAGGTCACAAATGAAATAAGGTTGGTTGTTGTGGATCGAGAACTGTGGAAACCAAACTGCTGTGGTGATATTCGTTGCTTTATATGCCAATTAATAGTGGGTTTTATTAATTTTTCAAATAATTTACCGAAAACAGGTAATATAGAAATTGGCCTATAATTTTTTATAGCTGCAATATCCCCTGGTTTAGGAATGGGCACAACCTTCGAATCCTTCCATGCGGTAGGAAAGTATCCGGATTCTATTGACCTGTTATATATTATCGAGAGCGGTAAGGAGAGCGCTTCACGACATTCTATTGCAAAAAGACTGGGTATACCATCGGGACCGGCTCCTTTATTTCGATCCAAACGTTTAAGGCCCGTTAGCACCTCATTCTGAGAGAAAGACATTGCCGCCAAGTACTCAGTATTTGACGAACACTGTAATGTAGGGTCACGATAATGTGTGGAAATTGAAGATGGTGTCTTATAAACAGACGCAAAATAGGACGCAAAAAGATTACAAATACCAGAACCATTAGAAACTTGCCTGTTATCTAAATACATTGATGATGGATAAGTACTTCTGTTTTGGCGTTTATTTTTTAAGTGAGTCCAAAATAATTTTGGATTCTTTGAAAAGGAGTTCTCCAAGTTATCAATATAGTTCCTGTAGCACGATTCTATTAATAATAAACAACGTTTTTTCAGTGACAAAAAAGACAACTCATCCAGAGGATTCCCGTATTTGTAGTACCTTGTACGTATTTTATGCTTCTCTTTTAACAACTTTATGAGTTCCTTAGTGTACCAGCAGGGATACTTTTGATGTGTAATCTTACTTAGAGGTACATATTTTGAAATTGTTTCTCTGATCGTCCTATAAAACATATCCACCATATCATCCACGCTCGTCAAAACCGAGAGTTCTTCAACCCATGGGATAGACTTGAGTTCGCTTATAATTTTATTATAATCTGCTTTGTAAAAATTATACTTATCACTGGGAATTTTGGGGGAAAGTCCTATTGTAGGATATTGCGATAAGACAAATTCCAAAGGCGGATGGTATGGGTCAATATTGCTGAGAACGTATTTGCTTTCTTGCATATGGTCAATTGTTTCAGTAGAGAGTACTAGGTCTAAAATTTTTCCTTGGTTATTAAGTATTGTGTTTTCTTGCCTTAAGTTATTGAGAGCTATAAAATCGAGTAATTTGTTCCCGAGTGGGCCAGGAAAAGATGGCGGCAAAGATGTAATGTTCTCATTACTGGGCCACGTTACTGAACTTAGATTAAAATCCCCTAATATTAATGTATTAAAATGTGATTCTAAAATACGATTAGTATTGTCTATAAAATGTTCAAAAATATGTTTTTGAACCGGGGGAGGTAAATAAACGGCACATATGTACAATTTATCTGGAGAGTTCCGTGATTTACTCATATCTAGTTCCACCCAAAGGTCTTCGCAGCCACTCTCTATCTGGGTTAGCCTACGTGAGTCAAAACGCCTAGATATAGCGATTAAAACACCACCACCTGATTTATTTTTGTGAAATTCACTGGTCTCTCGATCACGTCTATATATAGTGTAACGATCATCAAACATTTCTGAGTTAAATATAGTATGGTTTAACCATGTTTCACACAGTACAATAACGTCGTAATCACAGCTCAAAACATGTCTATATAATTCTAACGTCTTAGTGCGTAAACCTCTAACGTTTTGAAAATATATACTTATGGACGAGAATTTTAAAAATGTAATAAGTATTAACTAAAGATTATTTTTATGGAGTACAAAAAGATGACGAATAATACAATAATTACTGATTTGACAGTTTATCTAAAGTTACTGCATTGCGCACATAAATATATTCAGATGTATCAGTTTTACGCATATATATACGACCGCTACGCACCCATACGTGCTTGTAGTTTAGTTCTTTGGCTTTGAATCGCGCTGCAGCGTGAAGTGACTTGTTCTCGGGCGATAAATTTTCAGACACATATATAGATTTCTTATTTCCGCCAATACTCAATTGACTCGAGTTCAGCTTTTCATCAGGGTGCAGCTTGTTATACTTTATAGTAGCCGCTAAAAGAGTATCGCGTAAGCGGGGGCTGCTTAGTCTTACCAGTATTGCACGGGGGCGTTGACTTTCCGGGTGTTTTTTAGCAATTCTACTGCAGTATGTTATCTCTGTATCGTTAATGGGGCAAGCCACCACTTTACCAAGTTGTTTGACTATTGAAATTATGTTTTCCGTCTTATGTTCAGGTACGCATTGAATTTCTAGATTGGAAGAACGCATAAGTTGGTCTAATTGGGTACAGCGCGCTGATATAGCCATGATATCATTTTTAAGACATTCATTTTCATTCTTGATGCGATCGATATCTACTTTGTATGCTTTTATGTCAGTATTTAGTTGCTCGAAATTCTTGTTCATAAAAGTAATCGAATCTTTGAAATTTCTAATATCGTCTTTCATTTCACGTAATTGGCTATTAATATTGGTCTTGAAATCAGTCATGCATGCCTGCAGTTCTTCCTTTATTATAGTGCGGATATCGGAACGTGATAAACTAGAGGGCGAGCAGGAAGTATTCGTATCTTTAGCGGCGCGCGGCTCAGTCGCCCCGCGCCTAGCCGCATTAATGTTAGAACGCGAACCGGGTGACACCACTGGCCGGACCGGCGTGTTAGAATTATCACTCTTAGGAGCATTACTGCGACACGCCGGACATGACCATTTAGCCTTGGAATCATTACTAAGGTTTTTAAACTCCTTATTAGATATGCTGATACAAAGATTGTGATAAAATAATAAACACAGCCGGCATTTCAAATGTAGGTGATCTTCGACAGGCGACTGACAAGCTGCACATTGCATTTTCGATGTTTGTATCGTTGCGGCACTCAAAAGTTACTTTTAAACAAATAGAAGGTGCTTTTAGTTAAGTTGCGATGACTCACTTGCGTACGCGCAGGGTAAAAAACACGACGAGTAGCAATGAAAGATATGCACACTCTTCGTTGCTTGGATTTCGCCGACGAGAAGGTCATAAGCGCCGTGAAAAACGCGGCGCTTACGCGTTTTCTTCAACACAGCTCGGCGGTTTGTAACAAGACACTGATTTACTTCTTTTTTATAAAGAATTGAATATGAATTGTTGTTATTAACCTTTAATACGATTAATTGTTGTTCGATACTTTGTGATAACACTAATAACTGTTCTATAAGTAATTATAACACAATATTAACGTTCACACTGCACTTTAAACAGCTTTTTTTATTTTTATCACGGAGCAAACGGTTATAGACTGTTCGGCTATGACGGCCATTTGGATTATATATATATATATAATACAAATCAGATTCAGAAACATCTAGTAAATCTTACCTCATCAAAACACAAACATTGAACCCAAACTTGATACACTTAGCGTAACCCGAGGCAGGCCCTTATATTCCGGATGACCCTTCCATCCAATCAGTCATGTAGAACCTTTCCACTATAATATGAAGTAATGGGAAGTATGTCCAGACGCCAGCACATCAAGCTACCCCAATCTGTCAAAGTTCCTCAATTGAGAGTGAATCTTATGCTTATGTGATAAAGTTGAAAATCTATAAAAGAAATTTGACAGATTGGCGTAGCTGGATGTGCTGGCGTCTGTACAATAAGTTTATTCTGAATTGTAGTATTCATGTTACGCGTCATTAAAAGGTTTTGTACTATGGAAAGCAGATAACTGATAAGTATACTACGAGTAGGTACATATACTACTTTTTTTTTAATAAATACATACTTGTATAGATAATTACATCGAGGCTTAGAACAAACATACATTTGCATGCACACAAATATCTATCCTGGGTGGTAATCGAACCCACTACCTGTGGTGTGAAAAGCAATTAATTTTCTACCAACCACGCCAACCGGCCATTGATACATATATTCAATTTAATCATTATTTATCTGCTAATGGATTTCTCTAAATAGCCATTCCTTAGCTACTACCCTCGAAACTAATGAAATAATATCCCTTATATACTTCAGTATTTAGTCGATTCCAAGTCGACGGATACAGGAAAACCACCCTTACATCTACGTAATAAAGACACTAATTGTAGCGTCAACCGCTAATCATAACTCTAATACCTGATATCGTCCACAGCTGGATATATGTATGCCTCCCCCAAAGGTTTCTATAACGTTGTCATTTGGATGGGTTTGCCGTAGTTACCACGCTTGGCGTGCGAGTTGGCGACCGCAGTTAGGTGGTAGCTAGTACACAGATGACGCAGCTGCCCGACTACATGGTGTATCCCTTAGTCGCCTTTTACGACACCCACCGAATGGTGGTATGGGGTGGCCCTGTTATTCTTTATAGGCCGGTAACCACACGAAAATAACTATACGTTGTATTATTATGGGGCAATATGTTAAGTAAGTCAACAAATTTATTTTAACGTACCTAACGTGCCTCGGCTTGTCCTATAGATAATATAGAGGAAACTGCAACGGGTAACCCAAGTAATTAAGTGTAATACGGGAAGCAATGTCGTGTCGTGCTGATTCGAGCTTTAGATTAAAACGGTTGGGCGATTCCAAATTAAAATCAAGTTTTTCCTAAGCTGGAACCTGATCGCAGCATCACCTACCGGGTCCAATTGTTAATCTAATCGTTCAGGAAACCCACTCAAACATACACAAGTTTTTTTATCATATATCAAAATATTTAAAAGAGAAGTTGCTATGTGATTTGAAAATGGGTGTCTTACTTAAAAATACAGTTTATATCTTTTATTTGTCACTTGCCGCCACTAAAATGGTGCCACTTTTGGCGCCATTTTAAATATCTTGGATTTAACCCGGTGAACTGTCCGTAGTATGATTTACTACCATTTTTAGTGTAGTTCAACACCCCAGAGGAGCGAAGCTCGGCTTTAAACGACTTTCCATCATCGGTTGTGATGAATTTTGTGATGATCATCCGTCTTCCATTGTGAACAACGAAAGTATCGATGCTGAACTTTTTGTTATAAAATTATAAACGTATCTACTGTCGCTTTTGAGAATTGTCTTCAATTAAATTCAATTTATTTATTCACACTAAATGGAGTTAATATGATAATTGGGTAAATTACATAATATGATCCTTATAATCTATTTAGCCTTTACTAAGCATGTGAATACATTTTTATTATCTATAAATAAAATAAAAGTTAAAAATTGTTAATGTCACAGAATTCAAACCTACATCAAAATGTTAACCAATTCAAATAAAATGTCAAATTAATAATACATAGTAAATAATTACATAGATTACATGATAGATTATCTTATATTAAATAGCATTTATTTGCTGGAACTTATTATACAACTCCAAAAAAATAAACATAATGCCGTTTCATTTCGCACCATGGCATTGCCAGCTGTCACACAGTGAGACAGATAAACGAATTTTTAAAAGGGAAAAACATAGATACTATAGAACCCGGCACCTTTTTGCTGTTTCTAAATAACAGTAAGTAATTATTTACGTGGTCATCGGTTTTTATCACCAGAAAAAGCTATTGAAGAGCATAAAAACATGTTTCCGAGATCACCACGGAGGGAGGCCGGGTGCCACTGAGCATAAATGTATTGACATTAATTTATTCGTATGAATGTTATTAACAATAGTAATTCCTTTCTTGCCATAGTATATTTATTCATTCCAGAAAAGCTAATAATGCTTTTAAGCAAGACACTAGAGTCCTTAAGTGGTAAAACCACCAGAGGCCTGGATAACAGAAGTGGAAAAGGTCGGCAACGCATGATGCCATGATAGTGCAGTCATTGAAGCATTATTGCTCCGATTTTTTTTACTGTGAACCGAATTGCATACAATTTTGGAATTAGGTTCATCTTACCCTTAACTTCAAAAGTGAAAATGATTTGAACTCCGCAACCACCCTGGGGGTGGTTGCCACCCCTTCTCGAAGGTGATTTTATTTTTTTTCAAAATAACCTCAGATATCGATAGAAGGCCTAATTTTAAGCAAAAATCATCTATAAAGTTTTTCAATAAATCCAATACTTTTCAAGTTATTTGCAATTGAAAATTCGCAATTTTTTCACGTTTTTCATCGGTTTTTTGGAAATATCTCTAAAAATATAAGTTTTATCGAAAATTTTATAGAGAAAAAAATTGTAGCAGGTAAAACAATAAACAATTTGGTTTTTTTAAAAGTATTCTAAGTGCAATATTAAGCTGGATATTAAAGATCAAGCCGTTTTTTATTTTGTCTGAAATTTAATCGATGTGGTCAATGCCATCTAGCGGCGAGCAAATGCATTTTATGCATTCTAATACAATAGGGTTTTGTAGTCCTTGAAATAAGCTTTAAAATGAGCACTATTAAAAGTCTTTTGCACGTAAAATAAGTGAGCTGTATTGCAAATAAGGAAAGCATCTAATGTTTTTTCTTTTAAATCAATGGGTTTCATAAGTGCCATTTCCACCAAAATTAAAATTAATCATATTCCGCCTAGAATAAACTTTATTATGAAGAGTTTGATAGATAGTATCAGTTTGGCTGCTTCAGGACACATAATTTTCAAAAAAGTCACGATTAAAAAAATAAACAAAACTTAAAATTTAAAAAAAACCCACTTTTTTTTCATAATATCTAAAAAATGACGACAGATACGTATAAAAGTGTAAGGATAAAAGATTTAGGTATTTTTATGATAAACAATTTGGTTTTTTTGTTTATTCTGTCAAACAAATATTGACGGAGATATGATTGTTTAAAGAGCGCGTGGCAGCGCAATCACAACCTCTCTTAAGCCCTTTAACCCTGCACCGTTTTATAAAAAGGTTATTTACTATATATTGCAATGCAGGATATTGTAGCTCTCTTAATTACCTTTACAATGGTGTTTTATAAATTGTGATAGCATGAAAATTGAAGGAGTTATGGTCCAAAAACTTATCATATTTTTTTCTACTTAGTAACTGAAAATTTCTTTTGGAGCAATGTGAAAGTACGCAGTATAATAGAGACCCCCAACTATTGTAATGTGTATATATATACATAATATGGCTTATATATTTTGGAAATGTAGGCATGAATACATACCAACGTTCTTATATGTATATATAACACATTTAAGTGAAGGGGCCATCGAAAAAGCCATCGATAATAAAATTAACTGATAGATTATGTATAGTGGAATTTTTAATTCAACACGTTTTTAGAGCTATTGGATACATAAATATATATTACTAAACTGCAAAAAAGGATGTGGAGCGTCTTGCGGATGCAGAAAAGTTGGTCTGTTTTGTAATAGTACCTGTGGAACGTGCAGTGGAGATACTCGTAACTGCCAAAATAGCCCTCCGATTCAGCCAGAAGATGTTGAATGTGGCAGCGACTCCGATATTGAGTCATGAATAATAATATTATATTTATTTTAATAATAATAGTACTATTTTATATAATTTGTAAATATTTTATTCAATAAAAGGCATTTTTTAACTCTAGATTAAATTATTTTTAAATATGTAATCATATATATTTACTGTTTTAATTTAGGGGTAGTTTTAAGGGTAGAAAAGCTTAAGAATATGATAATCATTTTCAAGAGTGTGGAATAATATTTAAATCCTTTTCATTTTATATAAAGAAAAATTTAACAATTTTTTATCAAGGGGTAGTTTTCAAGGGTTGAAGGGGGTTAAAATTTGATAATTATTATAGATAATAGAAAATATTACTTACTCTATACTTACATTTTTTATGTCATACCAAAGTATATTTTTGTGATATTTTCAATTTAGGGGTTGTTTGCAAGGGTTGTAAGATTTTCAAGGGGTTGAAAATTATTTTAATGTGGGATTTTAAAATGTGTACTTAGTAGTTAGAATAATAAGCATGAGTGAGTGTAAGCGAGACGACATATGTGTGTGAGAGAGAGGAAGGATGGAAGGGGAAAAGTTAAGATGGCGATAACCGTAGAACCGATAAGGTGTACTCTGTGTAATTTTAAAAATTAATAAAAGTCTAAGATAGTAAATCTGCTATTATTTCACCGCCTCAGACCTACAAATTTGGGGGCTCGTCCGGGATATCAAAAAGAAAGGCGGAATAGTACGGCCGGTGAAATAAAAACGACGTGTGCAGATCGGCTACCACGTGCACAGGAACACGCGAACGACGGCGGTTTCTGCGGTAGAAGACTGTCTCAACGACTACGACGAAATGTCCAAACCCGCGAAAGATCGCAGGAAAAGTCGGCAAGAAGACTACACCGACTGCCAGGACGACTGCGATGCGAGAAAGCGTAACGGCAACATGCTTCAAATGACGGCCGAGCTGATACCCAGCTTTAGCGGCCGCGACGACACCTATCCGGTGACGCGGTGGATAGACGAAGTAGAATCCAACGCCGAGATATTCGAGTGGACACCGCTTCAGCAGCTCCTAATTGCGAAACGAGCGCTGACAGGTACAGCACAGCTATGGTTACGGGCGGAGCGTCCACATAAAACTTGGGAAGAGCTCAAGGCAGCGCTGGTAAAAGAATTTCCAGACACTGTCGACATCAAATCCATCCATGAATTAATGAGCAACAGAAAGAAACTGCCGAATGAATCCTGCTTAGACTACATGCTTGTTATGAAGGAACTCGGAAAGCGCGGTAAGATGCCTGACTACGTCGCAATCAAGTACATAGTGGATGGAATATTGGATGTCGAAACAAATAAAATCATGTTGTATGGTGTCACCGCGTATAACAACCTTAAAGAAAAACTCAAGATTTATGAAGCTATAATCAAAAAGATGCAGAGTGCGGCGCAGGTGCAGAGGCGTTCAGCAGTGAGTACAAGTAGCAATAAACCCCATTCAAGCGGCAAACCATGGATTCGGTGCTATGGATGTGGTGAAGTTGGACATGCATCAGCCGATTGCCCGCATAAAAGCAAAGGATTGAAGTGTTTTAAATGTAACCAATTCGGACATGTTGGATCGGCGTGCACTTCATCGGCGGCGGCGCTAGCGTCGGCGTCGGCGACGCCGAAACCCAGCCATCGTGCATCATCGGACGAGATCGGTAAAACACGACGGAGCTACCAACAGCAGCATACGAAGAGCGCGATGTTCGCGGCGGACGTCACACAAGACGACGGTGGCGCCTCTCGCGACCTCCTGTGTAACGAACTACAGGACTACCAACACACAAAGCGAGCGATGCTCACGACGGTGAATGACGAAGAAGACAGCGCCCCAAGCGGAAGCGGATACTTTTCGAACGACGAATCGAAAATGGCGGCGTTTGTTTACAACGACGAAGAAGTTTCAATGTCAATGTTGACAAAAGAGAAAAAGCCGGTTGTTTTGTTGGAAATAAACAACGTGCAGTTAAAAGCGTTAGTAGACACGGGCAGCGACGTGAACATTATTTCGGCGGATGTTTATGATGCGATTGGAAAACCAGAATACGAAAAGGACGAATTATTACTCTCCGGCATTGGACAATCAACAGTGCGTTCGATGGGAAAGTGTCGTTTGAATTTGTGCGTGGACAAACAGTGCTACCCAGATGTTATATTTCACGTTCTATGTAAAGACTATATACCGTACGATGTAATAATAGGTCAGGAATTTCTTAACGACGTTACAGTTGTGTTAAAAAGGGGTTGCGTGAAATTTTATAGCAAAGAGTGGGAGCGACTGGGATGTTATGTGAGTGAAGTATGCCCATCTGATTCTGTTGTAGGTCACATGAAGGATCCGGCGTTAAGAGAAGAAGTGCTAAATTGTGAACGAAACTACAAGCCTCATCAAACGAAAGAAGCACCGCTGCAACTGCAAATCGTGCTCAAGGATGACGTTCCGGTGGCGCAACGACCACGACGTTTGGCGCTGAAGGAGCAGGAAATAGTGGATAAACAGGTTGCAGAATGGTTAGAAAAGGACATCATACGCGTGAGTCATTCAGAATATAGTAGCCCGCTGGTATTGGTTAAGAAAAAAGATAATTCTGTTAGAGTCTGTGTTGACTATAGATTGTTAAATAGAAAAATGGTTAAAGATGAATTTCCATTACCAGTAATAGAAGATCTGATTGATAAATTAAAGGATGCTAGGGTCTACAGTGTACTCGATTTAAAAAATGGGTTTTTTCACCTGAAAGTGTGCGAAGAGTCCATCAAGTATACTGCTTTTGTCACACACAATGGACAATATGAATTCTTGAGGGCTCCTTTTGGTTTAAGCATCTGTCCAAAATATTTTATGAGATTTATAACAATCATTTTCAGAGAATTACTAGCAAAAGATGAAGTCATAATATTTATTGACGATTTATTGATACCGGCAAAAGATGAGGCCCAAGCTGTGCAACGGCTTAAGAAAGTACTTATGATTTCAGAGCAATATGGTTTAAAGATAAATTGGAAGAAAGCAAAATTGATCTCCCGAGAAATAGAGTACTTGGGACACTTAGTGAAGAACGGAGAAGTGAGACCCTCTACTGAGAAGATAGATGCTGTCATGAGGTATCCAAGACCATCAACAACAAGGCAAGTTCATAGTTTTCTTGGCCTCACTTCATATTTTAGAAAGTACATTAAAGATTATGCATTTATAGCCAAACCCTTATCAGACTTACTCAAGAAGGATGCTCTGTTTGAGTTCGGTGAGAAAGAAACAATGGCATTTGAGAACTTAAAACAAAAGTTAGGCGATTCGCCAGTATTGAAGATTTATGATTCTTATTTACCCACCGAATTGCACACAGACGCTTCTGCTGTTGCCTATTCTGCCATACTGCTGCAGCTACACAAAGACGGCTGGCACCCTGTTTACTACATGAGCAAGAGGACTACTGACGCCGAATCGAGGTATTCAAGCTATGAACTAGAAGCATTAGCCATCATTGAGGGAGTGAAAAAGTTTCGAATTTATTTATATGGTATCCATTTTAAAATAGTGACTGACTGTCAAGCCTTTGAGTTGACACTGAAGAAGAAAGAACTGTCACCGAAAGTAGCTCGCTGGGTTTTGTACTTAGATCAGTTTGACTATGACATTGAGCACAGAGCTGGCACGAAGATGCAGCATGCCGACGCGTTAAGCCGACATCCGTGTATGATTATAACAGTAAACAGTCTACAAAACCAAATAAGGCTGGCTCAACAAAATGATGACGGATTAAAGGCAGTGTGTGAAGTACTAAAACATGGTTCTTTTTCAGATTACTGGCTAGACAATGGGCTTCTATACAAAGGAGAGCATAAGCAGCTTGTTATACCTAAGTCACTGGAGAAAGAAATCAAAAAGCAAGCTCACAGTAAGGGGCATTTCTCTATGAAAAAAATGAAAGAAATTATAAAACAAGATTATTTTATCCAAGATTTGGATAAGAAGCTACAAGAGTTTGTGGTGTCTTGCATACCATGTCTACTGGCTACGAAGAAGGCAGGCAAGCAAGAGGGATATCTGAATCCAATTGATAAAGAAGGTATCCCATTACACACTCTACATATAGATCATTTGGGACCACTGACGGATACGAAGAAAATGTACAATCACATATTGACAATAGTGGATGGTTTCACTAAATTCACGTGGATCTTCCCTACTAGGAGTACAACAAGTAAAGAAACGGTTGAAAAACTAAAGATACATCAACAGCACTATGGAAACCCTGTGAGGATAATAAGCGACCGGGGGACTGCATTTACTGGAGGTGAATTCCAAGAGTACTGCCAAGAGGAGAACATACAACATGTTACCATCACCACAGGAGTCCCGAGGGGAAATGGCCAAGTGGAAAGGCTGCACAGGACTATACTAGCTGTATTGACCAAGCTATGTCTGGAAAATCCATCATTGTGGTATAGACATATCAGTCGAGTGCAAAGGGCTATAAATAGTACATACCAACGAAGTATAGATACAACTCCGTTTCACCTTATGGTTGGCATAAGTATGAGATGTAAGGAAGACCTACACATATTGGAATTGTTAAAACAGGAAGAGATTGATCAATATGAAGAAAATAGAGAAGAGATTAGAATCAAAGCCAAGAAGCAAATACTACAAGTACAAGATGAGAATAAGAAGACATTCAATGAAAAGCGGAAGCCAAGTACCCAATATAAAGAAGGAGATTTAGTGGCTATAAAAAGGACACAGTTTGGTACGGGGATGAAGCTGAAGCCCAAGTTTCTGGGGCCGTATCGAGTATCAAAGGTTAAGCGAAATGATCGCTACGATGTGGAGAAGGTTGAGCGTGCTACCGAAGGGCCTATTAAAACGTCTAGCTCCGCGGACCAAATGAAGCCATGGCCGCAGTTGGTATTTTCTTTAATTATTTTTGTTGTTAGTAGATGGATGAAAGGTTAAGTGAATAAAAACAGAACCCTTGTTATATCAACTGTAATGTTTATTGGCATAAACGGTGTGTATTCTGTATTGATATAATATTAGGTGATCTATCATTGTCCACACTTTATAAATTGTGTATTTGTACACCAATTGGCCATATTCTGTTTGTAATGAGTTCCATATAAATCTGTAATGTTGTAAAGCAAAGTAACTTCTATTTTAAACTGGTATTATTGTAACCTAGTATAGAACAATTCTTGATGTATGATACGTTCATTGTTCCTTAACTTTAAGATAAGAGGTTGGTTCATTTTGTTATTTAAGCTGAAGATTGAAATTGTAATTAAGGTTGTCTGAGGGCAGACAAATTATCAGGACAGCCGAGTTGTGGGATTTTAAAATGTGTACTTAGTAGTTAGAATAATAAGCATGAGTGAGTGTAAGCGAGACGACATATGTGTGTGAGAGAGAGGAAGGATGGAAGGGGAAAAGTTAAGATGGCGATAACCGTAGAACCGATAAGGTGTACTCTGTGTAATTTTAAAAATTAATAAAAGTCTAAGATAGTAAATCTGCTATTATTTCACCGCCTCAGACCTACATTAATATGAGGTTATTATGTAAGAAAATACTTTACAATTTCACCCCTTACTATTAGACATGTTTTATAGCGATAAAATGGCTCAATGTCAATTTTTCCATTAAGAGGTTGTTTACACCCCTTAAAAATAATAGGCGGAGTTCTGATCATTTTCACTTTTGAAGTTAAGGGTAAGATGAGCCTAATTCCAAAATTTCATGCAAATCGGTTCACAGTAAAAAAATTCGGAGGTAAGACCGTATTTTTCGCTTCAATGACTGCACTATGACGCTTTACGCTACGTCATAGGTTGGGTCACCATTTACTCGTACCATCAGGTGAGTCATATCTTCGTTTGCTGGCTTGGTAGTTCTACATCGATAACCAATAGTTTCTATAAAACTCGGATACATTTAGCCCCAAACACAATGATCCCAAATTTAACCAGGTTACATTAAATTAGAAACAAGTGATCACACCTTCATTTAGAATCCCGTCATTTTACGGCCGCTGAAAGCCTCCTGTGCTGTAGCCCGAATCCCATAAGAGTGCCCTGAGTTATTAGTCGCTTAAATTAAGCTTCTGGCTGAGAGCCTTCTGCGCTAGCCAACTGTTCGTTGTCTTCAATTCTTTAATATTAATATAAAATAAATTTAAACATAATTGTTAGTAACTTGGTATTTATTGAGGGATTTAAAAAAATATATGTGATAAGACAGACCGCACGGACTGACTAATTAATATTTTTTATGTTGCTTTTATACTATATTCTACTATGTTTATGTAATGCATTGTGAGCTTGACAAGTAAAAGTGTATTTTAATACCCAAGTGCTGAATAAATTTCATTATTTCATTTCATTGCATTAATTAAAGTTGTTTGACTTTGCTGTGCTGCAGCGTGCAAACCAGATTTTATTTATTCTGATAAATTTAATATTAATTAAACAGAATTGTAACTACCTTGTCTATAAACCTACAAAGCAATTTCTTACTTTAGTTATTTAAAACCTCATTTAATTTGTAGAATCGCGCGTGGCTAAAATTGTTTATGAAAAGTTATGTACGGTAATTCATGATCTAAATATATTACTATTCAGGTAAAGAAGATACAGTTAACACAAAAAAAAATACTTAGTACCAATCAAACTGTACAACGCTTCTATTTTAGTTTTGAATTAATTAACATGGATTTTGAGAACCTATTATTCATTTGTTTATTTTTTTTATTTACATATTTACTTCTTCTGTACCGCCACTTAACGTTTTCGTGCTCCGCATCATTCACTTTTGGTTTATCGTTACTTAGAAAACTGTATGATGATGATGATGATGTCCTCCCGACCAAATTTCGGCCACGGCGGCCAGTCTTAATGGAGACTAGCCAATTGCGCAGGACATATTATAGTGCACAAGTGTGTGGGCAAACACAGGGGCACTTTCTATTCCATCACTCTCATGATCCGATGGGACGCCTAGCGACACGACCGGAAAGAGTTCAGGTACAGGACCAACGGCTTTACGTGCTCTCCGAGGCACGGGGGTGTAATACCGCCAACTTCCAGACTTCGGGCTGATACTGAGAAATTTATTTTTACGGAAATATCCCAAAATCAGTTTTTGGCCCGACCCGGGATTTGAACCCAGGACCTCATTATCTGTGGTTGAACACGCTGCCGCTAGACCAACAAGGCAAAACTGTATATACTTTACTGTCAAATGATTCGATCTAAGTATTAGCCTATCAGCCATACTAGTAATGTAGGTTTCGGTAAGTTAAGATTGATAATCGCGTTAAGATGGAATATGGAATGGATTCTATAAATTCGAGTCCGAACACCACGGTGTGATGGCGGACCGGTTAACACACATGGGGCCGCATACCTCATGGTTCGCAGGTTCGTTTCCCATCCGTACTTAAATTTATACAACTAATTTTAAAGATATATGAAATTTGTGTACTTAGTTAATTCTAATATTTATGTAGGTCGAATATACCGTGTCCGTAGGCTTCTCATCTAGGAATCCTACAAGTAACTCTAGGGTATCTAAACAGCAGCAACATCTATGGGGTTAATTTTTCATTCACGCCAATTGTAACAGAAGCCTAACAAAGTCCTGGTCTTGGTTACAGGTACTTTCTCGTAGTACTAATGTAGTTTAGATAAGGGCAAATGTCCAATAGAAATTGGAATGAGGCAACACTAAAGACATTTTGTATTTCACCTAGTCTTTTAGTGATATCTTTCTTAATCCACTGCCATCTGATTCTAAACTAAGCAGAGCTTGTACTATGGAAACCAGATATACTACATATACTACTTTTATTTTGTAAATACATACTTTGTATATAGATAAATTTCACCCAGACTCAGGACAAACAGACATGTTCATGAACACAAATATCTGTCCTGGGTGGGAATCGAACCACGACCTCCGGCGTGAAAACCAAGCGTTTGCCATCCACGCTAACAGGCCCGTCGCAAGTTTCGTTTACTAGTAGTTTTAATTAACTCTAACTTACTTTATGTCTAAGATAAGTTTCCACTGAAATAGAACGGAAGTATAACTACGGCTATGATTAAATACATTATATACGTTGCTGACTGTACCTATGAAACAATATTACGAAATAAATACCAGGTCATCGTAATGGTTTTGATGATTTTGCTGTCTGAATGTATTTTGTTCTGCAGCAATAGAACGTAACGTTTCGATATTTAAAATATTAACATAACGCAACTTGTACAAATATAGATTAGGTACCCTTTTTACACTATGCGTTATGATTTTATATAAATTCGGAAAGCCTTAGTTTTTCATCTCTATACGATTTATGAATACAACATATTGATATAAATTTTATTAAATAAACACTTGAATTATCCATTTTTTTAACACAAGTAGAACTAGCTCGGCAAAAATACTGTTCAACGTCAAATTATAGCTCACAAACTTTTGTAATAAGTAGCACTCTTGTACATACATACAATGTTTCCACAATTGTCAAAATCATGTTTTAAGTTTTCGTTACATACATACTAAAATAAGAAACTAATAAAAGCGTTACAAAAATATTGTTTCGTTATGTCAACGAAAAAAATATTAATAATAATCTGAAACTATGTTATTTACGTACATCAAAAACTGTCAAGCAAACAAAATATGCAACTACCCGAAACAATGTTGATCAGCAAAATTGTTGCAGTGAAATGAGCCAGTGTGGCGGGGGCAGTGCACGCTCAATGTGGTGTCAAGTGTTTTACATATCTCAAAAAGATAATGTGTTTGTGTGTTCTGTGAATAATCTCGTGAATAATCAGCATTCACAGTAAGTATTTGATATACTTAGTTTTTATAACGTAAGTAATTACGCTACCGTACAATAACATAACCATATAATAATATCAAATTCAGAGAGATATCTCTGAATTTGAGTATAAACATAGCTTCTTTGCGATTAAAAAGGAGTGCGACTAGTGACCTAATTAAAGCAAAAACCTTGTTTGTGAGTTATGTTCATCTCAAGAGCTGTTTGGGTTAAGACAATCAATGCTTTACTGAGGCTTCCAGTATTGAAAGCATATATAATCTATGGTAAACACTTACGTACCATCATCATCATACGCTAAAATCAAAAACTAGTTACACTTAAAAAAAATGTACCCACGTTTCTTAAAAAAAAGGTAACTCAACTTTAATCTGTGGACTATACGAAACCACATCAATTTCAACCTTAGTACTTTGAGATAAGATCCACAAACAATTAAAAATTAAATATAGCAACGTCTAGTTCTCTAGACGAGTTAAAGATAAAACGTAAACACAGGACTACCCACTTCAATATAATTTTTTTATTTTAAAATTCAAACATGCAGAATATAAAAGAGATTGTGGGTTGAAAAGTACGTAGGTGGCTGTTTACAATCTGACTTGCCCATGGTAAGCACTAACCATAGTATATGTACAGACAGCTAGCCCAATCTGTCAAATTAATTTTATAGGTTTTCAACTTTATCACAAAATCATAAGGTTCACTTTCCATTGGGGAAATTTGACAGATTGGGGTAGCTTGATGTGCTGGCGTCTGTACATATCTAGTTCGTCCGTAGCACAAATAATGTCACCTAAAATTCAAAGATAATCTTAGAATTATATTTTGTTTATTATGTGAAATACTGCGTTGTGGTGACGGAGGCGAATATCAGAATATCATCACCCCATAGCATCCCATGATGGGGCGTGAAGTCCACCCGAGGGAATATCTACCAGGGGACGGGCAGCAGCGTCCTCCTGTGTACTATGACCATCTTACTGCGATCGCCAACCCGTCTGCCAAGCGTGGCGATTATGGCATATCCCCCCATGACGATTTTTGGGGGAGCTTGTACAGCAGTGAACTTCTTTCAGCTGTAATGATGATGATGATGTTAACGACAATTTATTTCTTATAATATTTTTTTGCAATATTAGGCATATTCTAACTTTGCTCACAGATTACGGTCCGTACCGTCCATATTAACATTGTATATACATCTAGGTGGGCGTTTATGAATGAAATTAAAATCATTATTTTTCTATCAAAGTTTAAATATCAATACTATTTTTATAATTTATGGTCAGAAGTATGCACACAGTCTTTTCACTCATTAAGATAGGTACTGTTAATTGAAGTCGTAGCACTAGGTACCAAAATTAATGGAGCGATGATTGTCATCTGTCCTTGATACCAATCAGTCATCATCAGGGAATCAGTAACTAATATATTAGACCAGGTGATAGACTCAAACTTTTTACATGTAACTGTATGTATGTGTTATCATGTCAAACGGGACCGATGGCTTTACGAGTTCTCCAAGGGAGACTGTCCCTGAACCACCTCAGGGCGGAAATTGAATCTGTGACCTTATGAGTGCAAAGACCCGGCTCAATTTTTAGAGCTTGACACTGAGGACGTCAATCTTGTAAATAGATCATTATGAAAACAACAACTACATAATTTCTTGTACTATGCAAGTTAAGTACGCCTTAATTTCTAGGTTTCCGTACCCATAAGGTAAAACGGAACCCTATTACTAGGATTCCACTCTCTGTCTGTCCGTCTGTCACCAGGCTGTATCTCATAAACCGGGATACTAAGACAGTTGACATTTCCCAGATGATGTATTTCTGTTGCCGTTGTAACGACAAATACTAAAAAATCGTAATAAAATAAATATTTAAGCGGGGCTCCCATACAACAAACGTGATTTATTTGCTCGCTTTTTCTCAACATTGATAATGGAAACAAGTAGACGCCTCGAATATTCACCGAATATTTAGATATATAGGTATTCACTTTAATAATAGATTATTAGATGAAAAGAAAACAAATATTTAAGGGTGGTCCGCATACAGCAACGTAGTTTTTTTGCAGATTTGTTATAGATCATGGTAGGGAACCCTTCTTGCGCTAATCCGACTCGCACTTGGCTGGTTTTTATTTGGTGTTACTCCTTCTTTTTAATGTTTTAATGTTTAAACGCAAGTAATAACGTATTACTTGCGTTTGATTACAATTTCGACTGATGCTATAGGAAATTGTGGTAAGGTTGCCTGCGTTGCTTGGTAATGTGGTAAACTTGCCTGTTTGGGAACATATAGATTATTTTTAAATGGAAAACCTACAACTACGACAACAATGATGATATGTCTTTTATGCATATGTATATATGTTAAATTAATATTTAGATTTCAGTTATAATTTAAAAAAAATTAGGTACAATTTTAAATAATTATAACTGAGGATACCTACTGCATGCATGTATAAGATAGGATAAAAAGTGTTTATTGCACAACTGATACTGATCATATTATTTATAGTAAACATAACCTTTTTTTGACAAAATGCTTAATTAGTATATAGGTGTCGTGCAAAAACAATCTGGTATCTATATTCAGTTAAGTATCCATATGTAATAAATAGTAAGAAGATACAGTTATGCTTCGACCGGCTAATATAATTCATGTGCCATTACTAATATTGAGTGGGACTTGTCCGATACGGTTGCGTATTATGAAACAGCCCTACTTTACAGAATTAGGTGATCCTGCTAATCTATTGAAATGTTACAACTTGTTGAGCTTAGCGTGTATTTATCAGAGGACGTAATTTTATTTTTATACATTACATATCAAGAGGGTCAGTTTATAATTAAATACAAGTTTGTGCGGTTGCACCCCTTGTTGGAAAATGGATTTCAAATTATGTTTAGGATACATGTGATGAACTGTAATGATTTTAGAAAAATAATAATTAATATTTTTTGTTGCAAATAAGATTATCTACATCTTTTGTCAAGTAACTTTTAGTAGTAGATTTAACTTTTCAATGGACTATGTTGGATACAATAAGGAAGATATCTTGATATCATTCACTTATCCCAAAAATTGAAACTAGATTTAGTAGTAGTAGTGCAGTGGACGGTGGGTATTTATTGCGTTTTTCAAAACATATAAAGTCCAAAAATGATGTAGGCCCATATGTTTGACAAATATGTTGAACCCTGGAAAACAGTACTGAGTACAGAAAGAGTAAATATATTAGAGAATGTATTGAATCAATTCTATTCTGGCCAATTGACTTGTTGATGATCAACATAAAAAAGCGCTCAAAACATTAGAATTAAAACACATTATTTTGCAATAAATTTAATAAAACTGTAAATAAAGGTATTGCATTATAAAAGTAGACTGCACTACTTGAATCAGATATTTATATAAAGTGGACTACTAGACAAATTGACTCTGATAAGAATTTACATGCATAATTCAATATTCTCACGCGGTAACATAGAATATATATTTTGGTATACATAATAACATTCAGAACTATTCTGCTACTCAAAACAGTCCTATCAAGATTTGAAAACCATATATTCAATCTTTTGTTTTCCAAAGTGTACTCCAGTTGAACCGCAAGTACTTATATAGATTCAAAATATGTATTCGCATTTTGTTTTATTATCTCAATATTCGCAATATACGACAGTAACGAGATATGATCGTTTCTCAATATATCGTCTATTGCTTGCCACTTAGTAAAGCAATTTCGTTACACATTTATGGGACGCTAGTCAATAATGAATATACATGATGAAAGATTTTCTTACTTCAAGAATTTTATGTTACAATGTATTAATATTGCTTTTATTTTTAATAATCTTTCGATTCAATCAAGTTAGGAGAAAAATATTACATTAATAATAAGACAGATGTCTCATTTCAGTACGGAATCAGACTGATATTAATTTATTGAAGACACCAGCCAAGTGAGAATCGGACTAACGCACGAAGGGTTCCGTGCCATCTATAAAAACTGCACTAAAATCACGTTGGTTGTATGGGAGTCCCACTGAAATATTTGGTTTATTATAATGTAATTAACTATTATTTTTTAAAGTGAAGATGTGAGTTAATATTCTGTGAATATTTCAAGCGTCTACATATTCCCGTAATCAAAAAAAACTTGTTTGTTGTATTGGAACCCCCTTAAATATTTATTATATTACATTTTTTATTTATTTTTATAGCGGCAACAAAAATAAATCTATGAAAATTTCAACCGACTAACGATCACGGTCCATTTTCACAGCCTGGTGACAGACGAACAGACAGACATACAGACAGCAGAGTCTTCTTAATAGGGTCTCGTTTAACCCTTTGGGTACGGAACCTTAATAACAAATTTAATTAAAAATCGGTACAAATATAATATAGAAAACAAAAAAATATATGAAACCTGTTAATCATATTTTAACATTTAAGCATTTTAGGTTGAGTATGCTCTATCCCTTTCACGCATGGCGCTTCCATGGGTCTTACTATTAGTGACGTTATTATGTTAGTATATTTTATTTGTTTTTTATTTATTTGTTATTAATTAATATGATTGTTGAATGCTTACAACTTTGGTAGTTTAAGGCAAATTGAATTTTGTTTTTACTGTTAGACTTTCTTTGAATTCCGTATTAACATTGACATTTAATAATAGACTTAGCAATAGTTTACCAAAATTGAACAATATAAGTCCAAGTTACAGAACACAAGAGCATTGTCTTACAGAAGTCTGTTTTACAATAGTTGGAGCGCTTTCGTAGACTTGATCTAATTTTTTAAGTGGTACGTACATATATCTGTGATAAATATATGTACATAAACTATATAAAGTAAACTCAACAAAAAAATGGGTATGCCTAAAAAGGCAGTTTAAGAAGTTGTCACGTCAAAACTATTGTAAAAGTATTAAACTTAGTTGATTTAGTTAGATTCTTACTTATATATATGTATGTAAAACTAACCACCCAAAACATAAGTAAATATGTAGACGTCAGTAACACAAAACCTAAGCATATTATTTACGTAAGATGTATAAAACATTAACTTTTAATTTCCTGTCTACCTCGCACACCACACTGTATCTTGTGTTAGGACAACGTATTTATAAGCATACATTTTAAAAGGGTAGAAAAAAAACCAACCACCCTAAAACTGTCTTTTACAGATGACCAGTGAAATTAAAAGCAAGGAGCGTTTTGACCAATTAGGTCTGCCTCCTATGGAGTTGGCTGAATCTTCTGTTAATGGTAAGGAATTATCCTGAAATTAAACAATATAAACATTTATAAGTAAAAAAAATCAAGTGCATTTACACATTTTTATTGACAAGTTGTTTCATATAAATTTAAATAATGATCCAATTGGGATTTGGTTTAGAACTAAACATTTGTTTAATATCTAAAAATCTTTTAATAACTAAATATTAAGTTATATTAATTAAACTTATATTAACTAACTTCTATATAGTATAAATTTGGTTTTTATCTTTGCCTGTATGTTATCTACCGTAGAAGCATTCGGTTTATCTAGTATTCCATTTCGGTTTTATTTCAAGTCCATGGTTCTAAGATTGTGTGGTATAATTTTACAGGTTCTAATTTAGATTTTGATGATTACAGGTCGTAATAGTAATGGAGCATATAAAACAATTTTCACCATATTGCAAAAAGTGATAATACTATTGGCATTAACTGTATTTGGTGCTGGCACTTATGTCTTATTGGTAAAATTTTTAGACAATTACGGTAAGCAGAATAACATTGATATAAACTATTTTAATACTCATAAATAATTAATAATGTCTCCTTTATTCTACTTCAGATAGTCCTGATATAGTAGTATTTCTGGGCAAAAATGAAACTACGAATGTTACGATTCAAAAACATAATTTTGAGATATTTTTTCAATTAAAAAATGTAACATCAGATAAAACAAAAAGGAAAAAAAGGGATGCAGATTTATTAACTGAAGATATATTAGATGCAGAAGACCCTATTATAGATTTTAATGACGAAGAGCTCCAAAGAGCCAGAGAAATTATTTTGAACCACGATGTAGTATGCAATAACGAAGACAAACAAGAAATTTGTAAAGATCTAGTGGCAAAATTGAAATCGGTAGGAGAAAATAATGAGCAGAAAACAGTAGAAGACGTGGATAAAGTCAGTTTTAAATCAAATGACGATAGCCAAAATATTAATGTTAAAAAAGTGCTTGAAGAGGTTTTACCCACGGACATTTCAAAGCGTGAAGTACTTCCAGTAACAAATATTGATAGTATAATAGAATCTATTCCGAATATTCCTATAGAAACCAGAGACGTTCCATCGCTTACAAATATAATAAATCATCAGCACCCGACTTCTATACCTAATAATGACAATTGTCTCTTATCACGTCTTTTGAAACACAACTATCCAAATATTAAAAGTAAGTGATACAATTAAATTAAAACAGTCACTATATAGCTACCGGGTTCATTAAGTTACTTTAAATATATCAAATTATTTTTTTAGGATCTTTTGACTCAACAGCAGAGTTTATGGATTTGCCCCCACATGAACATTCATTGGTAGCCCAAACAAGGTTAGAACCACTTAAATGTTATAAAATGCTTTCAATTATTCACTTTTATTGTTATTAAACCATCATAACATCTCCTTAGGTTCTACTCACCACCCGTGCACCCTTATATCCAAGCTCGTGACCTAGATGTTCAAAGAAGAAAGACGCACCCGCAAGACGTTGATATATTAATGAGCTTTCTGCATCCAAAGTAAGTGGTCTCTTCATATCATTCGAAAAACTTCTGCTGCTGTTCATAGGCCAAAGGCCTCCATAAATGCTGGTATTGTGCTACCCATATCCAGCGGCTTCCAGCAATCTTCAAGTGAACCACTTGAGGATCGCTCACCTCTAGCAGTAAATATTGGTTGACCTAAAAAAGCGTCAATTGTAAAGAAAACATAGCTAATTATAATAGGAACTTAAATTAATATTAAAGATTTTATACTTTAATAAAGGCTAGTTAAGAGCCAATTGGTATTAGTGGGGACCGAGGAGCCCCTTGGTACACAGACAGAAATTTCATAGAATTTCGTTTCCCAGAAAATGTTTCATATAATATTTGGTCCGTGTATTTTTATTTTGAATATTATTGTTTCAAAGACAATTTACTAGAATGAAACATATTTCACAGATACACAATTTAATGAATTTTAATATCTTTTTTGTTTAACATAATTTTTGTTGTAACAGTAAAATATTTTTTATGGAATATTAAACCACCACCACCATTAAACTCAGATTTCAAAATTCCGCACGTGTAATTTATCACAACCAAAATTGAATACAATAAATACGGGTATATATCATAATCCAAAACATATCAAAACATAAAATACCGAAGTCCAAATGCCCGAAAGGAAATCATTTTGGTTAGGTTAGAACTGTGACCATAAGGCGCGCAAAGGCGAGCGAGTGAAGCGGCAGCGGCCGCCGGGCGTTAGATGTACACTATTGTTGGTGAAGATAGGCGCTAGAAACAATCATTCGGCGTTTAATTTATTTGATTTCGATTGCGATTGCCATTGTTTCCAGCGCCAATAGTCACCAACAATAGGGTACGTGGTACTAAGTTTTATAGTTAATAAATAATATAATGATAAAAAATATTGTTATTCTATGAAATGATTATTCTAACATTAGGCTCAAGTGAAAAAAAATCAATGATTTAAAAATCTTCCATGTAAGTATTCTTTGTATTGATTATTCTATGAAACAGAAATATGAGAAAAATGCTTTTTGAAACTAAATTCTATAAAACTATAAGCTATAAAACAACGTACACCCCCAATGACTTATAATGTTATTTTGTTTAGTTTAGTTGGAAAAAAAATGCACACAAACAATTAATCGTTCTCATTACACAAAGATTTGGGTAGGGATCAAACCCCGACCTCTGGCTTAACAGTCATGGTGACTAACTACGACACCAACAATCCAGTCAGGTTTTTCTTTTAGGCAACAAACAATTGCGTAATTTTAATACAGTGTTTCTTTCTTATAAAAAGACTTGGTCATCACACAACTAGCTCACATCTAGTAGGTAACAAGCAAATATGGAAAACTGCTGTCATCAAAGGCAATAATGCTAATCAACAAAAATAAGTAAATCTAGGTAGCATACAGTAGGTATGTGTAAGGTATATTATTATTATTTATATGTTAATAATATAATAAACGAACCAAATTTGGTCACTGAGTGTTTTTATGAACTGAAATATATACAAGTCAAATATATTAATATCAGTGAAACTGTTGTCATAACTTTTCATTGTTTTAAAATGTTTGTAGATACCTACTAAAGTAACCGTGGCATTAACTTGATGACATGGGTGAGAATGTCTGTCGAGAATTTCTGACAAATCGACAAATAATAATATGTCCACCTGTCTTGACAATTGAGTCTTTATTAAAACAAATTCGACAAGAATTTCCGGAAAAATTCCGCCTTGCTAAAGATATTATCTATTAAACTGTCAAATTGTCACCACAAATCGATATATTGTTAGATTTGCCATTGTGACAAGTTTGTCAATGATAATCTTTATTAAGCAAAAAATTGTCAAATTGCTGGATTATCACCTGCCGCCTATCGGATGTAATTGTCAAGATTATTAAATAGGCTCTTAATTTTTTATTTCGATTATTTTTATTTTGCATGATACTTTGCATGAAATTAATATTTTGATAAAAATGTAACAAAAAGACATTGAGATGAGGATTGCGGACAGTAACACGTATTACATTATTCATTTACAGAACAGAACTAACAGCTACTGAAAACCCTTCCAATACTTCCCGTGAAGCACAATGTCCCACAGGCACTTTGCCTTGCGCAACCACTGATGATTGCGTTGATGAAAACCTTTGGTGTGATGGAAATGTGGACTGTCCGGACGTCAGTGATGAAGCCAGGTGCAGTTGCAAGTCCAGAGTGGACAAGTCCCGGCTCTGTGACGGATACTTTGACTGCCCCTTTGGAGAAGATGAAATGGGATGCCATGGTAATTACATTTATATATTAAATGCAAACTGATAAATCACGATGCAGATAATAGCACTATGTTAGAAACGTTTTGGTCTTGCAGATGAGTAACATCACCACGGTTTATCAAGAAGGAATAAAGGCCGGTAACGCTCGAGTTACAGATGCCTCATGCATCGCTTTCTTTTTTACTGTATCTTTTTTTTTTAATATCTTGGGACAATGTCACACAGATCATCCTAGCCCCAAACTAAGCAAAGCTTGTACTATGGGTACCAGGAGACGATATACATACTTATATAGATAGATACATACTTAAATACATAGAAAACATCCATGACTCAGAAACCAATATTCGTGCTCATCACACAAATATTTGCACTTACCGGGATTCGAACCCAGGACCACCAGCTTCGTAGGCAGGAGCACTACCAACTAGGCTACGGTGGCTGTCAAGATGATGATTGAGATATTGCAAGTGTCGTAGGCTATGAGCTTATAACGGCTTGCTAGTACAGTCACGAAAATAATTCTATTAACCATAAATATACGCCAATAATACAAGTGCTTATTACGAAAGGTTCAGAAAGACGCCATGATCTTATAAAGGCACATACAAATAGTGAACATATATGTCACATATTTGTTCCACTATTTGGTATCCAAGGAGTATCATCTAACTATATGTGTATATCTCGAAAAAAGAATCGTAATTTCATTTAAAAGAAGTATATCTTAATTTATTGTATTTTTCTTTTTACATGGACAATTACTAGAACTAAAATTAAATTAAAAACTAAAAAAAAATTAAGATAAGCTTCTATATATAACGTAGAGATAGGTAGGGTTAAGGTTGCTAATAGATATTATATTGTCAAATCAAAAAACAATATAGATTTGTATCACAAGAAAATATTCAAATAAATACTTTAAAACTTTTTGACTGCACGTGTGGTGCATCGGTTAAATCGTCTCGCCAGTTCGTGTCCCGGGTTCGATTCCCGCACAGGACAACTATTTGTGTGGCCCATAATGTACTTGGTGTCCGTCAGTTATATGTTTCTCTTTAGAAATTGATATTACTTGGATATATGATATAAGCTCGCGGGGTACTTTACCCCGCTAGCTTGGCTGTGTGGCTGACGTCCAAGAAAAATATCGCCATCTCATCTCCCGTGGGGGCCGTACTCGTACCAAGGGAATATATACCCGAGTACGGGCAGCAGCCTTGCTAACAACTATGGTAACAGCGGTTCAGGGGAAGACAAGAATCCCCTGCAGATGCCGCGTTACCAATACCTACGACCTCTGGCCCTGGCAATTTTTAACATATACGAGATACAGTGGTCTAACGAGAATATTATCGAATTAGAGGAAGAACTGAGCAGGTACAACCACAACGTACCACAACGTAGTTGATAAAGTGGCAGTAGAATAAGTGGTGCAAGTAATATTTTAATATTATTTAATTTCAGGTTGCAGTGACACAATGTTTAGTTGTGAGGACTTGGACATAAATTCTCGGAGCACATGTTTCTCTAAAGAACAGAGGTGTAATAATGTCCTTGACTGTACAAACCGCAAAGATGAACTGGAATGTAATATGTTAGCACCGAGTCTATTGAAAAAACCGGTACGTAATTTATAATGATTAGCGTAATAATAATAAACTCGTCTGTTCCAATTTCACAAAGAGATGTGAGATACAATAGGTATAAATATTACCTTATAACCATGCTGTGTCTATATATTTATGCCTTATAACTATGCCGTCAGCCGACGGCATAGAATATCGACAAACCTTTTCATCCGTGAGAGGGCGTAGAAGGCGCCACGAGAAAAAATCTAGTATAGAACGGGCAGCAGTAGCGTCTCTTTGTCTAATATTTTCATCATCGCGATCGCCACCCCGTCTGCCAAGCACGAAGATTATGGCATATCCCTCCAAATGATGGAAAAAAAAACTCACTGTGAAAATCTTTTGGGGACGTATTTTGTTCTTTGTACATAATATACAAAACGGTACTTAAGAATAAATATCCATTTGTTAAGAAGTGAAGATGCTACTGATATAGAGGTTTTAATAGCTGTGGTCGTGGTAGTGGTTCCGAACAAATTCTTTTCATCATTCCAAATATAGTAATGTCCTTTATTTTGATTTAACTTTAATATGAATGCACGATGAAATTTTTAACCAACACACGTTTTCAATAACGATGTTGTATCCATCTTTAAGATTTGTTTATCGAACCAATATTAATAAACATGTTTCTTCACAGATCCCTTGACAATTGGTTACATCTTAATACAATATCTATTTTAGGTACAACATTCCACATTTCACTAGTTTTAATATGTCTAAAAATCTCAATAACGCAGCTCTTACTTACTTTATGCTAACATTATTAATAGGCCGTTATTTATACTCCCTCCACATAGTACTGTATGTTAAAAATTTAATAAAGTTGTTCTAGCATCTTCCTTGAAATATGACGCACAGTCTGTACACATCAACGGGTATACTTTTACTACGAATACCAGTTTTAACACTCTCAGCGCCATGAGGTCCGCCGGCCACCCACATAAATTATTTTATTGCAAGCCAATATTATTTTAAAATTCTAAAAAATATCCGCAGGCCACGTGGGCAGACAGCGTTCCACAATGTTAGCACCTAATTTGTTGTTATTATTTGACTGTTTTAAATCTATGGAATATAATTGCACACCAACGCTGTACTATGGTCAGTACGCACAGCAGCACGCCGACCACACAGCCTGCCGGGAATGCATTTTCGCGCGCTTTTCTCCCGCTATCCACGCGTTCTCAACATGTCGAGCGATTCCAGCGATCTAGATTATCAACCACCCCCCTCATTGAATTATTCTTAATATGATTCAAATAGTTTCGAAAGCTTTTGTAACGCCACCGTAGCTCCGCGGCGTAGGCTGCCTACCTGTGATCACATCGTTTCGGGTTCGAATCTATGATCTCGAAAGATTATACTTTTTGCTTTTTGGATTTTTATTCAAATTCTTTTTCTAATTTATTCAAATTCTTTTTCTAATAAAAATACAAGTATACATGGGATTATATAAAATCTAATACAACTTAAATTTTGCTTAAGATAGTATACCTACATATTTTAAATCGCTAGGAAAACGCAACACAGCTGTACAGATACAAAAATGCCGCTACGACGCACTCCGCCAACATCACCAGCCGCGAGGAGTGGGCAGTCACCAGCTGTTCTTCATCAATCTGAGCCTAACATTAGTGTGTTTTCGGAATTGAGTGACCCTTGCATGGATACAAATATAACCAGTCGCAATAAAAGGAAACGGCACGATCACGAATTTTTTGTCAACATGTGCGAGTTCAAGGACGAAATATCGAACACACTTAAAGAACTCAAAAAAGAGCAAACATTGTTTCGCTCAGACATTGCAACGACGCTGATGGAAATTAAAAATCAATGCAGTAAACTTCAGGATTACGTTGATTTTTCTGTTGCCAAATATGATGAGATGCTCGCAAAAATGCAGAAATATGAAGTGGAGAGAAAAGAAAACCGGGATTATATATGTAGACTCGAAGAAAAAATCGACCACCTGGAAAAACAATCAAAACTAACTAGTCTTGAAATTAAAAATGTCCCAAAAACTGCCGATGAATCGAAACTTCATCTGGCTAATGCAGTGAGAAATATCGGCAACGTCCTTGATACCACCATTGTTCAGTCTGATATTAAAGATGTTTATAGAATAAACTCCAAAAGCTCCACGAATAACACCATCGTAGTGGATTTTACTACCGTTATGCTGAAATCAAAATTACTTCATTCGGTCAGAACCTTCAACAAAAACAACATTAACAACAAATTAAATACATCGCACCTACGAGTTGACGGTCCCAAGGTACCTATCTATATATCTGACAACCTTCCATCAAAAACCCGAAAGATATACTTTTTAGCAAGAGACTTCGCCGCTCAGAATAAATATAAACACTGCTGGTCAGCATATGGTAAAGTCTATCTACGCAAAGAAGACGGAGCGCAGCGTATCGTAGTAAACTCTGAAGTAGACTTAGCCAAGTTAACTCAAACCTGACTATATAGTCATTATGTCATTATTACAAAGACTTGCATGTCCAGTTTTAATTATTCTAATTTTAATCTTAATTATTGTTACTATTTACTTATAGCTACAAAACTATGCAGCATGCCTAATTTTAACTATTTCATTGATGTTTGTTACCTAATGTTGAAATTTGTTGGTTTTGATATAACACTTATTCACGCACACACTTTCAAACAATCACACTGCCACAAAAATACACACCACTCTGCACCGTACACACACAAAATATTTACAAAATCTACAAATCCACGATCAAGACCCGGCCTTAGAAGTGGTTCTCGCATTTTCTTAGAATACTGGCGTTACTCACGTGACACGTCACATAATAATAATGAGAATTCCGTACTTTGTCCTCTTAGCTTTAAACCGTACCATTCGATAGTTTAAATAATGTAAATGATATGTTAGATAATTTGGATAACGTTACTTTTTCAAACGCGATAACATGTGACCCAGATGATTGTTCCAAGCTGGTGCCCTCTAACACATGTTTGACTATTTTATCCCAAAACATTCGCAGTATAAATGCTAATTATGCTGGGCTTTTAACTCTATTACAAAGAATTATGATACCTAGTGACGTTATTATTCTTTCAGAATGTTGGCTCTCCCGCAACCCCGTCATTCCGATTCTAGAAGGATATACTTCTCATAAGTCCTCAAAAACCTTTAATCAAAATGACGGAGTAATTGTATACGTCAACAGTTTGCTAGCTAATGTGAAAGTTAAAGAACCCATCATATCCGAAGCGAACTGTTTGACAGTCACGGTTGGAACGGATATAGCCATAATTGCCGTGTACAGGCCCTATGCATTTAAAGATCCCTCAAAATTTATACAATCTATGGACAGTGTTTTATGTGAGCTTAAATCGTTTAGAAACATCGTAATTATGGGAGATATAAATATTGACATTACCTGCAATAATAAAGATGCATACTCACTGGACTATTTGGATCTACTAGGCCACCACGGACTTTTCCCGGGACATGCGTTAAAAACACATGGATCTACATGTCTTGATCACGCCAATATAAAGACTTCTTTCTCAAGCACAGTCATGGTGCTAGAATCCACTGTTACAGACCACTTTTCAGTTTTACTCTCTCTGTCACCAAATAGAATCAAAGTTCTAAATCCACGCCAAATCACAAAAATAAATGAGGATGAGCTTGCTAATGACATTAGCAACATAAGTTTCGATGCCGTCTATGCAACAAAGGATCCAAATTTGGCTACAAAATATTTAATAGAACCACTAATCCTAGCTTTATCTAAAAACATTAAAACTATTTCAACTTCACGTAGACGCAGGCCGTTTAAACCCTGGATTACCCAAGGACTACTAAAATGTATGCGCCACAGAGACAATTTGTTTAAAAAGCTTAGAACAAATCCAACAAATGAAGTCCTCGTGGTGTCCTACAGAAGGTATCGTAATTATTGTACAAATCTGCTACGAAAAGCAAAGAGAGATTATGAGAGACTAGAATTTGAAAAAGCAGGTAGAAATTCTAAGCAGCTATGGCGTGTTATTAAGAGTGTCACAAATATAGGACAACTGAAGTCATCAGCCCATGATCTCATAGCGAATAATCAAGATAAGCAGGGCACTATAAATCATATTAATGATTACTTCGCAAATGTAGGGAGACGCCTAGCTGATAAAATACATAGAGACCCTCGATCTTTTTCGTTACCCGACCCCCAGAAGGAGTCTTTTGTATTGCTTAAGGCAAATGAGCTAGAGGTGGAACACTTAATCCTATCACTTAAGAGTGATTGTGCAGTTGGTTGGGACGGTATCTCTTCTAGTTTTCTAAAACGGCATAGAAACATTATTGTACCTCCACTGACACATGTTTGCAACCTTTGCCTAGACTCTGGTGTCTTCCCTAACTGGTTCAAAAAGGCAACTCTTCACCCAATTTTTAAATCTGGAGATCGTGACCGTGTCGAAAACTATAGGCCCATATCAGTTCTGCCAGCACTGTCCAAGATACTGGAAAAAATCATAAATACAAGGCTGGTTGCATATTTAGAGGAACGCAATCTTTTGTCGATTAACCAGTTTGGCTTTCGAAAAAATCTATCGACTGCTGATGCTGTTCACAAACTGGTTAATCACATAGCTCAGAAACTTGACAACGGTAAGAAATGTGTTGCATTGTTTCTGGATCTCGCGAAGGCATTCGACACGGTCTCGATTCCCATCTTAATATCTAAGCTCGAATGCCTGGGTATACGAGGTACCCAGCTATCCTTATTTCAGAGCTATCTTACAAATAGAACACAGAGTGCCAAAATTGGAACCTACTCCAGCTCTGACCTGAATGTAGTTTTTGGTGTGCCACAGGGCAGTATTCTTGGTCCCAGTTTATTTTTAATTTACATGAATGACCTGTGTTGCCTCGACCTAGAAAGTGGTACAATATTTTCCTATGCGGACGATACAGCACTCGTGTTTGCGTCGGACAGCTGGGAAGAGGCATATCGCCTTGCTCAGAAGGGTTTCGATACTGTCAGTGAATGGCTGAAGAACAATTTGCTTACCCTAAACATATCGAAAACAAAGCTGATAAATTTTTCAATTCGAAATACCAAGGTGTCAGTTACAAGCTCGCTTAATGTTGCTGCCCAGGTGACACTATCAAATGGTAGTAGCGGCGGCAGTGGCACCCTTGATCACTGTAAGATTGAACGAGTCACTTCGATAAAGTATCTAGGCATAGTGATTGACTCCAACCTTACATTCAAAGAATACATAATACACCTATCAAATAGAGTGCGCAAACTAATGTACATTTTTAAACAACTACGCAATTCAGCAGATGCTGTTGTCATGAAGATGACATATCAGGCACTGTGTCAATCAATTTTGGTCTATTGTATCTCTTCCTGGGGCGGGGCAGCTAAATCCCACTATATTCGGATTGAACGTGCGCAGAGAGCGGTTCTTAAGGTGTGCTGTTTCAAGCCAAGACTTTATCCCACCGTCAAGCTCTATGAATATTGTCAGGTCCTTACGGTTAGGCAATTGTTTGTACTGACCACCGTTACTAAGCAACACTCTATTTCCAACTATTCACAGCAAACAAATCGCCGTAACCGTATAGTTGCCTTGGCTACTCCACTTAAAACCTCTTTCAGTGGAAGATTCTTTGTTTTCCTCGGACCCTACCTTTACAACAAATTAAACCAAATTCTTTCCCTACACCCAATGAACAAGCATAACTGTAAAATCACTTTACATGCCTGGCTACAAAGCCAAACATATACTGCCACAGAAGCTCTCCTTAACGTGTTAGTCTAATCAGACTCATCCTCTAACACTCTCTCTAACACACACACACACATACACATCACGCACACACAAACTTACATTCATAAAAACCACCAACGTTTGTACTTTAACTTTTTAATTATTATTTTACTTAAATTACTGTAATACTCTCTTGTGTCTTTTTTATAATAAGCTCACTAATCGTTTGAAATATTTGTTATTTGCTGTGATACCAGATGTAAGCTATCAATTGTGTAACTTTAAACAGGTGGGGACCTGGTGACCTGTATTACAGGTGTTACTACCTACCACAGGCACCAGCGATCCACAACCAAAAAAAAAAAAAAAAAAAATCGTTGGCTACTTTTTACATGTAAATATTGTTTGTATTATTTGGCTTGTGGTGAGAAATAAACAATTATTATTATTATTATAGTGATGAGTTGTCATCGTCTTCAGATGTACCATTGGATCAAAATTCCACATTCATATAAAAAAGATTCGTTGTTTTTTTCTAGTTTTTTTTTATTACTTTTCTGTAAACAAATGAAACTTTAAGCTTAAAAATGTATTTTACCCAATTTATTTTAAGCTTTATCGTTAAGTCAATAACGTCCAATTTTGGTCAGATTTTTTTTCATGAACAGGTCTTGAAGAGCACTTTTAAATAACTTACTATTCATTATACAGAAAGCCAATGAAAAAAAATCAAAATGAATTTGTGGGATCACAGCAGACCACACGGCCTGTGAGTTCACGGAGTATCCCGCCAGCCACCCAATACCCGCCGTTAGTTCAATTATAATGTGAGCAGCTGCATAAAAATATATGATCCCCCCCCCCCGCGCGCTGCTTACATGGCGTGCTTCTCTAGAAAATGCTTATATATACATGGCGCTGAGAGTGTTAATGGTATCAGTTATTTTCTTGGCAAATTTCATCCATATTTAATTCAGCCGTCTTAGCGTGAAGGATTAACTAAAACACTAACTCACAAACCGTTTATAATAATAATATATTTATTTAAATTATGAATAAAAATATATTAAATAAATTTGCACATAACTTGTATTAAATTAGTAAAACATATTAATTATTAGTTGAAGTAGCGAAATGGAATTTAATTATTTAAGCACTTAAACTATTTATCATAAAATGTATATAATATTTTTTAGTATAATGTGTCTTCTTTCTTAGGATACTGTAATGATCTTAATTGTTGTAAATATAATTATATTTTTACTTTTCTATCCATCAGTTAGAAACTGTTTTATTTGCTCACCTCAAATATTTTTTTTACTATTTCAGCTATTTGCTATTTCAAACACTGAAGGATTTTTACATCGAAACTTTAAAGGAAATTGGTATGCAGTTTGCAAAAATCCTTATATGTGGGCTCACGACGCTTGCCGACATGAGACCGGCCTTATTATTAGGTAAGTCAAAAATAAATGGAACGTACGTTCGCTGTAAGAATGCTTTCATGACAGGTTTTATTCACCCCACAACATATGACGTCAAATTCGACGTAAAATACTATAAACTAACATTGCTTAACCATACGGCACATGATGCAAAACCGGAACCACCAAAATATCTTGAAAGTTTGCATCAGTTAACAGCTAATAGTGCAGATTTGCATCATCGTACTACAATTCATTTTGAACCCCATTCTATGGCTTTGTGTCGATTACAATATGGAAATTGTACGTTAATAAAGAAAGGTGTTTATATGAATTATGCGCTTGCTAAATGATACTGCCAACTTCAAATAGTTAAATAAAGATTTGCTTAAGTTATAGATTAATTTTAGGACTATATATGTATTATAAATGTTTAATGCAATACACTGTTATTTTAACTGCATAAATGCTAGATATGATCATAATCCTTATTCCACGTTCCGGAAAATTGTCATTCTACATTGATCTCAGGCTGACTGTTTGATCGCTAGCAAATAGCTACATGGATTTCTAAGAAACTTTTAAATTAAGTAGGTATTAGTCGACAGATACCTCCTAATATTTTAAAAACTTATAAAAAATATAAACGCCAACGAAGAGCTGAATAGTGTACTAATATAAGGAACTATATAAAACTTATATTATTAACGATGTTTATATTTTATTTTAGACCGCCATTCATCCAGATTGTCCCCATAGATCCGATGTTGAAGATAGACTACCTGAATACGGGCCCCGGAGGTTTGCTCCAAACGAGTGATTCATGTCTGAACTCGTCAGCTGTTTACGTTACATGTCCCGACCTTTTATGCGGAACGAGAGTGCAATCTACGTCACAGTTACTCCGAGAGGTAAGTGTTTTAAATATATATTTGTAAAATATTTTTGTCTTACACTGAGTGGTTTGGCATCCAAAAGGGCGATAGACAGGGATGTGTAGCGTCACCATGGTTGTTTAATCTATTCATGGATAGCTGTTTAAAAGATTTGAGAGAAAGTGAATGCGGTGTCAGGATGAATGAGTAACTCCTCAAATGTTTGTTCACGCTGATGATCAAGTTCTACTTGCATCATCGGCGGACGAGTTGCAGGTGATGGTAACAAATATACATGAAGCTTTTGAAAGGGATGAAAATAAATGTTGGTAAGACGAAAGTAATGGTATTTGAAAGGGATGAATACACGCCAGCATGCGATATTGTGATTGGAAGTGAAAAAGTCGAACAGGTGAAAGAGTTTGTATATTTGGGAACTTTGTTTACGAGAGATAGAAAATATGAAATAGATATTGTTAGAAGAGTAAATGCGGGGAATAGAGAGAATGGGGCACTACACGTTTCTATGAGTAGCCGGCAAGTCTCCATCATGCACGGCCATTCAAGAAGGCTCGACTGGCCGTGCACGATGGAGTGTTAGTGACAACTTTAATGTATGGAAGTAAAAGTTGTGTAGTGGCAGAAAAAGGATGAAAGTAAAATAAATGCAGTGGAAATGGCAGCTCTGAAAAAATGTGTGGTGTGACTTTGAGGGACAGAATTCGAAATACTGGCGTAAGAGAACGTTGTGGTGTGAAAGAAGATGTAGTCACAAAGATTGAAAAAGGTATGCTGAGATGGTTTGGCCATTTAGAAAGGATGGCCTGTGTGAGTGGGACAACCGGAAGGGGAAGACCTAGTCGAATATTCTCTGACCAAATAGGAGACGTTCTCAAGAAAGGGCAGGTCAGAAGTACCCTTAACCGGCGAGCATGTATGAAGAATATAATGCCAGTAATCGAGGCAAAAGAGGTGATGGAGATCGTGTCAAATGGAAATCCGTTGTCTCTGCCTACCCCTCTGGGAAACAGGCGTGAGTCTATGTATGTATGTATGTATGTATGTATGTATTTGTAAACTCCGATCTATAGCCTGATGGAAGCGAAACCACTAGGTCCTATTGATTGATTTGATATTATATGTTTATCCCTCTTAGAAATATTTGTTATGAAATGTAATCATGATGGGATCATTGAAATTAGTTTTTTAACAAATCTTTATGCTTTAGATGTTTTAACATCCCAAAATTGATAAAGAGATATAAACTCTATAACAGATATTGTAATGTCTTGTGTTTACTTGTTAGTTTAGTGACAAAATCACACTACATCGTTTACCTCGTGTGGCTTCATTTTGGCAAGTCTTCGCGCAAATAATTGCGCTTTATTTCACAAGCATCTCAATGCAATGCAGCCACTTATTAACTTGAAAATGCCAATAGTTTTTGTCGTGTTTAAAACAAAATATAAAGTGTCCGACGCCATCATATCGCACCGCTGCTTTCTGAAGGAAATTCAACTATCGGTGCGGGTCGCTGAATATTTTAATGCAATTTGGATCCTCGTTGTGATACATATGAAAATTACTTAGAATAAGAATAAAAATCGCCTGCTACCGCTGTATCGCCACCGACATGCAATTATATTACTTTGTTTGCACAAAATCGCCTTCGCGATGTATTTGCTTTAGCAGTGCGGATGATGCAGCCTTAATAGCGTTTTCATTGATGTTTTTCATTTTATTGATCCGTGACAAATCATAAGTGAATAAACATGTGATTTGTGCGATATTATAAAATATATTATTTAAATAATACAAAACTTGATGTTTGTTTGTTCTGAACAAATTGGCTGACTCGACCAAATTACTAAATTTATTTGTATAGATATTTTTATATTCAAATATGAGTACACTCAGGATGATAATATTAGGTGTTCTATTTACGGAGATAAGATAACTCCAATCGATAAAACTTGGTATGTCTGTTAATAAATACCTGTTGAACATTAAACATTTTGGAAATTTTATTAACATTACCTTTCATTGGTAGTACGTTATAAGATTGTGTTAGTGTTCGTGACTACGTCACTAGAACTCATCAGAAAAGGAAGATCATGAACGATGACCATTTGTAATATAACACTGCTCCAGTGGCCGCTACCCAGCAGACGAGCAGTATCCTCTTAACGTACCTACTTGGTTCTATAGAGAAAACAATACTAAGTATTGCTGTAAAAAATAATAGATATCATATTACAACGAAAATACTTCAAGAACCTTATCCGACTTTTAATTTTTAGAATGCCGCAATAGAAAACCATTTGTTCGGACGAAACAAAAGATTTCTACTAAAAAATCATCCTTATCCTTTGATGTTTTATGGAAACCGTTTGAAAAGGAATGTAGAAGCCAGAACCAAGACAAATTACGAAATTAAATTCGATACATTGAAGAGAGGTTTCTTTGATAAGATGAGGGACAAAAGGGCTGAGAGCAGGGTGGTGGGAGGGAAGCCAAGTCAGCCGGCAGCCTGGCCCTGGATGGTGGCGGTGTATCGAGACGGCATGTTCCATTGCGGAGGTGTCGTTATAACGCATAGCTGGGTTATATCGGCGGCACATTGTGTACACAAGTAAGATCTTTTGTTTTAATACCAAATTTGATATACATATTATTATGTGCTTATATAGATTATGTGCTTATGTGTTTACATTATGAAAGAATGTATTTATTTTAACAGTTTTACAGTCACATTATTATTCTTAAACAGCTTAATTTTGTCCTTAGTTTTTACTCAGGAATTAAGTCAGGATGCACTCATGTGCAAGTTTCAAAATCTGGATTATACTAAAAATAAAGAGAGTATTTCCTTAGTTATGTAGAGGTTTTTAATCATGTAATCTACAAATATATATTATTTAGCCTTACTAGGATTACTTAGGATTTTTTATTTGGACAATTACATATTATATAATCAGTTTTGGTCGTAGATCGGGAACTCCTAGCCAGTGTAGCTTTATTAAAAGAAATCAGGTTTTTGCTTATGGCTTTTACACGACTGAGAGAGCATTCTGTATATTTTATGGCAGCCTTTGAACATCACTTAGGTCTTAATGTGTAGGTCATAATATGTCAGACTCATTGAGAAATTCGGACATCGGAGCTTTATTGCTAACTAAACTGGCACATTTATCCAGCAGTGTACGTCTTTCGACTGATATGAAACTGGCACAATTTACGAATAAACAATTAAAAGTGAAGTGTGATTTCAGAATTAGATATTTATCACATCTGTGTGTGTGTGTGTATTATAATATCTGTGTAATACATTTTACATAGAATTGGATTCAAATTATTTTTTTGTGTCGTCCATTAATTTATGAACATAATTTGTGAACAAACGCCCTAAACCATTTTGTCTATAACGTATCATTCATAAATAATATTGTCTATTTTATCTACCAATAAATATTAAGAACTATATATACAGATACATACAGGTACAGACGCCAGCACATCCAGCTACCCCTATCTGTTAAATTTCTTTTATAGATTTTCAATTTTATCACAGAAGGATAATGTTCACTTTCAATTGGGGATATTTGAAATATTGTGGTAGCTTGATGTGCTGGCGTCTGTACATTAGGCTCAGGAAATTGTAGAGAATTATTTTTTCTCTTAATAAATATCTACCACCCACTACCTGACGCCCACATACTAAAATTATAGTTGATCCCACGACCGTCAATACACGTTAAAGCGTCCTTATTATGTTGGTAGTAAGGAAGGCTTTCGTACTGCAAGTGTAACCACTGACTTGTTGCCAATCGTACTATGGAAAATTAGTAATATTTTTAGCATATTTCGATAAAGAGATTTGGTAAAAGTAATGAAGCTGCTTTAAGCAATACAGTAAAAATGTTAACTTGGTTTTTGACTCTTGGCCTTTTAAGATGGCAATTAATTAGTCAAAGTCAAAATGTAAGTGGGTGAATGCGGCCTTTTGTTCACACAAAGCCGCATTCACATACTTTATATCTTGACTTAATGACTTCAAATTTAGCTCACTTTTTGCTTGTATTTTTATAGGAGTCAAATTGTTAACAACACCAAAACTGAAATAAAAAAGTCTTTTTCGAATTCAGTCCCATGAGTTATCCTCCGATTCCCATATATTTCAAAATAAAAACGAAGGATCAAAAAGAAAACTGCGATCTCGTGTTGCTTGTATCCTAATTGTATGTGTATAGGCAATTTCAAAGACTGTGATTGGATAATTTTTTGTACACATCAATACATGAAACACAGCTTTTAGTATATTTCGCGATCATTACAAGTAATAATTTATATGAAAGGTACATACATACATACCCTCTAAAATATCCAAATGTGGGAGCAAGATAGCTTAGGGCTCAATTTTGGGCCCACAATAGGCAGTGTTTACCCTTGTGTCAGAGTTATTTCAATCCGCCCTATAGACCTCTGACATGACTTATTAACTGTTGTCTAACGACTACAACCAGGACTTAGCTTAGCCTCCGAAGTACGGAGAAGCTCAGAAATCAAACCTCAAAAAATTACCTAAATATTAGTCGCATAGCGGTGTCAGTGTTGAAATTATGTAACAAATATAATTCCATTCCACAGATTCTGGGATCATTTCTATGAAGTTCAAGTCGGTATGCTTCGCCGGTTTTCATTTTCACCTCAAGAACAAAGCCACAAAGTTACACATGTCATAGTAAATCAGCATTACAGTCAAACTGACATGAAAAACGATCTCTCGCTATTGAAAGTCGAGCCTGCTATACAATTCAGTCGTTGGGTTCGACCAATATGTTTACCGAGCCCCGACACAGCCGGACCAGATTGGCTTTGGGGACCTTCGCCTGGTACAATATGTACAGCAGTAGGTTGGGGAGCAACTACAGAACACGGACCCGATCGTGAGTAATGATACTTAATTAATTTAAGCTTTACAAAACTAGTTTAAACGTTAATCAAATTGTAAGTTAAAATAATTGCGTTGCTACTACCACCCACATATTTCAAGCTTAATCTCCTAAGTTAAGTTAATTATTAAATTTGAATTTTCTAGCATTATTCGCAATGCAAAGCATTAATATAATCACAAAAATGGGAAATATAAATTTAATCGTCCGGCGGGTCTCGAACCTGCACCATCTACCAATCCGGGGTAGGCGCTCTGCGTTTAGTTAATTAGTTTCAATTATATGTTAGTAAAATACCCCGCGTTACCGGGATTCATTTCCTTAGTGCGGGATTTGTCTAATATTCAATATAAAAAAATATAAATCAACTTACGTAAATCATTTTGTGAAATATGAAAAATTATATGGGCCTACTTATAACTTGCGTTAGGCAATTGGCGTGCAGAAGTGAAATTTGGAGATATCCAAGTTCGCCAAATACATTATTCTTACTTTTTTATATTGCTTTTCGAAGCAGACGAACAATAGTTTTATAAGTATCGTTAAACTAGGTTTATTCGAAATTTTTGTATGGCGGCGTTTTGTTATTATTATTGAATGGGTGTGTAACATAGAACTAACGAAGTTCTATAGAAAAGCTGCTATGGTGTTAATTTTCTTTTTTAAGCCGACCATATGAGAGAAGTGGAAGTGCCAATTTGGGAAGATTGCAAACATAGAGAAGATCGAGCTGGCAAAGAAATATGTGCTGGTCTTCGTGAAGGTGGAAAAGATGCATGCCAGGTATACAACTCTAATCATCTAAAGATTATACTTTAATATTTTGTTCTCTCAAACGGTTAGAGCGATTTAGATGTTTTTCGTGTACCTAAAATTAAGTTTAATCAGGATGGCTTCAAATTTAATGCTTTGTTAAATTTTAGTGCCAATAACTTTTATAGTTAGTTGTGATTTTTATCGATATTATTGTTCATAAAGTACACCTGCAAAAAATCGATTATGTTTCTATATGAATAATTGGTCAATTTACTGTGTGGGACATTTATTTCTTTTAATCTAGGTATTAACGTGACTAATACTAACACATACCTACTAACTGCTGTATTATTTTAGGGTGACAGTGGAGGCCCGCTATTGTGCAGAAATCCTTTGAATTCACAACAATGGTATATGGCAGGCATCGTAAGTCATGGAGACGGGTGCGCTCGTAAAGACGAACCTGGTGTTTACACGCGAGTTAGTCTCTTTGTGAAATGGATTAGATATCACATATGTAAGTGAAAATATTTTAAAATTAATATAGTTCTAAGCAATAATTATGTATAAGTTTAATTCAGTGTATGACAGGGTATTCTCCATTATGTCACCATTTGCACATATTACAGTGCACGATTGTATGCACCAATTTAGCTACACTTTATTTCTTCCGATATATTTGTCCAATGCCTAGGTTGTTAGATTTAGGTAAACCTACGAGAAGAGAATGCTGCTACCGGGAGCCTGAAAGTATGAATAAGCTTACTAATAAAACTAAAATAACAATCATAATAATAAATTTAATGTAAAACTAATCATCCAAGTGGGTGTAAGATTCAAGTGTAAATAATTTACGCATTACTTGGACGTATATTAACGTATTTGAAAATTTATTACGTTTAATAACGTATTTGAAAACTATCAAATAATACTTTACATTTTTAGATAATTACTACAGAAACACGTTTTGCACATGATCTTATTGAATTCGGTTGTAAAGAAAATCGTTGCTGTGATAAAGCATGTACATGATATGGACTGAATAAAAGGCCTCAATCCGAGTAAATACCGCGACTTTATGTAGTAGCGGTAGCTATAAAGTTTAAAAAAAATGCAAATAAAACTAAGTAGGTAACCATGATGAGCAAAACATATCTTGAGGTCCGTTCTTGTACAAAAAAAGTGTGGAAGTGAACATATTATTATTGAGACCATGTATAGTGTACAGACATGTTACAAACATGATATAGTGTTTATTATTGATGCTCTGTTACAAGCGCTTTTTTTTTAATTGTCAACAAAACACACGCAACTGATCTTGATTACTTGATTGATGGCTTCGGGCTTGCAGATTAGTAGTTAAATATATAAAAAATCTACAGCTTTATATATATAAAGTTGTTAAAGCTACCTTTCAAGTAAATAATATCACTTGTGCAAGAAAAAGTTTTTTATAGCAAAATAAAACAAATAATAATTGCTGCCAACACATAGGGGAAAGTACTAAAACTAAGAACTATGAAGTAAAAACGGAAATAGAGTTGTGATAGTATATAATGTATGTAAGGAATTATACAGGTATCCATTAATTACGTTTATTTATAATGAACCAATCACTACCATATTTTTTTGTTTCAGCATCTCAATCGTTACCAATAATTCAACCTCTACAAGAATGTCCTGGATTTAAATGTGAATCAGGGATTTCAAAATGTCTTCCAAATAAAAGAAAGTGTGACAAAATTGTGGATTGTCTAGATGGTGAAGATGAAACAAATTGTGATTTTAAAAAGATGTCTAAATTTTCTGAAAATATTTTCGTGACACCAAAAAGTCAAACAACAGATGATATTTTCAACAAAAAAGAAGCACACACAGTTTCACCACAACATATTGATGAAGATAAAGTTCCTGATTCACCAATTACGACTCCATTTTATATGGACTACTCCACCAATAGTGCTACCATTACTACTGAAATGTCCATTTCGGCAGAAGATACTTTCAAAAAAGAAGGAAAAGATCAAGAATTGTCTACATTCGAATCAGAAAAGTCTCGTGAAGAAGAAAATGTAGATTATGCACACGCTTCTCCGCTTGAAATACCGAATACCAACAGTGCAGAAAGTCGCGATTGGCCTGACGAAAATGTAACAGTCGATCCTACTAATTTAATAGATAACGAACCCTCGAATAAAATACGTGGTGATTCAGAAAGCATAGCAATAGATTTGGCTGCAGAACCTCTAGAATCAAGATCATCAGTTTTGGAAAAATTAGAAGAAAAGAACTTAAGTCAAAATAAAAATGAGCTTATAAAACCTTCAGAATCTTCTACGTCTATATCGGAACTTGAAGAAATTAATTATGATGTACAATTGAAAAACAGAGCTACGACAAATTCACTCGAGGAAACTACTCGTAAAGAAAATATTAATAACTTAAAACTAATACAAAATATAGAATCTACTACCACTATGCTAACAAATGATGAAACTACCCCTAATGATAGCATAAAGTTATTAGATGCTTTAGAATCTTCAAGTCCTTTGTTTACAACTGACAGTAAAATTAATGCAAATAATAGAAACTTCGCAAAAAGTGTCGAATCTACCACACGTACATTTGAAGGTGAACATTTCTTAGATTTGTCACAAAACCTTTTAACTACTACAGAAAATAATCAGTTCTTCTCTTTACAAACCTCTGATGTGGAAAATAACTTAGGAGAAAATATTTCTGATGAAGATACTACGAAACAATCGGTTGAACTCGTCATGGACCTTCTTCCAAATTCTTCTTTACTACTAGATAGTGTAACTGATCAAGAAGAAACTGAAACAGTGCAAGTCAACAAAATAAATAACCCAACATCTCAACACAATCATTCATTAACAAAACAGCTACCAGATCCTCAAGACAAAAATGATGAAATTAATAATATAGAAGATATAGTAACTTCTGAGTTTCAACCAGCAAAATTAAGAAGAAAGCACCGCATTCCAAAAGAGTTTGAATGTAGACGGTAATATTAAGCTTTATGTAATTATTATATTTGTATCAAATAATCAATTATAAAATTATGTAATGCGCAGTAGCGTGTCGTTGTGCGCAATGTTCGAGAGAATATATTATTTTACTTCAAATACTATAAATGTATGCTATAAAAATCCATAAAGTATTAAAAGTGAAGTAGAATTACATGCTTGATTTAACATTTTATCATTATTGTTGCTGATATATTCAGTGCGTTATGAGGTTTTGGTCTTTAAATTATTGTAGTGTTTCGCATTTTTTTTAGAATTGCTCAAAAAATACCATTTCCTCATCGATGTGACCAAAAGGCAGACTGTGAAGACGGAACTGATGAATTTGATTGCACGTGTACCGATTATTTGTCCACTTTCGATGAAAAGCTTATTTGTGATGGTGTTTTTGACTGTGCTGATGGCCAAGACGAAGCCGAATGTTGTATGTATTTCATTTAGTAACAATAGTTGGTATTTATTTTTATAAAAGACTAGCGGCCCGGTACGTTCTTCGCTACGTATAAGGCATAGTAATAAAAAAATGATTATTAAGTTCTTTTATTCAAACAAAAAACTATTTTAAATTGCTAAAAGATGTTGATTTTACACTTTATCAAGAATTTTTTTTAATTTTCTCTACGTACAAACCTTCCCTGGACTTCCACAAATCATTCAAGACCAAAATTAGCCAAATCGGTAAAGGCGTCGTTGAGTTATAACATTACAACGAAAAGTGGCATTGATTTTTATATATATAGATATGTTCAAGCTATTTAAATTTTCAGTCGGCTGCCCAGATGACAGCTTTTTATGTAAGCGAAGCCAAGTTTGTTTACCCATGAAACATGTATGTGATGGCAAGCCGGAGTGTCCACAAGGAGAAGATGAACTCGATTGCTGTAAGTCGGCATTGATTAAAATAGTCTACTTCAACCTAGAGCCATATAAAATTTAATTTAAGAGTAAAATACTTTTAATAGTTAATTTATCTTTTATTTCAAAAGAAGAGGTTTTTGGAAAAATCAAATCTAAAGATTTTTCAATTATAATGACATTTGTATAGATTTAAACCATGTACTAAACTACTGTCAATTTTAGTCGGAGTGAATTTTAAACACTGTATATATATTTGATTGAAATAATTCCGATTTTAGTTGCTCTTTCCAATGGAAAGGAAATGGAATATGATTTAGATGAACGGCCGTTAATTAATTTAGAAGGCTACGTAACTAGAAAACATTTGAATAATTGGCATGTTGTCTGTGATGAAAACCTATCATTGGAACAACAGGAAAAAACCGCTATGCATATTTGTCGCTATTTGGGATTTAGGTAAGTTTATTTCTTATTTCTCTTTAGATGATCAAAGTTAACAATTTCAAATATAATTACGCCATTTGGTTGCTTTCTTACAGCTCAGCTAACAAATATCTTGTCAAATATATCAATGTTAAAGAAGATGAGATTGCGAAGCAAACTTTTGATAGAAAAAGAATTAAACGAGAAACTACGGAACGATTACCCATTCATTTCGCCTACAGACAGGAAAACGATGAAGAAAATACTGAGGACCATATTATCCTACAAAACGCTCAAATAATAAAAGAACAATGTGTTCCTAATATAACAAAAACTTGCAAATCTTTATACGTTTTCTGTGACAATTCCTTGTTTACAAACTTTGATGATTCTGATATAATTTTCAAACGAAATTCTGAAGCAGTCGCAAGCTATATGTGGCCGTGGATTGCTAAAATATATATAGAAGGAAATTATAGGTGCACTGGTGTATTAATAAATTTGTCGTGGGTTTTAGTGAGCGATTCTTGTCTTTGGGATTCAACGTGAGTATTTGTTTGTTTGGTTTCATGAACTAGTAACCTTTACCAACATGTTTTTTTTAATGTTTGATTTCCTCGGTGGGAGTAAATGATAGAAGCTTAGACGCGAATGGGTCTATCAACAAGAAAATTAAATAGAAGATGGTAAATGTATGAAATTTTACACGTATGTAGGTGTAATGTATATGTAGCCATTTGTAATGCATTTAGACTATATATTTCTAGATTTTTGTATGATTCCAGTAATCGATAATGCAATAAGGACAAAATGTACAGGTTAATCTTACCATTGTGTTTTTATTTCGGTAGCTAAATTTAACATAACTATTTAGAAATTGAAATTGGAATGTTATGTGAGTTAGGAATGGTTAAATCAACAAGAAAATCGAATTTTTTGTGTTTAAAGGAAATAGTAATGTAGAATTTTGCATGTTTATGATTCTAGTTGTGATATTTTCAGGTTAGTTCATCATTACATAACAGCGGTGCTTGGTTCGCACAGAACTATAGATCCAATTAATGGACCTCATGAGCAAGTTTATCAAATTGACGCTAAAAAGGAATTTTACCGTAGCAAAACAATGTTGTTACATTTGAGTCAACCAGCAATCTACTCAAATACTGTAAAACCCATGATTATAACGTCGAGGTAAGTATGTTCACGATTTAATTATATTCTTCATTTGAATAAGTAATGTTATTATTAAAACTTTTTATTTTAGCTATTCTAGTTTGGAACAAAATTCAACTTGCGTAGCCATCGGTCAAGATCTTAAAAATAACACTATAAGTGTTTTGCTCGAAGAAACAAGTGAAAATTGCCATCCAAGTAATCGATGTTTTAATCGAAAGTCAAACAAAAGCATTTGCGCAGTAAGTCATTGAACCTAAAACTATTTAGAGATATTTTACTTGACACTGTGTAATGGTCTGCCTGTGGCACTATAGATATTTAATTTACTTAAACGAAATGCAGCATACAATTCAGAACTATCAGTATTTTTTTATCAAACTCAATAATCAGTACTGAAAATCAGTACTCATTTGTTATTTACCCATACAAGGACAATGCAACGTCAAACAAGATGAAGTTAGCGTATCTACAGAAATTGTTAAAGATTCTAATTAAGTTGAAAGTTACTAATGATTTTCAAGTTTCCATTATATATAACTGATATTAGTTCGGTAACAAATAAGATAATCACAAACATTTCTTCTTATTTTATTTAATTAAGTACTAGGTTTATATTATTATGTCTATCTAGTCTACTCTATATGTCAGTCAATTCTAGAGACTAATTTTATATTAACCTTAACTTCTACATAAACATAATAAATTCTAAGACTCTTAAGATCTCAGTCCACCGACTTTCCTTGGTCATATTTGATAAGGGAAGACTCTTTGTTCATGTGTTATTTATAATTACATTACTTCTATCACTAATCAAGGCACGACCTTAATTTAGCTGATTAACTGACTTACTATTAGTTACATTCTGACATCTTAACTATGCTTTCAAATGTTAAGAATGTCTAAAGGAATAATATTAGAATAAAATATGGGTATTTTAAAGTATTAAACACAATGTCATACATTTACTTGTAGCTTAGTAATAAACATGCATTATAAATCATCATTTTCAGTCTGGCACATCAGGACATCTCTGGGCTGGCATTGTAAGTTGTCACACTGACCAAGGCTGGTACCCTGCAGCATCTTTTGTCGATAGCAGAGGAGAATGTAATATTGGTGATCGCATTAATGGAACAGATATCGAAAACCTTAAAAACGAAATCAAAATTTATTTAAGTGAGTTTATTAATAATCATAACTAATTCTTAGAAAAATTACCCCTTAAAATGCTTGAAATAATTTTTAAGTTCCGAGAAAATTGTAATTACAGAAAATTGTATTCACTTACTTATCGTAGAGGCAGCGGTTATCCTAATGTTAAGCTGCCCATTAGGCCTCTGACATGGCTTAACGACTATTGCTTAATAGCTAAAACCGGGACCGACAGCTTAATATGCCCTCCATAGCACAAAGACGCTCAGAAATTAAATGAAATTTGGCTGTCACCCATCTATTGACTGACTTACGAACTTAGATACTTAACCTAGCCAATCACTTACGGACCGGATTAATAACAAATTACATAAAAAGTTTTCAATACATCTTAAGAAGAGTAAATTGATATTTTTTTTTATTATAAGATAAGTGATTTTTTTATGTTAAAACGACAACGCCCACACTAGGGAATCTAATCCCCGTGTCGTGGGGTATAAACATATAATAGACGGACACAAATTACTGATGCGGTTAGTTCACGTTCACATTTATAGGTATGTTTCTATAAAAATAGTGTATTTCACAGATAAAAAGACACTGCCATCATTAGACACGGGCAGCGGCATTATGTGTGATGGTAAACGATGCGGCCGGGGTCGGTGCATCCTAACGAGCCAAGTGTGTGATGGTGTCAAGGACTGTGAAGACGGCGTGGATGAGGCTAAAGATGCTTGTAAAGTGAAACACGAGATGTGCGAAAAGGACCCTTATCATAGAGGATGTGGTACATGTTTTATATTTATTATAATATATAATTATAAGAGTGTTTAATACCCTTTGTCACCTAGGCGACCGTTCGACTGAAGATGTTTTCTGTTGAGCTAACTGTAGCAAATTCAACTGTTTATAATAAGATCCTGGAATTGTTTCTCGGACCAATGACTCTACTGAACTAACATAATTATGTAGTGTTGTTTTACAGACTTTGTGAAGTCTTTCTGTGTGTGAGTAAGATTAATGGAACCGAACGGAGAGTTCCAGTTAAGGATCACGCGTATCGCATACTTTTTTCTTACTCGGTTAAATATAAAAGAAATGTTACATACTACTTTTTTGACAAGACTATCAGTATTTTTACATCAATTATTTATACCTAGAGGTGTAAACTTGTACGTAATAAATAATGTTATTATATTACTACTAGTGATAGAATAAAACCTTATTCTACCAAGTCTTATCCAACGGTAATCTTAGGCCCCCATTATTCGTGCGTTGATGACCCTTCCTGATGGTGTCTGGCTCTACTAAGTATTATGAATTTCGTACGTCAACAAAGAACCACTCAGAGACAACGCGACGGAATAAAAACATACAGTTATTATTGATAAATTAGATATTTAACTAAATTTTTATGATGTTAACTGGTTATTTCTAAATGATTCAGCATAAATCATAGATCAAAATACTACTTACACGTATCTAAATTAATTGTGCGCACTGCAGTTAACTGAAAGAAACTATAGGGTAAAAGTTTATTTGTATATATATAGCTTACTGCGTGAACGCCGTAAATTCAGAGGCGCGCGAGTTATCTCAAAATAATGGAAATAGGCTTTCTCAAAAGAGAGCTCAGTAATTTTCCGGGCTATAACTCAAGGAAATGGTTGCAATAGAACGGAACAACGTAATACACGTTCAATACATAATAATGTCTCGCCTAAGTTTTCGAGAAATTAGGCCTAGCTAATGGATCTCCGGAACAGATGATATAAATTGGTCTACGAATATGTATTTTATTCACAAGGGTTTAATGAGGATCTTTTTCATACGCTGATATCTCAAATCTAAGTTTACGTCAGAAAACCGACTTCTCTGGCACTTTTGGAAGAAAATATTTGCCATGAAATGTCAGCCAGCTCGGATTCTACCTGCTGAACCGTCAATAGAAATTTTATTGGTCGATCAAATACGCGAGGCATTCCATTTGAACGATATCGATTACATTCAAGAAATTAACCTACTTTAATACCTTTCAACATCTTTTTTGATAGACTGTTTGCATTTTTAATTGATCCGCTATATATAAACGTTTTTTTGTGACATATTATTGTGAGTATAAATTTAATAATAGTCGAATTTTTAATTTTGCCATTCGACGAAGAAATGACATAAGTAGGTACTGGTTGAATTGTTTTCTGGGTTGTATGCCATGCAGATCCAATTGTTGTTACCTAGTACATCTTTATTTTGTCTTGTAGGCAAATTGAATAATCATATCACAATAACAACCATCACCCTTCATTGCCATTAATGCAGATCCCAAAGAGCATGTAACGGAGTAGCAGATCCATTGACACCACCATCCCAAAATCTGCGTCAAAATATGACATGTTTAAGATGCATTTGTTCTAAAAATGAGTGATCATTTTCAAATCTAAAAACAACTATGTATGGTTTCCTCCCATTTTATCTTAATGCGGCCAGCTATCACAGTTAAACTAATGAGTGCGATCTGAAAACCCTTAGAGAAACAGTAGGTACCTAAATTAAATCGTTAGAACATATCATGCATGATGATCAAACTAATATTCGTAAGTCGTAAGGCAACTGGTACCAATAGCTTTACCAGATTCCAAAACAAAACTTCGTCTTTTCGCAATAGTAATTCATCGCACTCTATTTTCCCCTTTAAAATGTGATACCTCTCAATATTAAAAGAACGAGTAACGCCTACGTTTTTGCCCTTTGAGGTTTCAAAACGTAATGTATCACACTCATATTATGGAAACTGAGTAAGTCTCTACTGTATACGTTCCAATTTTTCATACCAACTGATGTATTTTTTTTATATTTTAGCTAGGTGATAATGAATATGTTCCTTCAAAACCAAATTACATTTTAAGTTCTTCAAGGGAAAGGGTCCTCATTTTATGAATTTTACTATAATAATATCTAGGGACAATGTCACACAGATCTTCCTACCCCAAACTAAGCAAAGCTTGTAGGTACTTTGGGTACCAGGCGACGATATACATACTTATATAGATAAATAAATACTTAAATACATAGAAAACATCCATGACTCAGAAACAAATATTCGTGCTCATCACACAAATATTTGCACTTACCGGGATTCGAACCCAGGACCACCAGCTTCGTAGGCAGGAGCACTACCAACTAGGCTACGGTGACCGTCATATATGTACTAAGTTTAAATGGGTATTTCAACTAAGTTAAATTATGAGTAGACACTCAAAAGTCGGGCATTGTCACACGCTCCTGGCTTATAGAGTAGGTAAAGTCGTAGGTTCCATGCTAAGCATGAATTTGGGAGTCTCGGTTTAGTCAGGGCATCTCGTCACACGCTCCAGGCTTGTAGAGTAGGTAAAGTCGTAGGTTCCATACCATGCATGAATTCGGTAGTATCGGCTTAATCAGGGCATCTCGTCGTACGCTCCAGGCTTGTAGAGTAGGTAAAGTCGTAGGTTCTATATCAAGCATGATTTCGGTAGTCTCGGCTTAGTCAGGGCAACTCGTCACACCGTCCTGGCTTGTAGAGTAGGTAAAGTTGTAGGTTCTATACCAATCATGAATTCGGTAGTATCGGCTTTCGCATCTCATCGGAATATGCGAACTGAGTATCTTCAGAGTCATAATTACTATATACCTAGTAGTTTAGAGTAAAGGTACCGCTTACAGAATTAACTATACAAAATTTTAAACACAGAATACAAGGTAAAAGTGAAAAATAGATATGATTTTAAAAATGTATGTACGGAGATAGTCTATATATACTAAAGATTCTATAACTTAAGGTTTAAAATGTTTTGTTTTATTCTATTGCAGAGTGTTCAGTAGGCGAAATGAAATGCAGAAATGGAAACTGCGTCCCCAAAGAACTATTTAAAGATGGCAAAGATGACTGCGGAGATGGCACAGATGAACCGGGCCAAACGACCTGCTCCGACTATTTAGCTAGGGTGATACCTTCAAGGTTGTGTGATGGTGTACTCCATTGCCACGACAGAAGTGATGAAGACCCTATGTTCTGCAAGTGCTTTGCTAAGAAATCTTACAAGTGAGTTAATGCTTATTAGAGTTTAATGAATTAAAATTTAGAAGAATAAAAATAGCGCTAGTTCTATCAATTAAAATTCACTCAACAAAGTGAAGTGTCATTTGAGGCGCTCATAGCCAGATGATCTAACTGGTCCGTAGGTGATTGGTGAGTTTAAGCAACTAGGCTCACGGTCAGTCCACAGATGGGTATCCGCCAAAGTGAATTAATTTCTGAGCGTCTCCGTGCGTACGTCTGAACGTTAAGCGGTCGGTCCTGGTAGTAGTCATTAGGCAACAGTCGTTAAGCTATGTTAGAGGCTAATGAGCGGCTTGAACAACTCTGAAACTATGGTAACCCTTATCCATACGATAAGTAAGGCAGCAAAAACAATATATTAGAGATTATATAACTAATCTGTTAGAAGATAATCTCAAGATAGTTGGGTCCCACCCAGCCAATGAGAGTTTTTATCATACACATAGATAAAAACTCATAGATACCTACATTAAGGTCCGAATTAAACCTACTCACTGAAATGAGTAGACGACGTGTAAAATTAAAAGTCAAGTAGCAACACAAGATTGGAATAGTCAGTGACCAATTAAGGGAAGGAGGGCCAAATCCAAGTTTCGTGAAGGTGTTCATTGTGTTCACATGGTTCATGACCGATTCGACGTTTAGGACAGATAACTGCAATTAGCTCACCTACTGTTACCTACGTCAAGCATTTGTCATTAAAGTGATCGCAGTAGAAGGACTATTAAAATGGCTTTTGTATTCTTACTGTGTCATTTCATAATAATTATGAAGCGCAACAAATATATAGCATGACGATCGTGACGGCCATGCGGTGTAAACCGATCAGGCGTTGTGTTCGGAAATTGTTATATAAATGATGATTTGTTTTGGGATATATTTGCTTGAGGGATTACCCCCGGCCGTCAGGACAAATATACCAATGTTTGTCATGAAATTGGCTGTGTATGAGTTAGCACAAACCAAAAACGTACACACGAGATTGACCTCTTGATGTGAATGCAGTACTGTGATTCATAATATTGATGGTGTGATCTTACCTTACCTGTAGCCCATCGCAACATTACGTTCTCAATAAGGCCTAAAATTCGTTTAAATTTTTCAATGCACCTAGACTCGTACCAAGTCTACTGGTGTATGTATTTTATTTTACTATAGTATTCGATAACTGATGCGCTAGTAGCGCACGGGTAAAAGCGAAAGACGTATATACTAAGAAAGTACTAATTTGACAAAACAATTTGGTTTTCTATCTATCTATCAGTACAAAGCTGGGGCGTATCGCTAGTACTACTTATATAGCGCTGGTTGTAGCTTATATGTTAGTGAGGGTTATTAACCAAACTGCATTCCACACTCCGTTCGATTTCCCATAAACAATTAAATATTCAAATTTTCACAATGTTATATTAGTAGGATTAGTATGTTTATGTTTATATATATGTAATCAGAAATGCTGAGATCCACAGGCGAACCAAAGTAAACGACATAGTCCTAAGAATTGCCAAGCTGAAGCGGCAGGGATTAGCTATAGTGGCAATGGGACTACGAATAGGAAGACGCACCGTGGGCAGGCCCCCTACAAGATAATCTTGTGAGGGTCGCTGGAACTCGCTGGATGCGGATAGAGCAAGACCTGCAATTGTGGAGATCTTTGGGGGAGGCCTTTAACCAGCAGCCAGGGCGTCTTTCGGCTGATATGATGATGATGATGATAATGATATATGTTAAACATTTTTCCTAATCGGTGAATATTTTATTTTGTTTTTACAGATGTGGCTCCAAATCTGGCATCGATCATTGCGTTGCTGTAGATATGGTATGTGACGGTGTACGGGACTGTCCAAATGGAGAGGATGAAAAAACTTGCATAGGACTTAATGCACCACCTGGAGCACCGTAAGTTTAAATAAAATTATCGACTTATAAATTTAGTACAGGTTAGCCCCTAGAAAACTTCAGCTGCAATCAGCAGAGGTAAAATATTGCTATTTAGAGTTTATGTGCAATTTAACATCAAGCAATTTTATAACAAAATTAAGAATTATGCATTACGCGATGGGGATTGGTCGAACGCTGGAGAGAGACGAGTATTCATTGCCATGCTAGCTTGCAGGAGAACTACTATGAATGTTGTGTCAGTGCTCTCTTCGTATCATGGCAAAAGAGTTGTGTTATTTATCTGGTTGATTCTGATTGTTATAGCTAGTTTATATTAATTTAAATATGGCATACGAGCTGTGTCCCGCGGTTTTATTCACGTTAAACTTTATGAATTATAGTCCGTGTGCTATTCGGATATATAACCTATATTACTACAAAGTTTCATCAAAATCCGTTGGGTAGTTTTTGCGTGAAAGGGTAACCATTATCTATACATCCATACTCACAAACTTTCGCATGTATAATATTAGTAGGATTAAAAATATAAAGTAGTACACATGTCTACTGTCACTCTAGTACCGAAGTTTTTTTGAGGATATTATGCCTTTTTAGGATTTCGTAGGCGACAAGGAACACTTGTAGTTTGCGAGCTCCATCCGTTTTTCTGTACGCAAGTTCGAAACAGTCTGTTAGATTTAGGCAATTGGCACACTCCCCCGCATTATGCAGCTTAGTAGCGCAGCGTTTGTATAGAAAACACGCACAGTCCAACACACAGAACATGCATCCACGTGTGTTCATGCAGATGTATGTTCTGTGTGTTAGACTGTGCGTGTTTTCTAAACAAACGGAGATACTTACAACCAACGTTAGAACACGCACTCACACACTACGCTGCATCATGTGGGGCAGTATGTCAGTTGCTTTAGTGTCGCTGAACATCAAAAGTGGCTAGAAAACTGCCACGTCAACGAAGTGATAAAATAAAAATACTCTTTTTTTGGGAACTTCCTGTACTTACAAATAGTTTATGATTCTGGTGTACTCTATTTGTTTGTATTGTATATTGACAGGTCTTTAGAAATGCTATCAATTTGAAGAAATATACGTTGACAATCAGTTACCTACGTCCTTTTTCAATTCAAAAGAATGTGTATTAGTTGAAATCAGTCTGCTTGTTGTAGACGAAATTTAATTTTGCATTTAATATTTATTTTACAGATATGGAACAGGGCAAGTCATAATGCGCTCACATGGCGTCTGGCATTCTAAATGCTATCCTACACAAAACCACACAAAGTCCGAGTTAGAAAAGATTTGCTCCGAATCAGGCTTCATAAGTGGTCATGCAAAACAAATTATGGATATGGATAATTTCGTTGTACATCAACATAATCATTTAGAAAAGGATTCGTTTAATGAAATCGTACTAAATAATAACACAGTGATCAAAATGAGGCAGTCACAAGAGCCTCTAGCCAAAGGGATATTTAATGAGAAGTTGCCGAATTGTTACCCAGTTTTTATAGAGTGCCTGTAGATTATATTGTATAGCAAATGTTTTATTTACAATCTATTTATTTTTATATTACTAAATAATATCTCAATCCTTGGGTTTATTTTCAACACTAATAAATATTATTAGATTTATTTTCTTTGTTTTATTGTTTTACCCCAGTTTTAATACGTGAGAACAAAAATGTTTGCGTTTATCACTCATGTTTTTTTAGTTAAACTAGTATCAACCCTTCAATTGTGTTGTTCAGATATCTTGTTATGATAAACGGAAGAGTAATATATAATTAAAACATATGTTTGTTCTTAAAATCGTCAATATCAACGTACCTACCTTACACTGAATTATCCAAGGAGCTTAAAATATCCATCAAACTGCAAAATAATAAAAAGATCTCATAAAAACCTACTGGAGACAAACGGGACTACTCCTGTGTCCGAGTCAAATAAGAATAAGAATAATTTATTTCCCACAAAAAAGTGCACAATTTACACATAAATTACAGCTTTTAAATAGTGACAAAAAATAGAATTGAACTCTGGTGCCCATGATAAGATTTAACTTGAGTTATGGGTACCAATAAGCCCTGGATGATTTCAAAAGGGTTTGATCTCATCACCATACTATTATGTATAACAAAAAACGATTTTTCGGTGCCATGCCTCGCAGTGTAACCCGACACAATTATAAGCAATGAGGAATAAATATTGCTTATAATTGTATCTGCGCGGCCATAAAGAGGTGAAAAATTGTCGCACATAAATCCGGGATGGATGGCGATTAAATTGAATGGCAGCCATAGACAGTCTAGACCAGGTATTGTCTCGGCAGTTTGCGTCAGAGCTTTGTATCAAGAACCTACTGCTGAGTTGTGTTGTGTGTTAAACATGTGCTTTAGGGATCTACATTCGGGATAGTTAATGATACTAAGTAAAATAGTAACAAATATGTATATTGTTAACAAAATTAACAAGAACGCTGAGAAAAAGCTGAAGCGTTATATCATCCTGCCGTAGTTATATCATTAGACAAACTAACTAGTCTTTTAGAATACGTTTATAACACCATGGTTAGCATATAATAAATCGTATAAAAAACCATCCGGTCCCTAGTGCTGTGATGAGCGATCTGCCTTCGGCGAAATACCTCGGCCGACTGACTGACAATATTTGCGTTTCCGGTGTTCACGGAGCTCTAAATTTTCTGTCCCATTTCCTTCAGGCTTGTCGGTTCACGCACGGGCCACTTGTTGGCTCAAAAATCTAAATGGATGTTGAAAATTAAGTTTACAAAGGATTCTAAATAAAAATGTGCGGCGTATAAAATAACCTGTGCCCATGTGCCTTGTGCCAACTAATTTCTGAGAACTAATATGTCATTATGTCAAAGCTTCATTACGAAACAAATAAAATTGTCAGCAAAACAAGTATGCTTACTACAAAATTTCAAAGGCTATTCAGTTTAGTAATACACTAATATTTCTTAATGTAAAGTGAGATAAATCGTGCTACTGGCGCTCGTTCTGAATAAGAGTCTTCTATGGTAGGTACTGAAACGTAGCGACCAATGGCATATACAAAACATATACGAATAATTATAACCCTACACAAAAGGTGAACAACTTACGTGTTACGAGTTCAAGCATTAGATTTATTTCCATGAACCCGTGTTGCCTATTTGCAATGTCCTGCACGACTGCACAACACACGGCGCTGGGGAGTTGCGGGTTTTCTTGTATTAATTTGAAAAGTGGCATGTTTTTATAACATACCATTCAACCAATAATAACGAATAATATAAGTGCCACTATCATATAATACTCAGTACCTTAGCCCCAATTACCCTAAAACCACCATCGGTCAAATTTTAGACTGGAAATTACCACCTCACACCAATACCATCATAACAGCTGTAAAGAGTTCACTTTTGGACAAAAGCCTCCTCCAAGAATCATCTTGAGGAGATATGCCAAAATCGTTACGCTTGACAGACGGGTTGGCGATCGCAGTATGATGGTCATAGTAAACAGAAGAAAGAAACTGCTGCCCATCCTCTGGTATATATTCTCTCGGGTTAATCCCGTCCCGTATTATCACCCCATCTCATCCCGTGGGAGGCGTAGAGCCTCCCACGATTTCTGATATTCGCCGTCACCACACAGCATGAACCAATACCACATACCACAATAACACACAATAATGAATAACAAAGGGTGTTTGTTTTGTACCTATAAAGAAGTCCACAAACGGACTACCTATACTTAGGTACATGAGCATAGCGTAGCATTCACAAAGGCTGTTTACCTAAAAATAGTGATAAGAACTAGGTAAGTAAACCAAATCTTCGGACACGCAGTGGGCAAGCTTCCACCTTCGTCCAGAGCTCGAACTAAAAGAAATTAATCTGTATCTATATATTCAGGAACATTCATCAGGAGCATTCGCTACTACAGTCTACTGAGTTTCACTTATGTGTTACCCCTGCTCGACCAAAACAATTATAAAGTCGTACGACACAACTCACCGTCGCCTATTGCCCAATTTCTTTTGTTTTGGTTCGAGCTCTAGACGCGGGTGGACGTTAGCGGCCAAGCGTCCATCCTCGTCTAGAGCTCGATCCAAAAGAAATAAACGCCGATCGAGCCTTTAATTATAACTTCATTAGGATCTACTCGCGCCCCGCGCCGCAACCCTTCCCCGGTTCGCGGTGGCACGCGACAGACGCGCCGCGCCACCTAGCATTCAAATTGTAATTAAAATGTCAATAACGAGCTAAACTTAATACCACTAGAAAGGCTCTGTATATAGTTAGGAACATTCTGTAAATTAACACATTCGCTCCTACAGTGTGCTAAGAGTCAATATTAGGATATACATTATTATTAAAACAGGTCACAACTCTCCGTGCCCTATTCCCTTCGATGGTACTGAAACGTGGCGACCAATGGCATATAGAAAATGTACCTACACGTATAATAACCCTGTAGGTGCAGTGATCAGGGCAATCCCTACATTGCTACGCCACAACTTACGTGTTACGGGTTCAAGCACAAAGATTTATTACCATGAATCTGTGAATTACTACACTACACAGGGCGCTGGGGAGTTACTTCCAGGAAGTTCTTCTTGATATACAGCCTGCTGACGTTTGAAAGTTTATATGTCTTAATCTTGATTCTTCTGATTTATTCCTCACTATTAAATGGAATATATTATTAGATGTGTATATTTCATTCAATAGTGAGGAATAAATTGCCTACCTGTAGGTCACAAAAATTAGGCGTGACTTAATGTAGCGCCATCTGCTAGTTTCAAAAATATTAACCACACTTATTTGAATTTTCTCCGTATAAAGGTAATTATACTTACCGACACGATACGACACGACGCGACGCTAATGTTAACAAACACCCATTTCGACTCGATTGCGATACGAAGTGGAGAAACTTTATTTACATTTCTTACTACTGAGATTCATGTTCTGAGCCAGATTTACAGCAGTATAATTGGATATTTTGAATGTGATGTCTTCCCAACCGAATTTTGGCGACGGTGACCATTCTCAATGGAGATTAGCCAATTGCGCAGCACCCACATATTATAGTGCACAAGTGTGTGCGCAAACACAGGTGCACTTTTTATTCCATCACTCTCATGATCGGATGGGACGACAAGCGACACGACCGGAAAGAGGTCAGGTACAGGACCGACGCCTTTACGTGCTCTCTGAGGCACGGGGGAATAGTACCGCCAACTTCCAGATTTCAGGCTGATACTGAGAAATTTATTTTTACGGAAAAATCCCAAAAACACTTGACGGCCCGAACCGGGGTTTGAACCCAGGATCTCATTTTCTGCGGTTGAACACGCTACCGCTAGACCAACGAGGCAGTATTTACAATAATTTAAATCGAAACTAGCAATTTGTGTATCATTTATTCAAGAAATAAATACATTATTGAATTTATGAATAAAGGCAAACGGCAACTTTATATGGGACTTTTGTACCGGTAGTAAATTTCGTGTTTCGGGATATTTTATGTTTTAATTGGTAGTTAATGTGATAGAAAAGGCATTTTTAATTTCTTAGATTTTTAGAACATGGGATATAAAAGTTATAGCCAGTTTTATTTCAAGGTTACGTTTGGTAATCTGTGGGTCAACCCCATGACCGTGGATACATTGCAGTTCGAAAATCACTCTTACTGCCTAAGTAATAAAGATACTGTAAATATCAAATTGTGTCTACTGATGTGGCAATGAAATGCTAGTGTTAACTAGTGTACCAATGAAGATTGTTACATATCATATTTACATAAACATTGTTATGGTGATAAAGTAGATGTTGAAGAGCGATTTTTGTAGTCTTTTACATGGATTTATTCCGAACCTGCCCCGAAAACCCTAACCGGGTCGCGAGTTAGGTTAGGAATATGCAAATAATATTATTTCAACAAATAATGAAAAGTTCTTTATTTCCATTTATTACAAAGTTCATAACCCAGTGTACATTTGTGTGAAGTTGCGAGGGGTTTTATATGAGCTTTTGAGTGGAGGTAAATAAAATAAAAGTAAAATAGGTTCTTTGTTTTTTGTAACTACATTTATTTTATTGATATTATTATTAATTTATCCTGCTGTAGGATTTACCTACATATATTTGCAGGTCGGGTAAGACACTACCTTAAGTACCAAACAATAATTATCACATAGCACAAAGCAACATTGGGTTTATTGAGAACTTCACTCCCATCGGATAATGCAGGTCTGCTTAGTCTGGGCAAGCGAATGTTGCAATTAACACATTGCAAACTCGTCATTTTAATTAAATGATACAGCGTCCTTTCGTGAATCCATTGTCACCAGATATATATTTTAGTCGGAGAAACTGATGCTTAACACGTAAAATCTGCAAGATAATTTGCTAAATTGATGACATGTATCAAAACATCAAAACAACAGCAATAAATACCTGACAGATTGTCTTTGCCTGTCAATAAATAATTGCCATGAACAAAAAAATAGTGACGACGAAAATCGTTCCTATTCTAAATCATTAATTATTACGTTTTAATGGAACTACTTTGCTTTCTTAGGTATAATAAATAAGTCTATAATTATATGATTTATATGTAATGTTGTTCCCTTTTATAAATAATTAATTATAATTGCGACATTTGTATTATTTTACACATGGCAATTTCTGTAAACGTAACTGCGTTTAGTTAAAGATTTTATTACGTTTATTTATTGAAAATTATTGAAATATTCTTATTGATTTAATTAATTAATCCCAAGTTCTAAAAATACACTTACATTAAAATTAATACTTTAGTTGTCTTAATAAGTGGTACAAATTATATAGCTGAACAACAAAGGAAGTATGCGATACGAATTCTGCCATTCTCTTTTAAAAATAAAGTTAATCATTAAACCGGGAGATACCTAAAGAACATACTTTGAGATGTATGGCCAAAATAACGTAGGTTCCGATTATTGCGTATTAATTACTTAATTAAGCGTAATTTATAAGCTATAGTCGGTTATTTTTATACCGAATATAATATATTGATTTTATAACTTTGACCTAGCTAATGAGCCAAATAGCCAGCAATTGTTAAGGTGTGTTGTTTTTAAGTGTGTCACTGGACACTAACTAATTAAATTAAAAACTACTATAATTAATCAAACCCCAGATATTTTACTAAGAACCTTAGCATTCAAAAATATGCAGTTATGCAATCATGATTTCACAATAAATGTAACATGACTATTATTGTGTATTTTAATACACATTAGTAGTTAGTTTAGTGGTTTAAAAGTTTAATCGGTCTGAGTAAAAAAATATTTTGTGATGTCGGGTCGTCTTACGGATAGTCTAAACAGGGTACGCGTGGAAGGCCTACCTGTTTCAGTTGTAATATGATTCAAACAATATTACATAGGTGGCGCTGTTGTAAAATACGGCATTAATACTACATGTTGATTTTAATTAATTCATTTTAATAAGGTTACTCGTAAATCAAGCTAGCTTTAGGTGTAACAAAATTAATTGTCAATTAATCAAACCACTTATACATTTTGTTATCTACCAATTTAATACTTACCTTGTTTATTTTTAATCCTTTATTGTTAATGATGATTTACAAGTAAGTGCCTAGGCAACTGAGTGTTACTTGTTATCTCGTGATTTCAATCCAATATTTATTGATGCATATATCATCAGTACACAGTAATATAATAAAATAGCATGTTATATCTGGGAAACAGGTTATTGGCCCGAAATCATAGAATAAAACTTCTAAATATTAATAGAAGTTTGTATTGATTTCTAGAAACTGCTAATATATAGAGCTATAGAAATAGAGGGAGAGACACTTCACGCAGCTCCTATATTCATCACTGTGGAATTTTTAAACTCCGAGTCGTTTTGGCATATTATATGTATAACATGGACACCTTAGTAGACACCTTTGCACTACAAAAACCACCTTAATTAAGTAATAATACTTTTTTATTACATAGGCAATAAGGCGGGTTTTTGAGAAGCTTTCTTGGACAAATATATTTCAAAGTTTGGTGACAAATAACTGTATTAGAGCTTGTGTACACCACGATTTAAAAACGCGCTTTTATCCTACAGAGCAGTTTGTTGTTGTTTGTATCGATACAAACGCGATGCTCATGCGCGTCTGTATCTCTATAAACGCGCTTAAAAACGTGGTGGCCCTTATGTAGCTATCCATTCTCAGTTTTGGAGCTTGGTTACATTATTTACATTGGGTATTCTATACAATGGAATGGAATAAAAATCTATAAATCAAAGTTGTATCATGAATAAGATACCAACAGTTTAGCAAGCAGTTTAGTTTATATAAGAGATCCATTTATAAGTAAGACCAGACGTTAAAAGAAAAAAAAAACAAATTTTACATTTTGTAGGTACATCAGATGTGTTCCGATTATAATTTCTAATTAAAAAGGGCAAACCCTATTAAAAGCGTATATACATAAATAAATTAATGGCAATTATGTCATAAAAAAATTTACAGCTAACATTTTATCAGCGACTAGCTGTGCCCCGCGGTGTTACCCGCGTTAAATTTTATAAATTTTCTTTGCTATAAACCTCACGGAGCCCGAGACCATTCCAACGAATGCAAAACCGTGGAAATCGGTTCGTGCGTTCTGGAGTTATAGTGTCAGGAAGGAAAACCCGACTTATTTTTATATAGTAGACTAGCTGTGCCCCGCGGTGTTACCGGCGTTAAATTTTGTAAATTTTCTTTGCTATAAACCTCACGGAGCCCGAGACCTTGCCAACGAATGCAAAACCGTGGAAATCGGATCGTGCGTTCTGGAGTTATAGCGTCAGGAAGGAAAACCCGACTTATTTTTATATAGTAGATTACTAAACTACCTACCTAATTCAATTAAAAGTAAAACATGAAAAAGTATTTTAACTATTTCTGTTACAGTTATGTAAGTAATTGTAGGTATAGTACTCTACCTCCGGCGCTGGCAATCCAGTAGTACAATCCAGAGCCTTTGCATGGTACTGGGCCCAATCACCTGGGGCATGGCGCAAAAGTAGCACCTGGGCAGCCCTAGTTCAAAAAAGGTACAGGCACCTGCACATCCAGCTATCCACATCTATGAAATTTCTTTTATAGATTTTCAACTTTATTACTTAAGCATAAGGTTCACTTTTAATTGGGGAAATTTGACAGAATGCGGTAACTTGATGTGCTGGCGTCTGAACAGTGCAGCTCCAGTGCTCTATGTTTAGGAAATCGAAGGTCCTAAGTCACAAATAATAATTTTTTTACGTCGAGTCGTAACTCAAACTATGATGAAAACAGGCTTCTGGAATCAAAAGTATTCATGGCTTTAATTTAACATTTTTGATAATGTAAAATTGCATGTACAGACGCCACATGCAGCTACCGCAATCTGTCAAATTTATTTTGCAGATTTTCAACTTTACAAAAGTATATTTAGTGACAGATTGGGCTAGCTTGATGTGTGAGGCTGTACATTTCAGCCCACATTATCAATTAACAGTTTTCAAATTAAATGTTACTAAAATACAATAATCTTTAAAATATTATACAACTCGAAACAGATGTATTAAGATGGTCCTGTTATAACCATTTGCGGTTGGTTGATAATCATTTGCGATATTATGTCTACTTAGATAATCGAATCTGTTTATGAAAACTTGTATTAATATTTTAATGGAAATATTTTATAAAAGATGCTAAGCTCCTATAAATCAGTAAGATGTTTATATGTTCACGCTTAATCTGACATACAAAATTTATCAGATCACGCGTTTTAATTAATATACATATTATACAAAAACACAATTAACATAACTCAAATGATTACAGTGCGTTCAGTTTAGTCAAAACAAATTATTTGTACAAACGCCAGCACATCAAGCTACCCCAATCTGTCAAATTTATTTTATAGATTTTCAACTTTATCACCAAATTATAAGGTTCACTTTATATTGGGTAAAATTGACAGATTGGGGTAGTTTGATGTGCTGGCGTCTGTACATGTAGTGACCAGGAATAGATTGTGTATCTTTATTTTGAATTACTTACTTATCGTATGTGTAGTGGTTACCCTAGTGATAGAGTTGTGCAAGCCGCCCAGTAGGCCTCAGACATGGTTTAACGACTGTTGTTTAATAACTACAACCGGGTCCAACAGTTTAACGCACCCTCCGAAGCAAGGAGACGATCAGAAATTAAATCACTTTGGTGGTCACTTATCTATGGACTAACCGCGAGTCTAGTTGCTTAACCTCGCCGATTATCTCTCTATTATCAAAATTAAAAACCTACAGTATTCTGCGCTACAATTTTTTTATATTATTTTATCATATTTATGCTAGTGTGGCGTAGAGGTTTATGTAGTCACATTACTACTATGTCATCGCTCACGTGTTCGGGTTCGATTACAGCAAATTTACGGACACATGTGTAATTTCATGTCTGTAAAGTCCTCCGCATTACAGAGTTGTATGTACAGACGGCAGCACATCCAGCTACCCCAATCTGTCAAATTAATTTTATATATTTTCAACTTTATGAAGCAGAAGCATAAGGTTCACTTTCAATTGGAGAAATTTGGCAGATTGGGGTAGCTTGATGGGCTGGCGTACATGTATTTGCATAGTGCGAGCGACTTTTAATAATATAAATAAATTAAATATTTAGAAGGTGTTATATTTTATTTATGACCAATATTTCGATATACACCGAATTAAGTCAAGGTGACAAAGTACATACAATATCCATAAATTTGCTTCACGGCTTTTGCAAAAAAGTACGTTAAAGAGCCGCTCATTTTCATAAGAAACCAGGTATTTTGTTTTTTCACAGTAGTTGTAAATAATTCAAATTAAGGGCTTATTGGATAGACTATATGTGTCATCATTATAATCATCAGCCTGATAACGTTCACATCTGGACATAGGCCTTCCCCAAAGGTTTGTAATTGCAATTGCCAAACTGAAGTAGCAGTGGGCAGGGCACATAGCTCGTAGAACTGACGGCCGATGGGGCAGAAGAGTTCTTGAGTGGCGACCACGAACCGGAAGACGCAGCCCCTACAAGATGGACCGATGATCTTCTGCGGGTTGCGGGAAGCCGTTGGATGCGGGAAGCGCAGGACCGGCTGTTGTGGAGATCCTTGGGGGAGGCCTTTGTCCAGCAGTGGACGTCTTTCGGTTAATATGATGGTGATGATGAAAGGTTTGTAAAACATTGCTATTTGGAGAGGTTTGCCGTAGTCACCGCGCTTGGCATGCGATTTGGTGTCCGCAGTTAGGTGGTAGATAGTACACAGGAGGCGCAGCTGCCCGACTGACTACCTGGTGTATCCCTTAGTCGCCTTTTACGACTATATGTGTGCAAACACATTTTCCTTTTTGTATCAAAATCGGCAATTTTAATTCATAATGTAAACAATAGAAAGTTGTGAAATAAATTTTAGTGCCTTTGAATGTAAGATTAAGCCTTATAAGCTTCATGCGAATTGGTGTGTGTCACGTCTACAATAAGCCCAATATGTCCTTAAAAAAATTAAATGATGTAAATTATTATTTAACGTGATTGCTTAATAAGGCTTTGTTAATACCTTAAAACCAATTTATTTTATAGGTTATAATGAAAACTGAAGACTTCATAAATAGCTAGTACTAGCTATGCCCCGCGGTTTTACCCGCGTTAAACTTTATAAATTATAGCCTATGTGTTAATCAAGGGTGTCAGCTACCTCCGTACCATAGGTCATTGGGCGAAATCTGACCCAGACTATAGTTTTCCTACAAAAACCAAATTAGTTTTAAATTGTTAAGTATTAACCTACATTAAAATTTAGATAGTTATTTTTTTTTAAACCATGGGAATAAAATGTTAAAGATAAATAAAAAATAGGTATTATGTGAGCGAGCAAAATCTAAATAGGCAAAGAGTAGCCTTTATTTCAATTGATGCAAGTAATGCAGCTTTGGATAACTTCCCACGCCTAACTTTTGAAGATTTGATACTATTTACGTTGGGCACCTACCATTTAAGGATCGCAATATCATACGTTCACGAACACTTGCGACCAAATGGTCTGTATATTGTTGAACTATACCGGCACCATGAATTGGTTAACCACAAAATATTAATACGGGGAAAAATACAGTCGCGACATGTCAGGAGCAAAACATACTATACTTACATATTGGTGAACCCAACAAGACAGGGCAGAGATAGTATCGAAGATTACTACTGCTCTTGTATCCACGGTTGCCGCACTATTGGATGCTGCGCGCATATAGCCAGCATAGTATATTTTTTGTCTTGGGCCCGACATCAAAATCTAATTGATGCGCCTGCGGCGTTTTTAGATGATACAATTATTCCTGTAGACATTGATCATGTCGAATAAAACTTAAAAACTCTTCTATACTTGTTTTATTTTACTTATTTTATTTTTAAAATCATGTTTACTATCAAAAAATCAATAAAAATGTACTAAGCCTTGTTATAATAAACCTTATTATTGTATTTTATTTTTTTAGATTTATGTTTTTTTCCCGTTGTCTGCGTTAATGCGACATATATATTCGTAAACTAGAGACGTTTATCTAAACATACTACCTATTTTTTTTCTGTAGGCCGTGGGTATAGGTTCCATACTTAGTTGCCCAATGACCTTTATTAAAACCGCTCCAGCCGTGTAGACGTGAAGAAGTAACAAACATACTACTCTGCCAAGAAAGTACCGGGAAAAGATCAATAATATACAAAATGTCTGTTATTCATCCACATTTATTTTATCACCTTCAAAGTATGCTCCTTCAGAAACGATACACTTACGCCAACGAATAATCCATTCATCAAAACATTTTTTAAACGCCGCTTTCGGAATTGAGTTCAGTTCTCGCCGCGAATTCTCCTTTATGTCTTCTACCGATTGAAAACGGGTACCACGAAGTGGTAATTTGAGTTTAGGAAAAAGAAAGAAGTCAGCTGGAGCAATATCTGGTGAATATGGTGGTTGCTGGATGGTATTTGTTTAGTGTTTGGTCAAAAATTCGTTCACAATGATGGCCTTGTGCGAAGGCGCATTATCGTGGTGCAAAATCCAAGAATTTTCTTTCCACAAATCTGGCCTTTTTCGTCGAATATGCTCTCTTAAACGCCGCATTACGCTCAAATAATATTCTTTATTTACCGTTCGACCTTCCGGTAAGAATTCAGAGTGCACAACACCGCGATAGTCAAAGAAAACAGTCAACATGAATTTGACTTTTGATCGACTTTGGCGTGGTTTTTTCGGTTTCGGTTCAGTTGGAAGGCGCCACTCCGAAGCTTGCTGACTAGTTTGCATGTCAAACTCGTAAACCCACATCTCGTCACCAGTAACAATGCATTTCATGAATGTTGGGTCGGAATTGACTCGTTCTACCATGTCCTCAGCGACTTTCATGCGATTGAGTTTTTGGAGAAAATTCTGATCTTTTGGGACTAGCCGAGCGGCAACATGTTTCATACCCAAATGATTAGTTAAAATGGTACAAATCAACTCGTGAGATACAGAAAGTTCGGCGGCTATCTCTCTCAGAGTTGAATGAGGATTTTCAGTCACTATTTCCTTCACTTTTGCGATGTTAACTTCAGTTGAAGACGTTGATGGCCTACCAGAGCGAGGCAAATCTTTCATCACATCTCGACCGCTTTTGAACGCTTTGAACCACTCATAAGCACGAGTTTTTGATAAAGTCGATTCACCGTAAGCCTTCTGTAACATTTTCAGTGACTCCGAACACGAAATTCCATTAGCGATGCAAAATTTAAGACAAACTCTTTGTTCGATATTTTTGTCCATTATGAAATTTGCTATACACACTGTATATGATATTACTAAAACCAGCACTGTATTTAATATAAATAACAGATGCAACTCAAACTCCGCGCCAAAATGGAAAACAGTTGTGCCAATCTAACAACAACAAAAAAAAAACAAAAATTTGGAACCATAAACAAATCATCCATTCCCGATACTTTTTTGACTTAATGTACACACTCACACACTCACAAACTTTCGCCTTTATATATATATATATATATATATATATATATATATATATATATATATACACACAATGTATTTCTCGTTTTATTTGTAGAACGTTATCGACCTTCTGATATTCATTTAATTATTAAGTAATGTACTTATATCCGTTTAGAAATGGTTTAGTATTACGGTAGTGTATGCAATATACATATTTTGTCAATTTGTATTATCTGACTGTATAATTTCTACCTAATGCTTAAAAGAGGTAAACTGAGAAAAGGTTGGCCATAAATAAATGAAGGGTTTGTAAACCAGATTTTTAGCACGTTCTGTTAAAAGGTGCCGAATATAATAAAAAACCGGACTCGCCCATGAAGGGTTCCGTAGTAGCAAGTATTTCAGTTGATGGAATGAAAGGTAAATTGCCGTTGACGATTTAGGATGTAGTAGCTGTGCCCCGCGGTTTTACCCGCGTTAAACTTTATAAAATATGGCCTATGTGTTATCCGAACTATAAAAAATAGCCTATGTTCTTTCTCAGGGTCTAGACCATCTGTATACCAAATTTCATTCAAATCCGTTCAGTAGTTTTGGCGTGAAAGAGTAACAGACAGACAGACAGAGTTACTTTCGCATTTATAATATTAGTTAGGATTAAAAAAATCACTTACCGATCTCGTTCAAACCAATTTTCGGTGAATGTTTGCATGGTAATGTACATACGTAAACACATACCACGTACATACCACTTTGGAAGTGTTTCTCGCGCAAACTATTCAGTTTAGAAAAAATACGTTAGAAACCTCCATGTATATACCCCACAAGTATAGGTTTGATGAAAAAAAATGTTTTGTTTCAGTTCTAAGTATGGGGACCCCCATAATTCATTGTTTTTTTTTTCTATTTTTCTGTGAAAATCTTAATGCGGTTCACAGAATACACCTACTTACCAAGTTTCAACTTTCAACAGTACAGCTCTTATAGTTTCGGAAAAAAGTGGCTGTGACATACGGATGGACAGACATACAGACATGACGAATCTATAAGGGTTCAGTTTTTGCCATTTGGCTACGGAACCCAAATAAAGCACCATTATATGTTTAACGGTTTCCTTTCGACATTTAAATCAAAATGTATAAGTATTTATTTGCAGACGATAACCATATACTACTCACTTCCTGTTTTTGTCTTGCTTAACACGCTCAGCGCCATGTATATCGTTTGCGATACACACTGTCTAAATACTTGTGTATCTTTTTCGATACACAAGCACCATTCTAGTCAAGCGCCATGTATCGCTAACGCGCACACTTTCCATACATTCTGTTAAGACAAAAAAAGGAGGGGGAATGAAAAAAATAATCCTCTAAGATATCTAAACTATTTTAGAGACTAAAATCAAAGAAAAACATCAAAAACATTTGGTGGTATGGCTTATAGGGCTTGGCGCCGAGCGTGTTAAGTGAGACATATCTATACAACAAGAAAGACCGTACATCACTGGTAATGGTTAAAAAAGTCTCCAGAAATAATAATAATATGTTTTATGGATAATAATAATTGGCATAAATATTAATTTTTTTTTAAAGACAACGCCCGCACTAGGAAATCTGATCCCTGTGTCGCGGGGTACTTTTCAAACATATTTTATAATCGACGGCCACAAATGACATCCAGACTCAGAACCACTATTTGTGGGTAATATAAATAGTTGTCCGGTGCGGGACTCGAACCCGCGCCACGAAGCGCCTCGCGCGACTGTTATAGCCGCTGCGCCACACGTTCAGTCATATTCTGTTTTTAAATATTTAAATAATGAAATTTATTAGGCACTTGGGTATTTACATACACGTGTACTTGTCAAGCTCGCAATGCAATACATAAACACAGTTTAAAAACAGTAATTAAAACAAAAAAATATTTTGAATTAGTCCGTCCGTGCGGTCTGTTTCGTCACATATATTTTTTAATATCCTTAACTAAATAGCAAATTACTAAAGTTTTAATTGTTACATTTAACAATAGTATATTAAAATAAATTGAAAACAACGAGCAATTGGCTAGCGCAAAAGGCTCTCAACCAGTAGATTAATTTAACGACTAATACCTGAGGGCACCCTTATGGGGTTCGGGCCACTGCTCAGGCGGCCGCTGAAGTAAAAAGATGCAATTCGAAATGGGGGTCAGATCACTTGCACGGGATTACATTCAATTTATACTAGCTGTGCTCCGCGGTTTTACCCGCGTTAAATTTAATAAATAATCACAGCTCCTCCCCCGTAGGTGATAGCGTGATAATATGTAGCCTATATGTGTACCCAACCTCTTAGTAATATTCATGCAAAATTTGAAGTAAATCCATACAGTACTTTTAGAGTTTAGCCCGGACGTACATACAGACAAACAGGCATACAGACAAAAATTCTAGAAACTATATTTTTGGCTTCGATATGGATTGTTGATCACGCACCAAGTATCCTTTAAAAAAAATATTCAATGTACAGTTTGACTTTCCTACAATTTTATTATATGTATAGATAATTAAGCGTTATCCTAATTCGTGGTCTGACTGACAGCCTTCTGTACTTGCTACATTTACTACAAAACCTGCGTTTGCTGTAAGTCCGGCAAATTCAGAATATTTGATTTAATATCATTTGTGTGATGTATGAGCCAGACGTAACGGATGGAGTTAGTGACTACTAACTCAATTTTATTATTATGTTGGTCTAGCAGTAGCGTGTTCATCCGCAGAGAACGAGGTCCTGGGTTCAAATCCTTGGTCGGACCAAAAGTAATTTTGGGACTTTTCTGTAAAAAGTGATATTTCTAAGCATCAGCTCGAAGTCTGAGAGTCTGTGGCATTATACCCCCATGCCTCGGAGAGCTACAGTACACTATAATATGTCCCGCGCAGATGGCTAATCTCTATTGAAACTGGCTGCCGCGGCCGAAATTCGGCTAGGAGGACATTATTAGTAAGTAAGACTTAACTGCTTTATTAGGTCCTTAACCCATGGAAGTGTACAATGATAAGTGTTGAATATTAAGTTATCCCGTTATAAAATATGTTATTTAAGAATTGGGTGTTTTATTAAACAAATCGGGGTCAAAAATGTCATCAGAAAAGATATCAATTTAATTTGAATTTACTTATGTAACATTTAAAAAGCACTAAGAAAATAGATAAAGCGGATTATCATAATAAATTGTGAGGTGGAGATGAATAGTTGAATATAATTCTAACGCTGAAAGCTCATATTATCTAATCTTCTAATTAAAGGCACATACAAATTTTATTTATTCATTAAATACTAGCTGTGCCTCGCGGTTATACCCGCGTCAAGCTTTATAAATTGTAGCCTATGCGTTAATCCAGGGTGTCAGCTAACCCCATACCAATTTTTATTAAAATCGCTCCAGCAGCTTAGCCGTGAAGAAGTAACAAACATACACACTCACAAACTTTCAGCTTTATAATATTAGTGTGATGCACCTAGGGATAAAGAAAAATGAATTTACGTATTATTGACAAATATTCATTATTTTTTTTGTATAATCTTCATTTATTTAATATTTTTCATGTTAAAATATAACTCAGATCTTTATATATACAATAAGCGTTCAAAGGTGGAATGGCAAGTAAAATATCCACCGCTACCGGCAACTTAATGAGTCTTCTTATGTGTTTCTTTCTACATATATTAAATGACTTAGGCGGTCACCCATCTATTGACAGACTGCGCGGCTAGGTTAACCTTCGTTGATCACTTTACGTGCCGGTGAAGGCTATGAGAGCTTCAATGTGTGTATGTGTGTATTTTGTATAAAATGTACACTTCATACAAATTTTTGTAAAAAGTACCTAGTGAAAACTGTTACTGTACTTATGAATATGACTGTATATTGTAAATAATATAACCAAAGAATGTAAACTGTTATTTTTGATGTGAAACATCTATAGCCGTACGTAAAACAGATTTCTGGCGTGGCGACGCATGACGTGGCGCATGCGCAATCGACTTTTTATTTTATCATTATGATATATTTAGTTCCTATCACAATATGTTCTTTTCTGCATATTACTTTTACAAAATAATGCCGATGTTGCACATCTGCCAGCCGTCCCGTGACGGCTCATTTTTTTTTTTTACACAAATTTATATCCATTCCATACATTCTTTCAATATCAGATAAATAATATTTATTTCATAGAAATTTCGGCTTAAAGTAGTGGAAATGGTAGCTGATGATTTCTTGGGACAACTAACACACGGCAAAGCCTGTCCTATGGCAAGCAGACAACTGATAAACATACTTATATATTTCTAAATACATACATATTATATATATATCACATCCAAACAGAACAAATAACCGTGTCCATCAAAAAAAGATTTGTTCTGGTGGGAAGCGAACCCACGACCTCTGGTTTAGCAGGGTCGCTAACCACTAGGCCAACATGTGACTTTATTCATAGAAGGCCATCTGATCCCAAATTAAGCAGAACACAAGCTCTGCCATGGAAAACAGCTATAACTGATATACTAAATATACTACTTTTCTTTTGTAAACACATAGGGCAAACAGACAAGTTCATGCAAACAAATATCTATCCTGGGTGGGAATCGAACCTACGACCTGCGGCGTTAAAAGCAAGTATCTACCAACCAACCACGCCAACCCATTCCTTTCGAGATTTACATAACATCACAGATTCTTTTTTTATTTGTAGACATCGCTGGCACTACGGAATTTAATCGCTGTGTCGCGAGGTACTCCACAAACATATTATAATTGACGGACACAAAGTACATCCAGATTCAGAACAACTATTTATGCGTCACATAAATAGTTGTCCTGCGCGGGATTCGAACCGGAACGGGATACAAAGCGGCCACGCGACCGTCTTAGCCGCTGCGCCAGACGTGCAGTTACATAGAGACAAGTGCTCTACATACATAACTTAATATAATTAAGGTCAGTTCAAGTTACATAACTTATGGATGGATCAATTAAAAAGACCACAACTAAAGGATGATATATATAAAGGCAGTATATATAGTATATAGTAATACGGTACCTACCTAATGTCAACCTTATCAGTAATAGTACCTGCTTCTTAGATCGTCCTCATTTAATGGATTTACAATATTTATGGACTATGAATATATTAAGCTGGACGGAATACTCGGTCATTGTGGTGTTACAAGTCCAAATAAAATCATAAATAACGTTGTAGGTATCTACTTAAGTAATAAAACCGTAGATATACATTTATCCGACGCCATAGAGTCTACTATATTGCGATGATGACACCACTATTTCAATTCGAGACATTTAATAATAATAATACATTAATGAAAAAAACATTATGCAAATTAAAATTACTTTGGACAAGAATTTCTCGAACCAAGTCAAATGTTTAACATAATACACTTACAATAATTCTCCATAAAGATGATAAATGGATACGAATTTTAAAATGAAACGTAAGCTTACGTGTATTGCAAGATCATTGAATAAGGAGATATAAATTTAACAATATCCATTGTATTATAATTTTGGTTGTAAATCAGAATTCTTAATGTGTTCCTTTAATTTGCACCGACCGATTTATTTTTGCATAGCGATGCAGGGGCTTGCTTTGGCAGCCTCTGTATTTACTGCTTCACCACATGCGAACTCATTAACTTGGTCTTTCATCTGGGTGTTAATGTAATTACCACTAATGCCCTGAGTCATTTGTTGGTATGCATTGCATGAGTTCTGAAAAATATTCAAGCCCGGACGGGGAAAGGTGGGTGTCATAAGTTTGATGGTCAAGTCTATGAGTCTATCGGTCTGTATCATAGCTCTGAAACAGTTGGATTGATCATATTGAGGTTTTTCATATTTTGCTTTTTAAATTTAAGTTTTGAAACATATATAGGTACCTAACAACATATGTTTTCGGCTCCTTATAACCGAGTTCTAATATTGAAATAGGATCACATATATTATGAAAATCGCGTAACATAAATAATAATATAACAATAAGAAAAATAATTCGATAGCTTATCTGGGATATCTATTATAATTATAATAAATTGCTAATTAAACAATATTGGTGTCATGTTTTTTTTTCAATCGACTTCCAAAGACAAGGAGTATTCAAATTGACTGTATATTGTACATGAAATGTATACATGAAAAGTAATTGTCGAAATCAAGTATTTAAGAGCAGTAATTAAAGATAGTACATATTCTCAGAGAGCTTTTAACAGTAAGATATAAAGCCTTTAGAGATAATATAATTTTAATCTTAGTAGGTAAAAAGTTTAATAATATGGAATGCGGCACAGCTACAAAACGTCTATATAGGTACCTAAATTTAGAAGCTCATATCTATGACATATCTATTTAGGTACATAAATACTAACAAATACAATACATTTGTTAAAATCGTTATTTTTTGTACACATAAATTCGATTGGTATCTGACATATTTTAGTTACTCTCATCTTTTATTTATGAAAAAACATTAAGTTATAATTTTATCTTTGATCAAAAGCTGCAACGTGATGTTAGTGTTATTATAATATTATATGTTATTTAAACAGATAAGGTGTATATAATGAATCAGCAAATTTGGTACAAAACTGATCGATTACTGCGGTGTCATTTAAATTGGCCAATGTATTCGAGTATCGAACAGGCGATGTTACTTGTCAAACGGAGTGGCAAAGAGCGTTGCCTTGACTCTTCATGTGAGTTAATTCGGCGATGCATCACAGGCCTTTTAAGTATTCATTTGTAAACTACAGGAACAGAATTTATTTCTAAGTTACTTATAAGTTATAACTAATATCTTTATATTGTCAAAAGATACAGTTCTTTATGAACCTTTGTCACCAAATAATTAATATTATGCATTATCTCAAAATCAACTGAAAAAAATGCAAATAACGTAAGTAAACAATTAAATTTCATGAATCTTTTTTGCCCTGTAAAGACAGGAAAAAAACCTTTACATAACCAACTCCAGTCGGCATCAGTTCATGCATGCGTTATCATCATTCAGATTTGAATCTGAATGATGATAACGAGCTAGGTGAACCCTACCTTGTTATCACTATCACATCCAAGTATGGCGCCATGCACGTTTTACTGCAATCCGTAATATGTGTGAGTCAGTGCTTGAATGAATGGTAGGATCATAGCGTTCTTTCTATCCAAGAAGAGTCTGGGAGGCTACCGGCTAATTAGCCGGTCATTGTGATCGCGATCGGCGTTCAAATGGATGATGGTAAAAAAATTACTAAATCATTCGTTCAATCGATTTCAACGTCGTCTTCATCTATTTGAACGCCGATCACAATCACGATGTGATTGTGATCACATCGTGCTTGGATGCATTTGGATGGAAATGGCATAAACATGTTCGTGTAACGGATATGGTTTCCATTATTTTCTATAAGTAATGGAATCCTAAGGTGGAAGACGCAGCGTGGGCATGCCCTCTACTAGATGAATGATGAATGATGATTTCTCGGCTCACCGCTCAGTTTCATTCACTATTGATCCTGGATTACAGGAGTTGCAGTGGTGGTTTAAGGGGAAAGACAAAACACAAAAAGGACCAAAAATATCATGACTTGTCAATTGATCTTTGCTGAAGTACGATCTTTGGTAAGTAAGTAAAGATCAATTACCGGTCACATAGTCTTTCGGCTATAGATTTGGCGGTAGTCCCCTGATTGAGGAATTAGCGAAATACCTCCACCTTACAGAATACATACAGTCTTAAAAACATATGCAATGGGAGATACAATATATATAAAACTCTTGCTTGCGAGTGATTGCGTTTTTAAGGTGGTAATCTAACGGGTAGGTAATGTAAGAACATTTGCAGAAGAGATCAAGATCATCAACATGAAAATTTGGAAAAGAGAATAAGATTTTGACCGTCACTGGTTAGTGACCCTGACTGCTAAGCCAGAGGTCGTGGGTTCGATCCCAATCCAGTAAAAATCTTTTTGTGATGATCACTTGTTCTGTACCTGTATGTAATGTAGCTATAACATGCAAGTATTTAGAAATATACCTATGTGGGTTTCTCTGTTATCGGGTTATCATAGTACAAGGTATTCCTAGTTTAGAATCAGATGGCAGACAACTTACAAGTTGTCCCAATATATTCATTTATTTATATAATTAACAGAAAATCCAGCTTCGCTTTAACACAAATAGATATCCGTTTTTACTATACATCAGCCCTCAACTTTGGCTTAAGTTGACGTACAAATGCGTTGACTTTTTGCACTACAAGGCCCAGCATCCTACAAGGTCTGTAGAAGTGCAACCAGTGGGTTTTTATTTCACGCACGGAGGTAACTGTTTAACTGATGGTTATCGCCAAAAATAACCTTTAATTACCGTGTAGTTTGAGCTGCCCTGACCTTTTACACAGATACTTGCAGATGCTGCCTACTTTTGTAGCTGTATGTATAGATTAGACGCGACAACCCCTACGAAGGAACATAGAATCGATAAAATAACATTACTTTAAACTCAAAATAATAGGCGAGAATTTGCCATTTTATCGACAATGGCGTTTTTTAGAAAATGGCGAACCATACTTTAGAGCCAGAATTAAACAACGATTTTTTTTTATTTACCCTAATAAAATACAGGTACTTGTTAGCTTGGCTAATTTCGATGCTTTAATAATAGCAATTCACCTATATTTTTTCTCTTTACTGCCTTTCAAACGAAAATATTGTACCTAAAAATAGTAACCGCAGAAATTTGGGAGTAAAGCAGTTTTAGATCAAATTACATTTTTGACTTCAAAAGACAATTTTTTGCTTTACAAACTGAAAAAACAAAACTGAAAGTTCATATTTATCTATACATATATTCATGAAATTATGGCTACTTGCTAGCTTGGTAACATACGGTGAAGTAAAAGCAAACTTGCTAAATTGATTTCTCTTTACTACATAAATATACTTCTTCGAAACACCGACATTAAAATGTTTTGTCTTTGTCTATTCGTATAACAAAAACTACGAGTATAACTACGGCACCTTACAAATAAAAGCAGTTTTTGCTAAAAAATAATAATTAAGAAACGAATGTAATATGTGCCAAGTGTGGTGATTTTGGCAAATTATGCCCGTAGTATATATAATGCTGGATAACCCCAAAAGGAATGCTTTTGGAGTTATCCAGCATTATATATACTTTTCTCATTCGTATGTTTAAAAGGTCTAATTTTAAAAATAATGTGTCGTTTATTTTTCTATTTAATAATAGCTGATGAAATTTATGGAGATAATTTAATAAAGATTTACTAATTATATTATATCATCTGGTGACAAATCTAAAAGTTACATAATACTGCGGGCGGGCAGTTCATGAATTATGCGACACATTGATTACCAAACGAAACACAGTATCAATTCAATGGCGGCATGCGGCAGCCTTTGAACTAAAGGCTGCCTCTTAACAACCGATATACTTTAGTACATCTTATTATTTTTTATTTACCTCTTTCTTTGATGACAATATAATTTGCCGTAAATGATTCTTTGATTGATTGAATGATTGAAGTAACAGTTGAAGGTAGAATGTTAAATCGGAAAACAGTCATTATGGATGATTGGAAATAGACAAATATGAAACAATAGACATTCTATAAATTGTTCTATTATATATAGGTAATATAAGATACAATTGGCGGTCTTATCACTAACATGAGATTTCTTCTAGACAACGAGCGAAACTATACTTACATTTTTACCATTTTAATACTAAGGCTTTTCTGACTTTTGTCGTAAACAATTCGTATAACGCAAATATATTTAATGTGTTCAACTAAAAGTAACAGATGTCGGTGCATTGTTAGATTATTAGATCAAACATGTTGGCTTACAATAAAAATTAGCCGCCTGGGGAGATACCTCCACCTTACAGAAGACATTCCTCTATAATAACATTAATATTTTAATGTTGTGATTCTGAGTGTGATCGCCCGAGCTCATAGGGGAAGACTCTTTTCAAAGCCGGCAACGAACCCGCGACTCCTTGGAGTTGCGAGTGTCCATGGGCGGCGATGAACACTTACCATCAGGTGACCCACTGAATTTTTTTCGTTCCTTTCTCATTGAATGAATGAATGTCTTTATTTTCCATACTACAGGTTTTACGTGATGTTTATAAATACTCATTAAAATGTAGCTATCTATATATAAGTGTCCTAAAAATTGAATTATAGTCTTACTTTTACTAAAACAACCTTTAGAATGGTCTCTGCTTATCGAATAAAATCTTTTAGACAACAAGCGACAACAATTTTATGGCTTATTAAATATTTTTACGGCTAAAACATAATCACACATACAAGCGAAACAGTATTAACATTTTATGAATGGTGACTCGTCACCTAAAACCTTTTAAATTACTTTAGTTCATTTGCAATTCTTATCCCCGTTATTTATACCAAAATAAATTTACGATTAATGTAATTCGTCATCACTATCTTTAAATGGATTCTTGTAATATAAAATTTCCGCCTGTGATTGAGCCTTCCTCAAAAATAAGATGATAAGATGCTCCTTTATACTCTGACGTCAAAATTAGTTTTGTATGAACCTATTTATTTATAAAGTATTATTTAGTAATAATAAGAAATTAATGTCCTAGTTAACTAGTTCTACCCACGTTTTTGATAGTACCCTTTGTCTCCAGCATTTGTATCCACAATAGTCCAATATCAATTTTTTGTGACACATGGGTGTAATATGTAAAGGACATTTGCGTGTAATCTCCAATGCCATATTACACTTAGAACGAAGTTTGACCCTTGACTTTGGTATCTTATACCCATGTAAAGGTCTATCTCTCTAGCTAGATATTCTTCCATACTTCCCTATCTTCGCCAAACCCTTTCACTTCTCGATATTAGCATACTTCCACTTGTTGGTATGCACACATTTTACCTCTCGGTTGTTGGATATTAATTATGGTTTTGGAAAAAGGACGGAAAAGTGTTACAGGAATCCAGGGAAGCGCGCATGTGCGCACTATTTGATTTGACCAATGAGCGGGTGCGGTGGCGGAGATGTCTATCATATAGTGTCAAGTGTCAATCCATATTACGCACACCACGACGTACTGCCGGACAACATAGTGTATACGATGGCTACGCTACTTTGGGCTAAATTTCTACATTAAATTATCTAAATTTTTTATACGGATCGATAATATGTCAGATGTTACGCATCTATTTTAATTTAAGTTGCAATCAGCGGGATTATGCTAAATTTTAAATAAGTAAGCTTTGTAGAAGATTTCGAGATAAGTAAGTACTTTAATTTTGTAATCAAATGATATTCTTTATAATAAATACCATCTCAAAATTTGTTTTTCATGTAAATACTATATTGACGAACTTTCATCCATAAACCTACTTATTGTTTGTTTATTTCGGTGCCCTTATTATACTTCATTATAAGTATTTTAATTGCGTCCTCAAGAGATTGTGCTTGTGTGCCTTATGCCGAAACTCCTTTTCTTTTTTTATAATCAGCTTCAATGAATCCTCTGCATATATTATGCGATTGGCACTTGTTTAGGACAAGATAATATAACCCTTATTTCGTTATGTAAGAGTTTAATATCCTATGACACTTTACGAAAAGTAACATAGGCCGGTCAGATCAGTCAGGATTTACCTCTTTATAATATGTATAGGTATAGATTGAGATAAATTACTTAATGAGCAGGTATATTATTAAATAGTATATACCAATAATTATACGGAACGTTATGTGAGTTGGGTTGGCGTGTTAACTCAAAGTTTTTTTTAAAATTTAATTTAAAATATCCCTAAATTTATCTATGTAGATTGACCTCTTACTTTTAATTCGGACAAAGTCCATAGTTAATGACAGTTACACACAGATTAGCTAGAGACATGTTTTATTTTATTAGTTTATTCTATGTAGAATTGAATGTAATGACAAAGATGACACCTTTTTTTAGGTAGTCCGTGTCTTAATATTTTATTTATTATTTTAGTTATTTTATTTTAGTTATTAAAATATCGGAATTTTGCGTTTGAACGTCAACTCCTCGGCCATCCTGTATATATCAGTTATCTGGTTCTCATAGTAGCTATGCTTAGTTTGGGATCAGATGGCCGTGTGTAAATAATGTCCCAGGATATTACTATGTTACATTACGTGTACCGGATGACTTTCATTTTCATACATTACCAAGCTGGCCTGTTATTGATTGCTAAAAGAATACTTTGTTTCTACACAGTAGTTTTCGTTATATGCCGCTAAGTTTCGAATATTACAGAATAATAATAAAGTCTGCAGTTAGTTACTAGAAAGAATAGAGATCAAATATGAGTCGGAGTCTGCAATTTTCGTAATACATGTTATTCTTAAAGAGTCTGGTACTCAGCAAAATTAGGCGTAGTATAAAGTTGAACAAAATCTCATTGAACACCAGGAAGAGTGAACAAAACATTACCTTGTGCGAGCAATAAATCTGTCACTCGGCAACTATCAGAGGATCTCCATCGATAAAGAGCCAATAAAACGCATCTAATTAATGATTGTTCAAACATAAAAAAGCCGCACCAACACTTCCGACATCAGTATTTATTTACTTTTGAACCATTAAAAAATTTGCGCTTTGCTTTTAGTTTTTAATATTGAACAAAAAAGGTTCGCATCACAATTTATCTTTTTCAATCAATCAAAGAGAAGTATTTACTGTTTTTGCAAATGTCTTGTTATCTATGCGTGTTAGCGCTTCCTATAACGTATTTTACACATTGTTGAGTGTTTGCATATGTAGGCGTTGATAAATGTTTAATAAGTAGGATAACTTAAATACTATATGATTGAGTTAAGATATACAATCCGCTTGGCGTGGTTGGTAAATGCTTGCCTTTCACACAGCAAGTTATGGGCTCGATTCCCGATTGGGTTAGTCCTGAGCCTGGGTGTAATCCTACTAATAGTATAAACGCGAAAGTTTGTAAGTATGGATGGATGTATGTTTGTTACTCTTTCAAGTAAAAACTTCTGAATGGATTTTAATGAAAGTTTACAATAATATAGCTTATACATCAGAATAACACATAGGCTAAAATTTTTAGAGATATTGTGTGAATTGTCCAAAATATGACGATAAGTGTCAAGTAAGTAGGAAAAACATCTACTATCTGCGAGTTATTACGGTGCGGCGTGCACTGCCACATCCTCTAGAGGCACACATCCTACTAATATTATTAATGCGATATTTTGTGGGAATAGATGTATGGATGTATCTTTGTTTCTCTTTTACGCCAAAACTACTTTAACGCGGGTGAAACCGCGGGGTATAGCTAGTTATCTATATAAGTATGTATTTACAAAAGAAAAGAGGTATATGTAATAATAATAATATCTAGGGACAGTGTCACACAGATCTTCCTAGCCCCAAACTAAGCAAAGCTTGTACTATGGGTACCAGGCGACGATATACATACTTATATAGCTAGATAAATACTTAAATACATAGAAAATATCCATGACTCAGAAACAAATATTCGTGCTCATCACACAAATATTTGCATTTCGGGATTCGAACCCAGGACCACCAGCTTCGTAGGCAGGAGCACTACCAACTAGGCTACGGTGACCGTCGTATATCAGTTAAGATATGTCGTATATCCGTTAAGCTATTTGATACTCACGTATCAGCTTATTAACTACTAGTGTGTTATAAAAAATAATAATAAGTTATTTGGTTTAAATAGTACAAGCTCTGCTTAGTTTGGGATCAGATGGCCATGACCAAGACTGATTTCCATATTTTATAAAAAAGCAACCCTATATATATATATATATATATATATACATACAATACATACATTTAAAATGAAATTCGTTGGCATAATCGCAGTTGAATAGATTTTTTTTTGTATTAGAATAATATTAGAATTTTTGTATATTTGTAATGCATAAACACAAAACTACTGAACTGACTTTAAATTATTTTTCAAAAGCTGTTTTAGAAGCGAATAACTTGGATTGTATTTTATTTAAAATTTAAACTACCATTGTACCAAAAATTAGCTAGAATACATTTTTTTATAATAATAATAAAAGAAATAATAATATTATAAAACCCGTAGTGTTAGTAACAGTTATTCTTAACTTATGTTAGTAACATCTATGTACTGCCGCCAATCTGTCAAATTTCTTTTATAGATTTTCAACTTTATCACCTAAGCATAAGGTTCACTTTCAATTGGCGAAATTTGACAGATTGGGGAAGCTTGATGTGCTGGCGGTAGTACTTCAATATGAGTCCTATGAAAACCTTCATAATGCAGTATTCACCATTACTCACAAAAATGCGTGAGGTTATATCTGCCGTCAATAACATAGTTGCAGTAAGTACGGTTTAGACAGTTTCGAGAAAAACGCGGTAAAAGTTATGGTGCGAAAATCTTTCATAAATCCTTTGTTTGTTATTAGATCATGTCGGTTGATACCTTAAATGAAAGATGATCTCTGCACATATCTATTCTTTATATTGAAAGCAATTTTGAGTAATATACTGACTAAATAACTTAATTATTTTTGTTAAGCTAAGCATCTCCTAGAGGGTCTCTCTTAGAAAACGCTTAGCATAAACACAGTAAGTGTGTTTTTTACTGTGTTTATGCTAAGTAACCATACAAACCAAAATTAAATTTTTTATCGTTTATGTTTTATTGTTAGCCATCAGGGCTTTTTTTAACTGGGTATGGCACGATAGGCTTAGAAGTGGACCACTGTATGAAACACGCAAACTGTTTAAGCAGAAATTAACGTTTTGTCAAAATAACCAGGAAAAAATCAAAGCCGATATTTTGGCTACTGATCATACAAATAGACGATTTTAAAAGTTTTGGAAAGCTACCTAGAAATGCAACCTAAGCCTGTAGTACTTGCCCGTGAGCTTCAATGGCATGTCTGATCCAAAGGGACAGCGGACATATTTAGGCAAAATTTTAAAGTAATATCGCTCACTCAGAACGATAACACCGAAATTAAACACCCCGGACGTTGCTATCGGGTGAGTCGATTCGGAGAGCGTGTAAAGAGGGGCATGATATAATAAACTCTATATAAAGAAGACATTCCTTAATAATAACATTCATAATTCTAATGTTGGGTTTCTGCGTATGAATACGGTCGGCAGATCTCATCGGGGTTTGGGGAAGTGTCATCAACACTTGTTTGCTGAATCTTAAAGGCGGCAACGCACCAGCGATTCCTGGGAGTGTCGATAGGCGGCGGTGATCACTTACCCACATGCTCGTTTGTCGCCCTCTGATATAAAAAAAGGCGAGAGGTAAGTCGTCCGGACATGATTGTCTTAGTTCTATACTAAGATAATCATAGACACTTCCAAAATGCAGGTCCTCATCTCCCGAGGGTTCTGTCCATGTTACTTAATTTTTGTCTGTGGCACTGATATCTGCCAAACAATTGTCAATCACAAAACAGTGGGACTCTTTTTACTTTATGAGATATCCCAATCAAGAACGACAGAACGGGAGACACGTCCGATATAGACAACTATCGACCTATTTCTCTGGCAACTATATCAGCCAAAGTGCTTGATGGTGTGCTTGAGCGGTCAATTCGGTTTTTGAAACATCTATAGAAGCGGCTGTTCTGACGCTCAAACATACAGTCAGGTACTATACAGACCAAAACACACCGGTGTACGATGCTTTTTTGTATCTCTCCGAGGCATTTGACCTAGTAAGTTACAATATCCTGTGGCAAAGATGCGTAAGCCAGGTATACCTAAAGAGCTGGTAAGTATCTTTAAATACTGCTGGTATGGCCACCAAACTAACCAGGTCAGATGGTCGGGTGCCCTTTCGGAAATGTATTTATTGATTGGAGTATGACATGAGGCAGGGAGGCCTGACCTCGCCTACTCTTTTCAATCTTTACATTAACGAGTTGTTTGGGGAGCTCGGCAAAAACAGTATCGGATGCTCAATTGAGGGTAAAATTATGTATTGCTACTTTGTAGCTGTATATGCGAGGAAGCATTATTACCTTTTGAAGATCTACACATACGTAAACGATGTCATTATCTTTATCTTGTTTTACGTTCTCTTTGACGAATTTGTATGCCTTGCTGTTGCATGTAGCACAAGTTGTATTAGGAGCTTTATTAACCAGCGCGAGAGACTATACGGCGCCCGGCTGGTTTCTCTCCGGCGCCCAGCCGGCTCTGGGATCGCTGGCTTTGGAGGAGGGGAACTCCACTTGTTTGTATAAGGAAGAGGTAACCTGCTGTAGGTTGCCTAGACACGCTTGTGCGTGCTGGGGAGAGAGGCAGGCATTCATGCCCCCTCCCCGCCCCGGGTGAGAGTCTCGCAGAGACTGCAGTGTACGGCGCGGGTACTGGTGTGATCGTTCACGAGTACCCAGAGCCCCCGCTACAAGCACTGTGAGGCTGGCTACCGTTATATTTTCCAGATTTGTTTGTTGGTATATTTGATCTTCAGAATCTATTTTGCCGGGCGTGCACTCTCTACTAAAACTATGCCTGATTGTCTGCCACTCGAATTACCCTTCCTGCCCCGCCTCGCATCAAAATTTTACGTAGAAATTCGAATAACTCTAAGAAACAGCCGATAAAGTTACTGCTTGCATTATGGATGAATAAGACTTTTAGTTACAATTACTTATTATATTCCCAGTGAAGCAAATTTACTGCACTGTATTTATGACGTGGTGTTACATCGCAACTCAATTAAAAAGAACTCAACAAACTTAGATGCAATGCAATTAAAAAGACTTACAATTCTTATAATAAGTTATAAGATCACATTGTATGTACTTGCTAAGCATGAGTACAGTATAGCTTACATACTGCTCCCGTTATATAAGTACGCCTGGTCGGTATGGCTAGAATTGCTGCCTAACATAAACATAGGATGGCTATATGCTCTCATTACAAAAAGTAACATTATGTTAGATCTGATTAAGTTATTTAACGTAAACGCATTATCGCATCAAACTGTCTTTGTAATAAGTAATCTGGAACCTATGCTTAGGATCGTTACTAAGCATACATACAGTATCGCATCTTACTGTATGTATTTTGTGTA